>CM031234.1:541538402-542138402 GCA_018340775.1 Taxus wallichiana var. yunnanensis
AGGGGTCATTAGTTATGGGTGTAGGTGTGGACCAAGTTATGGGTCTTAATTAGGTTAGTTTTAGGGTTAGGGCTAGGTCATGATGAAGTGGCAAAGTGAGGTGGTAGGTAGGGTGATGTGGATTTATCAATTAGAAGGCAATTAATAAATAATTGTGTAAGGTTTAGGTGATGAGGTTATATTCTGAAGAGATGAGATCACGGGTCCAAGGGTCGTAAGACACGAATTTGGTGTCTACATTAGCCCACTTATTATCGTGTAGCTTGTTTTGTAAAGGCTGCGCTGACAATAATATGAAGTGGTTTCTCTGTTAAGGATATAGGTAATCCCCCTCAAATATATCATAGATTGAGTGAACGGGAAATCGGGGATAGGGTTGATAAAGGGTGAATGTTATAGAGAGGATGGTAAGGTGGTGGGGTAAGTCCAAGGAAGCGGGCGCATGTTGAAATGCAATAGTCGACTAGGGTACATGATTTGACGAGCAAACCCCTGGAATGTATAGGCGAAGGTCGTGTAGACACCAAATTCGTGTCTTACGACCCCTTGTGACCCGCATCCCATTTCGTAACCTAACCTCATTACCTAAACCTTACACAATTATTTATTAATTACCTCATAATTGATAAATCCACATCACCTTACCCGGCCACCTCACTCTAGCCACCTCACCACCATGACCTAGCCCCTAACCCTAAACTAACCTAATTAGGACCCATGACTTGGTCACAGACTCACATCCATAACTAATGCCTCCTTACTGCGCCACCCAAAGCCGACCTTCTAGCCACTTGACCAAGCCCGGCAATCGATCTCTCGGGAGAAGCGAGGAAGGTGGGCTATTTTACTAAAAATAGCCTACTTTTTCCTTCCGTCTTGATGCCGGTTCTACTCGGCCGCGTCAAGTTCATGCAACCGCCATCGGTTCCTGTAAATGGGCTCCCCAAACCAAAACAACGGATCGGAATTTCATTTTGGAGATCATCAAAGGATTCTGGATCAACGAGAGCATTGCGAGGCGAGCAGAGTCAGGATCTTCACTGACAGAGCAGAGACGCAGAGTAAAGAAACCTTGAAGTGTTTACAACCAAGGAGATCGACTTGCATCTTGGTCAAAACCAGTAAGTCACATCTTGCATGTCCTTTGTTATAACATTTCTTATGCTTCTTGAATCTCAGTCCTCCTAAATCCATTTACGAATCCACTACCCAACGTGCCATTGCATCTAACCTGTCATTCTTTTGCTTCTAATCATCCCATTTCCTAATACCATTCCAAAAACCATCCATTACAAACACCATAGCTACCGAGAAGATCGTAGAACCCACTGCATATCGGTTGCTCGATAACCCGGCATCGGTTATCATAACGGCATCGGTTCCTTCGATCAAAAACAGGAAAAACCACCTTTCCCCTACCCGGTTTAACGAAATAATTTAATTGATATTTTGCGAGTCTTTTGTGTTAATTCATATTAGCGGGAGGCCACCACCTTCGAAAGGAAGTTTTATATTTCTGGCCCAGGCGAGTTTCCTCATTTATTGTTTAATCAAAATCTTTTTGGTTTTGTGTTCTTATTTGCGAGTAGTCCTTCCAAGACAAAAGGAGTCTCATGATCGATGGCACCGATCTTTCTCTACAGTGCGCGCACACCATCTCGACATTGTCAACAGTATTCCTCCTAACCCTAACCTCATCTGCTTTCTAAAAGGAATGAAAGGATAGAAGCAACTCTATTCCCGGAAGCGAAACATTAGAAATGCGAAACATTTTGGCACGCCGGTGGGACCCATTTTGGGTTTCTTTCTCTTGCTTATTTTCATTTTAGGAAGCATATTTCTTTTGTTCTGCTTTTGTTATATATTTCGTAGTAAGAATTTGTCTTGCTTTCCTAGTTTCGCATTAGTGAAAGTCATCTCTCTTGCTTCATCGAATATAATTTTCGATTTGGGTTTAAAACACGTGTATTGCATTCCCACTTGTTGTTTTCATTCTAGTGAACATAGATTAAGTAATGAATTCGGACACGTGGGGTGATATCCACGGTATTGACAGGAAATTAACCTTAGTTTCTTTGCTGCACAACACATCTAGAATCACTTCACAATTAACACAACAGCTCAAACATCCCCCTTTTCCGCGGTATTCCTCCGCTTTGATTGAGGTAACCTTATAAGCCAAAACAAACTTGACATTTCCCTAGGTCTTGTTGTTTAGGATTCGACATCATCTTACGTCTAAAGGCATAAGCCCACGATAACTAAAATTAACCCTAGGATTAATCTCTAGATTTGCGTGTATGTGCCTCTTGCTTGTTTTCAAATTCTATTTTCTCTGTCATCCTTTGTCTTACGTGATCAATAAGTTGATAAATATACTCAACGTTGCTAAAAATCAAATTAGCAACCTTTTATATCTTCTTATCCTAGACTTTTGACAAGCGGCATCGGTTAAGGGACCGACGTCGTTTTCTCTGTGGCCGACACCGGTTACTAAATACGATATCGATTCTTGTCTTCATCGCCCTCGACAAACCCAAGAACTTGCCAAATTCATCATTAAGGTTGTTTTTGTTCTTGATAGATTAAAACTTTCTGTGTGTTCTTTTACTATGGTTGTCATCACTCGGAAGCAAGCCGCCACCATGGTTTCACATGCCCGCTCTGTGTCTTTGCAATCACGCCCTTCACATTCTATAGGGAACCCTACGGACACCGGTGAGATCCCCAAATTCTGTAGGAGACAAGGACTTTGCCAAATTTCACGATGCTAATCCCGGCTATATCTGATACTATTTGTCTCATGCCCCAGGCCGTACGCGATGGTCACTCCTTATTGGCATGCCTATTAGTATAGCTGCTCATTTAGCTCCCACTCCTCCCCATAACAATGCCTTACTTCCCATCTCTAGCCTCGTCTCCCAATCCAACAGCTTGAGAGGTTAAATACGACCCCAGATTAGCTTTCCTTTGGTTAACCTTGGACCCCACGTATCGTTACCACCAACCTTGCCCCTATCTCATCTCTCTTTGAACCACTTCATTCATGACTTACTCTCTGCCACCTATTCACACGAGCTTTCCTTCTCAAGCTCCGCCTACCTTTTCATTCCCATACACGTATCCATTAACCTCAACACCTTATATGGGACATCCCTATTACAGTGGCACCATCATCTCATCCAACCACGATTTCATCAAACAAATGATGGACAAAATGCAAAAACACGGAGGCTTAGTTTGAGGAAGTCGTGGCGCACTGACATACGAGCAAGTTTGTCAGAGCCCATTCACCCATCTGTCCCCCTTCATTCATATCCTCCTCAATGGGAGTTGCCAAAGTTTACTCGTTTTAACAAGAAAGAGGATCCTCAACAACACTTCGATCATTTAGACATGCTTGTTATTTGATTGCCCATGATGACACCTTCTTTTACTCAGCACCTTCCCATGTCCTTATCGGGACCCGCTTGGAGTGGTATAGTGCTTTAACTTGACATTCGATCTTCTCTTTTAACTAATAGCCCAATCTTTCTTGGATCATTTCTCCATTAACATTGCCAAGAAAGTATCTATCACTGACCTCTATGCCATCCGACAATTTGAAGATGAATCTATCGCAGATTTCGTTGGACGATGGCGGGGCCTTATCAACCAACTTACGTATGCCTTGCCTCAAACCGAACTCATTGAACTATTTACACAGACTCGCTAAGCACATCTCCCCTACCCTCCAAATTCAAACTTTCCGCACATTCGACGAGGCCTTTACCATGGCTCGGAAACTTGAAATTCGAGCCTTAGAAGAAGAGAAATTACGGTTGCGTAACAAAAACCCCAATTTCCGAACTCCTGATTCTACCAACAAGCCAAACACCACCACTCCTCACGCGTCCACTTCTTCTAAATCAAAGGAGCTGTCCCACGTGGTAATGGTCAAATCTCGACACCGTCCAATACTCTGCCAAAACCACTTATAAGTACAAAGCCGAGCCCACCAATTACACTCCCTTGGGAGAAACTTATGGCGTCATCCTGGAGAAATTGCTCAAAGTTGGGGCTATCACCTTGCCCCCTGTTAAACCTCACTCTGGGTTTGACTCCACCCGTGCAATACCTTCCTGGTACAAAGAAAATGACTTTTGTAACTTTCACCGCGTAAAAGGACATAGTCATGAAAAATGCAAGATGTTGAAAAACATAGTACAGGAAATGGTTGACGCAGGGGATATAACCCTCGATAATCCTAACGCCCCTGCTAACCGAAATCTGAAAATTTTCAACAAGCCATTCCCGAATCACTCGTCCAACAGTAACGTGAACCAAGATATCTTAGCCGAGGAGAGTGTTCATGAGATCCATGCAGTCTTCGATTCTCAGCCAAAAGCCTCTATTGAAAAAATTTTAAATCAAGCCTCTCCACCAACACAGGAGTTTGAACCTCCTTCACCACCATCAAGCCAAAGTGAAATCATTCCTTTACCCATAGAAGAGTTAACTTCCCGGACTTCTCTTCTCATCGACGAGTCTTCTTACACCACATCCCTACAAGACTGTGAGTGGATGCTATCTAATTTATCTATTTCCCAAATGTCCCCTTCTACCACTCTTGCTACACAAGAGGAAGGCTCACCACTCCTTTTGACATCCTTAGATGAGAAATCTCTTACACTAACATCACCACATTCTTTAAACGTGACGGATCCCCTCAAACACGCCCTCCTACCTATTAGTCCCTCATCGCCTAAATCTTTTCAACGACCGGTTGACCTCTTAACATCTATTGATACAGTGCCTCATCTACCTCCCCGTGTCACACCCGCAAAGGTGGACTCGGAATTACAACCCACCTTTCTTAGTACAAAAATTACAAATCACACACACAGAGAGTGTCATTCCACAGAAGATAGACAGGCCCTATGGGAACGTTTGAGTACCCCTTTTTCTACTCAAATGCAAATGACTGATCCTGATGTCTCCACCATATACCCGAAGTGCTTACAGAAGCTTAAAATGCCCCTGTTCTCACCTTCACCCCCCTCACCTCTACCAAATGCCCCGTCCACTTCTATCAACTTAACCGAGATCTTCCCCATGCTTGGGACCTCACCAATGCCCAGTCTAATGCACCCGCCTAAGCGACTCGATCTATCCAAAAATAAATCCGCTCCGCCACCTAGGAGACAAACTCAATCCGTGCCCCTATCACAATCAAAACCATCATCGTCATACCTACCTTCCATATTGGGACCCCATCCCTCTACCTTACATCAATATATCATACCTCCTGCGTTTTCTTGAGCTAACAACCTACGCCTTCCGCACCTATACTGAGAAATTCCGAGGTATAAGAACACCGTCACTCCGCGTATCTGTCCACCTATCAACCCTAAACAAATTCCATCATCAAAAGATTTGTTTTTAGTTACTCCTATTTCCCCGTGGTTGTTTTCTAATACCACGTCATCTGCGGCCTCATCATCCAACATAATACCTGCGCCCGAAGAAATCACGTTTAGTAAAAACCATGTATCAACACCCCTCGGCTAAACCACCATGAACCAATCATGCCCAAACATTACCAAAACCCGCACAACCAATACCCTCATCCTCTTCCAATTTTGACCCACTCAAAGGATCTTACGCCAAAATCCTTGCTATGTTGGTGGAGAATGCGACCATTTCCCTACCCCCACTTAGACCTTATGACCCGTCTAAACCTCGACCGATAAGTTATGATGAGTCTAAAATCTGCGCCTATCACCGTACACCAGGACATGATGTAGAGGGATGCCAAGCTTTAAAAACCATCCTTCGTCAGTCACCTCTCCCAGCTACAAAAGTTAAGAAAGACAACTTACGAAGGAGAGACCTTTAGATTCCATTCCCTCTCCTATACCATCCGTCCCGCGCTCTCACCAAAATCTATCATTATTACAACCCCACCTCTTGAAGACCATGAGTTATCCCAACCATCTTCCTCATCTCAGGTCTACGAGATTAATATGATTAGTGTCGCTACTCGAGGGTAGAAAAACAATGGGAAAGCAAAAGAAAACACACCTGCGGCATCTCTTTCTCCGTCAAACATCCCAATTGCACCACCACCTAAAGTGGTTATTCGCGGACCCGCCTATCCCGTCTCTAATGGCATTGCCCACCGAAATATGATTAAACAGCTTCACCAATCGCCCGTAAAAATGACACTGTATGATCTCATTCAGACTTCTGAATCTCATCGACAAGCTCTCGTTGAGATCCTTCAAGGATAGAGGTTTTACCTAATGAAACCTTGCACAGTCGCCTCCATTCTAACACCCAATCACGTTGCTTCTCTCACTAAACAACCCACTGCCCGAACCACTTACGTCTCTCGTACAACAAGAAGTGCTGCTGCGATCGGTTTCTCGAAGATGAAATTGTCGACTTTGGTACATGAAGACCACGACTCTGCCCTTTTCATCTCCGCTATGTCAGGGACATTCGAGTACGTCGGGTTATGATTGACGGGGCGCTAGCCTAAACATCATCTCTTCAAAAGCCTTCCAACAGATGAACATCCCTTCTAGTTGCATGTGTGCTGACCCCATCATGTTGCGGTCATTGATAATGACGCATTACTTCTACCTTAGGCACCGTGATCCTCAACATTCGCGTGGGACCGCATACTTTACCCGAACTCTTCTATGTCCTTGAGGGAGAGTTCCATATAATATATTGTTGGGTCGAGTCCTTGATCAGAGCCATGGGATGTGTTCCTCAACATTACATAGATGCATAAAATTTGAGTACGAGGGAAGTCTTACACCGTAAAAGCTGACCCTCCCCCTTTAAAACCCTGCAATATGTTATACCGCCCTAACGATGTGCTTATACCAATCAAGACACCCATACATTCAACCCAACCATCCTCCTCAAATGTACCTCAACCATCCACCTCAACCGCGCCTACGCCTTGATTGATGAAACCACCATCGCAAAACCACTTCCCTTCTGCAGCCTAACATTCCAACCTCCAGGCCCCTTAGTAGATGTTTTTCAGCGCTTACTGCTGGGAGTACCGCCTATATAACGTTAGTTCTTTCCTACCCCGAGAGTACGGACAATTACATGCACATCCCACCTACGACCGTCGCGTGGGGGAGATAATCTCTTACGGACCACCCCATTGCCGCACTAACCTAACGTATGGGGGTGTTGACGCATCCTCCATTACCCCTGAACCTCCTCTTGGTGTGGTTCCTTTCCAATCCGATTTTCAATACTTGACAAATCGTCGTTTCGCCCTCACCTTCTTGACTCACTGTGCGTGGAAAGGCTTTGGTTTTGGCCTTTACGAACAAGGCCAACATACACTCATTCCCGTGACTACCCGTAAACACAATGATCGCAGTGGTCTCGGTTTTCCCGAAACACCTACACAGGAGACACCTCCTATCAGCTGTATCCTGGAAGAAGAAGACGTCGCCCCTACCAAACCATCATCACCCACTTTGCCATCATCACCCGCAGAATCTATAGACCCTGAATCCATCCCTCCTAACTTTTTTTTTTTTTTTTCATAAATGCTATCTTCATAGGTCCTCTCACTTATCAACGCGATAATGACGACCCATCTTCTTTGCCCCTTCTTTATCCAGACATGATCGAAGAGGATTCGCCTTTGATTAATGTTGTTGAATGTCAGGATGACGACTCCATCCTCACTTACCTTGGCGCGGATGATTCTTATATTCAATGAGCCTTACCATCTGAAACCCAAACTATGCTGAACGAATCTACCATAGAGATCAATATCCACACGGAGGAGGATCCTCACATTGTAAAGATTGGACAATCCCTTAACACATAAGAACAAGCTGCCTTTACTACCTTTCTCCGTGCTCGCAACCAAGCTTTCGCATGGTCTTACGCTGACATGCCAGGAATTGATCCTACCATCGCCGTCCATAACATCACCCTAAACCCCGATTCTAAACCAGTCAAACAGAAATTGAGAAAAATGCATCCACGCATTGCTCTCTTGGTCAAAGAGGAGCTCCAACGACTCCTTTCTGTTTCCTTCATCTTTCCTATTGACTATCCTCAATGGATTTCTAACATCGTACCTATCACTAAAGCGGCAGGGGACTTCGGATATGCACGCAGATTTCGGGATCTTAACCTCGCTTGCCCTAAGGATGACTTCCCTTACCTAGCATTGACCAACTTGTTAATCTAAATGCAGGTCATGAGATGCTCTCTCTCATGGATGGCTTTTTAGGATATAACCAAATTTTGGTTGCCCCTGCCGATCAACACAAAACTGCCTTCATAACTCCTTGGGGAACCTTCTGTTATCGTGTCATGCCATTTGGCCTTAAGAATGCTGGTGCTACCTATCAGCGGGCTATGACCTACATTTTTCATGACATTATGCACACTATCCTTGAAGACTATGTCGACGATCTTCTCGGCAAGTCTAAACATCGTAGTGAACATCTCGATGTTTTAACCATTATTTTTGATCACCTGTTACAATATTCTGTCCGCCTTCAACCGAAGAAATGTGTCTTTGGTGTTCTTTCGGGAAAACTTCTTGGCTTTATCGTCTCTTTGCGTGGCATTGAGGTCAATCCATCTAAAGTCAAAGCTATCCTAGAAATGCCCCCACCCAAAAACCTCAAACAATTACGTAGTTTACAAGGTAAGCTTCAATCTATCCGACGTTTCATCTCCCAACTCTCGGATCGGTGTCAACCTTTCCATCACCTCCTTAAAAGGATATTGCATTCCAATGGAGCGAAGAATGTCATGAAGCCTTGAAGCTCTCAAATCCTATCTCTTGCAGCCACCCGTGCTTATCCCACCCCAAGACGACCGCCCTTTCTACCTTTACCTTTCGCCACCGACCACGCTTGTAGGAGCCATGCTTGCACATCGTGACTCGAGAATCACGAACAAGCCGTTTATTATATAAGTTGTACTTTGGTGGACTATGAGACTAGGTACACACATGTAAAAACATTGTGCCTTGCCCTATCATTCGTGGCCACCAAACTCCGACACTACCTTCTAAATCACAAGACTTTCGTCATCACCAATCTGAGACCCCATCCATTACATGTATGCCAAACCTCATCTCGAACCAACGCATTTGCTAGATGGCTCATGCTTCTCGCTAACCTCGACCTTGAGTTTGTCCACCAGAAATCAATCAAAGGACAAACCATCACAGACCAACTTGCGGAAGCTCCTTTACTGGGAACAATTTGCCAATTTCACATTTCCGACGAACTCATCGCTACTCTTTCCCTCACGGAGAGTCGTACCCAATGACCCTCTTCTTCGATGGATCTAAATGCCCATGACGGAGGAGGAGCTGGCGTTGTTCTCATTCCTCTCAACGCTGAACCTATGCCTCTTTCATTCGACTTGATTTCCCTTGCACTAATAATACAAAGAGAATACGAGGCCCTTGTTGCGGGTCTCCAAGTTACGTTACACTTAGGTATCAAATCTATCAACATTTTTGCGACTCTCAATTGGTAGTCAATCAAGTTATGGGCATCTACCAATGCAAAAACGAGGAACTTCAAAATACAAACACTACGTGGATTCACTTCTAGCCTTATTTACCCACTATTCTATACAAACCATTCCCGCTCCACTAAAAATTTGCGGATACTATGGCTTGCTTAGCCTCGCAAATTCCCGCCGCGCCAACCGACTCGAATTATTCGTCCGTGGTCCAACAACTTTTGCCCCATCCTATTCAACCCCGGTAGTTTGTATGATAAATATTGTGTCTACTAATTCACAGGATACCTGTACCACCAATTTCACGACTACCTTACAATCTCTGTCCTCCCACTCCGACCTTACTAGTAACGCTGAAACGTACTTTTCTTAAAAGTGTTTCGCGTTATGTTGTCATGGGGGACTCGTCTATAAACGTGGCTTTGATGGCATCCTCCTTCGCTGTCTAATTGGCGCGGAGGTCACTCATACCATCCAACAGGTCCATGACGGTATTTGTGGTGGACATTTTAGCGGCCTTGCCGTGGCCAAATGAATCCTTCGCCTTGGTTATTATTGGCCTACTCTCAATAACGACTGCTACGAATATGTTAAGCGTTGTGTTATGTGTCAGCAACATGCCAACCTTCAACATACTCCTAGCCACCCGCTCCAGATCGCTCGAGATCTTTGGCCCTTCTCACAATGGGGTTTAGACCTTATTGGTGAGATTCACCCAACCTCTTCACAACGTCACCGTTGGATAATCACAGCGACCGAATATTACACAAAATGGGTGGAGGCTATTCCACTCATTTCAATCAAAAAAGAAAAAATTGTCGAGTTCATTAACCACCACATTATCTGTCGTTTTGGTGTTCCTCATCGCCTGATAACAGATAATGGAAAATCTTTCAAAAACAAGTTGTTGCAAGACCTTTGTGACAACTTTGGTATCAAACTTAGTTTCTCATCACCTTACTATCCACAAGCCAATGGGCAAGCCGAGTCCTCTAATAAAACACTAACCAAAATCCTCATGAAAGTTGTCAATGAATCCGGAAGAAATTGGCACGATCACATTCCCTTTTCCCTTTGGGCTTATCGTACTAGCATTCGTACCTCTACTAATGCCACACCTTTTTCTTTGGTATACGGTATCGAGGCTGTTTTGCCTCTCGAAATACAAATACCCTCCCTTAGAATATCTCTTCAGGATATTCTCACCAACGATGATTTCCGCCAAGAGCGGTTAGCCCAATTGGAGCTTCTTGACGAACGCCGTCTTTACGCCTCTTGATCACCTTCAAATCTATAAAAACGCATTAAACGTGCTTATGATAAGCGACTTCATGAGCGTACCTTTAAGGTTGGTGATCTTGTTCTCAAAGAGAATCAACATGTAACCAAACTAGAAAAGAGCAAACGTGGAAAATTTGCTCCCAATTGGATTGGGCCTTATATAATCACTCATACCTATGGATCTGGTACTTATCGTTTAGCTTCGCTTAATGGTAAACTCCGAGCTCGAACCCTTAATGCCTTGCATCTTCGACCATTCTACTGTTGAAATTAGTGTTATATCACTTCTTATCTACCTACCGCTCGTCCCTTGAGCTCACTTACCACTACATACACTCTGTTTCCTACACTTCATAATAACAATCAAGCTCACATAGTTTGATCCTCACCTCCCCTTGATGATGCCTTCCCCTTTTTAGTCTAGTCCATGACTTCAAAGTATTAAAATAAGCCGTATTCTTATGGGATTTTCTTGAGTCAAACTTCCTACTAAACTAGATGCTTCACGCCAAATGAACATCTAGTCATCTAAATTAAATATAGACTGCTCCCTCGAAGGACAGCTATATGCCGAACTATTGCTGCTATTATATATAGACTGCTCCCCCGAAGGACAGCTATGCATTACAATCATATCTGCTACTATAAATAGACTGCTCCCTCGAAGGACAGCTATACACAGTCAGCCTTTATCAGAAGCTTCTCGCATTGATCAGCTTCGTGAAGACCTCAAGAATAATACAATCAATATCCCTTGTAGACTTCCCGCATCGATCAGTCTACATTCAATAAAAGAAAAGCCTCATTCAAAAGGACTTTTGAGTCATGGACTTGTCTATTTAGGGTAGGTTCTCTTTCGTCAGAACACTCACTTTGTAATAAGTTCTCCGTACCTCAGCTATATCATCCACCTCACCTCACCATTTGTTTCAACTCAAGGGACGTGACGTATATCCGATATATTGTGATTATACAACTCTTTTCACCTATCGACTTCTCGCCTATGCAAGGTACCTAGGGATTCAAGCTCATCCTATGTTAATATGTGGTTTGTTTAGCTCTTCTCAACTACGGGACACTTTTGCCTCTTTTGCTCGACTCTAGGATTGTGTGTTGACCTTAATCGGATACGGTACCCTACTATTTAGGTAAGCTAACTTTCACTTTACCTATACCTACATCAACATCGCCCATACCTTACCAACACCAACAACATTACCCTATCAACATCAAATTCTTATCAACCAACAAATTACCTAACCATACCCAAATTGCTCGAATTCACCTCTCCTGGTCCTAAGGAGAACTACATCGGTCTGAGGCCCCTCCTTGCTTTGTGCAATGGGCTATGTAGGCAGCACTTCGGAGACATGGGGTCTCCCAAGGTTAGCTCGACCATCCCCTACCATAACCTATCCTGTGTGGTGAATATAAATATTTTTGTGTATTTCTATTTAATCACAGTCCTCTTTATCCTTTTTCAAAACACCGAAAATCAAAACACAAACAAATCTTATTATTATCGCAACTCAAATCAACATACATATTCAGTTTTATTTAGATGTTAAACAAATACATCTTCTCTATCATCGACACGCAGGTCGGCATCCTTATTTATTCTTATACTTTGCTAACATTTACTTAGACCCTCACACCTCATCCCGAACTAGGTGATGATCTTGATCGTCGACCCCTCTCGCCGGGCCTCTCTTTCCTCAAGGGTACCACGGCTATTGGTACCGCCCACTGATCTGCCAATCTCTCCTGTAACTTATGAATACGCTCTCACGCATGGAGGACTCCAGCCTCTAGTCTCCCCGCCCGTGACTCCGCAAACACTAACAATCCTCTTGTCTCATTCACCTGCGTTTGGAGCTGCTGAACCAAACGCTGCAGACGATCCCTCTCTGCTGTAATCACCGCTATGTCAGGGCGCTCATGTACACCTCGCAGTTCTGCTACCCACCATAATCTATAGGCCTCTGTCATTCCCGCATCCATTACCCTGCGATCGGCTGCTACCTCTTCAGGCCCTTCTGGAGGTGTTGGCCGGGGAGGTGAGAATGCTGCCTCGGCGTCGATCCTCATATATGGTCTATAAGCCAGGGGTATATCCTGCACAAATCCAAATTGTCACCGCACGCGATCTATAGGAATCCTCTCATACTCACCCGGCCTGTGCCCTGCGATCCACCTCAATCGCTCTACACCCCTCAACTCCTCAGCTATGTTCTCTGTTACCATATAGTTTCCGTATGGCCTCCAACAGATATCCGCAACCGTCACTCTCTCCCATACCTGCCTGTAATACTCAAAGTCATCCGTCACGGCCTGGGATCTTGCCTCCTGTTCTGTCTGGACCCATCGTCTGAATCCCAACCTCTGTACTCCGGTTTCTCCTGACTGGATGGATCGGCCTACTGGTCGCAAACAAACAATGTGCTCATAGGCCCAACAGTGTAATAAGTATGAACAATCCAGTGTCGTTCTGTGATTTCACCTACAAGCCCATAAACCCCTGTATAGCTCCGCCAAATATGCAGGTGCCCATGCAAAAGTCACGTTCCTTTCTATCATCTCCCAAATAACACACATCAATGCCTTTGGAAATCTTCCCCCTTCCGCCCTCGGTAACGCATAATACCCTACCGCTATCATTAATATCACTGCTAACCTTGTCTCCTCAGGGTGTGCTGCATACATTACCCCATATGTAAAAGATAAACCCCGCTGTGTCAAATCTCGTGCGTATGGACCAAATACTGCTGTTATCACTCCCCGTGCCGCGCTAGGTAGTGCCTGATATACTGGTTCTCCTGTAATAGGGAGTCTCAAAATCCGAAACACATCTTCCAATGTTACTGTCATCTCCCCTGTTGGCAGATAAAAGGTATTTGTCTCGGGATTCCATCTCTCAATCAATGCCTGCAACATAGCATGATTACGTGCGATTCGTGAATAATAGCGGATTCCACTTAACCCCAAACGATTTATCAATGTCCATTCAGCTGGTGTTACATCCGCTCGGATTCGTGACAACAGCGCTGGCACACTATCATTCATCCTCAATCCTGCCTCTGCCTGCATACACCAAAACAACAAACAACCATTCAATCCGTCGGGTTTTTTCAAACATTCTGGAAATTCCTCCAGTAACCGGTATCGGTTATACATAACCGATATCGGTTGAGTAACCGATACCGGTTCTCCCTAACCGCTACCGGTCACTGTCAATTACATACATCTTGCCTAAAACAACCACCTACGACAATAAATTGCTCGTTTATTCCTCTCTGTATACACAGACATACCCGAAACCCGTGATTACCTACCACGTAACACTTACCTCACTTATAACCCTTGCTATCATGTTTTCTTCTTCATATCTACCCACTTAATCTCTTATTCATAACACATGCAAAAATCAAATCACAACCAAAACATTTACCTCTGGGGTTGCAGTAGCTTGAGGTGGCCCTTGTCTTCCCTCTTGTCCCTGCCTGCTGGATGTTTCTCCTCGTCCTGCCATTATCACCACTCTTTTCAAATTCGCCTTTCTACTTTCTGAATCTCCGATCGCATTCACCTTCCCAGTCTCTTTTCTTATCACCCAAATCTCTCATACAAATTCCTGTCTCTCTTCTCCTTATCACTCAAATCTCTCATGCAAATACCTGTCTCAGTCGTCAAAAAGCGTCGCGTTCGCGTATTTAACCTCTTGCATGGCTCTAAAATTAAAACTTAAGTTGCCACCCTAGCTTTTCTATTTTTAGAAAAGCTCATACCTAAATAACCGGTATCGGTTACTTAACCGATATCGGTCATGAGCTACCGATATCGGTTCCTTAACCGATATCGGTTACACACCTATCTTTTCTCAACAGCGTTCTTTTCTTCATTTCTCACCTAAATTTTTGTCGCGCCCGCCTCTTTTCCTGCATAACCACACCATTTACCACATTTGTTCATCCACCACACATCATATCATTACAATTTCATTAAACATCATTTATTTTATACAAATACACAACCATCAACTACGAATTTCAAGAAACTATCAATCTCTACATCATTTGGATCCAACTCATCAGTTACATATATCACAATGTCACAAAACCAACAATTCATCACATCACATGTCATTCATATATACGTACAAAAAAAAAAAAAAAAAAAAAACAAAACAAAACCATCAACATCATCCATCTATCAACATGCCCACTAAACTTATCATACATTATATATTACCAAACCATTAACAAAATATTTAAACACATTTTTGAACACTACATATGGATCAAAACATCATCTATATATATATATACCGTTTTCAAAAATACAATGTGCCCTACATCGGGGCCTCTGTGATCTCATAATATACCAAAGCCGGCACGCAGGCCGCAATACCTACCAAAAATCTCGACTCGGCTCGCAGGCCGGTCTCTCATATCAAAAATATACTCGGCTCGCAGGCCGGTATCAAATGTACAACCCGTACTCGGCTCGCAGGCCGGTATATAATAAATAAATGAATCAATACAATGAATAAGTGTCGGCACGCAGGCCTCTATCAATACAACCGGTTCGCAGACCGGTGCCCGTGTCCCTATACAAAACCATGTCGGGGATCTATCAGCTCTCCCCACCGCCCTCGGCACCTCTCCCCGCTGGTCCCTGTGGTGCCTCTCGCCTCCTGCCCGTCACGGACACGCCAGCTGTGGCTGCCCCTCCCTGAGATCTCTGGCTGTGCGAGGTCTCTGCCCTATGCGCTGCATACGCCTGATACTCGACTCCGGTACTATCAAGAATATCCTGATAATATCGGGCCTCTGCTCTAACCTCCATATAGCGATCTCGCGCCACTGAAGGAGCTGGGGCTGGTCCCCTGGCACCTAACACCAATACCCCGAGCACTCGCACTCCGCACTGTGTGGCCGCGGTGGTCTTTGCTGTCTTCTTTGCACATATCTGCACTTTGTGGGCTGTGGTGCTTAGTGGTGGTCTTACTCGTGCACAATGCTGAGCTCAGGCTAGCTTTGCACTGTAAGGCCCCTATTCGTGCTCGCGTGACCAGCCAGCTGCCCTGTAAGAGCTGCACTTTGACCCCCCGAGCTGATCCTCTCTCCATAAGCTGCGGCCAAGTCTGGCACATTTGCAGCGCGTACTATCCTCGCTGCTCTCTGCCCAGCCCACCACACCCTGTATGCTCCCGTGCACCCGGCATCATCCACACCCTCACCTGCTGGTCTCTCCGCTACCCAGTCTGGATCCAAAGGCTGTGGCGCTGGCAGTGGGGCCTCTACATCATCCCTCTGTGAGGGAAGGGAGGTGGCTCGTCCTGTCGTAACCCCATCTGCCTGCGTACCCTCTCTAGGGGTATCCGCTCGTACTCTCCCGGCCTCCGTCCTGCTATCCAGAATGTATACTGGATCAGGCGCAGCTGTACGCGGGCTCCTCTGCCAGGCTGGTGACCTCTGTAGGGTCTCCATACAATGTCTACTGCTGTAAGGCCCTCTAGCAAGTGTCTATAATAGGCCACATCCCGACCTGCAACAACTGCTCGTGGCTGGCCCACGACCCCCAACCACCTCTGAAAGCCATATCGGTATACGACCTGTGGCCCTGGCTGCTGGGGTAGCCCTACTAGCCTGATGCATACGATGTGCTCGTATGCCCAACAGTGCAACAAAAATGTAGAACAAATACCAAATCACCTCCTCCGGCGATAGCCCCATAACTCCCTGTATAATTGCACCAGATACACTGGTGCCCATGCGAAACAGGTGTGCTCCTCCACCATCTCCAGTAGCACCCCCATCAATGCTCATGGGAAGCGGCCTCCCTCTGAATCCGGGAGGGCGAAGCAGGTGATCCCTATCATCATCAACACGGCAAGCCGTGTCTCATGTCTGTGTGCGCGGTACATGTCACCATATCCAATGCTCGCGCTATGATACGTAAGAAGCGCGGCTGCATCCCCAAAAACCTGCAGTATGCTGTCCATGGCAGTCTCTGAATCTACCTGGAAGACTGCCTCTCCCTCGATCGGTAGCCGCAGGATGCGATACACATCCTCTAATGTGACGGTCATCTCCCCGGTCGGAAGATGGAACACATTGGCCGCCGGATCCCATCTCTCGATGAGGGCGACCATCAGGCTGTGATCCCTCTCTATCGCTCTGTACCTCTGGACCCCGCCGAGTCCCACCTCGCGCATGATGGCCCAATGCGCCGCAGATACGTGTGGCCTCATCCGACTCAATAGTGGAGGCATCCTATCACGCATCGTCAACTGGCCGACGTGCGCTCGCAAAACCAACCCACATTCTTCGACCTACTATTTATTATAACATCTACTTTACCATCTAAACCCCTTTTGTATCCCCCGACCACACCCCGACTTTCTACCCCCTAAACAACCACCAAAACCCACAACCCAACCCAAAACCCACACCTAACCCACTCACACGGCCAACCACACCCTAATACCCAACAAGCTTCCCAAACCTATCCTAAACCCTAAACACCCAAACCCACACACTAACCCACCACAAACCACCCAAACCCATCCTAAACCCTAAACACACTAAACCACCACAAACCACCCAACCCACCTAACCCACCACCAAACCCTCAACCCATCCCAACGCCACCGATACCGGCCGATACGCGACCGACGCCGGTCCCTCCCAACTCAACCAAACCCTGCAAATTTGCGACCGATGCCGGTCGCTTAGCGACCGACATCGGTCACTGTTTTCTTTCCGGAGCCGAACCCCCGCGCAGCCCCCAAAACCCATTTTTTCCTATTTCTACCCATTTACCCACCCAAACACCCTCCAATTTTACCCACCTAGCCGCATTACCCTATTTTACCTATCTACCCTCTCCGTTTTTCAAATTACCTCCATTTACTCATTATTTCCTACAAAATACAAATTCCTACCCAAACCCCCCATTTAGCCTAATAACCATTTCAATGCATAAAATCACGAGTTTAGAACCTACCGGTACGACGACACGTCATCGTGGTGGGATGGGTGGTGGCGGTCCACCGGTCCAGTCCCGGCCCCTCCAGCCTCCTCTGCTGTGTGCCATGGCTCCAATCCTGATCTACTGGGTCCCTGGCCAATCACCTGCTGCCTCCTCCTCAATCGGGCCCACTATCAACTCTCTCCGCCAATACAATAGCTCCACCTCACTCAATCTAGCCTCTAATCCCAAGTCTCCACGTCAGACAAGTCGATTTGGATTGCAAATAACAAAAGTGACAATGACAAGCCGTATTTTTCTTTTTATAGGTTTTTCGACCTTAACCGATGTCGGTTTCATTTTACCCTAAGGAACCGGTATCGGTCTCTTAACCGATGTCGGTCATGTAGAATCGACATCGGTTCGCTACCCAACTTTCACCCCATTCTTTGCCCTTATTTACTCCTTGCCTCTTTTTCACCAATATCGCCTCTATCCACCTTTGCTGCGCAACATTTGTTCACTTGTCCAGCCTGACCTAAGGCCTCACCCTACCTATTTGGCCAACCCAAGACCTCAACCTGCCATTTGGCCCGACCCAAGGCCTCGCCCTAACCATTTGGCCCGACCCAAGGCCGCAACCCTAACCATTTGGCCCGACCCAAGGCCGCAACCCTAACCATTTGGCCCGACCCAAGGCCTCAACCTACCTATTCGGCCCGACCCAAGGCCGCAACCTACCTATTCGGCCCGACCCAAGGCCGCAACCTACCTATTCGGCCCGACCCAAGGCCTCAACCTACCTATTCGGCCCGACCCAAGGCCTCAACCTACCTATTCGGCCCGACCCAAGGCCTCAACCTACCCATTTGGCCCGACCCAGGGCTTGCCCTCACTACTTGGCCCGACCCAAGGCCTCCCTTTACACTTCTGGCCCGACCCAAGGCCGCCACCCAACAACTTGGCCCAACCCACGACCGTACCACTTCCATACCTTACCCAAAATCAACACCATACACTTTATCCACCCATCCGGTAGTTTTTGGTTCAATCGAGCTCACCTGTTCGTGTTTTAGCATGATTAGGGTCCTTGACTTGATCTGTCGACCAGCTTTTCCCAGACCTAGACCGTGACATTTATCTCAACCAAACCAACCTTTTTGAGTGCTTGCCAGAACATGCCTAAACATTCCCAGTACCTCACATTATATACCACGGAGCTACTTCCTATGCCTTGATACCGAGGATTATATCACCCTTGTTTGGATAAACTATCGACCTTTGCCTACACATTCTTTGGTTTGCTTGTCAAATCATGTACCCTCGTCGTACTATTGCATTTCAACATGCGTCTGCTTCCTTGGACCTACCCCACCACCTTACCATCCTCTCTACAACATATACCCTTTATCAACCCTATCCCTGATTTCCCGTTCACTCAATCTGTGATAGATTTGAGGGGGATTACCTATATCCTTAACATGAGAAACCACTTCATATTATTGTCCGCGCAGCTTTACAAAACAAGCTACACGACAATAAGGGGCTAATGTAGACACCAAATTCGTGTCTTACGACCCCTTGTGACCCGCATCCCATTTCGCAACCTAACCTCATTACCTAAACCTTACACAATTATTTATTAATTACCTCATAATTGATAAATCCACATCACCTTACCCGCCACCTCACTTGGCCACCTCACCATGACCTAGCCCTAACCCTAAACTAACCTAATTAGGACCCATGACTTGGTCTAGACTCACATCCATAACTAATGCCTCCTTACTCACACCCAAAGCCGACCTTCTAGCCACTTGACCAAGCCCACAACGATCTCTCGGAGAAAAGGGGAAGGTGGGCTATTTTACTAAAAATAGCCTACTTTTTCCTTACCGATGCCGGTTCCTACTCGACCGCCGTCGGTTACGCAACCACCATCGGTTCCCTGTAAATGGGCTCCCCAAACCAAAACAACGGATCGGAATTTCATTTTGGAGATCAGTCAAAGGATTTCTGGATCAACAGAGAGCATTGCGAGCGAGGAACAGAGTCCAGATCTTCACTTGACAGAGCAGAGACGAGTAAAGAAACCAGAAGTGTTTACAACCAAGGAGATCAACTTGCATCTTGGTCAAAACCAGTAAGTCACATCTTGCATGTCCTTTGTTATAACATTTCTTATGCTTCTTGAATCTCAGTGCTCCTAAATCCGTTTCTGAATCCACTACCCAACGTGCCATTGCATCTAACTGTCATTCTTTTGCTTCTAATCATCCCATTTCCTAATACCATCCAAAAACCAGCCATTACAAACACCATAGCTACCAAGAAGATCGTAGAACCCACCGGTATCGGTTATCAGTAACCGGCATCGGTTATCAGTAACCGGCATCGGTTCCTCTGATCAAAAACCAGAAAACCAGCCTTTCCCCCTACCCAGTTTAACGAAATAATTTAATTGATATTTTGCAGTCTTTTGTGTTAATTCATATTAGCAGGGGAACTGACCACCTTCGAAAGGAAGTTTTATATTTCCAGGCCCAAGGCGCTTTCCTCATTTATTGTTTAATCAAAATCTTGTGGTCTTGTGTTCTTATTTGCGAGTAGTCCTTCCAAGACAAAAGGAGTCTCATGATCACTGATCTTTCTCTACGATGCGCACACACCATCTCGACATTCAACGGTATTCCTCCTAACCCTAACCTCATCTGTTTCTAAAAGGAATGAAAGGATAGAAGCAACTCTATTCCCGTGCCAAACATTCCGAAGCGAAACAGTCGATAGTTTATCCAAACAAGGGTGATATAATCCTGGTATCCAAGGCATAGGAAGTAGCTCCAGGGTATATAACAGGTAAGGTACAAGAACGTTTAGGCATGTTCGGCAGTACCAAATGGTTGGTTTGGTTGAGATAAACGTCACGGTCTAGGTCTAGGAAAAGTTGGTCGACAGATCAAGTCAAGGACCCTAATCATGCTAAAACATGAACAGGTGAGCTCGATTGAACAAAAGGTACATGATGGATGGATAAAATAAAACGTTGATTGTGGGTATGGTATTGAAGTGATACGGCCTTGGGTCGGGCCAAGTTGTTGGGTTGTGGCCTTGGGTCAGGCCATAAGGGTAGAGTGAGGCCTTGGGTCGGGCCAAATTGTTAGGGCGAGGCCTTGGGTCGGGCCAAATGGTTAGGGTGAGGCCTTGGGTGGGGCCGGATAGGTAGGTTGAGGCCTTGGGTCGGGCCAAATGGTTAGGGTGAGGCCTTGGGTCGGGCCAAATAGGTAGGTTGAGGCCTTGGGTCGGGCCAAATGGTAGGTTGAGGCCTTGGGTCGGGCCGAATAGGTAGGTTGAGGCCTTGGGTCGGGCCAATGGTTAGGTGAGGCCTTGGGTCGGGCCAAATAGGTAGGTTACGGCCTTGGGTCGGGCCAAATGGTAGGTTGAGGCCTTGGGTCGGGCCGAATAGGTAGGTTGAGGCCTTGGGTCGGGCCAAATGGGTAGGTTGAGGCCTTGGGTCGGGCCAAATAGGTAGGTTGAGGCCTTGGGTCGGGCCGAATAGGTAGGTTGAGGCCTTAGGTCGGGCCGAATGGGTAGGGTGAGGCCTTAGGTCGGGCCGAATGGGTAGGGTGAGGCCTTAGGTTAGGCCGAATAGGTAGGTTGAGGCCTTGGGTCGGGCCGAATAGGTAGGTTGAGGCCTTAGGTCGGGCCGAATAGGTAAACAAATGGTGTTCAGCAAAGGTGGATATAGGTGATATGTGGTTAAAAAAGGGCAAATGGTAAATAAGGGCAAAAAATATTGGGGGAAAGTTGGCAGAAAAACCGATGTCAATTCTACATGACCGATATCGGTCAGTGACCGATCTGGGTTCATTAGGGAAAAATGAAACCGATATCGGTTATGGGCGAAAAACCTATAAAAAGAAAAATACGGCTTGTCATTGTCACTTTGTTATTTTGAAAACCAAATTGACTTGTCTGACGTGGAGAGTTGAGATTGGAGGTTTATTGAGTGAGGTGGAGCTATTTTGGTGGAGGAGTGAGTTGTTTGCGGGCCCGAGTGAGGAGGAGGCAGCAGTTGATTGGCCGGGGACCCAAGAAATTGGAGCTATGGCACAGGCAGGAGGAGCAGGAGGGGCTGGACCAGCTGGACCACCACCACCTATCCCACCACGACGACGTGTCGTCGTACGGGTAAGTTCGAAACTCCTCATTTTGTGCATTTTATTGCATTATGTTGGTTTTGGGATTTGGGTAGGAATATAATGTTTTGTAGAAAATAATGAATAAATGGAAATGATTTGAAAAAGGGAGAGGGTAGATAGGTGAAATAGGCCAAGGCGGCAGGGTGGGTAGGTTTTTAGGGTGTTTGGGTGGGTAGAGAGGTAGAAATAGGGAAAAAGAAGAAAGGGGTAGCCGCGTCGGGTTCGGCGCGGCAAATTTCCAGTGACCGATGCCGGTCACTAAGCGACCGGCATCGGTCGCGAATTTTTAGGGCAGGGTGGGTCTGTGGGTTACCGATGCCGGTTGATCATTGACCGGCGTCGGTGGGAGGGGGACCGGGGTCGGTTATGGGTGAGTGTGGGTTGGGTTGGGTTTTGGTTGAGTGTGGGTTGGGTTGGGTTTTGGGTGAGTGTGGGTTGGGTTGGGTTTTGGTTGAGTGTGGGTTGGGTTGGGTTTTGGTTGAGTGTGGGTTGGGTTGGGTTTTGGTTGAGTGTGGGTTGGGTTGGGTTTTGGGTGTGGGGGGTTTGGTTTTTAGGTGGAGTGGGTTTGGGTTTTGGGTGTGGGGTGGGTTGGGTTGATTTTGTTTTGTTTTGGGGTTGGGTGGGTTTGGATTTGTTTTGTTTTGGGGTTGTGAGTTTGGTTTTGGGTGGGGTGGTAGAGAGTCGGGGTGTGGTCGGGGGGATAAAAGGGGGTTTAGAGGATAAAGTAGATGTTGTGATAAAAAGTAGGTCTAAGGATGTGGGTTGGTTTTGCAGGCACGTCAGCAGTTGACGATGCGGGATAGGATGCCCCCGCTGTTGGTGCGGATGCGGCCACACATATCTGCGGCTCATTGGCGATCATGCGCGAGGTGGGACTCGGTGGAGTCCAGAGGTATAGAGCGATAGAGAGAGATCACAGCCTGATGGTCGCCCTCATCGAGAGATGGGATCCGGCGACCAATGTGTTCCATCTCCCGACTGGGGAGATGACTATCACGTTGGAGGATGTGTATCG
Organism: Taxus wallichiana var. yunnanensis; assembly: GCA_018340775.1. Classification (NCBI taxonomy): domain Eukaryota; kingdom Viridiplantae; phylum Streptophyta; class Pinopsida; order Cupressales; family Taxaceae; genus Taxus; species Taxus wallichiana. Next base: position 541,561,389 of record CM031234.1, read on the forward strand.
CATCCTTCGACTACCTATCGAGGGAGAGGCAGTCTTCCAGGTAGATTCAGAGACTGCCATGGACAGCATATTACAGGTTTTTGGAGATGCGGCCCACGCTTACTTACCTATCACAATTGCCCGAGCATTAGGTATGGTGACATGTACTTGTGCGCATCGACACGAGACACGGCTGGCTGTGTTGATGATGATTGGGATCACCTGCTTTGCCCTCCCGGACTCAGAGGGAGGCCGCTTTCCATGGGCATTGATGGGGGTGCTTCATGAGATGGTGGAGGAGCACACCTGTTATGCTTGGGCACCAGTATATCTGGTGCAGTTATACAGAGAGCTCTGGGGTTATCGCCGGATGAGGCGATTCGGTATCTGTTCGACATTTTTGCTGCATTGTTGGGCATATGAGCACATCATATGCATCAGGCCAGTAGGGTTACCCCAGCAGCCAGGGCCACAGGTTATATACAGATATGGCTTTCAGAGATGGTTGGGAGTCGTGGGGCAGCCACGAGCAGTGCTTGCGGGGAGAGACGTTGCCTACTACAGGCATTTGTTAGAGGGCCTGACAGCGGTAGATATCGTATGGAGACCTTACAGAGGCCATCACCCGCACAGAGGAGGCCGAGTACAGTTACGCTGGATCCAGTACACGTTCTGGATAGCAGGACGGAGGCCGGGAGAGTACGAGAGGATACCCCTGAGAGAAGTGCAGCGAGCGAGATGGGGCTGTGACAGGATGAGCCACCTCCCTTCCCTCGATGCGGGAGGGATGATGTAGAGCCCCACTTTGCTGCACCACAGCCCATGGATCCAGTTTAGGTTGCGAGAGGGCAGCAGATGATGGCATAGATGATCTTGGGTGCACGGAGCATACAGGGTTTGGTGGGCTGGTCGAGAGAGTGGCTAGGATAGCCTGACCCACACAGCCTGAACTTAGCAAATGTGACGGCAGAGAGAGATCAGCTCAGGGGTCAGGTGCAGCTATTACAGGGACAGTTGGCTGCTTTGCGACAGCACGAATAGGTGTCCTACGAGGGCAGCTTGCCCAGCGCGAGTGCAGTACGAGCACGAGCACCACCACGGCAAGAGTGGCAGTGCGAGCATTGTGCAGCGCACCACCACCCAACGAGCACAGGACGGGGGTACTAGTATTAGGTGCCAGGGGACCAGCCCCAGCTCCTTCAGTGGCTCGAGGGTGCTATATGGAGGTTAGAGCGGAGGCTCGATACTATCAGGATATTCTTGATAGTACCGAGTTGAGTATCGCCCTTATGCGCTCATAGAGCGAGACCTCTCACAATGCCGGAGATCTCGGTAGGTGTAGCCACCACGGCCGCGTGTCACATGTTACGAGGCGGGAGGCGAGAGCGCCACGAGGGACCAGCGAGGAGAGGTGCCGAGGGCGGTGGGGAGAGCGAGGATCCTGTATTGTTTTTGTATATAGGCATGGGCACCGGTCTGCGAACCGGTTGTGTTGATAGAGACTGCGTGCCTACATTTATTCATGTATGGATTCATTTATTCATTATATGCTTTGCGCGAGTCGAGTACGGGTTGTATATTTGATACCGTCTGCGAGCCAGTATCTTTTGATATGAGGGACCGGCTGCGAGCAGTCGAGATTTTGGATAGTTATTGCGGCTGCGTCTTTGACTTAGTTGTATGATGATATCACGAGGCCCCGTCTGGGCACATTGTATATTTGAAAATTTGTATATATATATAGAGATGATGTTTTGATCCACATGCAAAGTTGTTCAAAAATGTGTTTAAGTATTTTGTCGATGGTTTGTGATATAGAATGTAGGATGAGTTTAGTTGACATGTTGATATATGGATGAGGTTGATGTTTTTGTTTTTGCACGTATATAAGGATGACATGTTATATGATGAAATGTTGCATGTTGTGGGCTGGTTTTGTGACATTGTGATATATGTATCTGATGAGTTGGATCCAAATGTTGTATAGATAGATAGTTTTTTGTTTTGTTGTGGTATCCTTAGTTGATGACTTGTTTGTTTTTGTAAAATAGATGATGTTAACGAAATTGTAATGATATGTGTGGTGGATAGACAAATATGGATAATGGTGTTGTGATGCAGGAAAAGAGGCGGGCGCGACAAAAATTTGGTAAAAAAATGAAGAAAAGACCATGTTTCAAAAGGCCAGGTGTGTAACCGATATCGGTTAGGTAACCGACGGCGGTAGGTAGTAGACCGATATCGGTTACATAACCGATACCGGTTATTTAGGTATGAGCTTTTCTAAAAATAAAAAAGCTAGGGTGGCAACTTAAGTTCTAATTTTGAGAGCCATGCAAGAAGTTAAATACGCGAACGCGACACTTTTTGACGACTGAGACAGGTAATTGCATGAGAAATTTGAGTGATTAGGAGTAAAGAGACAGGGAAAGTGATTGTGATCGAGATTCGAAGACGAGAAGGCAAGTTTGAAAAAGGTGGTGATAATGGCAGGACGAGGAGAAACCTCCAGGCGGCGAGTACAAGAGGGAAGACAAGGGCCACCTCAAGCTACTGCAACCCAAGAGGTAAACGTTTTGGTTATGATTTGACTTTTGCATGTGTTATGAATAAGAGATTAAGTGGGTAGAAAAAAAAAACATGATAGCAAGGGTTATAAGTGTTACGGGGTAGGTAATCAGGGGTTTCAGGTATGTTTGTAGGTATAGAAAGGAATAGACGCTCAAATTATTGTTGTAGGTGGTTGTTTAGGCAAGGTGTATGAAAGTAACAGGGACCGATATCGGTTAGGGATAACCGGTATCGGTTACTCAACCGGTATCGGTTAGCTGTAAACGATACCGGTTGCTGTAGGAATTTCCAGAATGTGAGAAAAACCCTGATGGATTGAATGGTTGTTTGTTGTTTTGATGTATGCAGGCTCAGGCAGGGTTGAGGATGAATGATAGCGTGCCAGCGCTGTTGTCACGAATCCGAGCGGATGTAACGCCAGCTGAATGGACATTGATAAATCGTTTGGGGTTAAGTGGAATCCGCTATTATTCACGAATCACACGTAACCATGCTATGTTACAGGCGTTGATTGAGAGATGGAATCCTGAGAAAAATACCTTCTATCTGCCAACAGGGGAGATGACAGTAACATTGGAAGATGTGTTCCGTATTTTGAGACTCCCTATTACAGGAGAACCAGTATATCAGGCACTACCTAGCGTGGCACGGGGAGCGATAACAGCAGTATTTGGTCCATACGCACGAGATTTGACACAGCGAGGTTTATCATTTACGTATGGGGTAATGTATGCAGCACACCCTGAGGAGACAAGGTTAGCAGTGATATTAATGATAGCGGTAGGGTATTATGCATTACCGAGGGTAGAAGGGGGAATATTTCCAAAGGCATTGATGTGTGTTATCTGGGAGATGATAGAAAGGAACGTGACTTTTGCATGGGCACCTGCATATTTAGCGAGCTATACGAGGGTTTATGGGCTTGTAGGCAAAATCACGAGCGACCTTTGGATTGTTCATACTTATTACAATTTGTTGGGCCTATGAGCACATTGTTTGTGTGTGACCAATAGGCCGATCCATCCAGGCAGGAGAGATCGGAGTACAGAGGTTGGGATTCAGACGCTGGGTCTAGATAGAACAAGAGGCAAGATCTCAGGCCGTGACGGGTGACATCGAGTATTACAGGCAGGTATGGGAGAGGGTGACGGTTGCGGATATCTGTTGGAGGCCTTATGGGAACTATATGGTAATAGAGAATATAGCTGAGGAGTTGAGGGGTGTAAAGCGATTGAGGTGGATCGCAGGGCACAGGCCAGGTGAGTATGAGAGGATTCCTCTAGATCGCGTGCGGCGACAATTTGGATTTGTGCAGGATATACCCCAGGCGTATAGACCATATATGAGGATCGACGCCGAGGCAGCATTCTCACCTCCCCAGCCAACACCTCCAGAAGGGCCCGAGGAGATAGCAGCCGATCGCAGTGTAATGGATGCCGGAATGATAGAGGCCTATAGGTTATGGTGGGTAGCAGAGCTGCGAGGTGTACGCGATCGCCCTGACATAGCTGTGATTACAGCAGAGAGGGATCGTCTGCAGCGTTTGGTTCAGCAGCTCCAAATGCAGGTGAATGAGACAAGAGGATTGTTAGTGGTTGCGGAGTCACGGGCGGAGAGACTAGAGGCTGGAGTCCTCCATGCGAGAGGGCGTATTCATATGTTACAGGAGAGATTGGCAGATCAGTGGGCGGTACCAATAGCCGTGGTACCATTGAGGACAGAGGCTGGCGAGAGGGTCGAGGATCACGATCATCACCTAGTTCGGGATGAGGCGTGAGGTCTAAATAAATGCTAGCAAGGTATAAGAATAAATAAGAGTACCGACCTGCGTGTCGATGATAGAGAAGATGTATTGGTTTAACATCTAAATAAAACAAGATATGTATGTTGATTTGAGTTATAATAATAAGAATGTTTGCGTTGTGATTTTTGGTGTTTTGAAAAAGGATAAAGAGGAATGTGATTAAATAGAAATACACAAAAATATTTATATTTACCACACATGATAAGTTCTGGTAGGGGATGGTCGAGCTAACCTTGGGAGACCCCATGTCTCCGAAGTGCTGCCTACATAGCCCATTGCACAAAGCAAGGAGGGGCCTCAGACCGATGTAGTTCTCCCTTAGGACCAGGGAGAGGTGAATTTAGGCAATTTGGTTGTGGTTAGGCAATTTGTCGTTTGGTAAAAATTTGATGTTGGTAGGGTAATGTTGTTGGTGTTGGTAGGATAATGTTGTTGGTGTAGGTAGGATAATGTTGTTGGTGTAGGTATAGGTGAAGCAAAAGTTAGCATACCCAAGTAGTAGGGAATCGTGTCCTGATTAAGATCAACACACAATCCTAGATGCGAGGCAAAGCGGAAAGAGTGCTCCGTAGGTGAAAAGAGCTAAACAAACCACACAACGTAGAACGAGCTTGAAGCCCTAGGTACCGTGCATAGACAAGAAGTCAATAGGTGAAAAGAGTTGTATGATCACAATATATCAGGTGTACGTTACGTCCCTTGAGTTGAAACAAATGGTGAGGTGAGGTGGATGATATAGCTGAGGTACAGAGAACTTGTTACAAAGTGAGTGTTACGGCGAAGAGAACCTACCCTAAATAGACAAGTCCATGACCCACAGGTTCTTTTGAATGAGGCTTTTATTTGGTGAATATAGGCGATCGATGTGGGAAGTCTACAAGGATATTGATTTTACTATTCTTGAGGTCTTCACGGCTGATCAATGCGAGAATCTTCGATAAAGGATGACTGTGTATAGTTGTCCTTCGGGGAGCAGTCTATTTATAGTAGCGATATGATTTTAGTGCATAGCCATTGTCCTTCGGGGAGCGATCTATTTATAGTAGCAACAAATAGTTTAGCATATAGCTGTCCCTTGAGGAGCAGTCTATATTTAATTTAGATGACTAGATGTTCTTTTGGCGTGAAGCATCTAGTTTAGTAGGAAGTTTGACTCAAGAAAATCCCATAAGAATACGGCTTATTTTAATACTTTGAAGTCATGGACTAGACTAAAAGGGGAAGGCATCATTAGGGAGGTGAGGAGTGATTTTGATTTTATTTTGAGATATAGAAAACAAAGTGTATGTAGCGGTAAATGAGCTCAAGGGACGAAGCGGTAGGTAGATAAGAAGTGATATAACACTAGATTCAATAGTAGAATGGTCGAAGATGCAAGGCATTAAGGGGTTCAGGCTCAGGTTTACCGTTAAGCGAAGCTAAACGATAAGTGCCTGATCCATAGGTGTGAGTGATTATATAAGGCCCAATCCAATTGGGAGCAAATTTTCCACGTTTGCTCTTTTCTAGTTTGGTGACATGTTGATTCTCTTTGAGGACAAGATCACCAACCTTAAAGATACGCTCATGAAGTCACTTATCATAAGCACGCTTGATGCGTTTTTGATAGATTTGGAGGTGATCAAGAGCTGTAAGATGACGTTCGTCAAGAAGCTCCAATTGGGCTAACCGTTCTTGGCGGAAATCATCGTTGGTGAGAATATCCTGAAGGGATATTACGAGGAGAAGTATTTGTATTTCGAGAGGCAAAAGCGGCGGCCTCGGTACCATATACGAAAAGAAAAGGTGTAGCGTTAGTAGAGTGCGAATGCTTTGAGTACGATAAGCCCAAAGGGCAAAGGGAATGTGATCGTGCCAATTTCTTCCGGATTCATTGACAACTTTCATGAGGATTTTGGTTAGGGTTTTATTAGAAGATTCAGCCTGACCATTGGCCTGCGGATAGTAAGGTGATGAGAAACTAAGTTTGATACCAAAGTTGTCATGCAAAGGTCTTGTAACAACTTGTTTTTAAAAGATTTACCATTATCTGTTATTAGGCGATGAGGAATACCAAAACGACAGATAATGTGATGGTTAATGAATTCGACAATTTTTTCTTTTTGATTGAAATGAGTGGAATGGCCTCCACCCATTTTGTGTAATATTCGGTTGCTGTGATTATCCAATGGTGACGTTGTGAAGAGGTCGGGTGAATCTCACCAATAAGGTCTAAACCCCATTGTGAGAAAGGCCAAAGATCTCGTGCGACCTGCAGCGGATGGCTAGGAGTATGTTGAAGGTTGGCATGTTGTTGACACATAACACAACGCTTAACATATTCGTAGCAGTCGTTATTGAGAGTAGGCCAATAATAACCTAGGCGAAGGATTCGTTTAGCCACGGCAAGGCCACTAAAATGTCCACCACAAATCCCATCATGGACTTGTTGGATGGTATAGGTGACCTCCACGCCGGTTAGACAGCGAAGGAGGATGCCATCAAAGCCACGTTTATAGAGGAGTCCCCCCATGACAACATAATGAGAAACGCTTTTAAGAAAAGCACGTTTGCCATTACTAGTAAGGTCAGGTGGGAGAACAGAGATTGTAAGGTAGTCGTGAAATTGGTGGTACCAGGTATCCTGCGAACTAGTAGACACAGTATTTATCATACAAACTACCGGGGTTGAATAGGATGGGGCAAAAAGTTGTTGGACCACGACGAATAATTCAGAGTCAGTTGGCGCGGCGGGAATTTGCGAGGCTAAGCAAGCCATAGTATCCGTAAATTTGTTAGTGGAGCGGGGAATGGTTTGGATAGAATAGTGAGTAAATAAGGCTAGAAGTGAATCCACGTAGTGTTTGTACTTTTGAAGTTCCTCATTTTTGCATTGGTAGACGCCCATAACTTGATTGACTACCAATTGAGAGTCGCCAAAAATATTGATAGATTTGATGCCTAAGTGTATCACAACTTGGAGACCCAGAACAAGGGCCTCGTATTCCGCTGTATTATTAGTGCAGGGGAAATCAAGCCGGAATGAAAGAGGCATAGGTTCAGCATCAAGAGGGATGAGAACAACGCCGGCTCCTCCACCGCACTGGCATTTAGATCCATCGAAGAAGAGGGTCATTTGATACGACTCTTCCCCGAGTGAAAGAGTGGCGATGAGTTCGTCGGGGAATGTAAAATTGGTAAATTGTTCCCCAGGTAAAGGGGCCTCTGCAAGTTGGTCTGCAAGAGTTTGTCCTTTGATTGACTTTTGTTGTATAAACTCAAGGTCGAGGTCAGCGAGGAGCATGAGCCATCGAGCGATGCGTTGGTTTAGATGTGGTTTGGCGTACATATAATGAATGGGGTCCGTGTTGGTGATGACAAAAGTTTTGTGATTCAGGAGGTAATGTCGGAGTTTGGTAGCTACAAATGATAGGGCTAGGCACAATTTTTCTACATGTGTATACCTAGTCTCGTAATCCACGAGGGTACGACTTATATAATAAACGGCCTGTTCTCGATGTGCCGAGTCCCGATGTGCGAGCATAGCTCCTATAGCATGGTCAGTGGCGGAAAGATAAAGGTAGAAAGGGCGGTCGTCCTGGGGTGGGATAAGCACGGGTGGCTGCAAGAGATAAGTTTTGAGAGCTTCGAAGGCTTGGTGACACTCCTCACTCCATTGAAAGGCAACGTCCTTTTTAAGAAGGTGATGAAAAGGGTGACATCGATCCGAGAGTTGGGAGATGAAATGCCGGATGGATTGAAGTTTACCCTGCAAACTACGCAATTGTTTGAGGTTTTTGGGTGGAGGCATTTCTAGGATAGCTTTTACTTTAGATGGATCGACCTCAATGCCACGCAAAGAGATGATAAAACCAAGAAGTTTCCCCGAAAGGACACCAAAGACACATTTCTTTGGTTGAAGACGAACAGAATATTGCAACAGGCGATCGAAAATAATGGTTAAAACATCGAGATGTTCACTGCGATGTTTAGACTTGCCAAGAAGATCGTCGACGTAATCTTCAAGGATAGTGTGCATAATGTCATGAAAAATGTAGGTCATAGCCCACGATAGTAGCACCGGCATTCTTAAGGCCAAACGGCATGACACGATAACGAAAGGTTCCCGAGGAGTTATGAAAGCGGTCTTATGTTGATCGGTGAGTGCGACCAAAATTTGATTGTATCTGAAAAGCCATCCATGAGAAAGCATTTCATGGCCCGCGGTGAGATCAACAAGTTGATCGGGAGGAAAGTCATCCTTAAAATTTAAGATCAGATCCTAAAAAAGCCATCCTTTAGTAGCATGAGATGAAAGCATTTCATGGTCTGGCAAGATGAAGATCAACAAGTCGTTGATCTTCTTTGACTTGGGAGGGGAAAGTCATCCTTAGGTTTGCAAGTGAGGTTAAGATCCCATAAATCAATTCTGGCATGTCGCGTAGGAGACATATCCTTGGTTGCCCGTCACTTTAGTGATGCGTAGTAAAGGCGGCTTGTCGATGTGTTAAGGGATTGTCGATCTTCACAATGTGAGGATCCTTCTCCGTGTGGATGTTGATTTCTATAGTAGATTCGTTCAGCATGGTTTGGGTTTCAGATGGTAAGGCTCGTTGAATATAAGAATCATCCGCGCCAAGGTAAGTGAGGATGGATTCGTCATCCTGACACTCAACAACATTAATCAAAGGCGAATCCTCTTCGATCATGTCTGGATATAGAAGGGGCAAAGAAGATGGGTCCTCATTATCGCGTTGATAAGTGAGAGGACCTATGAAGATGGCATTTATGAAAAAAAAAAGTTAGGAGGGATAGATTCAGGGTCTATAGATTCTGTGGGTGATGATGGCAAAGTGGGTGATGATGGTTTGGTAGGGGTGACGTCGTCTTCTTCCAGAATACAGCTGACACGAGGTGTCTCCTGTGTAGGTGTTTCAGGAAAACCGAGACCACTGCGATCATTATGTTTGCGTGTGGTGATGGGGATGAGCGTATGTCGGCCTTGTTCATAAAGACCAAAACCAAAGCCTTTCCAAGCACAGCGAGTCAAGAAAGTGAGGGCGAAGCGACGATTTGTCAGGTATTGGAAATCGGATTGGAAGGGAACCACACCAAGAGGAGGTTCAGGGGTAATGGAAGATGCGTCAACACCCCCATATGTTAGGTTGGTGCGGCAATGGGGTGGTCCGTAAGAGATTACTTCCCCCACGCGACGGTCGTAGGTGGGATGTGCATGTAATTTTCCGTACTCCTGCGGGGTAGGGAAAGAACTAACGTTATATAGGCGGTACTCCCCCAGCGTAAGGCGTTGAAAAACATCTACTAAGGGGTCGGAGGTTGGGATGTTAGGCAAGCGGGAAGGAAGTGGTTTTGCGGCGGTGGTTTCATCGATTGAAGGCATAGATGCAGTTGAGGTGGATGGTTGAGGTACATTTGAAGAGGATGGTTGGGTTGAATGTATGGGTGCCTTGATTGGTATAAGCACATCGTTAGGGCGGTATAACATATTGCAGGTTTTAAAGGGAGGAGGATCAGCTTTTACGGTGTAGGACTTCCCTCGTACTCAAATTTTATGCATCTATGTAATGTTGAGGAACGCATCCCATGGCCGGATCGAGGGACGACCAGCAATATATTATATTGGAACTCTCCCTCAAGGACATAGAAGAGTTAGGGTAAAGTCGTGGTCCTACCCGAATGTTGAGGATCACGGTGCCTAAGGTAGAGGTAATAGCGTCATTGAATGACCGCAACATGATGGGGTTGGCACACATGTAGCTAGAAGGGATATTCATTTGTTGAAAAGCTTTTGAAGAGATGATGTTTAGGCTGGCGCCCCCGTCAATCATGACACGACGTACCCGGATATCCCGGACGTAAGCTGAGATGAAAAGGGCCGGGTCAGGATCTTCGGTACCAAAGTCGATAATTTCATCTTCGGAGAAACTGACAGCAGCGGCTTGCTGTACAGATCCCAAAGTGGTTGGGGCAGTGGGTTGTTTGGTGAGAGAAGAAATGTGATTGGGTGTTAGAATGGAGGCAACAGGCAGGGTTTCATTGGGTAAAACCTCTATCCCTTGAAGGATCTCAACGAGAGCTTGTCGATGAGATTCAGAAGTCTGAATGAGATCATACAGTGTCATTTTTACGGGTGATTGGTGAAGCTGTTTGATCATGGCTCGATGGGCAGCTCCATTAGAGACGGGATAGGCGGGTCCGTGAATAACCACTTTAGGTGGTGGTGCAATCGGGATGGTTGAAGGAGAAAGAGATGCCGCAGGTGTGTTTTCTTTTGCTTTCCCATTGTTTTTCTGCCCTCGAGTAGCGACACTAATCATATTAATCTCGTAGACCTGAGATGAGGAAGATGGTTGGGATAACTCATGGTCTTGAGAGGTGGGGTTGTAATAATGATAGATCTTGGTGAGGCGTGGGACGAGATGATATAGTAGAGGGGGTTGAAGCTAAAGGTCTCTCCCTTCGTAAGTTGTCTTTCTTAACTTTTCTATCCGGGAGAGGTGGTTGCGAAGGATGGTTTTAAAGCTTTGCATCCCTCCACATCATGTCTGGTGTGCGGTGATAGGCGTAGATTTTAGACTCATCATAACTTATCGGTCGAGGTTTAGATGGGTCATAAGGTCTAAGTGGGGGTAGGAAATGGTCGCATTCTCCACCAACATAGCAAGGATTTTGGCGTAAGATCCTTTGAGTGGGTCAAAATCGGATGAGGATATATTGTTGTGCGGGTTTTGGTAATGTTTGGGCGTGGTTGGTTCGTACGGGTGGTGGTTTAGCCGAGGGGTGTTGACACGTGTTTTTCACTAAACGTGGTTTCTTTGGCGCAGAAGTTACGTTCGGCTGGTTAGATGATGAGGCTACAGATGACGTGGTAGCGGGAAACAACCACGGAGAAAGGGGAGTGACAGAAAATAAATCCTTTGATGATGGAGTTTGTTTAGGGTTGATGGGTGGACAGGATATGTGGGGTAACGGTGTTGTTATACCCTTTGATCTCTGTATAGGTGCGGAAGGCGTAGGTCATTTTGAAGAAAACGCAGGAGGTATGATATATTGATGTAAGGTAGAGGGATGAGGTCCTAATATGGAAAGTGGGTATGACGATGAGGGTTTTGATTGTGATGGAGGCACAAATTGAGTTTGTCTCCTAGGTGGCGGGGCGGATTTATTTTTGGATAAATCGAGTCGCTTAGGCGGGTGTGTTAGACTGGGCATTGGTGAGGTCCCAAGCGTAGGGGAAGATTTGGTTAAGTTGATAGAAGTAGACGGGGCATTTGGTAGAGGTGAGGGGGGTGAAGGTGAGAACATGGGCATTTTAAGCTTCTGTAAGCACTTCGGGTATATGGTGGAGGCATCAGGATCGGTCATTTGCATTTGAGTAGAATAAGGGGTATTCAAACGTTCCCATAGGATTCGTCTATCTTCTGGAGAATGACAGTCTTCAGGTTTGAATTGTAAATTTGGTACGGAAGAAAGGTAGGTTGTGATTCCAGTCCACTGTGGGCGTGATACAGGGGGTAGATGAGGTACTGTATCAATAGATATTAAAAGGTCGACCGGTTGTTGAAAAGATTTAGGCGATGAAGGACTAATAGGCAGGAGGGCATGTTTGAGAGGGTCTGTCATGGTTAAAGAATTTGGTGATGTCGGTGCAAGAGATTTCTCGTCTAAGGATGTCAAAAGGAGTGGCGTACCCTCCTCTTGTGCAGCAAGAGCGGTAGAGGGAGACGTCTGGGAAATAGATAAATTAGATAACATTCGTTCGCAGTCTTGTAGGGATGTGGTATAAGAAGACTCATTGATGGGAAGAGAAGTCTGGGCAGTTAACTCTTTTATGGGTAAAGGAATGATTTCGCTTTGGCTTGATGGTGGTAAAGGAGGTTCGGACTCCTGTGTTAGTGAAGAGGCTTGATTCAAAATTTTCTCGATAGAGGCTTTTGGTTGGGAGTCGAAGACTGCATGGATCTCATGAACACTCTCCTCGGCTAAGATATCCTGGTTTGTGTTACTGTTGGGAGAGTGATTCGGGAATGGCTTGTTGAAGATTTTCAAATTTCGGTTGGCAGGGGCGTTAGGATTATCGAGGGCTATATCCCCTGCATCAACCATTTCCTGCACTATGTTTTTCAACATCTTGCAGTTTTCATGACTGTGTCCCTTCACACGGTGGAAGTTACAGAAGTCATTTTCTTTGTACCAGGAAGGTATGGCGCGAGTGGAATCAAATCCGGAATGAGGTTTAACAGGAGGTAAGGTAATGGCTCCTGCTTTGAGCAGTTTTTCCAATATCACACCATATGTCTCCCCCAAGGGAGTGTAGTTGATGGGTTCCGCTTTATACTTATAAGTGGTTTTTGGCGGGGTATTGGACGGTGGTTGGGATTTGACCGTCACCGCGTGGACAGCTCCTTTTGATTTAGAAGAAGTGGACGCGTGAGGAGTGGTGGTATTTGGTTTATTGGTGGAATCTGTAGTTCGGAAAGTGGAGTTTTTGTTGCGCAACCGCAATTTCTCTTCCTCTAAGGCTCGAATTTCTAATTTTCGAGCCATAGTAAAGGCCTCGTCGAATGTACGGAAAGTTTGAATTTGGAGGGTAGGGGAGATGTGCTTAGCGCAGGCCCGCGTAAATAGTTCGATAAGTTCGGTTTGAGGCAAGGCATACGTAAGTTGGTTGATAAGGCCCCGCCATCGTCCAACGAAATCTGCGATAGATTCGTCTTCAAATTGTCGGATGGCATAGAGGTCGGTAATAGATACTTTCTTGGCAATGTTAATGGAGAAATGATCCAAGAAAGATTGGGCTAGTTGGTTAAAAGAGAAGATTGAGTCTTTGGGTTAAAGCAACTTTGTACCACTCAAGCGAGTCTGATAAGGACATGGGAAAGGTGCGGAGTAACAAGGCATCATCATGGGCAATCAAATAACAAGCATGTCTAAATGATCGCAAGTGTTGTTGAGGATCCTCTTTACTATTAAAACGAGTAAATTTTGGCAACTCCCATTGAGGAGGATATGAATGAAGGGGACGAGAAGGGTGAATGGGCTCCCGACAAACTTGCTCGTATGTCAAGGCGTGTTACGACTTCTGAAAGCAGAAGCCTCCAGGTTTTTTTCATTTTGTCCATCATTTGTTTAATTAGATCAGTAGTTGGATGAGATGATGGTGTGGTTGTGGTAAACAGAGGCAAATTGGACCAAGGACCACCGCTAGACACTGGTGGGGTTAAGTGTTGATAAGGTGTGGAGGATGAATATGTTGAGGCGACCGAATAGGGATGTCCCATATAGGATGTTGAGGTCACTGGATACGTGTATGGGAATGAAAAGGTAGGCGGAGCTTGAGAAGGAAAGCTCGTGTGGATAGGTGGCAGAGAGCAAGTCATGAATGGAGCGATGCAGAGAGATGAGGTAGGGGCGGTCGGTGGTAATGATATGTGGGGTCCAAGATTAACAAAAGGAAAGCTAATCGGGGTCGTATGAACCTCTGAAGCCGTCGGATTGGGAGACGGGGCTAGAGATGCAGGAAGCAAGGCGGTATTATCAGGCGGAGTGGGAGCTAAATGAGCAGCTATACTGATAGGCATACCGACAAGGAGCTGACCATCAGGCGTACGGTCAGGGGTATGAGACAAATAGTATTGTACAGCGCTAGAATTAGCATCCAGAAACTTGGCAAAGTCCTTATCTCCCACAGGAATTTTAGGAACCTCGCTGGTATCCGTAGGATTTCCCACAGAATGTGAAGGGGGTGATTCAGGAAAAGAAACAGAGCAAGCATGTGAAACCATAGCGGCGGCTTGCTTTGGAGTGATAACAACCATGGACAGAAGTTCACAGTAGGGTTTCAATCTGTCAGGAATAGAAACAAACTCAGACCGGTAAAATTGGTAGGTTCTTTGGTTTGTCGAGAATTGAAAAACGATGGATATCGGTCTAATGCCGATGTCGGTTATACTATAGCCGGCGTCGGCGTCGGTAACCGATGTCGGTGTAAGAAGTCAGGCTAAAAGATATAAAAAGTCTACTAATTTGATTTTTAACAACGTTTAGTATACTTGTCCAATTATTGATCACAGAAGACAGGGTATGAGAAAGAAAACAGAACTACAAACAAGCAAGATGCACACGCAAATCCAGAGACTAACCCTAGGGTTAATTTTAATTATCGTGGGCTTATGCCTTTAGACGTAGAATGATGTCGGAATCCTAAAGAAAAGACTTAGGGGAAATCTCAAGTTGTTTTGGCTTATAAGGTTACCTCAATCGGGCGGAGGAATACCACGGAAAAAGGGGGATGTTTGAGCTGTTGTGTTAATTGTGAAGTGATTTGGTATGTGTTGTGCAGTGAAAGTAAGATTAATTTCCTGTCAATACCGTGGATATCACCCCCACGTGTACGACCTGTTACTTAATCTACGTTCACTAGAATTGAAAAACAACAAGCAGGAATGCAATGCACGTGTTTTAAACCCAAATCGAAAATTATGTTTGATGAAGCAAGAGAGATGACTTTCACTAATGCGAAACTAGGAAAGCAAGACAAATTCTTTACGAAATATATAACAAAAGCAGCAACAGCAAGTATGCTTCCTAAAATGAAAATAAGCAAGAGATACAGAAACCCAAGATGGGTCCCACCGGGCGTGCCAAAATGTTTCACTCGGAAATGTTTCGTTCCTTTTAGAAACAGATAAGGTTAGGGGCTAGGAGGAATACCTGTAGAATGTCGAGATGGTGTGCGCGTACCGTAGAGAAAGATCAGGCTGACTGCGAAGAACTCCTTTTTGTCTTGGAAGGACTACCTGCAAATAAGAACACAAGACCACAAGATTTTAATTAGACAATAAATGAGGGAACTGCCTTGGGCCCAGGAAATATAAAACTTCCTTTCGAAGGTGGTCAGTTCCCCTGCTAATATGAATTAACACAAAAGACTGTAAGATATCAATTAAGTTGTTTCATTGAACTGGGTAGGGGAAAGGCTGGTTTTCTGGTTTTGATCAGAGGAACCGATGCCGGTTACTGATAACCGATACCGGTGGGTTCTAGGATCTTCTTGGTAGCTATGGTGTTTGTAAGGCTGGTTTATGGATGATATTAGGAAATGAGATGATGAGGGGTAAAGGAATGACAGTTAGATGCAATGGCACGTTGGGTAGTGGATTCAGAAATGGATTTAGGAGGACTGAGATTCAAGAAGCATAAGAAATGTTATAACAGAGGACATGCAAGATGTGACTTACTGGTTTTGACCAAGATGCAAGCTGATCTCCTTTGCTGTAAACACTTCTGGTATTTCCACTCGTCTCTGCTCGGTCAAGTGAAGATCTGGACTCTGTTTCTCGCTCCCAATGCTCTCTGTTGATCCAGAAATCCTTCGACTGATCCCAAAATGAAATTCGATCCGTTGTTTTGGTTTGGGGAGCCCATTTACAGGGAACCGATGGCGGTTGCGTAACCGACGGCGGTCGAGTAGGAACCGGCATCGGTAAGGAAAAAGTAGGCTATTTTTAGTAAAATAGCCCACCTTCCCTGCTTTTCTCCCGAGAGATCAGTTGCGGGCTCGGTCAAGTGACTAGAAGGTCGGTTTTGGGTGCGAGAAAGGGGTCATTAGTTATGGGTGTAGGTGTGGACCAAGTTATGGGTCTTAATTAGGTTAGTTTTAGGGTTAGGGCTAGGTCATGATGAAGTGGCAAAGTGAGGTGGTAGGTAGGGTGATGTGGATTTATCAATTAGAAGGCAATTAATAAATAATTGTGTAAGGTTTAGGTGATGAGGTTATATTGCGAGATGAGATGCGGGTCACAAGGGGTCGTAAGACACGAATTTGGTGTCTACACATAGTCTTGCAAGGATGTGGTATAAGAAGGCTCATTTGTGAGAAGGGAACTCTGGGCAGCCAATTCCTTGATGGGTAAAGGAACGGCAAGGATTTCAGTTTGTCTTGATGACGAGGAATGGGGTTCGGTTTCCTGTGTTAGTGAAGAGGCTTGATTCAGAATTTGTTCAATAGAGGCTTTGGGCTGGGTATCAAAGACTGCATGGATCTCATGAACACTCTCCTCGGCTAAGATATCCTGGTTTACGTTGCTGTTGGAAGAGTGATTCGGGAATGGTTTGTTGAAGATTTTCAAATTTCGGTTGGCAGGGGCATTAGGATTATCGAGGGTTATATCCCCTGCGTCAACCATTTCCTGCACTATGTTTTTCAACATCTTGCAGTTTTCATGACTATGTCCTTTTACGCGGTGAAAGTTACATAAGTCATTTTCTTTGTACCAGGAAGGTATCGCGCGGGTGGAGTCAAACCCAGAGTGAGGTTTAACAGGAGGCAAAGTGATAGCTCTGGCTTTGAGCAATTTTTCCAAGATGACGCCATAGGTTTCTCCTAAGGGAGTGTAATTGATGGGCTCGGCTTTGTACTTATAGGTGGTTTTTGGTGGAGTATTGGACGGCGCTTGAGATTTGACCATCACCGCGTGGACAGCTCCTTTTGATTTAGAAGAAGTGGACGCGTGAGGAGTGGTGGTATTTGGTTTATTGGTAGAATCAGGAGTTCGAAATTGGGGTTTTTGTTGCGCAACCGCAATTTCTCTTCTTCTAAGGCTCGAATTTCTAGTTTCCGAGCCATGGTAAAGGCCTCATCAAATGTGCGGAAAGTTTGAATTTGAAGAGTAGGAGAATGTGCTTAGCACATGCCCGCGTGAAAAGTTCGATAAGTTCGATCGAGGCAGGCAAGGCATATGTAAGTTGGTTGATAAGGCCACGCCATCGTCCGACGAAATCTGTGATAGATTCGTCTTCGAATTGTCGAATGGCATAAAGGTCGGTGATGGATACTTTCTTAGCAATGTTAATGGAGAAGTGATCCAAGAAAGATTGGGCTAGTTGGTTAAAAGAGAAGATTGAGTGCTAGGTTAAAGCACTGTACCACTCCAAGGCGGGTCTAGATAAGGACATGGGAAATGTGCGGAGTAACAAGGCATCATCATGGGCAATCAAATAACAAGCATGTCTAAATGATCGCAAGTGTTGTTGAGGATCCTCTTTACTATTGAAACGAGTAAATTTCGGTAATTCCCATTGAGGAGGATATGAGTGAAGGGGGACAGAAGGGTGAATAGGCTCCTGACAAACTTGCTCGTATGTTAAGGTGCTACGACTTCCCGACACAGAAGCCTCCAAATTTTGCATTTTGTCCATCATTTGTTTGATGAAATCTGTGGTTGGATGAGATGATGGTGCGGTTGTGGTAAATGGAGGCAAATTGGGCCAAGGGCCTCCACTGGACAATGGTGGGGTTAAGTGTTGATAAGGTATGGAGGATGAATATGTTGAGGTGACAGAATAGGGATGTCCCATATAAGGTGTTGAGGTTACTGGATACGTGTATGGGAATGAAAAGGTAGGCGGAGCTTGAGAAGGAAAGCTCGTGTGGATAGGTGGCAGAGAACAAGTCATGAATGGAGTAGTCTGCAAGAGAGATGAGGTAGGGGCAGTCGGTGGTAATGATATGTGGGGTCCAAGATTAGCCAAAGGAAAGCCAATCTGAGTCGTATGAATCTCTGAAGCTGTCGGATTGGGAGATGGGGCTAAAGGTGCAGGAAGCAAGGCGGTGTTATCAGGTGGAGTGGGAGCTAAATGAGCAGCTATACTAATAGGCATGCCAACAAGGAGCTGACCATCAGGCGTACGGTCAGGGGCATGAGACAAATAGTATTGTACAGCGCTAGGATTAGCATCCAGAAATTTGGCAAATTCCTTATCTCCCACAGGAATTTTGGGGATTTCACTGGTGTCCGTAGGGTTCCCTATAGAATGTGAAGGGGGTGATTCAGGCAAAGACACAGAGCAGGCATGTGAAACCATGGCGGCGGCTTGCTTCCGAGTGATGACAACCATGGACAGTAAGGTTTCAATCTATCAAGAACAGAAACAACCTCAGAATGATGAATTTGGCAGGTTGCTGGTTTGTCAGGGGCTGTAGAAGACAGGAACCGATATCGGTCCAATAACCGATGTCGGTCAGAGAATAGACGACGTCGGTCAGTTAACCGATGCCGGTGTCAAAAGTCTAGGATAACAAGGTATAAAAGGCTGCTAATTTGATTTTTAACAACGCTTAGTATATTTGTCAAATTATTGATCACAGAAGACAAAGTATGACAGAGAAAACAGAATTTGAAAACAAACAAGATGCACACGCAAATCCAGAGACTAACCCTAGGGTTAATTTTAATTTTTGTGGGCTTATGCCTTTAGACGTAGAATGATGTCAGAATCCTAAACAACAAGACCTAGGGGAAATGTCAAGTTTGTTTTGGCTTATAAAGTTACCTCAATCGGGCGGAGGAATACCGCGGAAAAAGGGGGATGTTTGAGCTGTTGTGTTAATTGTGAAGTGATTCGGTATGTGTTGTGCAGTGAATGTAAGATTAATTTCTTGTCAATACCGTGGATATCACCCCCACATGTACGACCTGTTACTTAATCTATGTTCACTAGAATTGAAAACAACAAGAAAGGATGCAATGCACGTGTTTTAAACCCAAATCGACAATGATATTCGATGAAGCAAAAGAGATGACTTTTACTAATGCAAGATGCAAAAACAAAGCAAGTTCTTTTACCAAAATAATACAAAACCTTATGAATATCTTTAGAAGAAGAAAACAGCAAGTATGCTCCCTATATGAGAGCAAGCAAGAAATAAAGAAACCCAAAATGGGTCCCACCGGGCGTGCCAAAATGTTTCACTCGGAATGTTTCAGCTTCTGGGGATAGAGTTGCTTCTATCCTTTCATTCCTTTTAGAAACAGATAGGGTTAGGGCTAGGAGGGATACCTGTTAAATGTCGAGATGGTGTGCGCGTACCGTAGAGAAAGATCAGGTTGACTGCGAAGAACTCCTTTTTGTCTTGGAAGGACTACCTGCAAATAAGAACACAAGACCACCAGATTTTGATTAAACAATAAATGAGGAAACTGCCTTGGGCCCAGGAAATATAAAACTTCCTTTCGAAGGTGGTCAGTTTCCCTGCTAATATGAATTAACACAAAAGACTGTAAAGTATCAATTAAATTACTTCGTTGGAATGGATAGGGGAAAGGCTGATTTCTGGTTGTAGTCAGG
Source organism: Taxus wallichiana var. yunnanensis (assembly GCA_018340775.1). Taxonomy (NCBI): domain Eukaryota; kingdom Viridiplantae; phylum Streptophyta; class Pinopsida; order Cupressales; family Taxaceae; genus Taxus; species Taxus wallichiana. The sequence goes on from CM031234.1 coordinate 541,580,872, forward strand.
GTAACCGATACCGGTCTCTGGTAACCGATGTCGGTAGGGTTTAGGATCTGTAGATTGGTTGTTTTGTGGGGTGTTTGTGTTGTTTGGTAGCTGTGTTATTTGTAAAGGTCAAATGGGTGATATTAGGAAATGAGGTGATGAGAGGTAGATGAATGATGGTTAGATGAAATGACACGCTGGGTAGTGGATTCAGAAATGGATTTATGAGGACTGTGATTCAAAAGGCATAAGAAATGTTATAACAGAAGACATGCAAGATGTGACTTACTGGTTTTGACGAAGATGCAAGTTGATCTCCTTTGCTGCAAATGCTTCTGGTTTCTTCACTTGTCTCTGCTCGGTCAAGTGAAGATCTGGACTCTGTTGATCGCTCCCAATGATTTCTCTTGATTCAAAATCCTTCCACCCCTTGATTTTGGTTCGGGGAGCCCATTTACAGGGAGCCGATGGTGGTTACGTAACCGACGGCGGTCGAGTAGGAACCGGCATCGGTAAGGAAAAAGTAGGCTATTTTTAGTAAAATAGCCCACCTTCCCTGCTTTTCTCTGAGAGATCAGTTGTGGGCTTGGTCAAATGACTAGAAGGTCGGTTTTGGGTGCGAGAAAGGGGTCATTAGTTATGGGTGTAGGTGTGGACCAAGTTATGGGTCTTAATTAGGTTAGTTTAGGGTTAGGGCTAGGTCATGATGAAGTGGAAAAATGAGGTGGCAGGTAAGGTGATGTGGATTTATCCATTACAAGGTAATTAATAAATAATTGTGTAAGGTTTAGGTGATGAGGTTATATTGCGAGATGAGATGCGGGTCACAAGGGGTCGTAAGACACAAATTTGGTGTCTACAATTTCAATGATATAATTTTTCCCAATTTGGAGCTTGGGAGAAAAATATATGGCCATTTAAATTTTTGTCGGTTAGGAGGCAAATAATTTTGACACATTCCACCTCTCGATTAGCTCGAGGATTAGCCTCTAATAATGTGTACTTGATTTTTACTTTTTTAAGTTTCTTCCTCCCATTGGTTCATAGTATCGGCTATATTTCCTTTCCTTCCATCTGTCACTATATTTTACCTTTTCGGGTTTCCTTTATGGAAATAAGGGCCAATAAAACTTTGCCACACCTTTGAGATGCGAATGTCCTTATACCTTATCATTCCTTATGACACATGGAACAAATGAGATGGCCCCATATACCTTTGTGATTACATACCTTTCTAGACCCCTCATAAATGTGAGCCAATAAGAAATGGCCACGTTCCATTTCCATTTGCATTTATAAAGTTCATCGACTAACCATTATGAAGTGTGAGCCAATGGGAAAGTTCCATGCACTTCGCATGTTAGTCCTTTTGATTTCTTCTTCTAACACCCATGAACTATAAACCAATGAGATCATTCCATACTCCAAGGGTTATCACACTCTTTTTTAGTATCCTCTAACAATTGTGAAGTGTGATCCAATGAAAAATTTCCACACACTTTGCATTGTCAGTATTTTTTTGAACTCCTTCTTATAACTACGAAATGCAAGCCGATGAGATGGGTCCACGTCACCCCTATGTCAAGACCTATCTAGATTCTTTCATTATACTTGTCTCTGATTCGATGGGCCTTCACATTTGTGAGACTAAAAAATGAGAGAAAATGCGACAGTGCCACGTAGATCTCTACATCATATTTTTTAAGTTTTTGGGACTTAGAAACTTTTTGGCTTTATGAATTTTGTTAGTTGTCCCCTTTGACCCTGGTCAGACTTGTAAGACCCAATGAAATAGGAACCATGATTGACTCCAGGGACTTGGGGTTTGAATGATCTAATCACCTTAGCAATTTCCTCGGAATGCTTTGACATGTAGCACACCTCCAATCATTCATCTATCACCACGTAGCCCCGTTGAATGTTAATGCTAAATTTGACAAGAAAATTAACATCATTCATCTTTTATAAGCAACCCACTAATATTATAAAGTGTGCACTAGTGTGTTTTTTGAATGTCAACAGATAATGCTTTTTGGAAATGCAATTTGATGATCATTTGAATGTCACAGACCTGTAAAAATGGCTAAGTCCATTTTAATGGGTTATTCCAAATTAACTCAAGGGTAAATTTGGGATAACAGTTTTGACAACCTCTAGGTGAAATTTTCCTACTAAATTTGACTAATAGCCTTATGCATCCATTGGGCATCGATTCAAACCTAAGAAATTTTTAAAAAACTAATCATAAACATTAAAATCTTTACCCTATAGCTGTATCAATCTTGAATGGAATTAGAGAGGTCAGGAAGCTTCAATTTGATCTATGGAGCTCTAAATGAATCTCGAAACTACTTTGAACTATCTTATTTTCCATTAAAGCTTACTCAAGCTTGAGGTGAAGCCAAAATTGACCATCTCATTAATAAAAAAATATGAACTTGATTTTATGAGAGTGGAAAATTGTAAAATCTTGAGACTTCACTTTGTTTTCTCTACACTTGATCTCGTTGAGACAAAGAAAGCATCTGAAATTGCCTCAAATCTTATTTTTCGCTAATTTTTAAGAAAACCGAATGGGATCATATCAAATAATGAAGCATTAAAAATTTTTGCATATCATTCTAATTTGGAAATGAAATGCATGTATTTGGGACTATCCCAAGCACTTGAATTTGACCAAGGAAGAGGAACCATAGGAAATTGATTGAAATTTATCTCTTGGGGCTAAAAATGAACTTTAAAAGCTTCCCCAAAATCTGATTTGGCCAAGAACACTACTCGAACTGAAATGGATTGTGCAACATGTAAAAACTATGTACAAAACATGGAAAATCATACATACTCCAAATGGAAACATACAAAGTGTTCATAATCTCTTTTTCTAATGAAAAAAATTACTTTACCCTACTCTAACTAAAGGAAAGATAAGATAAACACATCCTTAATCGGTAGGGAGAAATAACTTCCTTTCTTAAAAAATGTGGCCATGTAATTAATTTGGCAATGAACATGGCCTTTAATAAGAGTGAAAAACTATTTTGTAACTTATTTTCCAATTCATTCTTCAAAGTATCAGCTAGAAAGAAAACAAATACCTCCTTTAGTTTTTCTACACTTGGTTTGAGGTTTTGTAGCTGACCTTTCGGACTTCAAAGATCTTCCACATGCTTTGAAGTGATCATGAATAGTTGCAACTCTGATTTTAGCTTGAAACTATCCAAATTCCTTATTGGGCAAGGATATTTTACAACCAATGATCTTATCCTTGTGGTTTTACCATCTCTTTTAAGTTCATCCCCATGAATGGGGCTATCCTACAAACTTTCCTTGAGGTGGGGAGTGTTTGTAGGCTCATTTGTGATTTATTCTACCTCTACAAACAAATATATCTCCTTCAAAACTTCATCCTCTATGATGACTTCTAATTTTTAATGGTTTCATCATCTTCTTCCTCCTCTTCATCACTCAACATGAAGTTTGCAAGATCAAACTCATCCATTTGTCCTTCATGAATATTTATTTGGGAAGGTTCTTCTTGGATATTCTCCTCCATGGATGACTCTTGGGAGTTTTTTTAGTAAGAGGCTCTCTATGTTGGAAGACATATGGTGGAACTAAAAAAGTGGTGAGTTCAATGGGTTCCTCCTCACCAATATAATCTTCCAATTCTGATAAAAATCATCCTCTTCATTGTCAAGCTCTATGGGACACTCCTCTTGGATTTCATCCTCCTTGTGTTCCTCTTCACTTGGAGCTGATTTCTCCTCCTCTTCTGATTTTACAAGATGGGATAATTAAAAACCTATGTAAGTATAGTGCCATCATGCACACTACATTCAGAGTAGAGAGATTGTATATCATCCTCATCTTGAGCTTACTTTTCTAAAAAATTAGCCTCCACCTTGTGTTCTTTAGCTCCAACCTTTGGTTAAGGCTTAACCAGCAATGGCATCTGATTGGACTCAAAATTTAAATCCTAATCCTTAAAAAAATTAATGAATGCTTCTCTACTTGGTTCTTCAACTTGCTAACCTCCTTGACAGGTTTTCTAATTTTTCCTTCCCAAAATGGATTTGGGAATGCAAGAGGGGTGAGCTAGTTTTCAATTGATTTTTACAAAGTTTGATGTGTAAGGGAGGGTGTAGGATATTCTTGTGAAAGAGATTGGAATTTGGAAGAGAATAGGGTAGATAATTGAAGGCGGGATGGAAGGGAAGAATATAGAGAAGGGTAATCCTTAATGGGAGTAAGAAGAAAAAAAATAGGAACATGAAAAATGAGCTAAAATGGCATAGGTCGGGAGGAGGAATATGAGGGATATAAGATGGTAGTGTAGGATTTTCCCATTGACATGGTTTCCTAACACTAGGTTGATAAGCCTCATTTATTGTTCACAATATTTAATTTGAGGTGTGATCTCAACCATATATACTAGCTTCGTTAAAGACAAATCCAGATCGGTATAAGACCTTTCCATGGGTAGGGCTTCCTAAAACAAATCATGGTTGTCTTCACTTGTAAATGTAATTTTGTTCCACACCATGCCCATCTCCATTTATTGAATCTACCTCTACAAATCAACATATTCCATGGAATCAAAACCATCATCTGCATAAACCTATTCTTCATAAACATTTTGGTTATGAAAATAACCATATGGGTCAGTGGGGGTTGGGTTATATGCATATTCTTGATGGGGTTCATAAAATTGATTTGGAGGAGGATTTTGAAACTATGGGGATGGAGAGGACTAGTTTTTCTACTACAAATAATAATCCCAAGAAGGAAATGAAGTCATGATTGTACAACTTCATTAAAGAGGAAAATGGGATATGGAAAGAAAAGAAATGAATGGAAATGAATGGGAAAGGATGAAATAATGACAAGGATTGTCTCCAATAGAGAAAATGGGTTTATTAGAATGGTGTAGTAACCAAATATGCTTGAAAATGCCTCCAAAGGATAGATATTACCAAGAACACATCAAACTTGGCAATATGAATTTGTAAATCTCTTTAATATCTCTCCCACTTTGGGCATTCCAATACTTTTGGAGAAGTGAAGTCACTGAAATGGTAAGGATACTGTAATGGAACACCTGAAAAATATAAATATTTTAAAATCTGGTCCCATTGGGCATGCCAAAATTGTTGGAGCTCAAAATTACACTCGCCCGAGTCATAGAAAAATCAGGGATTTTGAGGTAACATGGGACTATCTCCAAGTTGTGGGACCTTGCTACTTGAGACAGACCTCCGAGAATTTTTGGTTCCTCTACCTATTCTAATGTTAAAAATACTCCTAAAGTTGAAATCAAATCCTAAACTAACATGCCAAGGGTCCAAGGATAGAATGAGATGCATAAAAGGGAAATTCTAAGATTAAAGGGTGGTGATAGTGCTAGAAAAGGGATGAGAGACACTCTTGTGAGGTAAAATGGGGGAAATGAGCATAAAAAGGGAAGACAAACATGCCACAATTTAGAACACATTAAACTTTCCATTTTCTCTTGAAACACAATCAAAATGGAGCCCGCAAATGCAATAAATATGTGTAATCCATTGCAATAGTAAGAGGAAGGAAAGACTGCAAATAAAAATAAGCTAGGGTAGATAAAACATTCCACAAAATAAATTTTTATTTTCTTAAACTATGCAAATCCATTACAATCAAAAGCAGTAGTCAAGGAAACATTTACAGAGGTTAAAATGAAGGATTTTTCTCACATCTTCTTGGGAGTGTTTCACCACAATGTTACATATAAAAAAAAATAAGGTAAAGCTGAGGTGAGGAGGAATACCTATGAAGAAGGTCGCGCACCATTGAGAATACTAGGCTGGTTGTGAAGAGCTCCTTTTTGGCTACGAATGAATACCCGTATAAGCACAAAAATACCACCAAATATAGTTAAATAACATATGACAAAGTGGACTTCCTAGTGCATGGTAGATCCAAAATTATAATAATTCCTAGAAAGGTCATCAATCCACTATTTAAAAACAACTTAATTTAAAGAAATGACAGGTAAAAGAAAGGTCATATTGTAATGATATGATTTAGGTATCTCATATGCTAACAATAGACTATATTTTAGCTAAATATTGAATATACAACTAAATCTATAGAAGGTAGGGTGTTGTCAAATCTAGTAGGTGTGGCAAAGGTGTTTAGGAAGGTCTGCAGGTGAGATTGGGCAAGGTTTGAGGTCTTGGGTAAGCTAGATGATCATTGGTCTAAGATAAATTACTAGTCGAGAGACAGGTATTGGTTGGGTGAACGATGTCGATGCACAGTAATAGTCGACGCCATTTAGGTAACCAATGTCAGTAGGGAAAATTGGGTGCAAAGATTAAAAAGAGGTGGTTTTGAGCTCTCTATGATTGCACGAGAGATTTGGTGAGGCTTAGTTAAGGTGGTAGGATTTGATTAAAGAATCGAGATGACGAAATAGGTATTAGGGTGGGTACAAAGGTCAAATGGGAAAGTTGTTGGGTGGAGGTGAGACAAGATATTCGGGAAAGGTTGAAGGAGAGAGAAAGAATATTGATTGTTAAAAACTCAAATATTTAAATAAATGACAAGGTAGAAATCCCTTACTTGCATATCGGAGGCTTGTTGTAAAAAATAATAGTTAATGTTGGAGGAGAGATGAGATCTTCCATAGGTAGCATGTCTATGAATCTCCTTAATAGACTTTATATCTTATTCAAATAAAATAATAACAGGAATAGAAGAGAGAGGAGTGGGATCAAGGACCTTATCACTCGAAAGTAGGGAATTAATGAAATTGGAGAGAACTTGTACTTGTTCTTCCAATTGATCTTGTGTTTGTTTTTCCTTTTCTACACTTTCACTTACCTTAGAAATAGTTTCCTTCAAACTATGAACCTCTCCCTTAGAATTAGATTCACCAAGTGGGACTCTAATGAGCTCAAGATTTGCAATATTAATATTTCTTACATCCTTCTCTCCTCTAGGTCTTGTTATTTACAAAAATTATTGACATTTTGAATCAAAACCAACCTTGAGGTTGTCTTGGCATTTTTAGCGGGAGTGGGGTTTGTACCTGGAGAGTAAGAACAACATCAAATCTTGGAGTAACAACTTGAGAAGATATTTTTATTTTCCTAATATCAATCATGGGCTAGACCCATGTGAAAGAGTCACTATAAGGTGAAACAAAGAGTGGACATAGTGCGGGTGAATTAAGAGAGCCAAGATTCAAGGCGAAGACACTTCCCAAAGTAGTTGTTTCAGAAAGAGATGAACATTCTTCCTTTGTTGGTGATTTGGTTTTGGAAACATTCACCTTCCTAGAATTTGATTCTATCAATTTTATTTTCCCTTCTTTATCATCTTCCTTCTCATTTCTTCCACCTTCATAATCACTTTATTATTGATCCTCTTTTTATTTTTCTTCTTCATCCGACACACTAAATTATTTATTCTACATCTTCGGCCTTTTTGTGATTACATGTTATGTTTTTGTTGCAGATTACTTATTCAACTCTCTCAACCTTCTTAGTATTGTATTATTTGAAGTACACTTTAGTTGTGGATTTTACATGCATAAGAGGAGGATTTGATTGGATTTGTACTTCTATGAGTGAAACATGGGGCTTATATGTGTGATGAAGAGGCTTCTTGAGAGGAAGGTTGTACTTAACCTATTTTGTATGCTTTCATTTTCTTGTTAAGCCAAATTCTTGTTCTTACCAAGCGTAGACATCAAAATTGGGTCATAATTCCATTAAAACCCTATCAATTAAATTAACCATATCTTACCCATTCATATCCCCTAGTGCACATATTAATTGAATTAACTATCTAATTAAATTAGTTAATATCATCACTTAACCACCTTTCCCGCCAACTCACCTAACGACCTCACTCAAATGACCCACTCAAACCTCATTAATGACCTAAGACCAAGTCTAAACCTATCCTAACCAACTAGGACTTAGTCTAAACCTAGACTTAACTCCTATTAACAAACCTAAAAGGACTCTTACTTATCCTTCTCGTGATCTATCACTCAAGACTTGGATGAATATTGGAGAGCACGCCAAAAATAGCAATAATCAGACTATTTTTTGTCAACCTAGATATTGTTGCCTTGATGACAATGGTTATATATCAACCGACACCGGTCACCTAGCCATCATCATTTAAGTTAAATAAATTTCTAAAATCTTTTTCCTAGGTTGGTCATTCAATTCAAGATCTCATACAAACATAGACTTGGAGCACTCGAAATTTATGAAGCACTCGGGGAAAGGAAAATACATGGGAGCACTACCGAAAACCATCAAAGCATTCATCATCTTCTTCACAATCACATATTTGTTAGAATTTGAGGCTTCTAATAAATACGGATTTAATCAACTTACATATTATATAATGTTACAATAAATATTTAAATAAACATTACATCATGACATAAGTAAATAAAGAAATACTTACAGAAATAAATAAAAAAGTGACACATTATTTATAGTGGAAAACCCCAATAGGGTAAAAACTACTTTGAAAATACCTTTTACTTTAGAGAACTTATTTTACATCCAAAGTAAGATCACCTCATCCTTTAAAACCTATTTACCAAGGGTAAAACCAAATCAATTAATTTTCACACCTTTGATATATTTACCGAATATATCAAATGAGGACCTAAAGTCTTTTTATATAAAGTGATCGGGTATGTCTCCCCACCCACCTTTTCAACCTAAAATGGTTGACACATACACCTAGGTTTATAATATTTAATATTAGAAATATAATCATTTCATGATATTAAATATTTAACCTAAAGTATATACTAGGTTAGCATATTTAATAATAGAAATATAAATATTTCATATTATTAAATATTAGTCTATATATTAGTGATGGACCCATATAAATTAAGGGTTAACTGACCACTTAATCATTATGTTCCAACACTCCCCTTAATGTTAAGTGGCATAACATAACATATGTCAATAGATTACCCGCATGTGGTACACCATAGGATTTACAATCATTAAACCATAAAGGTTTTAGGCTAATATATCGCTTAAAGGAATTATAACACCTTCATCATACTCAATCTACCTTTTGTACAAAAGGATTTGGAATCCAAAGATCATCCCATGATCAATGGCTAAGTATGATTTGTGAGTTTTATATGTTCTCACATATTCTCATAAAAGGTTATTGAACCCAAGCATATAGGATCCTTTTACAACCAAGGACCTCCTTAACAATATGCTTGTCATGGATGTTTACTAGTAAACTCAATAGCACTAAAGAGTTTACTGAAGACCGCCTTTAAGATATTTCTACACTTCTTTCTAAAAAAGAAGTCGATGAGGTATACATACCCTCAAGGTCTTTTTACACTTGCCTCAAAGTATTTTTACAAATGCCTCAAGGTATTTTAAAAAAAATAAGTTCCATTAGGATGTGACATTGTCATGTACACTCCCCCTTAATGGAAACTCTAAAAATTTAAGTTTTCACTAAGTGACAAAACTTTGCGTACTCGAGGACTTTGTGAAGATGTCAAAGAACCTCCGCTCTTCACCAACATGAACTAGAGATTTATTACATAAGTTTACACCTTCTCAAGGGTGAATTATAAATGTATCTCAAGTTCTTCATCCTCCGATGTTGAACTCGATTATTAATCAAGAGTAATACAACTCGACCACCACATAGAAGAGAAATACTTCATTTAGCTTCCCGTGTATCTCTACCAATAGTTGTTGTAGCCACATGGCTTCATTACTTCTTCTATTGTACTTCTCACCCTCAGTAGAAGAAATGGAGACTGTTGATTGTATTTATTGTTCCAATTAATGGTTCTTACACCAAAAACTTGAACACAAATCTAATATATTTTATAATACAACATCAATATTATTATAATCATTAAATCCATATAAGATAACATTTTCATTCTTAGTATAATGCAACCCATAATTAATTACTCCTTTCAAATATCTAAAATTTATTTTTACAAGATTCTAATGATCTCTATAAAAGGTTCCTACATAAACCTTGAAGTAATTCCTACTGTATAGGAAATATCTGATCTAGTTATAGTTAGATAAATCAAACTATCAACTAACAATTTATATAAAATAGGATCAACCTTTTTCATATGCGATTTAGGATCAATATTTATTCCAAATTCCATTGAAGTAGAAAATGGTTTGCAATCAATCATAAGAAACTTTTCCAATACAATGGTTGCATATTGTGTTTTGAAAAATAATAATATAATGAAATACAATCATACAAAGAACATGATGTGAGAGACTTAACTCATTCATTTCAAAGTACTACTTCAATTTATCTTTAATCCTATGAATTAAACCAATTGTCACCAAACATAAGAAAATCATCAACATATATACATATAATGATAATATGTGTGTATTATTGCTTAATGAATATATCATTGTTAGAAGAACAATTAACAAAACCTAATAATTTAAAGAAAGAAAAAGTTTCACATACTAAGCTCTAAGAGCTTGTTTAAAACCATACGAGGATTTCTCAACTTACAAACATAGTTTTCTTTACCGCTTTCTTCAAATCCTTTAGGTTGAAAATATGTAAAGTTATTATTTTAAATTATTATTATTGTAAAGTTATTATTTTAATTCAAATAAGTAGTTTTCTTATCCATTTAGTGGATTTCCCACCCAAATTGAGTGGTAATTGCAAATAAAACCCTAATAAGACTCATTTTAGCTACGAAGCAAATGTCTCAACATAGTCAATAGTAAGTTTCTAAGTTAAACCTCTGCAAAAATTCTAGATTTTTGTTAATCTTATTATCATCATTATATTTTACTTTTTATATCCACATAGACCCTATAATACTTTGCGGCTCATGTTCATAAAAGGTAATTAATACATGGTACATATGATAGCTTCTCGTCATTTTCTTAAGGTTAATAGGATTTGAAATTTCTAACATAGATTGAGCCCAATTTAACTTCTTATCTAGGAAGATAAGAGTTTCAGAACATCTATAGCATCAAAATATCATCATGACCATTTACTAAATCAGAATCAAAATCATCATTTAGAATCATTTAATGAAGTAACTTCAAGAGAAGGAGACAACACATATAAACATTTCACTAGATTATATCTAGACAGATATATGCTTCGATAATTAACATGTCATAACCTTTCATACCATAGTTTTGACCAAAATGTTGTAGTTGGTTTCATTCAGGATCTAAGTTTTGTCAAGACAGCAAATAATGGACGTCATTGTTTTCCTAAACTTATAAAACACACTCCATTATAATATACAATGTACAATAGAGTTAAATACATATTTATCGATAATAAACATAACACTTTTAATAGAATCAGATCTACATTTTTATAGATCTAAAGAAATTATTTGATCATAACTAATTTTGTCATTACAATACATACTAATTAACCTCCCATGATCAAAATAATAACCCACAATATAAAGGGTTCTACATTATACCCCATATTTATATAAAAATATTTCCGACCATATAGAAGTGAAGAAGAGACCCTAAGAATGCATAACAACTTCAAATTCCCGGAAAAAAATTAATGTAGACAAAAATCCGTCCACTTAAATTTGACGTCCTAAATGACCATCATAATGGCTTATTTTTTGGTTTGTTCACGGTCATTTGTTCGTCAATTTTAACACAATGAAAGTTTCCTAGAACATACGAGCATAAATTTGACGCCTAAATGACCGTCATATTGCACGATGTTTGAGTCGCCATGACGGTCATTTGACCGTCAAATTTAATGAAGCTAAAACTTGCTATGTATTTCGAGAATGTGAAATTCAATAATTTCTTCTTCTCACGTATAATATTAGGGAGGTTATATTTTAGCACATTATAATAACCTATTATAATTTATAATGTAAAAATATATGCACTTTTTTTATAAAAAAGGTATATAGTTTATAAAATGAAAATAAAAAACAACATATAGTTCATAAAAATTATAAACTATAGGATATATTTTTTTAATAAATAACATATAACCCTTATTAAAGGGGTTTAAAGGACATAGACCATGTTAAAAAAAAATTACCAAGTGCAAGTAGATTTATGAGAGTATAGATTAACTCGCATATTTTACGTAGGGGACAAATAATTTCACCCGACCAATGAAATGAATTAAAATTCCTATTTTCATAAACCTTGTCTCCTCCCTTCATTTACTTTTAATTTTATCCTCGCACACATTTAAAACTATAGAAAGATTGTAAAATATTTTATATAATTTTTGCAAGCTATAAAATTTAAAATTTTAATGTGATCAGAATTACCAATATTTTAATAAATATTTACCACACTTCCCATGGGCCACCAATAAACTAGATTTTTATTAAAAATCTCCATTTATACATGAGAATTCCACATTTACACTCGAATATTACCTTATTTTATTCTCCACTCCCACTCTTATATAAAAGAAAACCTTTAAATATGTTTATTTATATAGTTTTTATAAACTATAAAATATAAATGAATGGGACCACCCCCTTACATGGATAATATAAATGGTTAGGGACACATTTTAGGTTTTATTTAATAATTATTAAGATTTCAAAGGCAATCCCTTCATGGCCAAGAAATAAACACGGCCCCCTTCCCAAAAAAAAAAAGTAAGCACTTATGTTTTTTTTTTAAAACATATATAGACCAAATCTAATAAAATTTATATTTTAAGTGGTTTAAACTAGCCATATATATAAAATATGATTCAAACTTAGGCTTTTTCTTCTTTTTAAAACTATATATGCCTAAATTTATAAGTTAAGTTTAAATATGATTTAAAATTAGGCTTAGAATATGGTTTGTTGACTCTTCCTCAATCACATATAATTTTAATATGGTTTAAGGCTTTTAATATATAGTTTTTTTCAACACTATATAAATTTTAATATGATATTTATATAAATTATTATATAAACCTTATTCTATATTATATATATTTTTATTAAAAAATAATAATATAGTTTTCAAATTATATAGGATATAGTAATAGATTAACTATAAACTATAGTTTTTCAAATAGAATCCATTTAGAGGGGTCCAAAGAACACGGGTATGAATTTAATTTTTGAAATATTTAACTCTCGCAAACATTTGAAATTATAAAAATATGATAATTATTTCATATAGTAATAAATCCTTTCCTTTTCTATATGTGATTTTCATGCGGGTAAATATTTGAAACCCCTTTCACCTGTGCACATATCAATCTCCAAAATAATTAATTCCATTACAAAATGTAAATGAAAGTAAGAATCATATCATATTACATCTCCCCCCAAAAAAAATAGGGATTTAAAATTGAAAAACCCTAAAAATTTACCAAAATAAATTGGGGAAAAATAAGGGGACCGGATACTTTTAAATACCCTTTTGGGTTAGTTGAAAAAACCCATAAAAATTAAATAAATAAAATACACAATATTTGATTTTAACCTTGCTCTGCTACCATGTTAGAATTTGAGGATTCTAATAAATACGGATTTAATCAACTTACATATTATATAATGTTACAATAAATATTTAAATAAACATTACATCATGATATAAGTAAATAAAGAAATACTTACATGAAATAAATAACACAGGTGACACATTATTTATAGTGGAAAACCTTAATAGGGTAAAAACCACTTTGAAAATAACCTTTTACTTCGAGAAATTATTTTACATCCAAGAAGATCACCTCCTCCTTTAAAACCCTATTTACTAAGGGTAAAATCAAATCACTTGATTTGCACACCTTTCATATATTTCCCAAATATATCAAATGAGGACCTAAAGTCCTTTTTATATAAGGTGATCGGGTATATCTCCCGATCTAGCTTTTCAACATAAAATGGTTGACACATACACCTAGGTTTATAATATTTAATATTACAAATATCCTATGTTAGCATATTTAATAATAGAAATATAAATAATTCATATTATTAAATATTAGTCTATATATTAGTGATGGACCCATATAAATTAAGGGTTGGTCGGACCACTTAATCATTATGTTCCAACAGGATTCACATAGAGAAACATGGAGGTTTGAACTGTCGTGACACTAACACAACATCTCTTCTCTCTCGGATCTCTTTCATCACCATCCTCATCACCTACATTCTCGAAACGTACTCTTCAGTAAGTACCTAACATCTCTTTATTTATTTTTGTTTTATTCCAGTAAGATTTATTATTCATCTCAGTAATTTATCTTTCTCCACATCTGTACACTCTACTCCTCCTACCAATCTATCACCCTACCATACCTAACCCTTTCACCTAGTTTTATCTTCTTTTGATCATCTCTAAGCCTCCAAGGCCATTTTACGACCTTACCTTAACTATTTTCAACCTATGTGTAATCATAAAGAGTCCGAAAACAAGTTTTGAGTCCTTTTTATTAATTACCCCTACCGATGTGGGTTAGCCAACCGACGTCGGTCATTCTACCTAACCGACATCGGTCACACAAATGACATCGGTTACTATGTCCGAAATATACCTTAGACCAGCGAGCTAATACCCACTTCCCAACAACCCAAAACCATTTATAATATTTACTGGACCTTACACGAGCTTGTACTAGACCTAAAAATTAGTACTAGCCAATCCAATCGACCCGTTTTCACCTTAATCACCTTTTACCTGACCTTTCTTATTGTTTTGTACAAGATACCTAAATTGTTTCAATTCTAATAAGATCATTATTTCATGTATATTTTGAATAACATTAATACTATTATATAAAAAGTGGATTGATAGCCTATTCAGGAAGCATCACACTTCCCGGATCTAGCTCCCGCTAGGCAGTCCACTCATTGTTTTGTTTAACTCTATCTCGGTGGTATTGTTTTACATTTACAGTAGTTCCTCCTAGCCAAAAGGGAGCTCTCACAATCAACTTGGATTAGGAAATCGAATGTGCATACAACCTTCAACTAACATCACAAACATGTATTCCTCCTTCGCCTTCTACCTTTATCTGTTTCATTAATTTTCTAAGAATCTGATGAAACATTTTGCATGCATGCTCGTGGGACCCATTCGAGCTTCTTGAATTTATATATTCTTAGGGAATCATTGTATGTTTGTTTCTTTTTCAAAAGGAAGTTAACATTAAATTCTCTCCTTAGAAATCTTCTCTTTCTTCTATTTGTCTCAGTAACATATATATTTTTGGAACTAAAACGAATCCTTCTTTTCCTTTTCTTGCATTCGCATTAGTGAAATTCATATCATTTCCTATTCACTCTTTGTTTACATCGAATATCACATATCACTTTTGGTTTTAAAATAATTGCATTTGATACTTCTATTTTTGCATTTTTAGTGACATTAAAATTAAGGGAAACCTATATGCTAGAATTTATGCCCAACTCGATGGTTTACATAATTGAATCATAGAGAAATTTCTCTTCTCTCTCTTTCCAAAATGCACAAATATAAATTTACACATCTTCTTAAACAACACCTTACCTAGAAGAAGTTTTCAATGATCAAACAATCATAGGATTACAATGGGCACCAAGCTGGTTTCTCTGTCCAGTCATTAACTCAAAAAGGACAAACCCCCGCCAAAAATTACCCTCGAAACCACCCTTAGATCTTGCCTCTTCATAGGACACCTTTCAAATGAAAAAAATTGTTCTGCTTCACAAGTAAGTCTTAAAAGCATAAGCTAAAACATAAAAATTCACTTATAGGATTTCATGTTTTTCTTAGCTTTTTCTTGAGTTGTGTTTTGAGTTGTGAGGTCATGTTCTTCATTTTCTTCTTCCTTTCACACTTCACCATCATATTTGGTGTATTTTGAATGTTTCGAGTGTGTCATGATCCATTAATATTATACTCAAAGCTTCTGCGGGTTGATATTCCATCTGACTTAATTCACAAAATAAAATTTTTTCTCATTTTGTTTCTTCAAATTTCATAGTGACTAGCGTTGGTCTAGTGACCATCATTAGTTTACCTAACCATTGTTGGTTTCTAGCTTTTTGGTCAATTTTACCAAAAACAACACTCATCACATCTTCTATTCTTTTTGAAGTTCTCAGGACATCATCATACCCCTAGAATTTTAAAATCATAGTCAAATACAACTTTACTTCATTTTCATCATTTTTGCCTCATTTGCAAAACTGTTGATTTCCCATAATAACCGGTATTGGTCACCCTAACCATCATCGGTCACCCATCACTGACATTGGTTACCCTCACCGCCATCGGTTCCTGTGTTTTAATTTTTAATAAAAAAAGTGACCAGTTTCACCTCCCGGAATCTTTTTTCTCCATTTATGTTGTTTTTCTGTGGTCATTTATGGAGAACAGTTACCAAGTTTACACTAACTCATATGGTTTTGAATCGTAGCCAAGCTAACACCCTTATGTTTCACACTATCATTTAACCGCGTTTTCTTAGTCTATCACTTCCTTCAATCCTATCACCTAAGGATCCAACTCAGCCCATTACATTAGTACTGGAAATGAGGAGTTCATAAGACTCCTTGACTAGAATCTCACTACCCTATAACATTATCTCACCCACTCATCTACCCGGACTCATCAGACATTTGGTATATGGCATGCCCATGTCTATCCCTCTTGCCCTTGCCCCCACTTCCATGTCATCTACCACTAGCTTGGCATTACCTTCATCCACCTTACCACCTGTGGTGTCTCAACTGGACCCCACATCCTCTATAACTATTGTACATGTGGCATCCATCATACCCTTGGTGTTAACTATTCCTTCTTCAAGCCTCCTTGAGCATAGCCCCATCTGTACCCTTCACCTCATATATACTTGTTGCATCATAACCACCCATGGTGTTGGCAACCCATACCCCATTCCAAAACCTCATCCTTTCCATCCCACAGTCCCTACCCCCAATTACCACAAGATTCATTACAACTACCCCACCTACATATGCATATCACTAACAACCCCCAATCTCTTCTATCACCTATTCAAGACACCTTCCTCCTACATCTATTCCCCCTTCACAATTCTCATACTCGCACCACCATATACTGGGATGCCATCCACATCATACATTCATCATCAACCTCCTTATACTACAAGGGGTGCCCAATCATCACAACCTACCAATGACCTTATTAAAATGATGATAGAAAAGATGCAAAAATTAGAAGCATCAGTTTCTAGCTCTCACAACTCCTTAACTTACGAAAAAATCTACAATGAGCAAATTCATCCATCTATTCCCAACCGCCCATACCCTTTGTATTGGGAAATGCCCAAATTCAATTGTTTCAACAATAAAAAGGACCCACAAAGCAACACTTGTGGTCTTTCAAACATAGGTGTTATCTAATCTCCCACGATGATGCTTTACTCCTCTCAACATTCCACGTGTCCTTAACAGACCCAAGTTAGACTGGTATAGTGGTTTTTCTTAACATTCCATTTACTCATTTAATCAAGTGGCTCAAGCCTTCTTGGACCATTTTTCAATCAATATTGTCAATAAGGTCAATCGACAAACTTGTACTCAACTCGACGATACGACGATGATTCTATCACTAATTTTGTCACTCATTGGCAGAGCCTCATCAACCAACTAACATTCCATTTGCCTCAAACTAGGCTTATAGAGTTGTTCACTAGAGCTTGTGCCAGGCACATCTCACTGACTATACAAGTACAAACCTTCCATACCTTCGACGAAGCATTTACCATGGTGTAAAAACTAGAAATTTGTGTCATTGAAGAGAAGAAAATTCAATTTTGTAACAAAAACACGCATTTAAATCAAATGATATTTCTTCCTCTTAAAAACCCCAAAAATTATTCAAAATCCAAAGAATCTACCAACATGGTAGTTTTAAAGGTTGGCCCATCTCACACCTCTAATCAATCAAAACCTACCTCCAACCTTTCTCTCGTTCAAACGTTTTAGTTCAGACAGGAACAACAAAAATACACTCCAATTGCGGAGCCTTAGTCTTCAATATTAGAAAAAATTCTTAAGGTCAGAGCCATTTCTCTTCCACCCATAAAACCACATATTGGATTTGACCCCACTTGTCCTATGCCCCGCATGGTACAAGGAATATGACTATTATAACTATCATCGCGTCAAAGGCCATAGTGATGGTAATTATATGACCTTTAAGAACATTGTCTAGGAAATGTTAACTAATGGAGATCTCATCTTGGATAACCCGAATGCACCTGCCAATCTAAATTTTCATATCTTCAAGAAGTCATTACCTAACCATACCCCATCATCAAACCAAACCTAAGGTGAACCTTTAACTAATGACAGTAATGTTTGTGAGGTACATGATGTGTTTGACACCATACTAGCTCTTCCATAATTTCCTTATATCCCCTCTATCGAGGAGATTCTAGCATGATCTCCTCTACCCATGGAGGTCCATGATGTGTTTGATAATATACGCACTCGACGCATTATGATCGATGGTAGTGCCATCATCAACATCATCTCCTCTATCACGTATAATCAAATACGCATCCCTTCAAATTACATGCATAATAACCCATTTATGATGCGTTCATTCAATGACACCATCACTTCCACTCTCAAAGCACCATCACCCTCCAATTTTGTGTGGGCCCCATATCATTCTCGGAACAATTATATGTCTTAGAGGGGAGTTCCAAGAAAACTTGTTGTTTGGATGACCTTGGATTTGTGTCGTGGGTTGTGTTCCTTCAACCTTACATCATTATGTAAAATTTTAACATGAAGGACATAACTATACCATCCTCGCCGACCATTTGCCATTAAAAACATGTAACGTGTTATACCGACCTAATGATGTCTTTCTACCGCTTAAGGCATCCGTAGACACCTGAAATATGCTTACACTTAGTATTTCATCCAATTTGACTAATTAACGCTACTACGTTAATTCCCCATTCTTCGCTCCATTCTTGGATTCCCATTTACAACACTTTCTTGGTCGTATTCCTCCTATAAATCATCTAATTTGGTTAATATCTCTCTTATTATCTAAACATTTCTCCTTTTGACCATTCATAATCTCCCTAGTTCTCTCTAGACCACTTCTATTGGCTTCCCCGGGCTATCTATCGATCACAATTGGTTATCCAAACCCCTCCCAACTCTCATTGAGTCTTTAATCACTTGTTAATCAAGTTTAACTAGCCTAAACCCTAGTTAACTAGCCTAAACCAATCTTAACTAAGCCTAAAGCATGTTTATCCTAATCTAATCTAAAAGAGCTTTAGTCCCACATGCACCCAAATTCCAAACTCTCCCAAGTGGAAAACTATAAATAGAAGGGTCACCCCTCCCATTCAAACTAACAAATTTACTCTCAAACACTTTGGAAAGGCATTAGAAACCATTTGTGATAGCTTTAAGCTATAGAACATTTGGATCTTGGCCATAATCCATTGTTAAGAGCTCCTCCATCTTGCATCCATCCATTCCAAATATAGTTAGTAAGGGAAGATCTAAATCTTGGCCATGTAGCCAACTTGGAGAGATCTCTTCACTATGTTTGGGAGTAAACAACACATAATTTGATTGCTTAGGATCTAAACTAGGTTCAATTTTAATAAGCTTTCATAGAGTAGAGAGTAGTATACATGTTAGTTTTTGATGTTTTTTTTTTTTATGTTAGTTTCTCTTGTTTAGCTCTAATCTGATGGTGCATGGTTGAGTTAGCAAATATTTGAGGTTCTTTAGCCTCACTCCATAGCTTTTGAAACTTTCCATTGCATACATTTGGCATGCCCGGTGGGACACTTATGTCCATCCTCCATTAATGGAGGTCCTTTGAGTTCTTCAAAGTCCATTTTCAAGTTTTTTAGTTTAAATCACTTGTTATTTCCTCATTTCTATTTTTAACATTGGATAAATGACCTTCATTTACATATATTTTGTGGGTTTGATATAGAAATAGGATGCTTTGACTAACTACTAACTTGTTTGCTCTTGAAAATTTGAAAATCTGTGTTTTTGTAGGTTTTTCACAGGGCACGCGTAGGCGTTGTGAAGGGGCACGTATCCGTTGAAACAAGCATGTACCCATCATTCGGGCACATCTAGGTCATTTTTCTATGTTTTTCTATGTGTCTAAGATAAAAACACCTACGCGTACGCTGCACTGGCCATTCTGGGCACGTTTGCATCATTGTTCTATGTTTTTCTATGTTTCTAGGCACAAAAACACCTACGCGCACGCGTACCCATTGAAACAGGGCATACCCATCATTCTCGACGTCTACATCACTTTTTCTATGTTTTTATGTTTTTGGGTGCAAAAACACCTGTGCACACTCATACCCATTGAAACAGGCACGTACCCATCATACTGGGTGCGTCTGTGTCGACTGCATTCACCACCAATCTTCCGGAGGCCATAACTTTTGCTCCCGAGCTCGAAACGACTCTGTTTTCATTGCGTTGGAAAGGTATTGAAGAGAAATACATAATGAAATCATAAAATTAGGATTTGGACTTACAAAAAAATTATGGTTTACATTATTAGGTAAATATTCATTTTCTAGCATGTCTTAAAGTCTGAAAAATTGTTTTTTTGCCACTCTAACAATTTGAAAGGTTTTGTGACACTAATAATTTGTTTGCAGGGTTATTTTGGTCGTTGTTTGACTAAATTAGTTAAGTGTTTTTCATTCCTTAGCTTGAATTAGGATTTGTAAAAAGTGTGTATGCTCTCTCCTTGCGCTTTCCAAAGTGATCTTGGAGATCAAAAACACTTGCACAAATTCTATTTTTTATGTTAAAAACACTTGCTTTTTAAAAGATAAAGTAACATTTTTATGTGATTTTAGTAGGATTTCCACTTTGTGTATGCTCTTCCTTCATGCCTTTGGGTGATCTTAGGAATCAAAAGCAAGTGTGATTTCTCTTTTACCTCAATCGGCGAACCAGAAAACTACTAACCAACTTGTTGTCTATAGGACCTAACGTTGGTCAAAGAAAGGTGTTAAGAACAAGCGGAAACTTATAATACATGTGTGTTTGTAGATTTCCAAATGGTGTGCCACTTTTGAAACCACATTAAGATTAAAAAAGATAAAAAACACACCATATTCAACACACTGTATTGTAGGTTTCAGAAAAGGGTAAGTCTCTCTCCACTTAATTGGAACGTAACCCCTTTGGCATAATGCCTTAAGCTATAACAATGGGGGTGGTTCTAGGAACCCCAAAGTAGTCCACCACTGAGTAACCTCATGGACGAAATGGGAAGCACTTCACTTAACCTTTCCTATCGCGACCCTATTAAAAGTACACAATGGATGCATTTATTGCCCACTGTGCTTGAAGGGGGCAAAGCCGAGATACTCCCAAACTAGTCATTGCGACTTTTTGGGTAAATCACCCCGCTCGTGGATAACTTTGTGACACCTAGTTGAGAGAACCTATTAGGAAAGCCATTTTGTCTGGAGGCCAACTTTACTAGTCCATGCACGTCGTTTTACCATCACAAAGTGATAACTTGTTTGGATTCAGCATCATGTTTTTCGAACATAGTAACGAACTCATCCCAAGTTTGATCTGAGTGTCTTTCATCATGAATCTAGACAAATGTATTACTTAGCTTATCTTCCTTCTCATTTTTTAAACGAGGCGAAGCTCTGCCCAAAGTGAAACTAATTCTATTTTCACATATTCTTGATCTACACCCATACGTTTGTACTTTCCACATTGGAATTCGAACAGAGGCATACTTTACGTGTCATGTTAAATATTGTGCTAGCTGCTTTTTTATACGTTTACACCCATCCATGTTTGCGGCTGGGGTGTTAAATGACTAAAGCAAGCGGGTACATTTTCACATCTTTGGCGGTCCTACAATCTTGACTTTAGGATCGTCATCATTATTACAGGTCGGTTTAGTCATTTTGTCTCTCCCCTAGTTTGTAAAATTTTTCTTGCATTTTGGTCGTTCAGTATTGGTATTTACATTGTGTCTCCCATTCTTTGGGCATGTAGTATAAAACCCTCTATTACGCGGTTACACTGCTTAGCATTATCGCAAACTTCTTGTTATACCTTTTACTTGATTTTAGTTTAGACGTCATCTGGATCTCTTGATGAGTGTTGATACAATCTTATATATATCGCCATAATGTTGTCTTGATATCTACACCTTGCTTGGTTGGTTGAGATATCGGGATAGTGTTGTTACGATATATCTAGTTGTGACGTCCACTTTTCAAAGTACTTAGCTTTCATCGATACTCAAGGTAGTACTAGGTATACCTTGTGTGGAGGTCACGATTGGCTCCTTGTTGTTACTTAAATCTTGTTCATTTCAAACATGACATAAGTATTGACATTGTTTGGATCATCTTTACATTGGGCTGTCATTTTGCACACACATTTTACATAGGGAGTATTTCCTTATTGATTGGATTTGTGTTTCACACTTGCATGATTGTTCCTTGTGATTATTCATTCAGAAAACTTGTTTTCTAGGACAATCCTTTTTTATCTCATCGAGATTACGTCATCATGATGTCTATTTTCCTTAGACCTTCGTAAAAATCACACGCATCTCCGTACATACCGAATGTCTAGGTGGCTGCCATTGTGCCACCCAAATATGCATGGGGCCTTCTTCACTTTGAAGAAGTTTGATCGCACTATCTAGGTCTAGACATTTATGCTTAAATGACACCAACAATGACTAACTATCACACAATTCCTCATGCTTACGATGATGCGTAACCTAGGTTTAGGAATTCACATCAAAAGATTCCCGTAATGACTAAGCCTTGTTTGGTTCTTTGTGCTAGAAATCCCAATGTGGGTACCATGTTCCCCACCTTTAGCTCATAGTCGGTGGTATGATTTGGATACTTCGATCAAAATTATAATTTAGGTTCCCCCACTCTTCTTCCGATTCGATCCAAACTACCATTCAAATTCCCACTCTTCTTCGAAGATTCGGATCCCAACTATTGTTTGATACCCCTAGATCAAATCCGGAATCATGGTCCTTCTTTCCTTCACAAGACCTTTATTCAAACTCACCTCAATGATGTCTTCCTCTTTTGAAGACTCATGTGACTCCAAGTTCCATCAATCGAACATATAATTTGGTTCTTGAGTCACGGTCCTCCCTTTCTTTGCAGGACCTCCTTCATCGATCGTCTCCAACAACCTTTTCCTCCATCAAAGAGTCCCATGACTCGGGTTACCTCTAGTCACTCATCCAATTCGACTCCTACATCATAACTTAATGGATGGATATGTGATCCTACTTTCCAACCTACATTACGTCATCTTCTAGAAAAATGACCTAGGTCCAAATCCAAATCATCCATTCATGAAATGTCATGTCGCCAAGCCTACTTCCTCTCTTGAGTCATCTTCTTCTATCAATCAATCTTCCCCACTTAGCGGATCCATTTCTTCTAGTCAACCCCCATGGTTGAAGAACAACAACCTCTACTGATTGATTTATCTCAGGATAAAGGACCAATCAAACTACATGAAGATATCCCTTTAGAGGATTGCAAACAAGGTTTCTTTCTTGAACTCGATACGCTCATGTATGGGGAGGAAGAGTTTGATTCCTTTTATCATAACATAGAGGAAGAGCCTAAGGTCATGGAACTTGATTCTTCTTCTATTATTCCATCTTCACCTTCCTCTGAACATGATGAGATGTTGGGGTCTAGCATTGATCCATGGCCTATCTTCTCATTTCCCAATCATTCCTTATCTATCATCATTCCTCAATCAAAATCTTGCCTTGGCTCACCTCCTGGTAGCCCATCGTCTTCTTCTATCTTGGGGCCACGTCCTAGTAGCCCTCCATTTTCTACTTGTGGGTCACCTCCTGGTAGCCCATTACCTTCTATTCTTGGGCCACGTCCTAGTAGCCCTTCATCCTATTCTATCTATGGGACACCTCCGAGTAGCCCCTACTCATCGATACTTGGGCCACACCCTAGTAGTCCCTCACCCTCATCTTCTATTCTTGGACCATGTCCTTGTAGCCCAACTTCTTCCATATTAGGGCCATATTATTGCAGCCCTTCATCATCTTCTATCAGTGGCTCACTTCACAGTAGCCCATCCTCCTCAATTCTTGGACTGTATCCTTTTCATCCACCACATATTTCTTCTATCAATGACTAGGACAAGCCCACCATCATCCCTATCATTCCTATCATCAATCATAAACATTCACATTATTCTCCCACATCTCAGGATCAGACAAGTCATGTGTCAACTTATAAAAAACCCAAACATGTTCATTATCAAGCTCAGGTCAAAACTTCCAAGAGCTCTAAAGCTCCTAACAAAGTAAATGATCTTAAGGTTAAAAATCAAATGTAATTTAAGAACGCACATCAACGTAACCATCAAGTATGGCACAAAGTACATAAACCTCTAGATAGGGAACTCAAAATACCACATAAAAATCCATGTTTCAGGATAAATCACAATCATTTGTTGAGTATGAGCTCACCATGATCATCGAGATCGGGGATAACATGACTCTTGATAAACAATCATGCTTAGTCTCCCTTATTAAGGAATGCACAGACATCGTTGTTGGATCTTACCACGCAGAGTGACTTTGTTGGTCCCACCTTTCCAAAAACTATCAAAAATATAAAAATCAAAATTTATTCAAAAATATAAAAAAAAACATGAGAAAACATTTCATAGAAAAAATCAAAGGTTCAAAGATCAAACATTGCAATCAAGTATTGCATACACATGGATGTTCTTTCTTCCCTTTCTTGCCCTTCATCTGCAAGTCTTCCTTCCATTTTCATCCCTTTGGTGATATCTTAGTTAGCCTATTCACACACATTTTGTGACATTTATCTCTATGGTATCCGTTTGACCCTAGTCTTTTATCACCTTGGTAAATTAAGGAATGACTAGCTTCTTAGAGATCATATCACATTCAACATCTAATAAACTTGTTGCGAAGAAATTCTAGACATATTTGTTGACACTAGCCAATGTCATCATCACAATAACTTCCACCTCCTTCCATCAAGCCATCAATGCTTCTTAACCCCTTGTCAAACAAGAGAGCTGAAATAAGTTTTCAGAAAGCAAAAGAATCAAAATCAATCAAAAGCTAAAAGATGCAAAGAAAAAGAAAATTGATATATTACACTCTCTTGGGGTATTTCCAATAAACTCTACCAGGGCTATGGACACCTAATCGGAAGTATAGCAATGTTGCAATTAGAATCAAATGCATCTTTGTTGGGGCTATCGACACGTAGGCCAACAAGAGAAATGTATGACTATCCTTCCACCATCCATTCACAAATCACCTTTCGAAATAAATCATTCCTACATGTTGGCTAGGGTGTCTTCACTTGTTATCTATTAAATCTTCCCTTCAAGAGGCAATTTAATTCCATGTTCACACACTGGATCTCTATGAGTATGTAGGATTAGTATGTTACCAAGTGTCTTTTTGTGGACCTTGTTCAGACTCTTACTCTAGTCTGTATCTTGTCTCACGATTTGTTCCTTTGGCTAATCGCTTCTTCATCGCGAGGCTTCTAATCTACATTCATGTCTTTCACATCATTCTTCTACTTCATTCGGGACATCCACGTGTATAAGATTACTTTTTTTTTCCATGATTTCGACACCTTTGTCCCCTTTCACAAAAGACAATCATCTCCTTCCTTTCTATCATGTGCTTTTAGGCCAACTTACGCTAGGGGCATCCTTGCTTCTTCCTATTAATTCATTATTTTACGTTCATCATCATGTTGAACCTATCTATAATGGCCTTGGGACCCGATTCTACACGTGAAGATTTTTCCTTTGAATACCCCCATTTAATCATTGGGGAAATTTCGCATCTTCACCTTCTTGCACGCACATGGCCTTATACCCTTGTACATCCCATCTATTGCTAGGGGCATCCATGCTTCCTTGTCTTCCTATACATAGTTTCGAAAACTTTCAAAAATCATCCAAAACATTCAAATATGTTAGAAAAATCATAAAAAAACATTCAAATATGTTAGAAAAATCACAAAACATTCAAATATGTTAGAAAAATCACAAAAACATTCAAATATGTTTTAGAAAAATTATAAAAATTGAAAATCATCCTACAAAATGTCACTCTTTGGTTCTCACCTATTCATGTGCATGACTCGCGGATCACCCTGATCTACAATCACTTACAAAAGCTATGTTGCTTACTTCATCTGTACTGGGGCACAACAAGTTGCCTGGTACTATTTCGTAGTGCACATTGATTTTTCATAGGACCGAAGTGTCCTCCATTATTCCCCTTGTATGTATCCTTTCTTGGGTCATCATCATAACCCTTTCCGTTGATTCGCACGGGTTGGAATTGAAGCTTGATAACAAAAACATTGCATTTTGTTTCTCTGTTAGTTTAGCTTATTAACTTTCTCGTATTGCATTGCATTATGTATGTTGCATGGAGAGTTGGAATTTTTAGCAATGGACATTTGTTCGTATATGGCTTTTCATATCATACTACACTTTTGTTCATTCTTTTTAATAATGAACGATAATGAAGATCCTTAGCAATATGATGAAAAATAAGGTTGTTTAAAAGGCACTTTGGATGGATGTTAGCTCATTCCCCCTTCCTCATACTCCTTTTCTTCTATATCCTGTTTCTTTTCTTCTTCATCACACTATTCTTTCTTTTGTTCTCTTTTTGTCATCTTTTCGATCATCAATCGAGTTCTTCTATCACCCCATCGACAATCGAGGGGCATCCTTCATTCTACTCTTTTTTCTTCTATCCCTTCAAAATTTTCTACTTTTTTATGCTTGTCTAATTTCTTTGAAGTTCCGTCACTTACACCACCCCAAAGATGGGCAAATGTAGACACACGAAATATGCTTACACTTAGTATTTCATCCAATTCAACTGATTAATAATACTACGTTAATTCCCCATTCTTTGCTCCATTCTCGGATGCCCATTTACAACACCTTCTTGGTCGTATTCCTCCTATAAATCATCTAATCTAGTTAATATCTCTCTTATTATCTAAACATTCCTCCTTTTAACCATTCAGAATCTCCCTAGTTCTCTCTAGACCACTTCTATTGGCTTCCTAGGCTATCTATCAGTCACAATTGGTTATCCAGACCCCTCCCAACTCTCAATGAGTCTCTAATCACTTGTTAATCAAGTTTAACTAGCCTAAACCCTAGTTAACTAGCCTAAACAGATCTTAACTAAGCCTAAAGCATGTTCATCCTAATCTAATCTAAAAGAGCTTTAGTCCCACATGCACCCAAATTCCAAACTCTCCCAAGTGGAAAACTATAAATAGAAGGGTCACCCCTCCCATTCAGACTAACAACTTTACTCTCAAACACTTTGGAAAGGCATTAGAAACCATCTGTGATAGCTTTAAGCTAAAGAACATTTGGATCTTGGCCATAATCCATCATATTGCATATATCCATTCCAAATATAGTTAGTAAGGGAATATCTAAATCTTGGCCATGTAGCCAACTTGGAGATATCTCTTCACTATGTTTGGGAGTAAACAACACATAATTTGATTGCTTAGGATCTAAACTAGGTTCAATTTTAATAATCTTTCATAGAGTAGAGAGTAGTATACATGTTAGTTTTTAATTTTTTTTTATGTTAGTTTCTCTTGTTTAGCTCTAATCTAATGGTGCATGTTTGAGTTAACAAAGCTTTGAGGCTCTTTAGCCTCACTCCATAGCTTTTGCAACTTTCCATTACATACAACATCTACCACTTCCACCATTTATCCTTCACCCACAACCCCATCTATCGATGTTTTTGTTACCTTTTCCACACCTACCTCCTCTATTCCAACTACCACCATAACCTGTGCAACCGACCCATCTGCTAACCCATCTACTTCTCAACCAACTAATGCTTCTTCGCCCAATCACCTAGTGATTCATCTATTCCCACTACCCATATACCAACTACCGATCCCATAGAATGTGTTTTTTAACATCTCAATCTAGGGGATTACCACCTATACAACATTGAAACATTCCTAATTTTTGTGCCCATTTTCAGTATGCCCTGTGCATTTTTGACCAACTGTTATCATCCTCAAAAATTCCCTTCATTTTCCAAGTCTGAAACTATAAATTTTTGAGTTGATACCCTTGAAATAAGCTTGAAAATAAGTATTTTGAGATCTGGAACTTTCTGAGAACTTTTGACTCTTGAAATCTCATTCATCAGATGGGAAATTTTCTCCCCTTTCCAAAAAGGTAAAGAAGTCCTCCTAACTCCTTGTAATTTTTGAGTTATGGCTCGGCGGACCTAAGTTGTCATTTTTTCCCTTTGGCGGGCATATGGAGCTGTGGAGTAACTTGTGATTTTTTCTCTTTTTGGCAAAAATTATAAGTTTGCTGAGATGACCCATGATCCCGCATGAAGTATGAAGGCGGGGCATCAGGCCGATGGAGGAAATTGTGGTTTTGAACCCTTTTGTCAAAAAGGGGTTAAAATTTAAAAGTCATGCCGCTTCCCTGGATCCCGCAGTGAATCAAAACAGGACACGTGTCTTTGTTGAATAGTCAAAGGTAGAGGTATGAGCTTTCGGGGGAAAGTTAGATTTTTCTCCTTTTCTAAAAAGTGATAAATTGCAAAAGTGAAGCACATCCCCGCAACCAATCAAGTGATGCCACGTGTCAGGAATGAGACCGGAGCCTCGGACCGGCAGAGGACTTTAGAAATTTTAGCTTTTTTCCACAAAAAGGTTAAAAGTTTTAAAATCACCCCTGGCCCCGCTCGTTTGAAGGAATAAATTTTGAGGTGAAGCCTACTTCCAATCAGAGGTAGACAAGTGGACCAATCAGAGGGTGACACGTATCATAGTTTGAAAAGTTAGCGACGGGAGTTCGGGCCTCGAGAGGAAAATTGAGATTTTTCCCATTTTGGCATAAAGGGTAAAAATTACAGAATGAGGCCACAACTCCATCAATGGTTAGGATTAAGCCATGTGTATGGCTGAGGTCAAATGAAGGAATTTCGGAGCGTCAGTTACTTCGAGAAATTTGGCTTTTATCCTGTAAAAGCATAAAATCAAAAGGAGGAACGCAAGCCCACAGCCAACCAACTGATCGACACGTGGCAAGGATAGAATCGAGGTACAAGCCCACGGGGATAATTTGGAAAATTTTCCTTTTTTCAAAAAAGGTGAAAATGTGCGGAATCGAACCGTGATTCCGCTGGGACCCACCTCAGGATGTGTGTCAGGCTTGTTTCTCAAGGGCGGAGGGGCGGAGGAAAATGTGAATTTTGTAAATTTTTTCCAAAAGGTTGTAAAAGGCAAAAGGAGGCCCGACACCCATTTTAATGTGGAGCTTCCACATGGATGGTCCAAATTTAAAGTTGGAAAGGGAAATCGATGGTAGTTGTGCATTGTTTTTGTTCTTCTCGCCATTTTTTTCCTAGGGAGCTCCAGGAAGTTTGGAGATGCATTTTCTGCCTCATTCTTCATCAGATTTTCAATGGATTCACATCATTTTGGCCTGCAAGGTTTAATTTGATCATTTTTGAGGCTCAATTCGTGGATCAGAGGTGTATTTGAAATGGTTTTTTCCTAACCCATGTAAAATGTGAAATATCAGATCCAAAAGTTGTAGAGGTGAATTTGGAAAGGGAAAAGGTGAAATGATGAAGGGAAGGGGTCTGTATGCCTTGAGGATGAAAAATGTGCCTCCACATAGGATAATGATCCAAATATTTGCAATGATTTGACTTTTTGAAACAACTGGCAAACTTCTGTTGCAAATTTGTTAAACGTCCCTTTCTATGAATCATGTTGATTTTTGTAACAAACTTGATGCTTGGCATATTATTTTCTTGGGAAAGAAGGCTCGAGGTAATTGAATGCTATATATTGCATGAATTTTTCATGCAAATGGTTGGAAGAGTTTGGAAAAGCCTGAGAAACTTAGAAATTTCATGGGAAAATATGGGAAGAAGCCCATACTCTGAGTGACCACCTGAGAAGCTCATATAATTCCTTCTGTATCAGATTTCAAATCATGTTAAGTTGGTTGCACATGTATAGCCATTAACAAGCTCTGAGATTGTTTTAAAACATTCCCCTGCTGATAAATCTGATCAATTTTGAGTTATTTTGTGTTGTCTTTGGGAAAAATTTGTGAATGCTTACATTTCATAATGCTTTTCAATTTGTGTTTCTTGTTTCCTGTTGCAGTCTTGTGTTTAAAAATATCTCTTGATCATACATGATCTCATTCTTGTGATAGTTTAGTGGCATTTGCAATCTCACATTCAGAAGAGCTTTCATCTGATAAAGAGATAAAAAAATTTAAAACCACTTCACCTTCCTTTGATTTCAGAGATTGTTTGTAAGCCTTTGGGTGCACCTTAGGCATGATTAAGTAGTGATTACTAAATGCTTCATTGGTTCTTTCTAACTCAATATTTTGTGATAGATAATCAAAGATTGTGTGGAAAAGTGTAGATCTGGGCTTCCATTTGATGCACATATCCTGGTTGAAGGAGTGATTAACCATTTTGATACTTTCTGTTGTTAAGTTTTTTCCAAATTTTGTTGAAGTCCTCAAAGAGTCTGGAAGACCTTGGTTTGTCTTGTCTAATCTCTGTTGGTACCCAAATTTGTTCTCCTTTTCAAGCTGAGTAGCATCAAATATATGGCATGAAATCTTTAAGACAAATAGATCAATGTATGTCGTTTTGTAGCTAGGGATGTGATCTAACTGGCACTCATATTTGTGGAGAGATTGGATAGCACTCTAATAGGACTTGATCTCATCCTAACTATTTTAGGTTGTGCCTTTCAACCAAGGTAAGAGAACCTATTTTGTAACCTTCTAATGGTGAAGGAGATGAATATATCCTTATTTTTCTTGAATTCTATGAAGAAGACCTTGAGGAAAACATGATCAACACACCATATCTGACTCTCACGAGTTATCACTTCCAAAATTGTTAGGAAATTATATTGTTAGTGCTCCATTAGTAAATTATAATTACGTGAAGTAATTATTATGTTGTAAGTATGTGTTAGTAAATTATTATTAGTTGTTATATAAAACAACAATAACAATTATATTTGGTTAGTGTGTTAGAAACAACTCACGTAAGTTAGTGAGTTGTTATAGCTACTTCCTATTATTTAGGAATTATATTTCTTATATATATGGATGTGTCTATAATGAATTTTATGGGAATATATTGAATATTATTCTATGTGTAAATATGGTCTTAAGATGTCATTTGGTATCGAGTGATCTATGTTCTTGTCTCGTGTGAACAATGAGATTCATGAGAGCATCTTGAGTTAGGAAAATATGGAACTTTTTATTTTTTTAGTTATGGTGCATTTTTTCCGTTAAATTCTGTCATATCAGATCATGATTGTGCAATTGGGAAGAAATAAGAATATATTAAAATCATTACAAATATCTGGATCCTGTGCTCCTTTCGTTTAGTTAGTTGGACTTCACAAAACCTGAATGTCTTCATTCAACGATTCTGATCCATGGTGAATCAGATTGACTCTCTCTTTGCTCAGCTGGATCATCATCGAAATAAGCATTTGGTTTCATTGATCCTGTGCAAACCTGTACACTATTGATCCAACCATCTCAGATTTGACAACACAATCCTATCACCTGGTGATTCAGCTATAGACCTAGGGAATGGTTGTGAGACTTACCGTCTCGTGGTAGTATTGAAACACTTCCATAGAAAATATCAAGCTTTGCCTTGAGTCGACCAATCAAATGTCATCTACCGTCCATTTGAAGTTTGTACCTCTTCCATATGATTTCGTATGAATATCCAAGTGCCCAAATGCTCTCCATTTTCAAGTATTTTACGCACGATTACATATCTCGTGGTGGAAAACCATTCAAACAGAGTGTGCGATTATTTATTGAAGACCTAGTCTCATATTTTGCATCGTACTGTCACTAGAGTTCCCGCAAATTCTTATTTTGATGGAAACTTCTAGATCGGTTGATTTGGCACGTTTGGCTCTTGATCCATGCAAATCCATGTTTCACTCACGGACTGTGTAATAATCAATCAATCGATTCAAAGCATGATCTCCCGCAACATCCATGTAAAAGAATTGTTTTCTCCATATCTTGGTTAATGGTGTGTCAAATCGTCAAAATTCATACACTATTATATCAGGTAAAATTCTTATCGCTACAAGATTGTTCTTCTATTTCTACCCACGTGTTCCTAGACTATTAATCATCTCAGAATTGGTCTTTGAATCTCCTACACAAGAATTTCATTGGCTTCTCCAAAAGAATCAACATTCATTCTACAAATGCATCCTCGCTTTCTCAAATCATTCCGCTAATCATCACCAAATGTATTTCAAGAAAATATTTGTGCAGAAAAAGTAGAGTCCCTATGCATGAAAGACACGTCAATTAGGAGTTGTAGATTTATTATTGTGACGTGGAATGGCTCGAGATTTTTCCAGTGTAAATGTGCACTCCTTTTAATTCCCAAGGCCTTCGAATTGGAAATCTTGCAATATAAATAAGAGTGAGTTCACTCGTGTAAGTCAATAAGTATTCTTATAGTTTTATATGTCCTTCAAATAGGATTAGGGTCAACATTTTTATAGTTTTAATTTTGATTATACGCTTTGTCCATTATGTGTGTCCAATAGTTTTTTTTTTTGGTTTTGTTAGTAAACTCCTTTACCATATCAATGTTGTATCTAAAGTGGCCAAGTCATTTCCTTGTATTTCATATTTTTAATAAAATGTGTATGTTTTAGTTAATGTGTCATAGTAAAAAGTAATATCCAATTACTTTTTAAATATTTGAATGTTACTATCATCAAAAAATTGTAATGTCGAGTCTTTGTTAAAATTTTAATCCAAAGTGTCAAAGTGGTGTCTAGTATCATCAAAAGTTGAATTGTCAAGATTCAGAGTTAAAATATTGACTCATTGTAAAATGTCCGTAAAATAGAGAAAAATTGTCTTACGGACGCATTTTCAATGTTACCCAATGTTCGGAAAATAAAGTGTTTCACATTACGGGAGGGAAGAAAATAAACACAATGTGGAAACAATTGAGCGACATGATCATATTTGTTGAGTAAGCAACATCATTCACTGGAGGATGGAGTCAAATAGAGGTTGGAGGTCATTCAGCGACCTCTCGTCAGTCACCAACGATGGGGCCATATATCAGCTTTGGTGACATGTGTGTGTTCAGTTTGCTTTCAGTTGTTTTGCAGTGTGATTATATTTCAGTGTTCCTATTTTCAATAAGTGGAAATTTCACATTGAGGGGGAACATGATCCAATGTTCCATTTCCAGTTTTCAGCTTGTGTGTATGAGCAGCAGCATTCTACATATTTTCCTATGTTATTCCTTGCAGTGAGATAGTGATGAGAGCCGATGATACTATTGCAACATCATGATATTGTGGTTGTTAGTTATCCACTGGAAAAACTATCCAGAGGTTGTTGGTATTGTCCTCAAAACCATCTGTTGTGTGGTTGTTGGTTAACCACTTGGAAAACCATCCAAAGGTTGTTAGTATTGTCCTTGAAACCTTCTAGAACATGAGCAGGCTACGTAGGGGCATGTTGCATTACAAAGCAATTTTTCCCCATGTTCACACTAAGGGGGAAATGTTAGGAAATTATATTGTTAGTGCTCCATTAGTAAAGTATAATTGTGTGAAGTAATTATTATGTTGTAAGTATGTGTTAGTAAATTGTTATTAGTTGTTATATAAAACAACAATAACAATTAGATTTGGTTAGTGTGTTAGAAACAACTCACGTAAGTTAGTGAGTTGTTATAGCTACTTCCTATTATTTAGGAATTATATTTCCTATATATATGGATGTGTCTGTAATGAAGTTTATGGGAATATATTGAATATTATTCGTGTGTAAATCTGGTCTCAAGCTATCAAGAATATGCATATGTTTTAAACATAAGGCAAAGGTTATTAGAGACATTGAAATCCTGATCTGTTCTACATACTTTGGCAAATGGATTTTGATCTTTTATGGGTATACAATGCAAATCAGGGGTAGTACAGGGTAGGATCTGTTGTTTAGATGATTTTTGGTGGGGTATTGACAAGACAAACTTGACTATATCAGATCTTTGACAACCTCTACAACACTTGAACAACTATTAGATAAAATGCTTCAAAATAGTCATGATGTTCTTTCAACCAGAAGAGATGCACAAATGGAATCCCAGGTTTGCACTCTTCACACAATCTTTGAGACCTCAACACAAAATATTGAATTAAAGGACTCAATTAAACATCAAAATCTTTGATCAAATCAGGCCTAAGGTGCCCCCAGGCTTACAAGAAAATTCAGTCAAAAATGAAGGTAGAGTTATTTTAAACTACTTATTTTCAATGCCGGATGAAAGCTCTTCTAAAAAAGAAAACTACAAGTGCCACTAAACTATCAATAAGGATGAGATCTATGTGATTCTTAAATATTTCCATGCAAGATTGCAATAAGAACAAGGAAAACTATTTACAGACATTTAAAAATGATAATAGACATCATATTGCCCAAAATAACACAAATTTAACTCAAAATCTTGTTACATTCATCAGCAAGAGAGAGTTTCAGGAACAATCTCAGAGCTGTGTGATGGCTATACACTTGTAACCAACTCACATGAATGAAGATCCAACACATAAGAAATTAACCAAGTTTTTCGTGGGTTTCTCAGAATATGAACTTCTCTCAAAATGTTCTCATGATTTTCAATTCCTGACCTCTTGTATTTCTCCAAAAATGCATTATATATCTCTTGTAACACTCTATCCTTCTTTCCCAAGCAAGGAATATGCCAAGGAATCAAGTTTGTTACAAAAATTCCTCATGATTTGTAGAAAGGGACATCAAACAGAAAAACATTCGAAGGATGCCAGGTGTATCAAAAAGTTGAATCATTGCAAAAGTTCGGATCATTATCCTACTTGAGGCACGTTTTTCATCATCAAGGCATGAAAATGCCTTTCTATTCATCATTTCACCTTTTCTCCTTCCAAAACTACCTCTGTAACTTTTAGATTTGGCATTTCATGTGTTTGGATGGATTAGGGAAAATTTTCATTTCAAAAAATCTCTGATCTACAAATTGAGCTTCAAAACTGATTCCATTGATCCCTAAAGGCAACAACGACATGAATTCGCCAAAAATTTGATGAAAATTGATGCAAAAATGCATCTCCAAGCTTCCTGGAGCTCGAATGGCGGTCAAAATGGTGCAACGCATAGAACTGTTGATCTTACCTTCATCTTTTAATCTGATCTCTCCACATGGAGGAATATTATTGGAGATGGGCCTTGGAGGTTTCTTTTTCCATTTTGTACCTTTTATAAGAAATGACCAAGTGGTACCATTCTATTGGAGAGGGATCTAGGAGCTTAATTTTACCTTTTGAACTCTTTGGGAGAAAAAATAAAGTTTTGACCCTCTTGCTCCACATCTCTCCCCTTGAAAACATGCTTGAAATGTGTCCCAAAGTGGGACCCAGTGAAAACATGGGACAATTCTACATATTTAACTCTTTTTGGAAAAAGACAATTTTCCAAAATATCCCTGCATCTCTGCCCTTTGCATCCGACATGGGTCCTCGTGGGCTAGTGCTCAAAAATTTGACTTTATACCTATTTTGCTAAAAAAGCAAAATTTCCATTTTTTCTCCATGGGCCTGCAGCTCTAGGTTTGACCCTAACATGTGTCCATCGCTGATTCACTGTGGGGACTTGTCTCTCCTTTTTTCATCATACCTCCGAAAAACTTGAAAATTTTAAAAACCCATCGATGGCCCACGCTGCCCTTTGACCCCTTCCAAATGGGCCACGTGTCTCACTTGGATTGGCTACGAGAGGCATGCTTATTTTTACAATTTTAACTCATTTCTCCAAAGAGGAAAAATTTCCCTTTTACTTCCAGCCCTGCATTCTCGCACAAGCCTAAAACATCCTCCTTTATCGGGGTCGTGCTCATTTTTTAGAACTTAAGTATTTTCACCAAAAAAGAAAAAACTCAATCTTGCCTCCAAAGGCCCGCCTCCCCACACAAGTTTCAAATTTCCTTCTTTGTTGGGGTGGCACTTCCACTCAGGAACTTAGTCCATTTTGCCAAAAAGGAAAAATTTCCAAAGTTTCCCCGAAATCCCGAACCTCCATTTTTTTGAAATTGAAGCAAGAATGTGAACAAGGCATTAATTAATTTTAGCAGGTCCACGAATTATTTCATCATTTTGACACTTTTTTCCTCCAAAGGCAAAAAACTTAAAAACCCCTGAAGCTCCATTTCTCCACTTAACACAAAAAAATAATCTCCCTAGCGGAAATGCAGGCTTCTTCACAACATTTGCTCCTTTTTGCCCAAAAGAAAAAAATTCACTAAGTCCTCTACCATCCACATCCCCTCTTCACTTGATCCTACCATGTGTCCTCCTCTGATTGGAGTGGGGCTGCATCTCATTTTTTAACTTTAGAAAATAAAGCTAAAAATCTCTAAGTCCTCCATCGGCCCACTCCTCCATTTTTGGTTTTTTGAGGACACGTGTCCACTCCTGATTGGCTGCAGAGCTTCAGCCCATTTTGTGACTTTAATTTTTTTGCAAAATAAATTCTAAAAACTTTAAGGAAATCCAACCACCCGCCTTCCCCCAACCAATCAAAACACGCCACGTAGGCACTTTTGGAAAAAGTGGAGCCATTGGCTGAAAATGCCCCTTTTGCCAAAAAGGAAAAAAATGATAAGTTGAAACACTTGCCCACCGTCCCTCATCCAATTAGAACATGCCACATTGCTGAAGAATGCTTTGAGAAGTAATTTGACGGGGGGAAAATGACCGCCCGTCGGCCAGTCAAAATACAGAAAATGCCAGGGATGCCCTAGAATTTGATTTTTTTGCCAAGGTTGACAACTTTTTCAAAATTGAACCAACTAAAACATGTTTTCAAAGCATTCTTGACCATGGAATTGGATTTTCAAATACATATAAGTGTGAATCGATCGATTTTGGACTTTCACGATCGGGCAAAAAACAAAAAACGGTATAGCCCGCAAATTTGGAAAAATTAGGGCACAAACAAGGCACACATGGATTTTTATTTCAAGTTAGGGAAAATCAACATGTTTTTGAGCATTCAAAGAATTCGACTAGAGGGGAAAATTTTTAGATCATCAATTTGAAAGGAAAAATGATTCAGAGCAAGTATAGTAAAGGAAAATTTTAAGGCAACATGGTGCAAGTTCAAAAATGGCACCAACATCTCCCACCCAAAAGAGAAAAAATCATTCAAAAACAACTAATCCTACCCATACTACCCCTGTTTTGTCTTGTGTATCAACAAATGCAAACCCCACTATCAAAAATATGTAGAAGAAAATTAGGATTTTGAATGTCTTTAGTAACCTTTCCTTGCATTGAAAATATCTCCATAATCTGGAAGTGACAACTTGTGAAAGTCAGATTTGGAGTGTTGATCATATTTTCCCAAGGCCTTTTCATACTATTTACACAAATTGAGGGATATCTCCATCTCCTTCATCAAACAGAGGTTACATTATAGGTTCTCTTACCTTGGTTGAAAGGCACAACCTAAAATAGTTAGGATAAGATCACATCCTTTCAAGGGTGCTACCCACTCCCCCAAAATTTAAGTGCTAAAAAGTCAGATAGATTGCTTTCCCCGGCTGCAAAATGACACACAACATCATCTATCTGCCTCTGAGTATCTTGTTAAATCCATGATGCTGCTTAAAATTTGAGGAAGGTTAACTTTGGGTACCAACACCTTACTCCTCAATAGTACGGTAACATTTGCCAACATCCTCGCTATGATCACCACGTAGGTAATATTTTCCCTTATGTTCCTCCTCACCTTCGTAAAAACTTAACCTATGGGGAACTTGATACTTCTACCTACTTTCCCGAGCCACCTTCCCAAATACAACTATTTTCTTATGACCTTCAATACCTCACCAAACATCGCTTCACCCACACTTTTCTCCATCATTGTGCGGAAGGGATTTGGCTTTGGGTTCTACAAAAAGGGCCACCATACTTGTCATCCTATGTACCACATGTAAACATAGTGACCATAGTGGTATTGGATTTGTCGAACCATCTTCCAAGAAATCCCGTGTTGAACTCATTGAGGATAAAAACCTTCTTCACCCCATTTACCAACTTCACCACCTTCACCCACGAGTCTATGGATCCAAAATCCATTCCTCCTAAAAAAATTATTCATAAACACCATTTCCTTAGAACCTCTAACTTATTAACGTGATGGTGTAGACACCAAATTTGTGTCTTACGACCCCTTGTGACCCGCATCGCATTTCACAACCTAACCTCACCACCTAAACCTTACACAATTATTTATTAATTACCTTATAATTAATAAATCCACATCACCATACCTGCCACCTCATGTCGCCACCTCATCATGACCTAGTCTTAACCCTAAACTAACCTAATTAAGACCTATAACTTGGTCCAATTCCACACCTATGACTAATTACTCCTCATCCGCACCTAAAACCAACTTCATAATGACTTGACCAAGCCCGCTACCAATCCCTCGGAAGAAAAGGAGGGAAAGCTGGCTATTTTACCAAAAATAGCCCGCTTTGACCGACCGATACTGGTTCTACTGACCGCCGCGTCGGTTGCGTAACCGCCATCGGTTCCCCGTAAATGACCACTTCCAACCAAAAACAAGGATCGGATTTTCATTTGATCGGAGAAGGAGAAATCATCGAGAGAATCTAGATTTTGCTTGGCCGAGCAGAGACAAGTGAAGAAACAGGGAGAGCTTGCAGAGAAGGACATCAAGCCCAAGATTGCAACTGCACAACCAGAGCCCTGTGACACTCAGCTGATCATCGTGAGGGAAGACATCTCATCTTCTGATCGTCAGGACATCCTATCTGAGTTCTACCTTCATCACCACAGTTCTTGGACCTGCATTCTCGTCAATAAACAGTAAGTAGAACCTTGTATGTCTCTTTGATAACATTTCTTAGACTTTTTGAATCACAGCCGTCATAAGTTTATTCCTAGATCTACTACCAGCGACATACTGCACTTAACCTTCATCCATACACCCTGATATTGCCCAGAAGGCCATTTTACCACACTCTGAGTCTTCCCTATCCTCCCATCATTCCCCTCAGCCATCCCCCAATCTCAATAACCCCACAATCACCTTGCAACCAACCTCTATCCAGAAGCACTTAGATTGCTGACCCTACCAGTATCGTTTATCCCCTACCGGCAGCGGTTCGCTAACCGCGGTCGGTTACCCAGTGACCGGCGTCGGTCACTGTGACTTATACCCCAAAACCTTTTGCTTTCCTATTTGCCACCTAACAACCCCAAATCCAGCCCGGTTTATCCCTATAACTCAACCTGAACATATCAACGACCAGTAACCGAACAAACAACGTGACGCTTTATTATTGATAGTTTAGTTTCTATTGCTTTGTAACGAGATACCTAAATCATGATTTTGCAATAGCTTTCTATATTATCATTTGTGTTAAATCATATTAAAAGGGGAACTGACCACCTTTGAAAGGAAGTTTTTATATTTCCTGGGCCTAAGGCAGATCCCTCATTTGTTGTCTAATTAAAATCTGGTGGTCTTGTATTCTTACTTGCAGGTAGTCCTTCCAAGACAAAAAGGAGTTCTTCGCAGTCGATCTGATCTTTCTCCATGGTACGCACACACCATCTCAACATTCAACAGGTATTCCTCCTAGCCCTAACCCTTATCTGTTTCTCGAAGGAATGATAGGACGAAGCAAGTCTATTCTGCAGAGCCGAAACATTCCGTGCGAAACATTTTGGCATGCCGATTGGGACAAATTATTCATAAACACCATTTCCTTAGGACCTCTAACT
Organism: Taxus wallichiana var. yunnanensis; assembly: GCA_018340775.1. NCBI lineage: Eukaryota > Viridiplantae > Streptophyta > Pinopsida > Cupressales > Taxaceae > Taxus > Taxus wallichiana. The sequence goes on from CM031234.1 coordinate 541,620,838, forward strand.
TATTAACGTGATGGAGAGGCTCCTCTTCCCTTCCTTCCTGTATCCCGACATGATTGATGACAATACACCTTTTATTAACATCGTTCAATGTTAGAATGGCGAGTCTATTCTCACCTATCTTGGTGTGGATGATTCTTATATTCATCGGTCATTTCCTTCGAGACACAAACCATGTTAAATGAATTGATCATCGAAATCAATATTAACACTCAAAATTACCCACACATTCTAAAGATAGGAAAATCTTTAGATGTTGCTGAACATGAAGCTTTTACCTCATTCCTTTGAGATCATAGCAATAATTTCTTGGTCCTATGCTGATATGCCCAGTATTGACCCAAACATTGTGGTCCACAATATCGTAACTATTCCTCGAAGCCAAACCCATAAAATAGAAGCTGTGAAAAATGCATCCTCACATTTCCCTTCTTGTCAAAGAAGAACTTTAGCACCTTCTCTTGGTTTCCTTCATCCTACCCATTGATTATCCCCAATGGATCTCTAACATCGTTCTTGTCAAAAAGAGACAAGAGGACTCCGCATATTCACATATTTCTATAACCTTAATTTAGCCTACCCTAAAGATGACTTTCCTCTCGCCTAGTATATACCAACTTGTTGATCCCACTTTATCGGCCATGAGATGTTATCACTCATGAATGGATCCTTGAGTTATAACCAAATATTACTCACCCCGAATATCAATACAAAACCATCTTCATCACTCCTTGGGGACTTTTCGCTAACAATTCATACCCTTTGGCCTTAAAAACACTAGTGCTACATATCAGCGGGATATGACTTATATCTTTCATGACATCATGCATCGCATATTGGAAGATTACATAGATGACCTTCTTGCCAAATCCAAACATTGGTCTAAACACCTTACAGTCCTTAAGGTCATCTTTGACCATCTCATCAAGTATTGTGTTCACCTTCAACCTAAGAAGTGTGTCTTCATTGTTCTCTCGGAAGACTTAGTTTTATCGTAATTTTGTGTGGCATTGAATTTTATCCCACTAAAATAAAGGCTATTCTACAAATTCCTCCACTTACTAACCTTCACCAACTTCGTAGTTTGCAAGGAAAGTTGTAATATATTCATCATTTTATTTCGTAATTTCCTGATCATAATGCTGACCGTTTCATCATCTCCTCAAAAAGGACGTCTCCTTCAAATGGGATGATGAATTCAAAAAGTCTTTGAGGCCTTAAAAAGTACCTCCTCCAACCACTTGTACTCATTCCTCCTAAGGATGACCAATGATTTTACCTTTACATTTCTGCTACAAATCATTCCTTGGGAGCCATGCTCACTCATCACGATGAGCAACACAGGGAGAAATTTTTTTATTATATAAGGCGTGCACTTTTGGAATATGAAACTTGATACACGCATGCCTAAAAACTCTACTTAGCCTTAGTTTTTGTTGCTACTAAACTTTTCCATTACCTACTTAACCACAAAACCTTTGTTGTCACCAATACTGAGACCCTTACATTACATGTACGTCAAGCCCTACCAACATCAATGTGTTGCACGTTAGCTCATGCTTCTTGTAGACCTAGACCTCGAATTCACTAATCAAAAATATATCAAAGTCCAAAATATCGTTGACCAACTTACAGATGCACCTCTCTCTGGAGATCAACCCTCTAACTTTGATTTCCTATATAAATCCATCGCTACCCTCTCTTTGGATGATACCATTTACCAAATGACCTTATTATTCGATGGTTCCAAATGTCAGCATGGGGGTGGTGTTGGAGTTATCTTCATTCCTCTCCATAGTTATCCTATGTCGTTATCTTTCAAACTAGATTTTGAATGTACTAAAAATATCACTGAATATGAAGCACTCGTATTAGGCCTTCAAACCTCCATCACCTTAGATGTCAAATCAATGAATATATTTGGTGAATCTAAACTAGTTGTAAATCAATTCAATGGTATATACTAATTTCGTAACAAAAAACTTCAAAAGTATAAGAATCATGTAGACATACTTTTGACTACATTTGGCTGCTATGAACTTCAAACCACTCCACATTCCACTAAAAAATTTATGGATTCCATGGTGTGTCTTACTTCTCAGATACCCAATTCACCCTCCGACTCAAAAATATTTTTCATAGTACAAAGGTTGTAATTACCTTCCTATCTATTTCGATACATAAACCTCATCATAACCATTCAATCTAACCCACGTGACCTTTGGTATAAGCATTTTGTTGACTACCTTTCCCTTTCAATTATACCTCCAGATATTACTCGCAATGGCCATCGAGCCTTTCTCAATAGTGTCTCTCACTATGTCATCATGGGTGGTCTTATTTATAAATGTAGCTTTGATGGTATCCTCTTACGATGCCTTACCAGTTCTGAAGTTCCTTACACCATCAAATAAGTTCACGACATAATTTTTGGAGGTCACTTTAATGGTTTTAGTTATTGCTAAATGCATTCTCCGCCTAGACTTTTATTGGCCAACCTTAAACCATGATTTTTGTGATTATGAAGAACATTGTGTGAATTTCCAACAACATGCTAATCTTCATCACACTCCTAGTCATGCCTTATATGTCACATGAGATCTTTGGCCTTTCTCTCAATGGGGTTTAGATCTTGTTGGAGAAATCAATCCCCATTCTTCACAATGCCATCAATGGATTATTACCACTACTGAATACTACACTAAATGGGTAGAATCCATACCTCTTATTTCTAAAAATGTAAGAAAATATGTGAATTTATCAACCATCACATCATTTTTCACTTTGGTGTTCCCCATTGTCTCATCACTGATAATGGAAAACAGTTCAAAAACAAAACCCTATGGAAAATTTTTGATGCCTTTGGCATTCAACTTAGTTTTTCTTCACCTTACTACCCTCAAACAAATGGCCAAGCTGAATCCACCAACAAAACCTTAAACAAAATTCTTATGAAAGTTGTGGATGATACTAGAAAGGATTGACACACACACATTCCTTTTGCCTTATGGGCTTACCGTACTAGTATTCGTACCTCAACTCTAGCTACGCCTTTCTCTCTGATCTATGCTACGAGGCTGTCCTTCCTCTTGCAGGTCCATATTCTATCACTTCATATCTCACTCAAAGAGGTTCTCAACGATGATGACTTTCGCCAAGAACGTTTGGCACAACTTGAGTTATTAGACGAATGTCATCTTAATGCTCTTGATCATCTTCAAATCTACCAAAAATGTATCAAACATGCCTATGAAAAATGCATCTATGAACGAACCTTCCAAGTCGATGACCTCATCCTGAAAGAAAATCAACATGTAACAAAAGAGTAAAAAAGTAAATGGGGAAAATTTGCTCCTAAGGAAAAAAAAAAAGTAAAATAAAAAAGAAAAATATTAAATTTTTCATCATGGACTTACCTATTGTGATCTTGGGTCTCTTGTCAAGTCGGCATGTTATCTCACACTAGGTTACGCTAAAACCAACCTCGTTTTCACCTTATCACCTTTTCACCCTAATTTCTACCCGCTTAAAGGATGTGTCGTAAATGTGACATTTCATGATCATGTGACTTTCTTCACCCTTAGAATATTCAATCATGCAACACCTTTAGGGTCTTACGTTCATAAGCCCATATTTGGTATGATAGACGTGTTATGGTTTTTATCAAATAGGTAGCTCTTATGTCACCTCTTACCACTCACCTTCTTCATTACTTGTTGATTATCCTATACAGGACCAAGCCCTCGACACCTCAATTTAACCACACCTAAATGACCTCAATTCACCCCTGCCTTCATGACCTAGACTCAATCATTCCTAAATTGACCTAGACTCAACCATGCCTAAAAATTGCTAACCCATTTCTCTACCTCATCATATTCTTCCCTAGCTTATGGGAGAACTACATCAGCCTGAGGCCCCTTTTGTCGAGGCTATGTAGGCATCACTTCGATGTCATGGGGCCCTTGGAGGTTAGCTTGATCATTCTTTGCCCTAAACCATTTTCCCTCATTTTCATATTCATATTCTACCTTAGTTTCCATTTTTTAACAACACTTCGAAATTAATACAAACATACATACCTACCATTTCATCACATTGTAGACATAAAAATCAGGTCACACTCCCCTTATCCCCTTGTTACTTAATCGAATCAAACTAATTCATCTAACCATGGCCCTCTTTCACCCCACACTATATTAATTTAATTACTTTAATTAAATTAATCATTTACCCTCATTATAACTATTATTTAAATACCCTAATTAACTAAATACCTACCCCTCCACCTCACCAAGCCACCTCACCTAGACACCTCACCCAAAGCCTATTATTACCAAGTTTCCTTAACCAACTAAAACCTAACTAACAACCTAAAATTAAAGACCTAAACCTCATTCTCGCAAAACATAACAATCACTCCCGCTTTTCTCTAGATGAATAGTAATATCCGGCACCATTAGACCCATGATCTCTTATTTTTAGCATGCCTAGGAAATCCCACCTTAACCGACACCGCTCACCTTTGAACTAACGTCGATCAACCCGTAACCACCGTCGGTTACCATTAATTCATGTTTCTTACCTCATTCTCAAGGTTGGCACATTCAGAACATAGAATCTCGCATGCAAGCAAGCAGAACGGAATTCTTTCACACACAGACATCCACCATCCATCCAGAGGCCATCCAACATGCATCCTAGCCAAGATCTTATGGGAACCAAGAAATAAGGATCCTAGGTAGTCCATGCAAGAGCTCTGCAGCACTTGGTGATTCATCCACACCATTCAGTTTCATACCAGCACCTCCAACCCTCACTCACAGCCATCTACACTAGTTTTAAAGTAAGTAGAACATCTTCTCTTTTCTGTTGTCTTTCCTGTTGCATTGTATTTCTTGTTTTCTACATGTAATTTGCTATCTAAGTCTCCCATAGACCATCTTTTTATACCTACACCCTCACATCTCTGCAAAAATTGTGCTAAATCCCATTTAAACCACTTAGAACCTTTCCCTAATCCCATCCTTTGTGCAATCACAAAGGAGACCTCAAACCATTTTTGTAGGATTTTCAGTATTCCACAGTAACCAGAATCGGTTTACCCTAACCGACGTTAGTTACCCTCTAGTGTCCTGACCTTAGATCATCCCTCTTTAACTCACCTAACACTCACCTCACCTCCACCAAAACCCTGTTAAACCTATCTCTTAACCTAGCCATCCTAGACATCACCATAACCTTATCTAACCCCTCATTCGGTCCCTTGATAACCCGAGAAACTCTCTCTCGACCCTTTTTTGATCCCCTATCAAACTATCAGTGACCGGAATCGGTCACCCTTAACCGACATCGGTTACCCTCAGACCAACATTGGTCTCTGTGTTTCCCACCTTGACCCATAACTGACCTATCAACTATCTTACCTATTGACCCAAACTACCCAAAATCATACCTTGACCTCGTACTACACTGTGATGTATACCTTACCTCTCTTGATCTAATTCTAGCTTAGCTTTGTTATTATTAGATTCACTTGTTGTATTTAAGTGAGATAACTAAATCATTTAACTACAATAGGATTTTATTTATGTTTACATTAACTTGTTTTAAACAAAGGATTGACCATCTAGGAAGTATCGCACTTCCCAGAACTAGCACATGCTAGGCAGTCCACTACCATATATCATTTAACTTCCATTTTGTGGTCTTGCTTTGTCTTTCAGGTAGTTCCTCCCAGCCAAAAGGAAGCTCTCACGGTCAGCTCTGGATCAAGGAGTCAGTATACGCGCAACAACCTTCAACCGTCTATAACAGGTATTCCTCCTATGCCCATTACCTTATCTGTTTCGTTATCTTCTAAGAAATGCTAAGAAATCAGGTGAAACATTTTGGCACACCTGGTGGGACCCATTTGGGGTTCCTTGCATTTTTATTCATTCTTAGGTGAAAGGTTGTGTGTTGTTTCCCTTCTAATAGCATTCACATTAAGTTTTTCTCCTTGGTAACATTCTCTTCTTTCTATTTGCTCTAAAAGACACATTTCTTTTGGTGTACTTAAAAAGAATCCTTTCTTCTTGTTTTCTGCATTTTAGTGAAAGAGCATTCCTCTTCCTATTCATCTCTTTTGTCATCGAATATCACACTTTCGATTTGGGCTTAAAACTAATTGCATTGCATTTCTACTTTCTTGCATTAGTGAACATTAATTGAGGGCAACCTATACGCTGGAAGTCATGCCCAGCTGATGGTTGAAAAATGAACCATAGAAAGCACACTCTCTTCTTCTGAGTCATATCCAAACTGCACAAAGAATTTAATTAACACATATTTCTGAAACAAATTCCTTCCTGGGAAAGCCTGCCAATGATCGCACTGATCTTGAGGATTTTCAGGTACTCCTAGCTTGTTGCTTCTATCGACTACACCATCAGAAGATGGTCCGCCCCACCATAACATTCTTGAAACCTCACCCTTTAGATTTCCTTCTTCGTAGGAAGCCTTCCTCACCAAAAACAAATTCTATTGTTCTATTCATAACAGTCAGTCCACAAAAATAGCATAAGTTGAACAAACGTAATAGAATAGGAACTCTTAGGAACGTTCTTTCTTAGTGTTTTTGTTTGATTTGTGTTTTGAGGTGTGAGATTTACATTCTTCATCTTTTTCATTTCTCCTTGCACACTCCTCATCATAGTCGGTGTATTCTAACTTCGTCTAAGTGTTCCTGGACCTTATTTACATCATTCTTAGACTTCTGGGTTTGATTCTACATCAAATTTTAAATCACAACCACTTTTCTTCTTCTCTGTTTCAATTTCACAGTAACTAGCCTCGGTTAATCTTAACCATCATCGGTTACCCTCTAACCGGCATCAGTTTAACCCAACCGACGTCGGTCTACAGTCTTTTTGGATACCTATCCAAAAGACACTTATTTCATCTTCTGGGCTGTTAAAATCTCTTTTCACTTTCCATACTATCATTATTCTGATAACATTCACCCTACATCTCCTCCTATCTAAAATTGTCAGTCTATAACCTCATTTGTTAAACTGTTATTTTCTCACAAGAATCGACACTATTTTTACCTAATCGAAATCAGTTCACCCTAACCGAATCAGTTTACCCTAACCGGCATTGGTCAGCCTGTGTTGTTTTACAGCTCACCTATTGACCTAATTCACTCACCGCATCTATTTTCCCACTTCGCTATGTTACGTGTCATTCGTAAAGAATACAATCTTTCCGATCAGCTCTTATCCACATGGTGTTAACCCATAGTCAGGAAAGCGCTCTCATATTTCATGCTAGCCGACAACCACTCCCACCTAGCCCTTCACCACCTTCCATTTCATCACCCATGGATCCCAATCAACTAATCAATATTCCCATAGGTGACATGGAGTTTGCATGACTCTTGGATCAGAATCCCACTACCTTTCAATTCTACCTCACCCATTCATCTACTCAAGATGCCTCGGTCAATTGATATACAACATGCTTGTATCCCTACCTCCGGCCCTTATGTCCACTTCTACGTCATTCCATCTTACCTCCACAATACCCTCACCTATTTTATCCCTAGTCATGTTGTAGCTAGGCCCCATGCCAACTTTGACCGCCACATCCACTACTTTTGTTGCACCCGCAGTCTCCACCATACCTTCATCCACTACCCAGAACATAGCCTTATCCACACCTATTGTCTCATACATACCTATCACAACACAACCACCCTTGGTGTCGGTGACCACTACCCCATTTCAAAACATTTTCCTTTCTATTCCTCAATCTCTACCTCCCATCTCTACCAGAGTCACTATGACTGTCCCACCTTCGTATACCTATTACCATCCACCTCTCATTTCATCTCGTCATTCAAATCAGGTATCTACCCCTATTTTTGTCCCTCAATTCCCACCTCCTTATTCGACACCACCATACACTTTGGGATGTCACATTCTTCATATGTTCAACAACAACCTCCTTTCGCTACAGGAGGTACCCAATCTTCGCAACCTAATAATGACTTCATCAAGCTAATGATGGACAAGATGCAGACACTAGAATAATCTGTTTCCGTCTCACACAATTCTCTCACCTACAACAAAATTTGTAATGAGCCCATTCACCCATCCATTCCCATTCGTCCATATCCCGTGCATTGGGAGATGCCAAAATTTAACCACTTCAACAGTAAGGAGGACCCACAACAACATTTGTAGTCTTTCAAACATGGGTGCTATCTTATTGCCCATGATGATGCTTTGCTTTTGTGAACCTTTCCCATGTCCCTAACCGGTCCTGCATTAGACTGGTATAGTGGATTACCTAGACATTCCATCTTCTCATTCAATCAAATAGCCCAAGCCTTCTTGGATCACTTCTCGATTAACGTCATTAAGAAGGTTACCATGACTGATCTCTACTCTACATGTCAATATGATGATGAATCTATCACGATTTTGTCACTCGTTGGTGTAGCCTAATCAATCAACTCACTTTCCAATTACCGTAAACCGAACTCATAGATCTCTTCACATGGGCTTGTGCTAGACATATTTCACCTACCTTACAGGTGCAAACCTTCCGAACATTTGATGAGGCATTCACTATGGCACAAAAACTAGAGATTCATGCCATCGAAGAGAAGAAGATCCAATTACGAAACAAGAACTCCTCATTCAAGTCAAATGATACTTCTTCTTCCTCGAAACCTCAGACAAGCTATTCCAAAGCCAAGGGAACCACCAACGCAGTGGTACTTAAGGCCAGCCCTACCCATCCATCCAATCATGCTAAACCCTCATCTAATCTTTCACCGGTCTAGACCTTTCAATTCAAACATGAACAAAAGAAATACACCCCAATCGGGAGCCATATTCACTGTTTTAGAAAATCTTATTAAAGCCAGTTGCTATCACCCTTCCTCCTATCAAACCACACACTGGTTTTGATCCCTCTCACCCCATACCTGCGTGGTACAAATAAAATGACTTTTGTAACTATCACCGTGTAAACAGACACAGTGATAGTAATTGTATCACTTTAAAAACATTATTCGGGGAATTCTCGAGAGCAGAGTTAGTCTGGATAACATAAACGCAGAGATGTCAATCAAAACCTCTATATATTCAAGAAATCATTTCCTAACCATTCCCCATTTACTGATCAAACTGGTGATGCCTCAAACAACGATAGTAATACACGTGAGGTCCATGCTATTTTCACTAACATACTAGTTGTTTCTCATTTATCTCTTGTTCCCTCCATCGAGGAAATCCTAGCCCGAAGTCCTCTACCTACACAGGAACCTACTTCATCTATTCCTCCACCCACAGAGGAATGTCCTTCATCTCCTCCTGCACTTGTGGAGGAGTCTCTCATTAGCACCGAGATCATTTCACCTTTAGCTTCTCCACCTAGTGAGCCATCACCAATCGTACCTCCTCCACCCACAAAGGAGCACCCATCATCTCCCCACCTATTCAGGATCCAATAGATATGTCGTTACCACTAGGTGACCATTCTCCATCAGCCACCCAAGATCCTGCTGACCTACTTTTGGCTCTCTTACCCATAGAGGCTGAAGCTAGCGAGTTCCCTATGTCTCAGACACATTTCATGGGAATCACCACTCGATCCACATCTACCTCTTCTACCACAGTACCATTTTCACGTTTGGTCGATCACCTAGATTATGTTGATAGGGCCTCACTTTGGGGACATCTTTTACTCCCAGTCTCGACCCAAATGCAATCATCCCTCACTGACACTTCTACCATTTACCTCGAAGGTGTTTCAACAACCCAAACCACACATGAACATAACTCTCGATACATCTTCTGTTGCATCATTCACATCTACACTGCCCTCTACTTGTTAGCCGATGTGTTCCAACATCATCTATCATATCTAAACCCGCTAGCACCCTAGGGGTCACACCGACATCAAACCCTACACATCCTCCTGTCAAGCTAGACTTGGCCACATCTTCCCATATACCTACTAAACCTATCCCCCAACCTAAATGAAAAACCCAACCTTCTAGGCCGCATACACCGACCTCACCTACCACACCTTTGTCACCTTCACCTCTACCATCCATCCTGGGACCTCACCCCTCGACCTTAACAAAACCTTTCCCCTCCAAGGGTAAACCTAAAACTCTCTTGACCCCTTTACTACAACCTGCCACTATGCCTAAGCAAACCTCACGTCCTTCATCACCATCTATAACCTCTTTACCTCCTATACCACCATTTCCTTCTATACCTCCTTCACTACCTATGACATTCTCTTCCCTCTACCTGTACCTCCTTCCCGACCTCGACCAACACCTACCACTGCACCTCAGTTGTCCCCATGGGTCACTCATCCTCTCCCATCATCAGCCTTTCCATCTACATCACATGCTCCATCTGCACCCCTATCTAAGAAAAGACACCCAAAATTGAAAAACCCATTAGTATCCAAAGAAGTGGTTAAACCTACTACTCCTTTTGTTGTTGTTTCCACCACTGCACTTCCACCTAAGAAAGTGCAACCCAAACCTAAGACTGCATCACCCCAACCACCACCACAACTACCCATTCTTCCATTCAAGCCCACTTTTACTTTGCATTGTGATCCACTAGTAGGATCGTACGCCACTATCCTCACTAACCTCCTTGAAAGCTCTTCTATCACAATACTATAGGCTGGAAAAGTGACAAGCGAGTGTGGGAATCTACAAGTAACTCTTCTGCGTACCCGACCTCCCGAGGTCATGCCGAGACAGCCGGTGGGGATGGAATATGTATGGAATGCAGACAAGCTAGTTTGGTAATCTAATGTCTTTGACACACACTAATGGAATTTGCGAATCTAAGGCAAAGAAGGCCCTTCTAACCTGGACTGGTGTGATAGATCGGTCAGCAAGGATGACTACTCGAAGGCTCCAATCAATATCGAGCTCTGGCGTGATTCGATCTATGGGTTGTGGAATACGTGGAAAATGACCCGGGATAGTTTCATGTATTTCTCCGGACAGGGTCATATGGTGGACGGTAAATGTAGTCAACTCTATGGATGATTCTCTGGCCTAGTCCATAATTCTCTAGCTTTGTTAGCTGTTGTGTCTAAAAAGGATAATTTTTCGATGATAATAGGTGGAAGTGGAGTAGACTGGAATACTAGTGTGCGTAGGCTAGTGTCTATGTCTAATTCTCCTATGGATTCGTTGGGCTGCGGGATTTGTGGGTCACAACCGTAGACTCGTGGTTGTTGTGGACCTACTATGGTCATGCGTGGAATCAATTCCTAATCCCTAGTATCCAATAATCATATGCTTTCTCAGCTTCTATATTTAGAATCAACAGTTGTGTGATCTTCTCAGAATACCTCACAGCGTTCTTGCAACCTGAATTATTAGGCTAGTATCTATGTCTGTGAGGGTGTCTCCTGCGTCTGGTTGTGGAACCAAAGGATCACACCCGAATGTTTGCTCTCTTTCAAACCCTTCTATAGTCATGTGGATGTTTTCCTAGGGTAATCTGTAGTTTGGCTGATTTGACCAAAATGTATGCGCTTGGTCATCTTCTATGTTTAATCCTCTTAACTGAGATCTGATCTGTTGGAAGTCTTTGTTGTTTGGAAGACTTGGATTCTAAGATTTTGGTCAATATCAGTTATTTCTGTTATGAAATTGGGTTGAGGCATGATTGGCTCGAAAACGTATTCTCTGGGATCCCTAGGTCCCGTAATTGTCATACAAAAGCAATAATATAAACAAACTGTAATAAAGTGAACTCTAAGTATATGAAATATATTTATTGCATATATGACTTCTTTTTTTATTTTCTGATGATTTATATGAATTTAAGAAAGTAGCTATTTAAGATATTTAGAATTGATAGATTAAACTAATAATTTAAAACAAACAAAATAGCCGAGTGTAGCTATTTGTCTCGTGCATTTGTAGTAGGTCTATTCTAAAAAATGAAATAACTAATCTATTTGCAAGATTCTCGATCCTACCTCAGAAATGAGGAGTGAATCATAGTTTCTCATAAACTATCAATCCCCACAACTTCCCTGGCAATATCAAGAATATAATTAACTGAAATAAAGAAATTAACTACTCTATTTGATATGATTCTAACTAAAACTTTGAAAGATAGAACCTGGATTCTGCAGAACAGTGGCGAATCCGATGGTGTGTGTGATCTTGTCCCCTCAGTATGATCTCTTTGTTCTTTGTGCTCACATAGATCTAGAAAAGCGTGTAATGCTTGCATCAACAGGAGTAGATGTTCGAACAAGGGACAACCTTTAGAATACTGGCTGAATAGAACGTGAATAGGAGAGGGATAGCACAAGAGTACAGAGCTTGGCTTATGCAATTCCTAGTGGGATATATTGTGAATCATGCAACATAATGCATCCAGAACCTGAAACTATCATGTTTGAGGAGCAAAACCTGCAACTTTAATGGCTTCCTAAGCTATTCTACTCCAATGGATTAGATAAAACAACAACACTATTTGTACAAGCTGGATATGTGGCTTACCAATTTGAACAATGCTAACTAAGCATTAAAAGAATTAAAACTATGGCTTCTAAATAGAATAAAAGACTGAACTATGAAAATGAGAGCATGAAAGTGAAAGAATGAGGGACCATTTGTTTGAGCAAAAGCAATCTATTCATACGAATTCAATCACCCAAAGATCAAAACCAAACTAAATTCCTAAACAATAAACAAAGGAAAACACTATTCTAGGGGACCAAAAACATAAATGCAAGCTCAAGCGGCAAGGAAAGCTTGTGAAACGTTGATTTTTACGTGAGTTACATCAAAAGAACATTCTGAAAACACATGCAGATCGCTGCTGCGAGCGGGCGGCGGTTATAGGACCGCCGCCTGCTTTTCGATGGTGGTGGTCACGAGACCGCCACCCAGGCGGGCGGCGTTTTTCGTTACTAAAGAGAAAAGGGGGAAGAAAATACTGAAAAAGAGAAAAAAAAACAAGCGGGGCTAAGCGGGATATGTAGGATGTTAACGCACACTCGAGAGCTTTTCCGGATCCCAAACACCTTGCGAGGAGACCTGTATCATCATTGGGGCACTTGTTACATTGTTCGGATAGATAATACCTTATAATTTTGGGTACGTACATATTGCTCCCTCGGAGAAGTGCTTTAGCCATGAAGAGGTGTAAAATGGTGGGTCCGAGTATGGCGGTCCCAAAATGGGAAGTTAGAAGTTATACCTGATACATCCATGTGTCAAATGACGCCATCCAAAATTCCCGCTATCTGCAAAATGAAAAGAGAATTCAAGTGCAGATAGATACAATAATTTGGAAAATAAACGCTAAAATAATAGGGAATGAGAATGTACCATTTGTGTGGGGATAGGAACTTACCTCCGTCGGTGCTCCAAAACCTGCGAAAAAGTCTTTTAAAACGAATCAGGGCGCTATATATATAAAAGTGGGCCCATTTTCCTATTCATTTGCACGAGTTGATTTGATTGATTTTGAGCTCTGGGACCCACGGTGATGGTTTCTTGCGTGAGTAGAGTCAAAACGTCCGTAGCGAGATCGTGATCATGCCTCCATGTGCGGAACACCGTCCCGCGAGATCACAGGTTGGTTTTCTTTAATTTTGTGTTTTTCCCCCTTAATTTCAAAATGTTAAATACTCTGCAATGGGGGTCATTTTTGAGAATGCTAGTGTCAAAAGGTCCACTCTAGGGGGCGCCTCTTTGGTAGGTTCTATTTTTAGGTTAAAAGGCCATTTTTGGGACTTTTTAGGTGTTTTTAGATTAAAAACCTGCGTGGGTTTTCCGACCACGACCACGACCACCACCACTGCCGGGCGGTGGTTACATGACCGCCGCCTGTTCGGGCGGCGGTTACATGACCGCCGCCTTCAAGGTGGCGGTTACAAAACCGCCTCCTGCTCAGGCGGCGGTTTTGCACAGAATGCAAAAGGAACCTGTTTTTGAGATTGTGTTTGTATTTTTAGCATTTCTACGTGCTTTTATGACTTTCTCAGTATTGTTCGGATACTAACTTACTCCGTTTTGTGTTTTTTTGGGTGTATGTAGGTGAGAGAGGAGTATATCCGATGGAGCAGAGAGAGGGAGTGCGATTGGCTCCTGGGGTACTAGATGCCCTCTCACAGGATGAGGAGGATACACTACAGAGAGCCGGCATATTGCGCATATCGCGCGTGCCCCATGTTGCACCATCTAGTCACATCCTTTGTGACTTATTCTCATACTGGGATGTAGATCGAGCACTTTCCGATTGTCGGGGTCCGTGGTGAGTGGACCATTACATTGGAGGATGTCTACCACATTCTGGGGGTCCCGATCATCGGGAGGCAACTTACATTAGAGACAGCAGGCTCACGGGCACAAATTGCACATTGGGCAGCATATATGGGAGATGCAGTCATCTCCACGGGGTCAAAGAAGGGGGTGAGAGTTCGATCCATCCCTTCTTTTCCTATCCCCATACTTTGACAGGACCATTATGGGGATCCTTGCCTCGAGATTGATCGGGGACAAGGGAGGCGACACATTACTTATACTTCTTTGGGCCCCATTATTACACGATAGAGGGGCAAGGTCGGATATACACCTAGGGATCAAACATTCTTGGGACCACCTACCACGATCTATACAGGGTGGTCCATCTACAGGGGCAGTCACTGAGCCACCCGACTCTAGTCATGAGTTGGGTGTATGAGCATTTCATCCCTTATGGTAGGGGTGTGGAGGTGGCAGATCTTGGGGCTGTGAGGGCAGCCAGATGGACAGATATGTCGGTGTTTAGAGAACATCATCAGCCAGTTGCCTCCCTCACTACTGCAGACATGGAGGCGACACCGTACCAGCTTATGGCCGGCATATGGGGTGAGGAGACTCTTACCTTGATCTCCTACTCCACCACAGGGTAGCTTATCGATCGAGTGGGACGAGTGGAGGTGCACCCCTTTGGCCGAGTTCCTCAGCAGTTTGGCCTACCATATATGGGTATGCTTCCCCCAGTGGCACCAGTTTACAGATCAGTTCGCGAGGCCAGAGGGGGGCCTAGAGGCCGAGGTTGGATAGTGGTCACTCCTGGCATTCCCATTGCAGCCAGGAGGATAGTTCGTGCTAGAGGGAGAGCCGGTGCGCCTCGGGCACCTTTGCTTCAGATTGCTGCGGGTCCTACTCATAGCAGTGATGACCCTATTGATATTGACTTTGAGTCTGAGGAGTTCACAGAGGGAGGGTCGGAGGAGGAGACTGATGACAACGATCCTGAGTGGCATGACACTCAGGACATTATGCAGTAGAGAGGGCTGAGCAGAGCGCAGAGAGGGTGACTCTGGTTTCAGAGGAGCCACTCTCCCATGGCCATGGTGGAGAGGATGAGTTTGTTGCGGGGCGACACGTTGCTCCTACCACAGGAGCAACCCCTCAGTCGGCAGTGGCATCCGCGGCAGGTGCTGCCCCAACGACCCATCCTGGAGGCCGGTGATCCGTAAGTTACCCTTTCTTCCTTTTAATGTTTATTTATAGGCTCTCCTTAGTTGCTATTTTGTATCTTCTAGCCTCTTGCCTAGTTTCTAATTCATTTTCTCCTTTGTTTGCAGAGACTGTTGACAGTGGTGGGATTTGATCAACAGGGTATGTACCGATTCCCTGATGATCCCCATGGATAGGACCCATGTGGAGCTATCCGTGGATGCAGGGGAGCCCTCAGCAGCTGGTAGACATACTGATGTCTTCGCTCCGTTTGGCACGTGGCCAGGATGGTATTGACCCTCCGCATGAGTTAGCGGGGCTATGACGGCTGAGCGCCTTATGAGGAGCCATTCTCGTGGTGAGACTGCGGCTACTCCTCGAGACCCTGAGCCCTCCATACATTCAGAGCGCCGGCGTAGCCAGAGTCCTAGGCGAGGGTGCGCACCTTCGGAGGGGTCTCGCAGGGATTGAGAAGCCACTTGACTCTCATAGATTTTGCTTTATATATTCTTTTGTATATCACGGGCTCTTTGAGTGCTTTGACCATGCTTAGTACATGATGGCATTGTATATAAATGTTGATCATTTATATATACGTATTCATTTTGGATCAAAATCTTGGCACTCATGGTTTCCTTTCTATTTCCAGTTTCTTCGTGTATACTACGATGTATGTTTTATATGCTTTCTAGAATGTATGCAAATGGTGAACAAATGATGTAAATGTTTTACTTTCCTTTTGTATTTCATGATGCTGATATATGATAATGTAGATACCATGTGATTTTGAATCTTGTTTTCTGTAAGCAATTTTTGGGTACCTCATGTTTGTTTTGGCAAAGTGATGAGAATGAACCAGTATGATGAATAGATAAACTTGTCCCACTCTTAATTCCACGCAACTAGTAAGATACGAGGGCTTATCACCAAGAGTCAAGAAGGGCACAAGTTATGAAATGTATTGAAATGATAGTGATGAAAGACAGACAAAGTTTTTGGCAGAACCAAATTAGGACACCACAAGTCTACTCCACTCGAGTGACTTCATAGTTTTAGATGCAACTTGCTTTGTGGTTTATCTAGATGTAGACCCGTAGATGGCCACATAGTAGACAAAATCTGGGTTTTTAGGATTTTAACTCTCTTGGGATTTTGAACATCTGATTCCTTTGTTTTTGACTCAAAGTTTCAAAATTTGAATTGTTTGTGTATGACCTTCTGCATTTATTTATCAAGAGGACCCCCTACACTTTGCCCCATGCTACTAGTAAGAAGCGTGGGCTTATCACCGTGGGAAAAGCATAGGCGAGTAAGGGTATTTCCATCCTTTCCCAACCCTACGTCTCTAGTAAGAGATGCAAGCTCATCACCAACGGTTGGTGGGGCAAGGAAATGTGTAAAATTAAAATTTTCTGTGTTGATCAACATTTTGATTTGTTTATTTGAGAAAAATGTCAGTATGTGCTTATTTCCAAAGAGATATACATATGGGATAGATGTGACACCATGAAGCTTCTAGAACAGACCATAGGTAAGACACCTACCCTAAGAAGAAACTAAAAGTGAGAATAAACTTGCAGATCTTGGTATGGTTACCGTTAAGACTTTGCCATGTCTAGATTTATTTGATAAAATGATTCTGAGATAATTGATGATATCATGAAAATGGAGAAGTATGACTAGAGTGTTTATGCCAACAACATCATGAGTTTGTAATGAATTGCTTTGAGAATAGATTCCTTAATCACCATTTGTGTATGAACAAGTGGACAACATGATCCTAATCTATGTTAAGATGCAATGTAGATATATATATAAAGTAGTGCTAGTTGCTTATGCGTAGAAACGCTTGAGGTGAAGGTAATTGACTGTTTCACCAAATTCCTCACCTTCTAACGTACATAAGAGGTATGCACCATTTCCATAGTCCTTCATGACTCGGTATGGGCCCAACCATTTGGGCCGAAATTTCCTTCCTTCACCGGTCTTCTTGTCGATCCGGCTGTCTAGTCTTAGAATGAGATCACCTTCATATATGTCGTGCTCATAGATTTTCTTGTTATATTGCTGGCACATCCGGTCAGCATAGACTCTATGTCGTTGTTCAGCATCTAACCTAGTTTCATCTAGGCTCTCTAGTTGGGAAAGATGTGCTTCTCTGTAAGCGTCTTCATCCAGAATCCCTTGTAATGAAATGCGAAGACTGGGTATTTCAACCTCGAGTGGGAGAACTACCTCTGCCCCGAACACTAGCGAGAAAGGAGTTGCTCCTGTTGGTGTTCTTATTGAGGTTCGGTGGGCCCATAAGGCCGGATACAACTTCAAATGCCAATCTCGTTTGTTTTCTTTTACTGTTTTAAGGAGAATGGCTTTTAGTGTTTTATTCGTTGCTTCAGCCTGTCCGTTGGCTTGAGGGTAATACAAGGATGTCGTATGATGGCTTATCTTAAACTTATTACATAGTTCATGAACTTCTTCATTTTTAAAAGAAGTTCCATTATCGGAGATAATGACTTGTGGGATACTTGTACTGCAAATGATTTGATTTAAAATAAACTTAGTGATTACGGAGAACTAGTATAGTTGTAAGAGGCATAGCCTCTACCCATTTAAGTAAAATATTCAAAGTGGTCGTGATTATAAAATTATGGCCATCTATGGATGAGGAGAGAATTTCCCTATTAAGTCTAGGCCACATGTAGAAAAGGGCCATGGAGTAGCGATTGGTTACGAGCTTGTGCCGGCATGTGGATCTCGTGGGAGAATTCTTGGCACTTATGACACCTGCATACAAACTCTATTGCGTCATGTTCTAGAGTAGGCCAGAAATAGCCCATTCGATGTATTTTTCGAGCGGTGGCATGGCCACCAAAGTGGCCTCCACACATTCCGCTGTGAGATTCATGGAGAATCTTCTTGGATTCTTCTGTGTCGACACATCTTAGGAGTATTCCATCGAACGTCTTCCGATAGAGCACTTGTTCTAAAGTAACGTATTTGGCTACAATAATGCGTAACCGCCTTCTTTGTTGTGGTGTAGCCCCTTCTGGATATGTATGGTTCATGATATAGTTAATGATATCAGTGTACCAGGGTCACTCAGAGATAGGGGGTCGGGTTTCAACATAGTATACGCACTCATCTGGAAAATCTAAATCTACTAGATCACCTCCATCAAATGGGTTATCAGCTAGCCAATCCACAATGATTTGTCCCTTAACTAACTTTTGATTTACAAACATTAATTCAAATTCTCCCATTAAGGTTATAAAACGTCCAACCTTTTTAGACAAGGATCCTTGTGTGAGGAAAGTTCGTAAATGGTCTATTTTTACCATGACCCTTATTTCTTGATTCAGCATATAGTGTCTTAGGCGTTTGGTTACAAAGACTATGGCGAGACATTCTCATTCTGCTTGTGTATAGCGTGTTTCATAGTCGAGCAGTGTTCGGCTAATGAAATAAATTACACGTTCTCTCTTGTCATCGTCCTCTTGGGCCAATATACAAGCCAGCGAGATATCGGTAGCTCATGAATATAAAATTAATAGGCGATCTAGCTTAGGTGGCATTAGCGTAGGTGGTGACAACAAGAAATGCTTAACTGCATCAAAAGCTTCATTGCAGTCTTCGGTCCAATCAATGTTATAGTCTTTCTTGAGTAAATTGTTGATTGGATGAATGGCGAAGCTTAAGTCCGGGATGAATCTTCGGATTACACCTAGCTTTCCGAGAAATGACCTGATTCCAGATTCATCCGAAGGTGGAACCATTTTGAGGACAGCCCGAATCTTGTTTGGGTCAACATCTATTCCTCATGATGATATGATATAACCTAGGAGCTTCCCTCCCGTTACACCAAAAACGCATTTTTCTAGATTTAGTGTGACTCCGTATTCTATCAGACGTGATAGAATGACATGGAGTACTTCTGGATGGTCACAACACTTCTTAGCCTTAGCCAACAAGTCATCTACGTAGGATTCCACAATTTTATGAATTAGATCATGAAATATGTATGTCATAGCCTGCTGGTATGTAGCACCAGCGTTTTTGAGACCAAATGGCATAACAGCATAGCAATAGGTTCCCCAAGGCGTTATAAACGTGGTTTTAGCTTGATCTTGCTCAGATATTTTAATTTGATTATATCCCGAGAATCCATCCATGAGAGACAAGAGCTCAAATCCAGCTGTGGCATCAACAATGACGTCTATGGATGGTAACGGGAAATCATCTTTAGGGCATGCCTTGTTAATGTCTCGGAAGTCTATGCAAATGCGTATCTTCCCATTCTTCTTGAGAACGGGAACGATGTTAGATATCCATTGGGAGTAATCGACTGGCTTGATGAATCCTACTTGGAGGAGTTTTATTACCTCTTCTTTTACCATGAGAGCTACCTTGGGTTTCATGGGTCTCGACTTTTATTTAACTGGCTTTGCATCAGATTTCGTGACGAGGTTGTGTACCGTGATGTGGGGTGCAACCCCTGTCATCTCCTTATAATTAAATGCAAACACCTTCTGATGTTCTTTGAGGATCCGAGTATGTATTTCTACTTCTTTTGGGGTTAACGAGGACCTAGTTTCAAGATTCTTGGTTCGTCCTTCGTTCGATATTAATATCAATTGTTTCTTCGATCAAAGAGGCGTTACCCTCTTCAAACTCGGGTAGTGCTTTGAGGTAAATCCAAATCATCCCCATTTTCTACTATGCATATGCTAGGTTCCATTTGTGAGGAAGGTCTATCATGGGATTTCCAAATAGGAAGACGAATGTGGAATTAAGGAAAAATCTAGCATATGATAGGAGAGATGTAATGCCGCATAGGCGTTTAAGTAATCCAAAGTAGCCATATCACTATCAACATGGTCTAGGGTGGTAGATTCACTCCCGTTTAAAAGGGGATTTTCATTGTTTTTATCAATGGTTCATTACGAATGGACACTATGAAATGAGTATTTTCTAACTCATTGCTTGGAGTAAAACGTGATGCTTGAAGTTCTTTATTGAATCGGTGAGAATATTTTTCTCTCGCGGGATTGCTTCAATGGATATGAAGTTAAATGCCTTGCTTAAATCTAATACAACATTTTTGTAAAGTTGCAAATGTTTGGCTTTAGTTTCATATACTTCAGAAACTTGGTTTTCCACTAATTGTGAGTCTCCTAAGACTCTGATGTTATCAACACCAATTCTTTTGGCTAAGGTGAGGCCAAGGAGGAGGGCTTCATACTCAGTGCCGTTGTTTGTGCATTCGAAATTTAGTTTAAAGGAAAATGGCAGGACTTTTTCCTCGGGTGAAGTAAGAATTATACCTGCCCCTGCTCCGTAATGGCACCTAGCCCCATCAAAATGGAGAGTCCAATACTTAGCTGGGAATATAGATGTTGGGGTATTTGTTGTGTTTGTGCACTCTACTTCCACCATGCAGAGATCCTCCGCTGGAAGAGAACCAACACCTAGAGAATACCCTATGCCTACTGAATCGAATGGTAAGAACATTGGTTGATCTTGTTCTATTAACTCAACGATTTTTGCAGTAGTTCTTAATGATACTGCTTCTACAACATTAGCCTCATTTTTGGGGTTGGGGTTGTTTTGGCTATGCTATCAATTTCAAGATCTATCGTAGGTACCAACTTTTCTTTTGCTTTTGCATTGGTAGGTTTATTAAGTTGATTTGTTGGGAGTTCAAACTCCGAGTGTATGCCTGGTCTTTTCTTTAAGTCAGCTAGGTGTACATCAAATGGTTTTGGATCACCTTTGGCCACGAATACCTTTCCTAAATGTAAAAACCTTACTTCTTGAAATAGTGTAGAAGGGATTGCCTTCATGCGGTGTATCCAAGGTCGGCCGAGGATCATATTATAGTTAGTTTCCCGATCTATAATATAAAACTCAGTCAAGATGGTTTTGGGTCCTAAGGTGACCGGTAATATTATAGTTCCAACCGAAGTGGCTTTAAGACTATCATAGCCCCTTAGTGTATTTCGAGTTGTGGAACAATTGGTTTCTCCATACCCTAGCTTTTGGAGGAAAGAAAAGGGGACTATGTTAACTGCTGCCCCATCATCAACCATTGCATGCTTTACATAGTTGTTATAAACCCATACTTGCAGATGTAGGGCTGGATCACCTCGGCGTGCGATCTCAGCGTCTGTTGGCATTTTGTTTATCTCGAATATGAATTCGACGTCTCTATCTGCCTGTCCCGGAGGATGAACATCAAAGTCTATATGATTTACCTGTGTTTCAGGTGGTGGAGTGATGTTAATTAAATGACCTAAACCTAATGCTTCTAAAAGAGCAGCCCTGTGGGCAGGAGAGTTCTTTAGTAAGTCGAGAAATGAAATATGCGAGAAGGTTTTTGTTAGATCATTAATTAAATCATAAGCACCCACAGGTTTTGCTACGATTTGTTGGATGTTATCCGTTTCTGGCAGGTGACTTGGACTTGGTTGAGAGAAATACTCTCGTGTTCTTGTTACAGCTTCGATGGGTAATTCCGAGTCTAACTCCACTAATCCGACTACCTTAGGTCGTGGTTGACTTCCTAGTTGCGGCGCAACTAATGGATTTAGCGAAGTCGAGGCTTCATGATCATTGTTTCCTGCCATTGCACCCTTGTTTGTCTCGTTTGGATCTAACCTGTTATTGTTAGAATGATTTGGGAGAGGATCGTTGAAGATCTTTAGGGGTGCGTTTTGAGGGGAAACTGCCCCTGAAAAGGTATTTGACGTTGGTGACGTAGGATCTGCTAAGAACATATCCATAAAAAGTTGTTTTTGTTCATTTGGCAAGCGTTGCATGAATTTATTGTAGTCACGGCACGTTCTAGTGTCATGGCCCCGAATTTTGTGGAAGCCACAATACGAATTAGGATTATAATTCATAGTTTGTTGGTTTGGTGCATATCGTGGCCCAGAACTTTGATCAAACCGTTGTCTATTTGGAATAAAGTTTTGCATTTGTTGTTGTTGGTTTTGATTCTGGTTTTGGTAACCAACTGAGTTTTGGCTTGGACCCTGCGTGGGATTTCGCCGTTGTTGTTGTTTCTGTTGTGGATGATTAAAATCCACTGTATTGATTGTTGGGGTAGAGTTGTTGTTTCGTTGATTGTTCATTGGTGGTGGAGTATTCACAACATTTATCCTCTTAGCTTGATCAGTGACTCCATCTGTTGTCACTCCACGATTTTTTTAAGGATTTTAGGTCCTTGATTAATGTTTGTGGGGTAAGTCGTAGTATTTTGGTTAGAGGTGATCAACCTCCCGTTTGCTCCATATGTCTTACAACCGCTATCTATCGCTGCCTGATCTATTTGCGGAGAGTGCTCTCAAGTACTTCATCATAAGTCCTTAGTGGGAACTTCTGGACTTCTTCCTTTACTTCTCTACTAAGTGAATGAAGGAATAAATCACATAGTTCCATTTGATCCATGTTTGGAGCACTTGCCGAGGAATAAAGGACTGTACGCCATCTTTGGATAAAATGAGCGACAGATTCATTGTGTTCTTATTTAATGTGTAAAAATTCCCTAATTCCTGTTCTTAATAGTTTGTTCATGTCGAAGGCCTTGATGAACTCTGAAACGAGTTGTTTAAATGAATGTATTGAGGCTTCAGGTATTCTGTAATACCAATCGAGAGCGATGCCTTCCAAAGTTTTTGGGAATATTTTAGCAACAACCCCGTCCCATGGGAGTAGCTCTCGAATGGCTGTAGCGTAGGCTTTGATATGTGCATTTGGATCTCCCTCACCTTTGTATTTGGGAAAATCGGGAAGAGGCCTTGGAAGCATGATGCTTCGTATGGTGAAATCTAAGGGCTCTTTCAAATATTCTGAGTAAGTCCCTATCGCATATGTTTCGACCATTGATGGCGCCTGTTGAGGGAGCGGCGGTGGAATGGGTTGTTGATATGGCATAGCGTATGCGTTGGCAGGGGCATAAGGAAACCCCTGTGTTTGAGTAAACATGCCGGGAGATGAGAACATATCCCCTTGTGGTGATTTGGAGTACATGTTTAAGTACGAAGGGGTACTATCCAGGAATGGATTGTTCTGCACTAGACCGGGAGGAACGGTGCTAGAGATGGTGGGTCTAGTTGGCATTTGTTGTGAATACTGAGGGTCATGCCTAATGTGCCTACTCCTGTGAGGAGATCTACTTGGCTAGGATGGTGTGGAGGATTGGAACTCCCTGTTTGCATGAATTGCGAATTTCGACTTGCTTGAGCAAGCTCTAACCCTCTAACCTTTTCTATTAGAGTTGAAATGACTTCATTTGGTGAAGTCACGATATTCTGCCTTGGTGGCATTTGTTGTATACCATGGTTTTGTATAGGCATGTGATATCCTGCTATGAACTGATCGCTATCTTGCCAAGTTTCTCCGAGAGTATTTTCTATATGTAGTGGCATAGAGGTATTTTCTTGAAAGGAGACCTCGGGTTGTAGTTGTAAACCTCCTATAGGTGGGTACATATTCCGAGAGCGTTGTTCGTTCCGGGAATAACGCTACTGAGTATTCGTCATCTAGAACTAAGTATGGGTCCGATTGTCTACTAATGTGTGGTCTAAGTAGTACCTGAGGAGATGAAACAGATTCTCCAGTGAACGTCATATTATTTGAGCCTGAAGGCTCTGTTTGTTGTGTTTGAGTGAGTTGTTCCAACCCCTCAGTTTGGAAAGATGAATTATATCTAGTCCTTGGGGTTTGTGTTGACAACTGACTAGTTGAATAGTTGTCGCCCCACATTGAGAGCGAGGGTGATGATTGTCTATTCTGTTGGGCGTAGTATGCCTCAAGACCCAGGAGGGGTCTGCCATATGCATCGAATCCCGACATATTCGGGGGGTATATGAATACCCGTAGAATAATGGGAAGGAGTGAAGGTGATTTGTGAAAACTAGTGGGTAAGAAGGTGTACTAAACTTGAACGAAAACGTAATACTATGACTCCGGACAAGAAAGTGGGAAGTTTATGTCATTTTCACTAATTTTGTTTGTTTCACATCGGGTTCACCAATTTTGTTGGTGAAGCTGATGTGAAGGCTAATGAGGTACAGAAGGTGAAACAGTTGTAAGTTTCATGTCGGGTTCACCAATTTTTTTGGTGAAGCGATGTGAAGGATAATGAGGTACAAAAGGTGAAACAGGTTGTAAGTTTCACATTGGGTTCACCAATTTTGTACTTGGAAAAGCGACAAGCGAGCATGGGAATCTACAAGTAACTCTTCCACATACCCGACCTCCCGAGGTCATGCCGAGATAGCCGCGGGGATGGAATATGTATGGAATGCGGTGCTAGTTTGGTAATCTAATGTCTTCGACACGCACTAATGGAATTTGTGAATCTAAGGCAAAGAAGGACCTTCTAACTGGGTGGTGTGATAGATCGGTCAGCAAGGATGATGCTCAAGGCTCCTATCATATAGAGCTCGGGCGTGATTCGATCTATGGGTTGTGGAATACGTGGAAAATGACCGGGATAGTTTCGTGTATTTCTCTGGCCTAGTCCAGAATTCTCTAGCTTTGTTAGTTGTTGTGTCTAGCAAGGATAATTGTTTGATGATAATAGGTGGAAGTGGAGTAGACTGGAATACTAGTGTGCGTAGGCCAGTGTCTATGTCTAATTCTCCTATGGATTCATTGGGCTGCGGGATTTGTGGGTCACAACCGTAGACTCGTGGTTGTTGTGGACCTGCTATGGTCATGCGTGGAATCAAGTCCTAATCCCTAGTATCCAATAATCATATGCTTTCTCAGCTTCTATATTTAGAATCAACAGTTGTGTGATCTTCTCAGAATACCTCACATGTGTTCTTGCAACCTGAATTCTTAGGCCGTATCTCATGTCGTGAGGGTGTCTCCTGCGTCTCACAGGTCAGGAACCAAAGGATCACACCCGAATTTTTGCTCTCTTTCAAACCCTTCTACAGTCATGTGGATATTTTCCTAGGGTAATCTATAGTTTGGCTGATTTGACCAAAACGTATGCGCTTGGTCGTCTTCTATGTTTAATCCTCTTAACTGAGATCTGATCTGCTGGAAGTCTGTTGTTGTTTGGAAGACTTGGATTCTAAGATTCTGGTCAATATCAGTTATTGCTGTTATGAGATTGGGCTGAGGCATGATTGGCTCGAAAATATATTCTCTGGGCTCCCTAGGTCCCGTAATTGTCATACAAAAGCAATAATATAAACAAACTGTAATAAAGTGAACTCTAAGTATATGAAATATATTTATAGCATATATGACTTCTTTTTGTATTTTCTGATGATTTATATGAATTTAAGAAAGCAACTATTTAAGATATTTAGAATTGACAGCTAAACTAATAATTTAAAACAAACAAAATAGCCGAGTGTAGCTATTTGTCTGTGCAGTTTGTAGGTCTATTCTAAACAATGAAATAACTAATCTATTTGCAAGATTCTCGATCCTACCTCAGAAGTGAGGAGTGAATCATAGTTTCTCAGAAACTATCAATCCCCACAGCTTCCCTGGAAATATCGAGAATAGAATTAACTGAAATAAAGCAATTAACTACTCTATTTGATATGATTCTAACTAAAACTTTGAAAGATAGAACCTGGATTCTGTAGAACAGTGGCGAATCCGATGGTGTGTGTGATCTTGTCCCCTCAGTATGATCTCTTCGTTCTTTGTGCTCACGTAGATCCAAAAAAGCGTGTAATGCTTGCATCAACAGGAGTAGATATTGGAACAAGGGACAACCTTTAGAATACAGACTGAATAGAACGCGAATAGGAGAGGGATAGCGCAAGAGTACATAGCTTGGCTTATGTAATTCCTAGTGGGATCTATTGCGAATCATGCAACATAATGCATCTAGAACCTGAAACTATCTTGTTTGAGGAGAAAAACCTGTAACTTTAATGGCTTCCTAGGATATTCTACTCCAATGGATTAGATAAAACAACAACACTATTTGCACAAGCTGGATATGTGGCTTACCAACAGCTGGACAATGCTAACTAAGCATGCAAAGAATTAAAACTATGGCTTCTAAACAGAATAAAAGACTAAACTATGAAAAAGAGAGCATGAAAGTGAAAGAGGGGTAGACCATTTGTTTGAGCACAAGCCATGCATTTATAGGAATTCAATCACCCAAAGATCAAAACCAAACTGAACTCCTAAACAATAAACAAAGGAAAAACACTATTCCAGGGGACCAAAAACATAAATGCAAGCTCAAGTCGGCAAGGAAAGCTGGTGAAACGTTGATTTTTACGTGAGTTATGTCAAAAGAGCATTCTGGAAAACTCGTGCAGGACCGCCGCTCTGAGCAGGGCGGAAGTTACAGGACCGCCACCTGCTTCATGGCGGCGGTCATGAGACCGCCACCTGTAGGGTAGGGCAGCGGTTTTGTTACTAAAGAGAAAAGGGGGAAGAAAATACTAAAAAAGAGAAAAACAAAACAAGCGGGGGCTAAGCGGGGCATGCGGGATGTTAACACACACTCGGAGATATTTTCCAGATCCCGAACACCTTGCGAGGAGACCTATATCATCATTGGGGCACTTGTTACATTGTTATGATAAGATAAGACTTACAATTTTGGTACGTCAAGTACCTCCTATTAGACCTTATGACCCTCTCAAACCTAAACCAGAAGGGTTTGACAATACTAAAATTTGTGCTTACCATCATTTGCACAGACATGATGTCAAAAGTTGTAAGGGTCTAAAGGCTACCGTCATTCAATAATGTTCTTATGACATAAATTTTGAGGACAATGACCTCCTTGACAATGAACCTATTTCACCTCCACCAGTTTCCCCACATCTTCCTCCCACACCTACACCACAACCTCCATCTTCACCTCCACAACCTTTCTATCCACCCCCAAATTTGAAATCAACATGGTCCGTATCCAAGAGATTTTTAAACCCCCTCCTAAATGCCGGTGTGCTAAACTCATCGCAGAATGATCTTACCCTCCTCTTGTTAAATGTCCTTTCTATCAGTATACCTTTCATGGAAAACCCACTCTATCTACCTCTCTACCTCAAATCAATATGGTTCATGTTGCCACCCGCACTCAGAAAGACAAGGTAACCGACCCACTAACTAACCCCATACCCAACATACCAATTATACCTACACCTAAAGTCACTATCCTGGGGTCCCGCATATCCTATTTCCAATGGGGTTATGCATAGCATGATGCTCAAATAATTACACCAATCCCCTCTCAAAATGTCCTTATACAATCTCATCCAAACCTTGGAGTCCCATCATCAAGCCCTCATGGAGGTCCTTCAATCTA
The DNA here is from genome assembly GCA_018340775.1 of Taxus wallichiana var. yunnanensis. Classification (NCBI taxonomy): domain Eukaryota; kingdom Viridiplantae; phylum Streptophyta; class Pinopsida; order Cupressales; family Taxaceae; genus Taxus; species Taxus wallichiana. Next base: position 541,648,647 of record CM031234.1, read on the forward strand.
TTGAGGTTTTACCCAATGACCCCACACCCGTAGCTTCTATTATCACACCTCATCATGTCACCTCTCTCACCAAATTACCCCTACCTCTACACCTCTACCTACTTACCAGGACATCACCCTTAGTTTATTAGATGAAGAGATTACATCCCACCAAACCAATGACCCATATCCTACTCTTTTCATCTCTGTCCATATCGATAATATACGTGTACGACATGTTATGATCGATCGAGGTGCTAGCATTAACATCATCTCCTCTCATGCATTCAAACAAATGTGCATACCCGACAACTGCATGCATAAACATCCTGTTATGTTGCGCTCATTCAATGACACTATCACTTTTGCACTTAGCACTGTCATCCTCCACGTTTTTGTGGGTCTCCGCACTGTTCTAGAGTTATTCTACATCTTGGAAGGGGAATTTCAATACAACTTGTTGCTTGGCAGACCCTGGATTTGTGTCATGGGTTGTGTTCCTTCTACTTTGCACCGTTGTGTAAAGTTTGAACATGAAGGACATTCCTATACCATTCCAACTGACCCATCACCTTTCAAAACCTGCAACATGCTTTACTGACCTAATGACGTTCTTGTACCTATTAAGGCATCTACCTCCTTGCCTACCTCTTCTTCACCTATGACCCCATCCACTAGTGCTGCTACAACCTCACCCTCACCTAAATCTTCTATTCCTACCGCTATTGTAGCTTCCACCAGTCACACATCAGCTTCCCAACCAACTGATACCTCTTCGATCCAACCTCTAACACTTCCTCCATTCCAGCTACCAATATATCAACCATTGATCCCTTGGAAGGTGTTTTTCAATGCCTCACTATGGGGAGTATCACCTGTACAATGTTAATACATTCCTTACTTAACAAGAGTATGGAAAGCTTCACCAAAGATCCTCACTATGATCACCACATAGGAAAGTGTCTCCTTTATGGTCCTCCCCACCTTTGCACCCATCTTACCTATGGGTGACTTGATACTTCAACTTATACACCCGAGCCACCATCATAAACCCAAGCCTTCTCAGCTGACCTTCAATCACTTACTAACCACTACTTTGCCCACACTTTCCTACACCGATGTGCATGGAAGGGTTTTGGCTTTGGCTTTTATGAGAAAGGCCATCACACTATTATTTCATGTACCATGCATAAACACAATGATCATAGTGGAATCAGTTTTACCAAACTACCTACCAAAAAGCCCCGCATTGAACTCATTGAAGATGTTGACCCCTCTCCACCTTCTCCACCTTCTTCACCTACTCCACCTTCGCCACCTTCACCAATGGAGTCGATGGATCCCAAATCTATCCCTCCTAAAAAAAAAATTCATAAACACCATTTCCTTGGGACCTCTAACTTATCAACGCGATGGCGAGGCTCCTTCTTCTCTTCCTTTCTTGTATCCTGACATGGTCAAGGATGATACTCCTTCTATTAATGTCGTTCAATGTCAGGATGATGAGTCCATACTCACCTACCTTGGTGCTAAAGACTCTTACATTCATCGGTTGTTACCTTCTGAGATGCAAACAATGTTGAATGAATTGACTATCGAAGTCAACATCCACACTCAGGATGACCCCCACATTCTAAAGATTGGCCAATCTCTCGATGTTGTTGAACAAGAAGCCCTCACTTCTTTTCTTAAAAATCATAACCATGCTTTCGCTTGGTCCTATGCTGACATGCCTAGTATTGATCCCACTATCATGGTCCACAATATCGTAACCATTCCCGATGCCAAACCTATAAAAAAAGTTGAGGAAAATGCACCCTCGCATTGCTCTTCTTGTCAAAGAAGAACTTCAACACCTTCTTTCAGTTTCCTTCATCTTACCCATCGACTACCCCTAATGTATTTCTAACATCATCCCTATTACTAAGGCAATATTGGGACTTCGCATCTACACAAATTTGCATGACATCATGCACCATATATTAGAAGATTACGTGGATGATCTCCTCATGAAATCCAAACATTGGGTCAAACATCTTACAGTCTTAAAAACCATCTTTGATAGCCTCATCAAGTATTGTGTTCACCTTCAACCCAAGAAATGTGTCTTCGCTGTTCTCTCGGAAAGCTCCTGAGATTTATCATTTCCTTATGTGGTATAGAGGTTAACCCTGCTAAAGTCAAGGCCATTCTTGAAATGCCTCCACCCACTAGCCTCCGCTAACTTCATAGTTTGTAGGGAAAGTTGTAATCTATTCACCGATTTATTTCCCAACTCTCCTATCACATCAACCATTTCATCACCTCCTTAAAAAGGATATCTCCTTCAAATGGGATGATGACTACCATAAATCTTTTGAGGCCTTAAAACAATACCTTCTCCAACCACCTGTACTTATTCCACCTAAAGATGACCAACCCTTCTATATTTATATCTCTACTACCAATCACTCTTTAGGGGATATGCTCACTCATCATGATGAACAACATAGGAAACAAGTGGTTTATTACATAAGCCATACTCTTCTGAACTACAAAACCCGATACACCCACCCCGAAAATTTTTCTTAGCCTTAGTTTTTGTTGCCACCAAACTTCACCATTACCTACTCAACCAAAAAACCTATGTTGTGACCAACAGTGACCCCTTACACTTCATGTATGCCAACCCTTATCAAAATCAATGTGATGCACATTGGCTCATGCTTGTAGCCGATTTAGACCTCAAATGCATTCATCAAAAATCTATCAAGGGCTAGACTTTGCCTGACCAGCTCATTGATGTGCCTCTTTTCGGGAATCAATAGTCAAACTTTGATTTCCTTGATGAATCCATTGCTACCCTCTCTTTGGATGATGACCCTTACCAGATGACCTTATTCTTCGATGGTTCAAAATGTCAGCATGGGGGTGGTGCAGGTGTCATCCTTATTCCTCTTGATGGTGAACCCATGCCTTTATCATTCAAACTCGACTTTGAATGTACTAACAATATCATGAATATGAAGCACTCATATTGGGTCTCTTGACTACCTATGCCTTAGATTTTAAGTTCATTAATATCTTTGGTGATTCTCAACCGGTAGTGAACCAAGTCAATGGTGTATATCAGTGTCGTAGTGAAATTATTCAAGAGTAAAAACGTTACGTCGGCATTATATTGACTACCTTTGACCGTTATAAACTCCAAACTATTTCGTGATCCACCAATAAATTCACGGATACCATGGTCTCGCCTCGCTTCCCGGATACCTTCTTCACCTACCGATTCAAACATATTTGTCACCGTGAAATACATTTAGAGACCTTCTTATGCACCTTGTTGTGTTAACCTCATCCGAACTACCTCACTAAACACACAGGAACTTTGGTATAAGTAGCTTACAGACTACCTTTCCCTTTCTATATTGCCTCCTGACCTCACATTTAATGGGCAATACACCTTTCTCAAAAGGGCCTCTCATTATGTCGTCATGGATGGCCTCCTCTATAAACCTAGCTTTGAAGGTATTCTCTTACAATGCCCGACGAGTTCTAAAATCCCCTATACCATCAAAGATGTTTGTGATGGCATATGCGGAGGTCACTTCAAAGGGCCTTGCTATTTCTAAACGTATTCTTCACCTAAGTTATTACTCGTGACCCTCACCATGATTTTTGCAACTACGTTAAGTGTTTTATAAAATTTTAACAACATGCCAATCTTCATCACACACCTAGTCATGCCTTAAAGATTGCTTGTGACCTTTGTCCTTTCTCCCAATGGGGTTTGGATATTTTGGAGAGATCAATCCTCAATCTTCCCTAAGACATCAATGGATCATCACCGCTACCGAATACTACACGAAATGGGTTGAAGCCGTACCCCTCATCTCCACGAAAGATGAGAAAATATGTGAGTTCATCAATCATCACATTATTTTTCACTTTGGTGTTCCACATCGCCTCATCACTGATAATGGAAAACAATTTAAAAACAAAACCCTACAGAAAATTTTTGACACCTTTAGCATCTAGCTAAGTTTCTCCTCACCATATTACCCACAAACCAATGGCTTAGCTTAATCCACCAACAAAACCCTAAACAAGATTCTCATGAAAGTGGTTAACAATATTGGGAAGGATTAGCACATGCACATTCCTTTCACCCCGCTAGTATTCGGACTTCCACTGCCGCTACTCCTTTTACAGGTCTGTAATACCGAGGCGGTTTTTCCTCTCAAATTCCATATCCCATCTCTTCGAATTTCTCTTCAAGACATGCTCACTGATGATGAATTTCACCAAGACCATTTAGCCCAACTTGATTTACTAGATGAACATCATCTTCATTCTCTTGACCATCTCCAAGTCTACCAAAAACGCATCAAGCATGCCTATGAAAAATGTTTCCATGAACGCACCTTCAAGGTCGGTGACCTTGTCCTCAAGGAAAATCAACACGTAACCAAAGCAAAAAAGCAAACGGGGCAAGTTTGCTCCTAATTGGCTTAGAGCATACATCGTGACCCATGACTATAGATCAGGTGCTTATCATTTGAATTCACTAGACGGTAAGCGTGAACCTAATCCCCTTAATGCCTTGCATTTTTGACCATTCTACTATTGACTTCTAGTCTTACATCACTATTTATCTATTTCTTACTCATCCCTTGAGTGTCATTCAACTTTCTCTTTTCCACACCTCATCTCCAATGACTAAACAAGAATAATGTTCTTACCGTCACCTTTTTCCTTACCTTAAAATATGTGTACCATGGCTTTGCACATGACATGATTCTCATGGATACTTTTCATCTTCTTTTTAGATGAGATCCCATGGTCGTTCACCCTTACCTTCTAAACAAGAACCAAATGCTTCGTTATAGTCTTGTCCATGACTTAAAATCCCAAAATAATCATTTCCAAAAATAAAGGGATCAACTCCTTGAGTCAAACTTCCAATAGAAAGATGAATCCCTCAAAAGGACATCTTCCACCAGTAGACACCTAAAATTGGTTACTCAATTTAGTGTCCCTCACATTCGTTTACTTGCTTAGGTAACCTGGGGCACGTTTACGTCACCAACTATCCCCTTGGGATATTATCCAATTTGTGATTTAATCACTTATTCCAAATTTAATTCACCCCATCACATCTTACCCATGAGTGATTAAATATTAAATATTTAATTACGCTTCTTCCCATGCATCTTAATCACTTATCCACCCCAAATTTATCCTATCTATGTATCGTATCTATTTTTAACCTTCCCTAAGCGGGATGTTTTCCCGTAGTTGGGATAAGTCTTGTCTTTCTCGAATCAATCAATTTGGCCATCTCGAGTCTTTTCCGCGATCGGCGCCGACCCATATGGTCGGTGCCGATTTTCTAGAGCGGCGCCGATTATAAAGCGAGTCCGTAACTCGGTTCTAAGGACGGAAGAGACGGAAGAGACCGAAAGAGACCGAAAAGAGATCACGAACGAGCGCGAGCGAGAGAGCGAGAAAGATACAAGTTTTGAGAAAGAGAGATCTGCTCAAGATCAATTGTCTCAAATTAGGGCGAGATCTCGTCCCGACCAATCTCGAGAGGAGCATCACATTACTCTGCCCCCGACGTATCGCATCGCACACCACCATATATCATCTCGGTGACTCTGCTCCAAAGTGTCTCGCCAACTTCGCACATCCAAAGAGACCACATTCACCTTCCACCCCCGAATCTTATCGCACAAAGACTGATTGATCGATCTGCCTCCAGTCGACGCCGATTCTACCCAGTCGACGCCGATCCGTCTCAATCGACGCCGATCTTAGTCAGTCGACGCCGATCCATCTCAATCGACGCCGATTCTACCCAGTCGACGCCGATTTCCCTGCAGATAGGTAAAAGGACACAGGTAACACAAATCCAAAGATTTATTTCATAGTTCCTGTTTTCTCGTATTTCGTCTCGCTGCTTAGATTCTCGTCTTATTACCGCAATCAAAAAAATCTAGCCTTTATTTACATCTTTTATCATGTATGCTTCTTTTCTTAATTGAAAACGTGGACTGACATCCGCCGAGGAAGCTTATCGCTTCCCGGACCCGCTTCTCAGGGCACCCACTTAAATATCTTCTAACGTGGTCTTTTTCTCACATGCATCGGTGTTTTGCAGGGTATTCGGATCTATTGTGCGAATTGCTCGTGTGCGCCTCCTTATCTACATCGGCTTCCTCATCCGTCTACATCTTCATCAGGTATCAATTTCATTGAGGTTTTTCAGGGTTTTTGTGTTTAGTTTGGTGCATTAACTTGGACAGGTAACAAGCGCGAAATTCTTGATCTACATTCTGGCACGCCCGGTGGGACCCAACCAAAGTCCCTTATTGGTAAGTTCATTTCTTTTTTTAGTTTTGAACTTTGTTCCTTTTCTTCACTGATTTCTATCAGTCCTATTTGAGCATTTCTGTTCATCATTTCAATCTTGCTTTTAGGCGAAATCATTATCTTGAAATTTTTCTATTTCCTTAAAATAGAAATTTTTCGTTTCGCCATTATCTGGATGTATCTTTTCGGATCTTGTTTGTTGTTTGCTTGATCTTTTCTTGCGGAGCACTTTGCTTGTTCGTGGGATTGTTCGAGGGGAAGAGCTCAACAACGCGCTTTTTGAAGTCCACACACCTTGGAGAGCTAAACCTACAGGTATTCCTCTTTTTCGGTGTTTTCTCCTTTTTAGGATTTCTTTGTTGGTTGTCTATCACATCCAAACACTTCAGTTTTTGGTGCTTAAAAAGAACCTAATCGCATTTGGGGAAAGAATCTGTTTGGCTTGTTTTCATCGAAATCAAACACTTCATTTTTAAGTGCTTAAAAAGAACATTTTCCTTTGTCATTGCTGCATGCTTTTCACCTAGTTTTAAATAGGCTGGAAAAATTGATCAAAATCGGTAGTGACACTATTTGATTTTTATTTTTCACCCTTGCACACAAAGCCAAAATCACTAGGTATAAAGCATCTAAACAAAACTCCTTCCCTGGCCTCGCCTACTTGGAAGTGATATCCAAGAGGAAGAGCCTACGCGGTACTCGGGCCGCGCTATAAATTCACGGAAGATTTTGGTATATATTGGCAAAGCACCCGACTCCCCTTATCGCGTGGTGTGTGAAGTGCGGGGTAGGCCCTATATCAAGCCACGTGCATCGTCTTTTATCTGAGTTCCTTCGACTCCTCACCAAACATTACCCAAACCATCCTTAGTTTGGCTATCCGAGTAGTTCCCGCTCTAAAAGCCTTCCCTAACATTTTATTTTCTTAAAATCATTAAAATTTAAAGGAGATAATCACTTGCGTTGCTTGAATTGTTTGTGCATTAGTTAGGACAATCTTCTTTCTTGCTTGTTTATGACGGTTATCACCCGGTCACAATCTAGGAAAATGGCCCAATAGGTTCCTTCTTCCTCCGAAATCACCACCAGCGTGGATGTTTCGGCACCCCTCCAATCTTCCTCGGGACCACTGTTAGTTGGTTCCCCGTCATGGTCGTATAATCCCTTCTATCAAACCAAAGCGCCTCCATCACGTCCAGCTTCTCCTAGTCCCTCCGAGATATCATCTCGGCTCGAGTATGTTCCTCGCGGGATCCTCGAATTTCGGCTTTCTCGATCGCAATCCAATAGCCCTCATGGACTACCTAGTACACAAGTCGATCCAAATATCTCACCAAGACCCACCAATCCGACAAGTGTACGATTATCCTCATAGATCATCCTGTGCCTTTTAGAGCAAGCAGACCATCTCTCTTGCCTCGAGCCACGGAGAAGTGCGAGGCCCCTATGCCTCCCTTTTCTCTTCCACCTACCATGTCGACTGGCTCCCAAATATTCTTACCTATCCCTAACACCGCAGCTTACCTTGAATATTCCATAACCCATTTCGAGAGGTCTTACGCCTAGCTATAATGAATGCATCTCGCACACCCGCACATTGCCGCCAATTCGCCTATGCCCTCCATCGTGTCCCAAGGTCAAGATTACTTCATGAGCCAACCCTCCGAATAATCAGTTGGCTCCCACTTCTCATCCTCTAGGGGTTTTCCTTCTAATGTTCCCGCAATAAAGGACATTCGCCCATCCTCTAGTATCGGCACCCTTGATACCTAATCCGGCAGTAGAAGGCCCCTTTCAGGTCTTGTTCCCCAACATGTCCAATCCAACCAACACCCATATTCCTCAATCTGTCCCGATCCAATCAACAAACATAGGAGTCCACCAATCACAGGCTCCATCCGTCACCCAACCTTTATTTGCTCAACCACTTATTATCTCACAGCCTGCCTATACGCAAGCTATCTCACAACAAATACCCCACCCGGTGTCACCCAGAACACCTGGTTATTCCTCTTATCATCCTATCCAACAACAGATGAATCCCCCATTGACACCTCAACAACACCCACTACTTGCTTCTTATGTAGGACATACCAATGTACCTCCTCCCCAATCCGATGTAGTTCAAATTCTCTTCAAGAAAATTGCAGACTTGGAAGCCTCCACAAAAGGAGCCCGTCCTTCATACTCCTTTGAAGAAGTGTGCAATGAACCCATTCATCCTTCGGTGGCTTTTAAGCCTTATCCTCCCCAATGGGAACTTCCCAAATTCTCAAAATTTCATAGTCGGGAAGACCCTCAACAACATCTCATGAGCATTCAAACATGCTTGCTACCTCATCGCCCGTGATCGGGAACTCATGCTCCGTACCTTTCCTATGTCTCTAGCGGGTCCCGCTTTGACCGTACAATAATATTCTCAACATTCATTATTGTCTTTCTCTCAATTGGCCCAGATGTTTGTTGAAAACTTTTCAATAAATATTGCCCATAAGATCTCAATTACGATCTTTACAACATTCGCCAATTCGACGATGAGTCTATTGCACTTTTGTCGCTCGTTGAGAGGGATAATCAACCAATTGTCCTTCTCCTTCCTCAATCCCAACAGATCGAGTTTTCACCCGATCTTGTGCTAGTCACATTTCTTCCACGTTAAGGATCCAAACTTTTCACACCTTCAAGAAGCCTTCACGATGGCACGCAAACTCGAATCTCGTGCTATTGAACAAGGAAAGCTAAAACTTCGCCTCCAAATCTAAACCAGATTTCTCTCGGTTCACCAAACCAAATTCTTTCCCTCCTAAAGATAAGAATCAAGGGTCCACCAATGCTATCGTATTAAAAACATCCAGAACCGATAGTACTCCTAATCAACCACCACGAAGAGATTCCTCATCTTCTCGGAAGGGGCTTCATCATCTTGATCCTTTGCTCCATTGGGGAATCATATGCCTCTATCTTAGAAAAAATGTTGGAGGTTCGAATGATCGAGCTTCCCCCCATTAGGAACATCGATGAAAGCCAAGAACGCCCATTTTGGTACAGGGAAAACGATTTTTGCCACTATCATAGAACCAAGGGTCATGACATCGAACGATGCCGACTTTCAAAACCTTGTCCAAAAATTCATTGATAAAGGCGAGCTTATTCCGGATAACCCAAATGCTCCCCAAATCAAGCACTTGACGCGTTTTAAACAACCTCCCCAATCATGCCCCAAATCATAATTCTTCGAATCTCAAAACCAAACACCCACACTATCAACTTCATTTCTACTTTGAATAATCCGCTTCAAACCACGCCATCTACAAACACAAAGAATCGAATCAGAACCCTCTTCCACTTCACCAATCACTGGAATTCCTCCATCTTCAGATAACCCACCTTTGAATATTCCTACATTGCTAAGCACGGAGTCATCTCTCTCCGCTCCTTTGTCCGATCTCCCATCCATACCCGAGACAGTGTCTTCCTCATCTGTCTCATCATCAGACATCCTTTCAATGCTCAAGGCAATTACATTCCTTCGAGTTTCCACTACAGACACATCTACTTCTGTTGCTCCCATTCCCGCTACAACTATGCCCTTGGTGAACATACCTATAATCGTGCCAACTTCGATGGAAGTGTCTTCGACTTTGACTCTTCCTATCTCTTTTCCTACGGTAGTTCCACCCATGATCACTACACCAAAAGTGGTCCCTTCGCAAGGAACTTCTTCATCACTTACTTCTTCCATCACTAATGTTACTTCACCTATTAAGGAAAAATCAAAAGAAGTAGCACTAACATCTATACGCCGGCTTCCTGAACCTAAACCGAGACAACCAAAATCTAACATTATACCATCGTATCTCCCCATTTGCTTCCTCCAAAAAGGTTACAATCACCTTATGCCGTTGAAGTTGTCACCATCCCCGAAAAGGGAAGCCCATATTTCGACCATCAAGACTCTTGGTGCTCTTCCACAAAAATCTCTCTCTACGCCTCATAAACGATTGGATTTGCTGCCGCCGAGAAGGCGTTTTCTTCTACACACTTATCAAAGCCATCGTCTTCTTCTACAACACATTCCTCACCAATACTCGAAAATAGACCTACCTACTAAAAAGACGCTACCTCTTCTATCGTGATCATCATCTTCACTACCAAAACCAAGGCACCCTATGTTCCTCCGATTACACCTACTTTGGGAGCTTCTTCCTCTTCTAAATCTACATTATCTAAATCATCGCACATTCGACCAAACAACCCCCTTTGTCTCCAAAGACCGCAAAATTTGTCACATATCCATCATCCTCAAAATCTATTTTAGGGGCTCCTCCTCCACCAAAGTCAATCATGTCTCACTTACTCCCATCTCAAGTGCCCAAGACTGCTCCTCCAAATGTCCAAACAAATAAGAGGATTCCTAAACAAACTGTTAAACCGAACATGCAAGTCCTCTTACCTCGGCAAAATGGTTAATGTGAAAGAACCATCTTCATCATCTCTATCCTCCTCTTCGCCTACCGGATTCTACACCAAATCCTTCATCAACTTATCCAATCTTCATCCATAACCCTTCCTTCGATTAAACCTTATAACCCTAAAGGAGTGAAACCTACCTAGTTTAACTCTGATCTGATTTGTGCTTACCACCGTACTCCAGGTCATGACACTGAGTGATGTAAAGCTCTTCAAGCCGTTATCAAGAACCTTCTGGAAGAAAGTGACCTTTTGCTGGAGGAGGAACAAGTACCTCCTGTCATCTTAGCCCCATCCAAACCTCAACCATCCACTCAGACCTCTAGTGGTTCCACTCCACTTGATCTTCCACCTTCTCAAATTGACACAATCCATATCGCCACTAGAACCCAACACTACGATAACCCATCTTCATCTTCAGACATCTCGACCATGGGTTGTCATTTCGCAGCCCCCAAGGCGTTTCTCCTTCCTCATCGCACCACGACCCGGGTCTCTATTCGTGCTGCGCCCGGCTCAAGTTCCCGTATCCGTTGAGGAGAGTGTTATGAAACAACTCACCCAGGCTCCGGTCAAAATGTCTCTTTTTGACCTCATCCAATCCTCTCCACAACATCGCCAGGCTCTAATCGATAATCTGCGTCGCATCGCAGTAAATTCCGATGAGCCCCAGCCCTTCGAGTTGGTTGTTGGACTGAATGGACCATCAACCGCCATTTCTTTCGAGGATTCGAAATTCCTCCTCTTTCTTCAAAGGATTTGGAGGCTCCCCTCTTCATCACAGTCCAAATCAATAACACTACCTTAAAACGTGTTATGATCGATAGTGGAGCTGCACTCAACGTCATCTCCTCGCACACATTCGAACAACTTAAGTTACCAAAGAATGTGGTGTCACCCCCACCTTTCGCCCTTCGATCATTTAACGATCAGCTAGCAGTCACTTTAGGAACTGTGGTCTTACCCATTCGAGTAGGTAAGAAGCTGCTTCATGAACTCTTCTACATTGTCGAAGGAAAGTTCCACTATAACATGATCCTCGGACGCTCCTGGATTCGCGCAATGCATTGTGTCCCATCCACCCTCCATCGATGCCTAAAATATCAATATGAAGGCAAAATATATACTCATCCAGGAGATCCTTTTCCTTCCGCACAATGCGACATGACCACACGATCTGCCCCTTTAAAAGAAAATCCATGTTCTCCGGACAGGGCCTCATCTTCTTCTATACCTACAACCAAACTACCGGATTTACAAAATCTAGAAGAGGCATTGCAGCGTTTCTCACTAGGAGAGCTTCCTCTCTTTTCTTTCGATGCCCATCTCAAACCTAATGAGTATGGTAGACTGCATACAAACAACTCCGAACATCAACCAGGTCTCACCGCATCGTCACCATTGGTCTGCGCCAATCAATGCACTCAATTTCATCTACGGTGGTCTTGATACGCCTCATTATCGCCCGGATTCTCCTCCTAGAGCCAAACCTTACCTAACAGGGTTTGATTATCTACAGAATCCCACGTTTACAAAAACTTATCTATATCGATGCGCGTGGAAAGGTTTTGGCCTCGGAAAATATGAACAAGGTATACATGACCTCAAGTCCATTCCTACTCTCATGCCACATCAGAAATTTGGTTTAGGATTTAAACCTCTTTCAAAGGCCACCGTCACTATTCTTGATGAGCCTCTTCCTATCAAGAACCACCTTCCCCCACTAAATCAGAAGCATCACTTGATGTGGACGATGACATTTCCATCCCACCTAACTTTTTTTTTTGATCAATACCATTTCCTTAGGGCCGTTAGCCTACGAGACTAACAATCGGTCCGCTTCTATACCATTAATCTTCCCTGAAATAGTTGGAGACGACTCTCCCACTATCAACACTATCCACTGTGCGGATGATGATTCTGTCCTCACCTATCTCAAAGGCAGAGGATTCATATCTTCCCAAGACTATTCCTTCTGACACGTCTACCCTTCTCAACGAAGCCACTATCGACCTTAATATAGGGACTTCTGAAGACCCTCGCATCATTAAGGTCGGCCAATCCCTTAATCCACAGGAATTAGGGGACTTTACCGCTTTTCTTTCCAAACATCGTCAAGCCTTTGCTTGGTCATATGAGGATATGCCAGATTCGATCCCGATATTGTGGTCCACAATATCGTTACTCTTCCCACATCAAACCGCTTAAGCAAAGTTACGTAAAATGCACCCTAGAGTAGCCCTTCTTGTTAAAGAAGAATTACAGCGCTTGCTCTCGGCTAACTTCATCCAACCCATCGATTATCCACAATGGGTGTCCAATGTAGTACCAATAACTAAGGCTACTGGGAAAATTCGAATTTGTACCGACTTCCGGGATCTTAATCTTGCCTGTCAAAGGATGATTTTCCTCTTCCTAATATCGACCAACTCGTAGATTTAATCAAGGGCCATGAGATGCTTTCTCTTATGGATGGTTTCTCTGGATATAATCAAATCCTCATCGCACCAGAAGACCAACATAAGACTTCCTTCATAACTCCTTGGGGGACCTTTTGTTATCGTGTCATGCCTTTTGGTCTTAAGAACGCAGGAGCAACCTATCAACGAGCAATGACCTACATCTTCCATGATCTCTTGCACAAAACTGTGGAAGATTATGTTGACGATCTCCTCGGCAAGTCCAAACGTCGTCAGGATCATCTTTTCATCCTTGCACCTCTCTTTGAGAGGCTTATCCGCTTTTGTCTTCGTCTAAATCCATCTAAATGCGTGTTTGGCGCCCTCACTGTAAACTTTTAGGTTTTATCATTTCCGCTGTGGGTATTGAAGTGGACCCCGCAAAAATAAAAGCCATCCTTGAGATGCCTCCCCCTTCTAACTTGAAGCAACTCCACAGTCTCCAAGGACGTCTTCAATCGGTGCGTCGTTTTATCTCCCAATTGTCGGACCGTTGTCAACCTTTTCACCATCTCCTCCGTAAGAATGTTCATTTTGAATGGGATGAGCATTGCCAAAAGGCCTTTGATGATCTCAAAGCTTATCTTCTTTCTCCACCCGTGCTTACACCTCCACGCGAGGGGGAGCCTTTCTATCTTTATATCTCTGTGACTGACCATGCTCTGGGAGCCATGATCTCGCATCGGACACTTGTGGTAAAGAACAAGCCGTCTATTACATCGCCGCACCTCTCCATGAGTATGAAACACGCATTCAAGCTGAAAACTATGTTGCGCTCTCTTCTTTGCAACTTCTAAGCTTCGTCATTATCTCCTTAATCACAAAACTTACATCGTCACAAGTGTCAATCCTCTCAAGACAATTCATGCAAAACCTTATCACAATGATCGTATCACTCGTTGGCTTATGCTCATGACAGAATTTGACCTCGAGTTTATCCCGCAAAAGGCTATCAAGGGTCAGGTTATTGTAGATCAATTAGCAAATGCTCCTCTTCCGGACACTCAAGACCCCCTTGCTCAATTCCCCGATGAATATATCCAACAAATTGATTTTGGTCTATCTCCATTTAAAGTAAAGCTCTTCTTTGATGGATCCAAATGCCAGCAAGGGGGAGGTGCGGGTTTCGTGATGATTCCTCCTTGGGGTACGCCTATCCCAGTTGCACACAAATTGAACTTTGAGTGCACCAATAATATGGCTGAGTACGAAGCTCTTGTCTTAGGTTTTCAAAATGCCATTAATCTCGGCGCTCGTCATATTGACATCTTTGGTGATTCTGAACTCATCGTTAACCAGGTCACGGGTGTCTATCAATGCAAGAATGATATCCTTCAAAAATATCGTGACATCGTTCTTGCCCAACTCCAATCTTTTGATAAGTTCACCATCCAAGCCATTCCTCGCACTGCAAATCGATTCGCGGATACCATGGCCTCTTTAGCCTCCCTTATCCCGCCTTTTACCGAAGACTCGCGTCTTTATGTGGCTGTGCAACGATTAGATCAACCATCTTATCTTAGGCAACTATCTTCAATCAATGCTGTCACAACCCATACTCAGGATGAGTGGTATCAACAGATAGTTGATTATCTATCTCATTCGATCCTTCCTCCAAATCTGACTCCCAATGGTAGAAGGTCTTTTGTCCAATGCGCCAACCGCTATACTATCCTAGGCGGGATTCTTTACAAACGCGGCTTTGATGGTATTTTGCTTCGATGCCTCAAAACCCATGAATCATCTAAAGCTATTCAGGAGGTCCATGACGGTATCTGTGGTGGACATTTTAGTGGTTTAGCTGTAGCTAAGCGCATCTTACGTTTGGGGTATTATTGGCCTTCTCTTAATCAAGATTGTTGTGAATACACTAAGAAGTGCGCCAAGTGTCAAAGAACATTCTAATCTCACGCACATCCTAGTCGCTTTGCAACTGCGGCGGATTTGTGGCCTTTTTTGCAGCGGGGTCTTGATCTTATTGGTCTCATCA
Organism: Taxus wallichiana var. yunnanensis; assembly: GCA_018340775.1. Taxonomy (NCBI): domain Eukaryota; kingdom Viridiplantae; phylum Streptophyta; class Pinopsida; order Cupressales; family Taxaceae; genus Taxus; species Taxus wallichiana. Next base: position 541,663,899 of record CM031234.1, read on the forward strand.
ATCCCGCTTCTTCACAACGTCATCATTCTATCATTACGCTTTCGAGTACTTTACCAAGTGGGTAGAAGCTATCCTCTTTCTTCAACAAAGGCTAAACCCATAGTTGATTTCGCCTATCAACACATCATTTGTCGCTTTGGCGTTCCACACAAGCTAATCACAGATAATGGTAAGTCCTTCAAGAACGCCGATTTGCAAAATCTCTGCAATGCTTTCAATATCAAGCTCAGTTTTTCTTCTCCATACTATCCTCAAGCTAATGGTCAAGCCGAAGCTTCCAATAAAACTTTCATGCGTAATATCTCGCATGAAGGTAACTAGTCGAGCCGGTAGGGATTGGCATCTACATATCCCTTTCGCTTCTCTGGGCTTATCGGACTAGCATTCGTACATCTCTACCGGTGCTACTCCTTCTCTCTCGTCTATGGGTCTGAGGCCGTCCTTCCTTTGGAGGTCCAAATCCCATCTCTCCGTGTTTCTCTCAGAGAATTTGTCTCCGATGAGGATTATCGTCAAAATCGTCTAGCACAACTTGAATTATTAGATGAGCGGCGTCTTAACGCTCTTGAGCATCATCAGGTCTATCTTGAGCGTGTCAAACGTGCTTATAACAAGCACTTGCAACACCGTGACTTCAAAATTGGTGACCTTGTTCTTAAGGAAAATCAAAATGTCACTACACTCGAAAGGAGTCAACGTGGTAAGTTTGCTCCCAATTGGATGGGCCCCTACATTATCACTCATAAATATGGGTCTGGGGCTTATCGTTTATCTTCCATGGATGGTATCCTGAAGCGGAACCTCTTAATGCTTTGCATTTACGGCCCTTCTACTGTTAAAATCTATCTTACACAAATCTAGTCGCAACTCAGATCTTTCATCCGTCCTAATAACTTGAGTCCATCTACTTTCGTGGTGATTCGAAATTGTGTGGTTCTCCGCTTATTGCCTCGTTTACCTTAAATATGAGTATCGCGGCTCTACTCATTGCATGTTTCTTTTGGATATGTTCCTCCTCATGGTAGGAATACCTTAATCACCACTTCATCTGTCCCAAGTACTTCTCTTAATCGGATCTCGCTTCAGGCATGGGTACATGTTCTTCTATGTTCTCCTCCCCTTCATCCGATCTATCTAGGTCTAAACTCGCTTCTTCCAAAAAGCTTCAAAAAAAAAAAAAAAAAAAAAAAAAAAGAAAGAAAAGAAGAAAGAAAAGAAAAGATGCTATCCAAAAAGATAGACTGATCCCTCGAAGGACAGCTATCCATATATTATCAAGTGAATCAAAAATTCTAAAAATATAGACCATACCCTCGAAGGATGGCTATCATTCAAATTCAAAATACGCATCAGCTCCTCAAGGACGGCTGTTTCTCAAAGAAATATTCAAGGCTTCTTGTAATCAATCAGCCTTCCAGTCAGTTTATACACTTTTTAGCATCACTGAAAGACTTCCCGCATCGATCAGTCTTTCCATATCAAGCAAACTTCCCGCATTGATCAGTTTGCTTTTCTCAAAAATCATGAAGCTCGAGATTTAAGACCTTTTGTCGATCATATGGAGAATCCTATTTTCCTATCATGGACATGTCTCTGTCCCTTGTAAGTTCCGACAAGATACTTACTTTTCTTTCCATTTTTATCCTAGATCTGTTTGCGACTAGTTAGTGTCAGATTTATTTTAATCTTATATAGGGCCTTATATGCTTGGTCTTTTGGTTTCCTTTCTGGATTCTATCTATGGTCGGTTGGAAGTCCAACTTATCATTTTTCTTCTTCTCCGAGTATCTTCTCTTCTAAGTCACGGTTGTTTCCGCTTTCATTTTTGCTCTTGCATCCTCGTTAAATTGACATTTCACATGTTAATTCAATCAAAATTTATCTTCTATCAAAATTCATCTTATCTATCCAAACATCTATCTCGTATTCATTTCTCATTACAATTACATCCATATATCAAACACATTTATCTATCTATCCATCAAAATATTGAAAAAAAAATGTACATCCAAGGTACATTACATCTATCTATATCTAATCCATATATCAAACACATCTAGTTATCTATCCATCAAACTATTTGAAAAAATGTACATCCAAGGTACATTACATCTATCTATCTCTCTTTTTCATCAAAATTTTATCCACATATCAATCACATCAAATCACATCTATTTCTATCCTCTATCAGGTCTATATCTATCCAATCACGCTATTCATCATCTATCGGTCTATGTCTATATTATCATCTATCACCTATCGATTTATACTCATTTTTGCCCATGGATTGCGGTATCGCTTCTCCACGCATTTACTTCCATCTCTATTATCTTTGCCATAGTGTTGATGCTTGGCTTATCTATCTGATCATTATTGTGCGCTAAATGTTGCCTTTCGGCACATATTTTCGATATCACCATCTATTTCGAGTTTGTTCCCTTTGCGTGGAGCACTCGCTTTTTGTTTAGCCGCTTAGAGTTACGCGGGTCTGTAGGCACTAACGTCGTCTGATTTATGGACCGTCTAGTTGTCCCTACCAATGTGTCTCTCTTTAGAGGCTGACTATTTTGCAGTTCTCCTTACACTCATGGGTCTGTAGGCACTAACGTCGTCTCATGAGGAGACCGGCTAGTTTTCCCTACCAATGTGAGTTCCTTAGGTTGCTGCCTTTTTATTTATTTATTTTTATGCGTCATCAATGATCAGATCTACTCCAGACATCCGACTAGGACATCCTGCGTTTTCATCTACCTCTTTCAAACTCGGGATCGTCTGTTCTATCATCCATCCCATCCCTAGTTTGAGGGGATCGCATCATCACACATTCTTCTCTTCTTCCATCTCTTTGTTTTTGTCTCATAACCTTGCTTATCGCAAGTTACTTGACAAAAAGGGGCAAAATGTAGACACCTAAAATTGGTTACTCAATTTAGTGTCCCTCACATTCGCTTACTTGCTTAGGTAACCCGGGGCACGTTTACGTCACCAACTATCCCCTTGGGATATTATCCAATTTGTGATTTAATCACTTATTCCAAATTTAATTCACCCCATCACATCTTACCCATGAGTGATTAAATATTAAATATTTAATTACGCTTCTTCCCATGCATCTTAATCACTTATCCACCCCAAATTTATCCTATCTATGTATCATATCTATTTTTAACCTTCCCCAAGCGGGATGTTTTCCCGTAGTCGGGATAAGTCTTGTCTTTCTCGAATCAATCAATTTGGCCATCTCGGAGTCTTTTCCGTGATCGGCGCGACCCATATGGTCGGCGCCGATTTTCTAGGAGCGGCGCCGATTATAAAGCAAGTCCAGAACTCGGTTCTAAGGATGGAAGAGACGGAAGAGACCAAAAGAGACCGAAAAGAGATCACGAGCGAGCGCGAGACGAGAGCGAGAAAGATACGAGGTTGTGAGAAAGAGAGATCTGCTCAAGATCATCAGATTGTATCAAATTAGGGCAGATCTCGTCCGAATCAATCTCGAGAGGAGCACCGTTACTCGCCCCCGACGTATCGATCGCACACCACCATCTATCATCTGGTGACTCTGTTCCAGTGTCTCGCCAACTTCGCACATCCAAAGCACCACATTCACCTTCCAATTCCGAATCTTATCGCACAAGACTGCGACTAATCGATCTACCTCCGGTCGCCGACGCCGATTCTACCCGGGCCGACGCGATCTGTCTCAATCGACGCCGATCTTAGTCACCGTACGCCTTGATCCATCTCAATCGACGCCGATTCTACCCGGTCGACGCCGACTTCCTGCAGCAGACAGTAAAGGATACGAGTAACACAAATCCAGCATTTATTTCATAGTTCCTGTTTTCGTATTTCTGTCTGCTGTTTAGATTCTGCTCTTATTACTGCGATCAGAAAATCTAGTCTTTATTTACATCTTTTATCATGTATGCTTCTTTTCTTAATTGAAAACGTGGACTGACATCCGCCGAGGAAGCTTATCGCTTCCCGGACCCGCTTCTCGGGCAGTCCACTTAAATATCTTTTAACGTGGTCTTTTTCTGTCAAGCATCGGTGTTTTGCAGGTTATTCGGATCTATTGTGCGAATTGCTCGTGTGCGCCCGTCTTATCTACATCGGCTTCCTCATCCGTCTACATCTTCATCAGGTATCAATTTCATTGAGGTTTTTCAGGGTTTTTGTGTTTAGTTTGGTGCATTAACTTGGACAGGTAACAAGCGCGAAATTCTTGATCTACACCACCCTAAATCCCTGCTTGTAAGTAGATTGTTCCTCGAAGGACAGCTATAAAAATCTCGCAACTCTCTACATAGTCTATCCAAAAATAAGACTATTTTCTCAAAAAAAAGTAGAAGCTTCCCACATCGATCAGCTTCGTGAAGACCTCAAGGAGACATACTTTCATCCCATATAGACTTCCCACATTGATCAATCTATCTAAAAATTCAAAAAGAAAAAGGAAAGAAAACTTTTTTCATGGACTCACCTATTGTGATCTTGGATATCTTTCCCAAGGCATGCTATATCTTATCATATGACCTAATTACCTCCACCTCCTTACCCGTTATCTCTTCACTTCATACTGCCTCAAGGGACCTGCTGAACCTATGACATTTGGTGATCATGTGACTATTCTTCACCTTTAGAGTAATCAATCATGCAATGTCTTTAGGGTCTTACATTCACTAGCCTATCTATAGATGTGGTTCACATGTTCTGATCCTTGCCAATTAGGTGGCTTTGTTACCTCCTCTTATCTTTTCACTTCTTCATTACCTTTTGATTATCCTATATAGGACTCGACCTTGACGCTTATCTATTGGGATTTTCTTCTCTCACCACAATCAACCTAAAAACACCCATACCTATCTACCTATACTCCACCCAAACCTAAATGACCTTGACCTAATTATACCTATGACCTAGAATCAAACCTACCTATCAACCTACCGACCTCTTCTTCTACCTTCTCATATTCTTCCCTACCTTATGGGAGAACTACATCGGCCTGAGGTCCCTTTTCACCGGGACTATGTAGGCATAGACTTCTAGGGCATGGGACCCTGGAAGGTTAGTGGGCCACTCATTCCCCTTACCAATTTCCCTCATTTCTACCATGATTTCGTTCATCTCCAAAACTAGAAATCTAAACCACATTCCCAATCATCTAAACTATATATACTCCACCATGCCTAAACCGACCGACTCAATCCATGCCTAAACCGACTGACTCACTCCATGCCTATCACCCGACTTGATCCATGCCTATAAAATAACTCCACCATGCTTAAACTGATCTAACTTAATCCATGCCTATAACTTGACTCCACCATGCCTAAATCGACTCGACTCCATCATGCCTAACTCATCTAGTTTCCATCTATGACACAATAAATGTAAACAAAATACACATAACAACATGAATCATCTAAATCCTATAAATCTCATCATATACAAAATATCGTTGTATCAATACAATATACACTCATCTCAAAACAATGTGTCTCCCATAATCGTTGGCATGCGGCTGATATCCAATACAAATGTCATCGCACGTAGGCCGGTATCATGTACAAAAAAATCAATACAAAATCTCTTCTACATCTGTGCCGGTCTATATCTAATCGAGTCAATCATACCAAGATCTTTGGGTCTGTCTCTCTGACTCCTCTACTCCCACCGAGGGCCTTGGTCTTGCTACTAAAGGTTCCTCACTTAGGGCTGGCCTCTCGTACACCGGTGGTCTCACCACGCCTCGCCTATGGGCTCGCGCCCCATGTACTCTCCACACTATGAGTGTGGGATTGTGTCCTCTCACTAAAGGCCTCGCTACACTCTGTAATCTACATAGGAAGGGACATCTAGCTCGGCAGCCAACAAGTGATCTCCGGTAATAGCATGCCTCTCCTAAGGCATCCCTGAACCTAGCCATGGGCACTATCTGTGGAGGTGCCATGGGTCTCCCTACCTGTGTGGGTGCCTGTATAATGGGACCTTGTCTCGGATCCCGCATCAACCTCGTGCTAGTACCATGGCTCGACTTGGCCCTGGGATATGTACTTGTGCCTATATCTGGGCCTGTAAGGTAGTAATCTACGCCTATGCTACTATTAGTTGGCCCCTGCAGGACACTGTAACCTACCCTCTGTGTTGTGGCCAACCGGCCATGTAAATCTTGTACCTACGCTTTGTAGGGTAGATACCTACCCTTCCTCTCCATCTACCTCCTCTCCATATCCATCCCCTCCTACCTCCACTTGTGTGGGTGCTTGACCCTATCCTGCCTATGCCTACAATGTGGCTATCTAGGCCTGTAATGTGGAAACTTGTGCCTTTGTACCTATCAACTACCCCTGCATGATACCTAGCTACGTCACCAAAGTAGTTACCTACCCCTGTAGGGCATCCCTCTAAATATTAACGATAGCTAAATCAGCTACCACGCCTCAGTGGTACTACTCTCACCGCACTACCTAGAACTACCTATAACCATCTGCCACTCTGGCATCATCAATCTAAATTTTTGCTAGCTCCTCCTCCTTCCCAAATGGCAACAGTGGGTCACGGTAGAGACATTTTCCTCTCCACATCATCCATCCAGACTTTGGGAAGGGTGGTGGTACATCTTGTACCAATCCAAACTGGCATCTGACCCGCTCTATGGGTATCATTTTGTGCTCTCCGGCCCTCCTCCCCTCTATCCATCTATATATCTAGAGCCCATCTAGCTCCATGGCCATCTGTCTATATGAGGGGAAGCCCACATATGGCCTCCAAATTATGTCCACTCCGGACAATCCCTCTAATAATCTCCTGTAGTAAGCTACATCATGTGTAGCTCTCGTGCCTCAACGGTCTCCAATGGCAAGTACCCACCACCTGTAACCAACCCTTAGCACTCTCTCCAGGAATGCATCTACTCAGGGCATCCCCACTGGCTGCACACAAACAATGTGCTCATAGGCCCAACAGTGTAACAATAAGGTACAACATATGCTGAACCACCGTAATCACCCGTAGGCCCATAGCTCCCTGTATACCTATATCAGCAACACATGTTCCCATGTGAATTGGGTCCTCTATGTCACCATATCATGTAGGACTCCCATAAGTGATCATGGGAATCTCCTACCCTCTACATCTGGAAGTGCAAAATAACACACTGCCTCCATCAAAAGAACCACTAGCCTCATCTCCTCAGGATGAGCTCTATACATCGCTCCATAGCTCATGCTAGCGCTATGGAACCTTAGATCGGCCACACCCTCACCAAATACGGTGCCCATAACTCCTTAGACACCTCTTAGGAGATCGAATAAACCTAGGCCCCTAATATGGGAAATCTGCAAGATCTTGTATACATCCTCCAGGGTGATAATAAGCTCACCCGTCGACAGATGAAAGGTATTGGTCACCAAGTCCCATCTATCGATGAGGGAAACCATCAGAATAACCTCCCGGACTACATTCGGTAAAGTGTCATGCCTATTAACCCCACCTCTGCAACGTGTTTCCACTCCTCTCACATTGTGCTCACTCATACCTCCACTAGTAGTGGCAGACTGGTCTCTCATCCGAAGATGGTCTCTCACCGCGCCCATCAAAACAAACATATTATTACACCTTACCCACATATACACTATTTACCCTTCCTATTAACCCCAACTTTCACCACACCTATCTACCCATGCCCCAACCTTCCCCTTTCTACCTTCCCAACTTACTCTACTTACCCCACATTCTGACCTAATCTAATTACCCACTCCCATCCCGTTGACCTCGTCACTTTCCTATCTACCCTAACCCTTACCCATCTACCCCACATCTACCCTAACTCCTTCCCTAAACCCTTACCCATCTCCCCTAACCCTTACCCATCTACCCTAACCCTTACACATCTACCCTAACTCCTTCCCTAAACCCTTACCCATCTCCCCTAACCCTTACCCATCTACCCTAACTCCCTCCCTACCCACTACTTTATCCCCTTTTGGTCCAAGTTTAACCCTAGGCCAACTAGCACCATCATCATTGATCGACCCTGGTTACCCTTGACTGACCATGGTCTCCCATTGATCGGCATTAGTCACTTTTCTTTTGACCGATACCGGTCCCTACCCGCCGACATCGGCCATAGGGGCGATCGACGTCCGGCCACCGTTATGTTTCCGCCACGATTCCCAACCCTATTTTTCTCTCCTCATTCGACCCACAAACTTCCCCCTTAAACCTCTAATTGTTCCCTAATCCCCCTTTTACCTACTTCCTACCCTTCCCCATTCCTATTTCCCTATGTTTATCATGTTTATAACTTTTCCTCCCCGCAAATCCCCCATTTTTTCCCCTACCTACCCGAGTTCTTTTTAACTAAATTCACAAAACAATTAATCACAAAGGTTAAAATCCTACCTCATCCCAATTTCGTGTCATGGTGGAACCTCAAAACCACCGCACTAGTCCTCCTAATCCCTCTCCTGCCTCCACCATCCAATAATGTGCACCGAATCTCCAATCCAATCAACTCCCTCAACCTGATCTCATGGCCCCACCTCTCACTCCACAAACACCACCTACGTGGCTAGCCAACTAAGCTCTCCGACATACTCATTTGTCTTCTTCCTCTTTTCTCCTCTCTTGTCGTTTTCTCTCTTTTCACAATTCACAAATGAATTTTAAAATGTGGGTTTTTCACTTTTTATACCATGCCCGACTTAACCAAAGGATGATTCACCTTTCCCAATGAGGGTCAGGTGCCCTAGCCAACCATCATCGGTTCCCTTGGATCGACATCGATTCCTAATGACCAATGTCAATCACCTTGTATAACCTTGTCTACTCATTTCTATCTAATTTTCTTTCCTTAATATCTTTTTTACCTCGCCTAAACCTCCCCTCGCCCACTTTACCTTCTCCTTTGGCCCTCCACCTTTTTCAAACATCACCTCATCATCCATTAGGGCCTCATCATTTTACCCATACCTTGGAATTAACCATGTAGTAATCGTACGTCGGAAAAGCAATAGGCGAGCGTGAGAATCAACAAGTGACTCTTCCACATACCCGACCTCCCGAGGTCGTGCCGAGACAGCCGGTGGGGGTAGAATATGTAGACAAACTAGTTGGGGAGTCTAATGTCTTCGATACGCACTAATGGTATTTGCGAATCTAAGGCAAAGAAGGCCCTTCTAACTTGGACTGGTGTGATAGATCGATCAGCGAGGATGACTGCTCGAAGGCTCCAATCAATATCGAAGCTCGGCGTGATTCGATCTATGGGTTGTGGGATGCGTGGAAAATGACCCGAGATGGTTTCGTGTATTTCTCCTGATATGGCGAATATAGTCAACTCTATGGACGATTCTCTGGCCTAGTCTAGAATTCTCTAGCTTTGTTAGTCATGTGTGTCTAGTAGGGACAATCATTGAATGATGATAGGTGGAATCGGAGTAGATTGAAATACTAATTTACGTAGGCCGTTGTCTATGTCTAATTCTTTTATGGATTCGTTAGGTCAGGGATCTGTGGATCACAACCATAGACTCTTGGTTGTTGCGGTCCCGTTATGGTCATACGGGAGATCAAGTTCTGATCCCTAGTATCTAGTAGTCGTAAGCTTTTTCAGCTTCTATGTTTAGAACCAATAGTTGTGCTATCTTCTCAGAATACCTTACAGGCGTTCTCGCAACTTGGATTCTTAAGCTGGTATCTATATCTACTAGGGTGTCTCCAGGCTCTGGTCATGGAACTAAAGGATCACACCCGAATGTTTGTTCTCTTTCGAGCCCTTCTACAACATGTGGGTATCTTCTAGGGTAATCTGTAGTTTGGCTGATTTGACCAAAACAGAGATGCGCTTGATCGTCTTCGATATTTATCCCTCTCAACCGTGACTGATCTGTTGGAAATCTATTGTTGTTTGGAAGATTTGTATCCTAAGGTTTTGGTCAATGTCATTTATCGCCACCACGGTATTGGGTCAGGCACAATTGGCTCGAAAATGTATTCCCTAGGCTCCTAGGTCCCGTAATTGTCATGCAAAAGTAGTAATGAAACAAACTATAATAAAGTAAAATCTAAGTACACTTCTATATATAATTCCTTTTTTTGTATTTTCTGGCAATTTATAAGAAAGCAAGCTTATTTAAAATATTTAGAATTTGACAACTAAACTAACAACGTAAAACAAACAAAATAGCTGAGTGTAGCTATTTTTACGTGCAATTTCGTATATCTATTCTAAACAACGAAATATCTATTTGTAAGATTCTCGATCCTACCTCGTAAGTGAGGAATGAATCATAGTTTCTCGAAACTATCAATCCCCACAACCTCCCCGCAATATCGAGAATGGAAATAACTGAAATAAAGCGATTAACTACTTTATTTGATAAATTCTAACTAAAACTTTGAAAGATGGAACCTCGGATTTCGCAGCAACGCGGCGAATCCGACGGTGTATGTGTTCTTGTCCCCTCGGTGCGATCTTTTCGTTATTTGTGCTCACGTGAATCCGTAAAAGCGTATAATGCTTGCATCAACAGGAATAGATATTTGGATCAATGGACAGCCTCCGAATGCGAGATGTAATAGAATGTGGGTAGGGAGGGATAGCGCAAGAGTACGAGCTTGGCCTATGCAATTCCTAGCGGGGTCTATTGCGAATCATGCAACAAAAGCGTCCGTAACTTGAAACTAGTCTCAGATATGAAGAGCAAAACCTGCAACTTTAATGGCTTCCTAGACTATTCTACTCCAAAACAATAATGTTGTTTGCACAAGTTGGATCTGTGGCTTACCAACAAGAATACAAAGCTAAAACAAACTGTAACAAACTATGCTACCAATCCTAAGCAAGCTAAAAGACCATAAAGATCAAACATGAAAGTTGGAGTGAAAAATGGTGGCTCAAATAATGTTTGCACTTGCACAAGTTGGATATGTGGCTTACCACCGGTGCAAGACAATACTAACCAAAGCACTTCAATGAGAAAACTAAGAATTCTAAGCAAAGGAAAACTAAATCTAATGCAACAAGAAATTCAAAAGCAAATTTTGGAGCAAAATTCAGAGCTAAAATCGGGGCCATTTGCATGTGCACAAACCATGCATTTATAGGAATCCAAACATCCAAAATCAAATCCAAACTGAACTCCTAAACATTAAACAAAAGAAAAACACTATTCCAGGGGACCAAAAACATAAATGCATGCTCAAGTCGGCAAGAAAAGCTGGTAAAGCGTTGATCTTTGCGTGCGTTCCGTCAAAAGCACGTTCTGGAAAACACGCACAGGACCGCCGCCGCCAGTGGCGGCAGTTACAGACCGCCGCCTGTTTAGGGGCGGCGGTTTCGTCACTAAAGACCAAAAAGCCAAGAAAAGAGGAAAAATAGGGAAAACAAAGCATGCATGGGGCTGGCAGGGGGCATGCGGGATGTTAACGCATATCCGTAAAGCTTCTCTGGATCCCGAACACCTTGCGAAGAGACCTGTATCATCATTGGGGCACTTATTACACCGTTCCGCAGTACAGTACCTTACAATTTTGGGTACGTACATATTGCCCCCTCGGAGAAGCGTTTTAGCCATGAAGAGGCATAAAACGGTGGGTCCGAGTATGGCCGTCCCGAAATGGGAAGTTAGAAGTTATACCTTACACGCCCGTGTGTTGAAATGACGCCGTCCAAAATTCCCGCTACCTGCGAAATGAAAAGAGAACTCAAATGCAGATAGATACAATAATTTGGAAAATAAACGTTAAAATAATAGAGAAAGAGGACGTACCATTTGTGCGAGGATAGAAACTTACCTCCGTCGGCGCTCCGAACCTGTGAAAAAGATATTTAAAATGAATCGGGGCGTTATATATATGAAAGTGGGCCCATTTTCCTATTCATTTGCGCGAGTCGATTTGGTTGATTTCGAGCTCTGGGACCCACGGTGACGGTTTCTCACGCGAGTAGAGTCAAAACGTCCGCAGTGAGATAGAGATCATGCCTCCACGTGCGGAACGCCACCCCGCGAGATCACAGGTTGGTTTTCTTCAATTTTGTGTTTTCCCCTTCAATTTTAAAATGCTAAATTCTTTGCAATGGGGGTTATTTTCGAAAATGTTTGGTTTAAAGGGTCCATCTAGGGGGCGCCACTTTGGGTAGGCCCCTTTTTATTAAAATAGTCATTTTTGCATTTTTGGGCTTTTAAGACTAAAACCCGCGGGTTTTCGGACCGCGACCACCGCCTGGACAGGAGGCGGTTACATGACCGCCGCCCGATTAGGGCAGCGGTTCTGCGATTCACCGCCACCTTTAAGGCGGTGGTTACAAAACCACCCCCCTTGCTTTCGGGGCGGCATGCACAGAATGCAAAAGAACCTCACTTAAAAGCTTTTACTTGTATTTTTAGCATTTGTAGACGTGTTTTTATGCTTCTCTTGATATTGTCTAGATACTAACTTACTCTTCTTTGTGTGTTTTTGGGTGTATGCAGCAAAAGAGGAGTACATTAGATGGAGCCGGGAGAGAGTGCGACGGCTGCCCGGTATTGGATGCCCTCTCGGCGAGATGAGGAGGACACATTACAGAGGGCTGCAGGTATATTGCGTATATCGCGTGTGCCCCACGTTGCTCCATCCAAATCATTCTCGTGACTTATTCTCATACGGGATGCAGACCGAACACTTTCCGATTGCTGTGGGTCCGTGGTGAGTGGACCATCACTTTGGAGGATGTTTACCGCATCTCCGGGGTCCCGATCATCGGGAGGAGACTTACACTAGAGACAAAGAGGCTCCCGGGCACAGATCGCACAGTGGGCGACATATATAGGGAGATGCAATGGCTATTTCTACGGGCCGAAGAAGGGAGTGCGAGTCAGATCCATTCCTTCTTTGCCCATCCCTATCTTTCGACAGGCTATTATGGGGATCCTTGCCTCGAGACTCATCGGGGACAAGGGAGGGGACACCTTATTATACTGTTGGGGCCCCATCATTGCACAGATAGAGGGACATGGCCGGAAATACGCCTGGGGCGCGGACATTTTGGGGACCACCTACCATGACTTATACAGGGTGGTCCGATTGCAGGGACAGTCCTTGAGCCACCCCACTCTAGTCATGAGTTGGGTGTATGAGCGCTTCATTCCGTATGGCAGAGGCGTGGAGGTGGCAGATCCCGGGGCGGTGAGGGCAGCCCGATGGTCGTCGTATGTCGCTGCTCGAGCACCTCACCGCCCGAGCCACCCTTACCACTAAGACATGGAGGCTACACCGTACCAGCTTATGGCCGGTATATGGGGAGAGGAGACCACGACATTGGTCTCCTGCTCCATCACAGGGCAGCTTATCGACCGTGTGGGACGGGTAGAGGTACATCCCTTCAGCAGGGTTCCTCAGCAGTTTGGCCTCCCATACGCGGCTATGCTTCCTCCAGTAGCACCTGTTTATAGATCAGTCCGAGAGGCTAGAGGGGGGCCTAGAGGCCGTGGTTGGACAGTGGTTACCCCTGGCATTCCTATTACAGCCAGGGGGATAGTTCGGGCCAGAGGGAGAGCTGGTGCGCCTCAGGCACCATTACTTCAGATTGCTGCAGGTCCTGCTCATAGCAGTGACGACCCCATAGATATTGACTCCGATTCTGAGGAGCACACAGAGGGAGGGTCAGAGGAGCAGACGGACGAGAGTGATCCTGAGTGGCATGATACTCAGGATATTCTGCGGGCAGAGAGGGAGGAGGAGAGTGCAGAGAGAGAGACCGTGGCTTCTGAGGAGCCACTCTCCCGAGGCCATGGTGGAGACGATGAGTCCGTTGTGGGGCGCCATGTTGCCCCAACTACAGGGGCAGCTCCTCAGTCAGCAGCGGCATCAGCAGCAGGTGCTGGCCTTGGCGACCCATCTTGGAGGCTTGGTGATCCGAGTAAGTTATCCTCTCCTCCTTTCAATACTTGTTTGTTTTAGGATTTGTTTTTGAATGTTAACTCTCCTTATATTTGTATTGTGTACACTTTAACCTCTTGCCTAGTTCCTAATTCATTTTTCTTTCTTTGCTTTGAGACTCGCTGATGAGTGGCGGGATCTAATCCGTAGGGTTTGCGTCGATTCTCTCGATGATCCCTATGGATAAGACCCGTGGGGAGTTATCTGTGGATGCCGGGAGCCCTCAAGCAGCCGGCAGCACACCGACGCGTCTTCGCTCCCGCTTGGCATGTGGCCAAGATGGTGTCAACTCTCCGTCAGAGTTGGCGAAGCTATAGGACAGCCGAGCGCCTTATGAGGAGCCGCTCTCATGGCGAGACTACGACCGCCTTGGGGACCCCGAGCCCTCCGTCCATTCGTGAGCGCCGGCGTAGCCGAGTCCTAGGCGAGGGCGCGCACCTTCAGCCGGGATCGCGCAGGGGCCGAGAGAGCCACTTGGCTTTCTGTATTTGTATTTAGATTCTTTTGTGTATTACGGGCTCTTTGAGCATTTTGACCATGCCTAGTGCATGATGGCATTGTACATAAACTTTGATCATTTATATATATGCGTCGGTTTTGGATCAAAACTTTTCATTTGTATTCTACTTTCTTTATTTCCAACTGCTTCGTGTATACTATGATGTATGTTTTATATGCTTTCTAGAATGTATGCAATGGAAAACAGATGATGCAAACGTTTGTTTTCTTTTTGTGTTTTATGATGCTGATACATGATATTGTGATCTTAAATCTTAGTTTCTGTGAGCAATTTGGATACCTCATGATTTGTTTTGGCAAAGTGATGAAAATAAACAGTATGATGAACAGATTAACTTGCCCCACTCCTAACTCCACGCAACTAGTAGGATGCGAGGGCTCATCACCAAGAGCCAAGAAGGGCGCAAGTTAAGGAATATGGTGAAATGATAGTGATGAAAGACAGACGAAGCTTTGGTGGAACCAAATGAAAACTACAAGCTTATTCTACCTGAATGACTTCATAGTTTTGGATGCAACTTGCTTTGCGGTTTATCCAGACTTAGACCCGTAGATGGCCACATAGTAGACAAAATCTGGGTTTCTAGGATTTTTAACTCTCTTGGAATTTTGAATATCTGATTCATTCGTTATTGACTCAAAGTTTGAATTGATTGTTTATGACCTTTTAACATTTACTTTGTTTAGAGGACCCCCTACACTTTGCCCCATGCTACCTGTAAGAAGCATGGGTTTATCACCGTGGGCAAGGCATAGGCGAGTAAAGGCATTTCCATCCTTTCCCAACCCTACGTCACTAGTAAGAGACGCAAGCTCATCACCGAAGGTTGGTGGGGCAAGGAAATGTGTAAAATAAAATTTTCTGTTTCAATCACTTCTTGACTTGTCTATTTGAGTAAAATGTCAGTATATGCTTATTTCCAAAGAGATGTGTATATGGGATAGATGTGACACCATGAAGCTTCTAGAACAGACCATAGGCAAGACACCTATCCTAAGAAGAAATCAAAGCGAGAACAAACTTGCAGATCTTGGTATGGTTACCGTTAGGACTTCGTCATGTTTGATTTTATTTGATAAAAGATTCTGAAGTGATTTGATAATATTGAAGATGGAGAGGTATGATTAAAGAAATTTATGCCAGAAACATCACGAGTTTGAAATAAATTGCTTTGAGAATAGATTCCTTGATCACAATTTGTGTAAGAACAAGTGGACAAAATGATCCTAATTTGTATGAAAATGCAATGTAGATAGTTATATAGGTAGCGTTAGCTGCTTACGCGTAGAAACGCTTTGAGGTGGAGAGAATTGACTGTTTCGCCAAACTCCTCACCTTCTAGCGTGCATAAGAGGTATGCACCATTTCCGTAGTCTTTTGTGACTCGGTACGGCCCAACCATTTGGGCCGGAATTTCCTTCCTTCGCCGGTCTTCTTGTCGATCCGGCTGTCTAACCTTAGAACTAGGTCACCTTCGTATATGTCACGTTCATAGACCTTCTTGTTGTACTGCCGGCACATCCGGTCGGCATAGACTCTATGTCGTTGTTCAGCGTCTAACCTAGCTTCATCCAGGCTTTCTAATTGAGAAAGACGTGCTTCTCTGTAAGCGTCCTCATCCAGAATCCCTTGTAGCGAAATGCGGAGACTGGGGATTTCAACTTCGAGTGGGAGAACCGCTTCACCCAAATACCAAATGAGAAAGGAGTTGCTCTGCCGGAGTTCTTATTGAAGTTCGATGGGCCCACAAGGCCGGATATAACTTTAAATGCCAATCCCGCTTGTTTTCTTTTCTTACCGCTTTAAGGAGAATGGCTTTCAAGTGTTTTGTTTGTTGCTTCACCGCCCATTGGCTTGGGATAGTACAAGGAAGCCGTATGATGGCTGATTTTAAATTTGTTGCATAACTCACGAACCTCTTCATTCTTGAAAGAAGTTCCATTATCTGAGATAATGATTTGCGGGATACCGTACCCTGCAAATGATTTGGTTCAAAATGAACTTAGCGATTACAAGAACCAGGTACATTGTAAGAGGCATGGCCTCTACCCATTTAGTGAAATATTCAGTGGCCGTGATTATAAAATTGTGGCCGTCTGTGGACGAGGGAGAGAATTTCCCTATTAAGTCTAGGCCCCATGTAGAAAAGGGCCACGGAGTAGCGATCGGTTGCAAAGCTTGTGCCGGCATGTGGATCTCATGAGAGAACTCCTGACATTTATGACACCTGCGTACAAACTCTATTGTGTCATGTTCTAGAGTGGGCCAGAAATAGCCCATTCGATGTATTTTTCGAGCAGTGGCATGGCCACCGAAGTGGCCTCCACATATACCGCTATGGGATTCATGGAGAATCTTTTTGGACTCTTCTGTGTCAACACACCTTAAGAGCATCCCATCGAATGCTTTCCGATAGAGCACCTTCTCTATAATGACGTATTTAGTTACGATAATACGTGTAATCGTCTTCTCTGTTGGGTGTAACTCCTTCGGATACCTATGGTCCATGATATAACTAATGATATCAGCGTACTCAAGGGCATTCGATATAGCAGGTCGGGTTTCGGCGTAGTATATGCATTCATCCGGAAATTCTAAGTCTACTAAGTCACCTCCCGCCTAGCGGGTTATCACCTAACCAATCTGCAATGATTTGTCCTTTAACTGATTTTGGTTTACAAACGTTAATTCGAACTCTCCCATTAAGGTTATAAAACGCCCAGCCTTTTTGGATAAGGACCCTTGTGTGAGAAAAGTCCGTAAATGGTCCGTCTTTACTATGACCCTTGTCTCTTGATTTAGCATGTAGTGTCTTAGGCGTTTAGTAGCAAAGACTATGGCGAGACATTCTCGCTCCGCTTGTGTATAGCGTGTTTCGTAGTCGAGCAATGTTCGGCTAATGAAATAAATTGCACGCTCTCTCTTGTCATCATCTTCTTGGGCTAGCATGCAAGCTAACGAAACATCGGTGGCCCGTGAGTATAGAATTAACGGGCGATCTAGCTTAGGTGGCATTAGCGTAGGTGGTGATAACAGGAAACGCTTGACATCAAAAGCTTCATTGCAATCTTCAGTCCAATCAATGCTATAGTCCTTCTTGAGTAAATTGTTGATTGGATGAACGGCGAAGCTTAGATCTGGGATAAATCTCCGGATTGCACCCAACTTCCCGAGAAATGATCTGATTCCAGATTCACTCGAGGGTGGGACCATTTCGAGGACAGCCCGAATTTTGGCTGGATCAACATCAATCCCTCGTGACGAAATGATGTAACCTAGGAGCTTTCCTGCTGTTACACCGAAGACGCATTTCTCTGGGTTTAGGGTAACCCCGTATTCTATTAGGCGTGAAAGGATGATGCGGAGCACTTCAGGATGGTCACAACGCTTCTTGGCCTTAGCCAACAAGTCATCTACGTAGGATTCCACGATTTTATGGATTAAATCGTGAAATATGTATGTCATGGCCCGCTGGTACGTAGCACCGGCGTTCTTGAGACCGAATGGCATAACAGCGTAGCAATAGGTTCCCCAAGGAGTTATAAACGTGGTTTTAGCTTGATCTTGCTCGGATATTTTGATTTGATTGTATCCCGAGAATCCATCCATGAGAGACAAGAGTTCAAAACCTGCTGTTGCATCAACAATAACGTCTATGGATGGTAATGGGAAGTCATCCTTAGGGCAAGCTTTGTTGATATCTCGAAAATCTATGCAGATGCGTATCTTTCCATTCTTCTTGAGAACGGGAACGATGTTGGATACCCATTGGGAGTAGTCAACTGGCTTGATGAATCCTACTTGAAGGAGTTTCATCACCTCCTCTTTTACCATGAGAGCTACTTTGGGCTTCATGGGTCTTGATTTCTGTTTAATAGGCTTTGCATCTGATCTAGTGACGAGGTTGTGCACCGCAATGTGGGGTGCGACTCCTGTCATCTCTTTGTAATTAAATGCAAATGCCTTCTGATGTTCTTTGAGAACTTGAGTATGTATCTCTACTTCCTCTAGGGTTAATGAAGAACCTAGCTTTAAAACTCTTGGTTCATCTTCCGTTCCGATATTGACATCGATTGTTTCTTCAATTAAAGAGGCATTACCCTCTTCAAACTCAGGTGGTGCCGAGGTAGATCTATATCATCCCCGTTTTCCACCGCGTATATATTAGGTTCTTTTTGTGAGGGAAGATTCGCTATGGGATTTCCAAGTAGGAAGATGAATGCGGATCGTGGATAAATCTAGCGTGTGATAGGAGAGATGTAATGCTTTGCAAAGGCATTTAAATAATCCAAGATAGCCGCATCATTTCCAACATGGTCTAGGATGGTAGATTCACTTCCGCTTGAAATAGGATTCGTCATTGTTTTTATTAATGGTTCATTACGAATGGATATCGTGAAATGAGTATCTTCTAGCTCATTGCTTGGAGTGAAGCGTGATGCCGAAGTTGCTATTGAATCGGCGAGAAGATTCTTCTCTCACGGAATTGCTTCGATGGATATGAAGTGGAACGCCTTGCTTAAATCTAATACAGTGTTTTTGTAAAGTTGCAAGTGTTCGGCTTTAGTTTCATATACCTCTGAAACTTGGTTTGCCACTAATTGTGAGTCTCCTAAAACTCTGATATTATCAATACCAATTCTTTTGGCTAAGGTAAGGCCAAGGAGGAGGGCTTCGTACTCAGCGCCGTTGTTTGTACATTCAAAGTTTAATTTAAAAGAGAATGGGAGGACCTTCTCTTCGGGCGAGGTAAGAATTATACCTGCCCCCGCTCCATAACGGCATTTAGCTCCATCGAAATGGAGAGTCCAATACTTAGCCGGGAGTATGGATGTAGGTGTATCTGCTGTGTTTGCACACTCTACTTCTACCATACAGAGATCTTCTGCTGGCAAGGAACCAACACCTAGGGAAAATCCTATGCCTACTGAATCGAATGGTAAGAACATTGGTGAATCTTGTTCTATCAACTCAACGATCTTCGCAGTAGTCCCTAATGATACTGTTTCTTTAGTTTTACTTTTAGGAGTTGGAATTGTTTTGGCTATGTTGGTAGTTTCAAGATCTGTCGTAGGTATCAACTTTTCCTCTGGCTTTGAGTTAAAGGGTTTGTTAAGTTGATTTGTTGGCAGTTTGAATTCGAGTGTACACTGGTTTCTTCTTTAAATCAGCTAGGTGTACATCAAATGGCTTTGGATCACCTTTGGCTACAAATACCTTTCCCAGATGCAGGAATCTTACTTCTTGAAATAGCGTGGAAGGGATTGCCTTCATGCGGTGTATCCATGGTCGGCCGAGGATCATATTATAATTGGTTTCCCGATCTATAATATAAAACTCAGTTAGGATTGTTTTAGGTCCCAAGGTAACCGGTAGTATTATGGTTCCTATCGACGTGGCTTTAAGGCTATCGTAGCCCCTCAAGGTATTTCTTGTAGTAGAACAGTTTGTTTCTCCATATCCCAATTTTTGGAGAAAAGAGAAAGGGACTATGTTAACTGCAGCCCCGTCATCAACCATTGCCCATTTTACATAGTTATTATAAACTTGTACTTGCAAGTGTAGGGCTGGATCACCTCGGCGTGCGATCTCAGCATCTGTAGGCATTTTACTTATTTCGAATATGAATTCGACATCCCTATCTCGCTCGTCCCGAGGATAAACATCGAAGTCTATATGATTTACTTGTGCTTCGGTGGTGGAGTGATACTAATTAAATGACCCAAACCTAACGCCTCTAAAGAGAAGCCACAGAGCAGGGAATTCTTTAGTAAATCAAGGAATGAAATATGCGAGAAGGTTTTTGTTAGATCATTAATTAGATCGTAAGCACCCATAGGTTTTGCTACGGTTTGTTGGATGTTATCTCGCTTCCTGGAGATGGCTTGGACTTAGTTGAGAGAAATAATCTCGTGTCCTCGTAATTGCTTCAACGGGTAATTCGAGTCTAACTCTACTAATCCAACTACCTTAGGTCGTGGTTGACTTCCTAGTTGTGGCGCGACTAATGGATTTAGCGAGGTTGAGGCCTCGTGATCGTTGTTTCTGTTATTGCACCTTTGTTTGTTCCAGTTGGTTTTAACCTATCGTTATCATGATTTGGGAGTGGATCATTAAATATCTTGAGAGGGCATTCGAGGGGAAACCCCTCGCGAAGGTACTTGCCGTTGGTGACGTAGGATCTGCTAAGAACATATCCATAAAAATTATTTTTGTTCATTTGGCAAGCGTTGCATGAATTTGTTGTAATCACGACACGTTCTAGTGTCATGACCCCGAATTTTATGGAAACCACAATAAGAATTGGGATTTTAATTCCGTTTGTTGGTTTGGTGTGTATTGTGGCCTAAAATTCCGATCAAACTGTTGCTTTTTAGGGACTAAAGTTTTGTTTAAGTCTGTTTTGACTTTGGTTTTGATAACCAAAGGAGTTTTGGCTTGATCCTTGCATGGGATTTCACCGTTGTTGTTGTGGATTATTAAAATCCACCGTATTGATCGTCGGGGTAAAATTGTTGTTTCTTTGGTTGTTTGTTTGTGACGGAGTATTAACGACATTTACCCTCTTGGGCTGGTCAGTTACCCCATCTGTTGTTACCCCACGATTTTTGTTAAGGATTTTGGGTCCTTGATTGACGCTTGTGGTGGTTGTAGTATTTTGAGTAGAGGTGATTAACCTCCCGTTTGCTCCATACGTCTTACGGCCACTATCTATTGTTGCTTGATCAATTCGCAGAGCGCTCTCAAGTACTTCGTCATAAGTCCTTAGTGGGAACTTCTGGACTTCTTCCTTCACTTCTCTGCTAAGAGAATGAAGGAATAAATCGCATAGCTCCATCTGATCCATGTTTGGAGCGCTTGCCGAGGAATAAAGGACTGTGCACCACCTTTGGATGAAATGGGTGACAGACTCGTTATGTTCTTGCTTGATGTGCAAGAACTCCCTGATTCCTGTCCTTAATAGTTTGTTCATGTCGAAGGCTTTGATGAACTCAGACACGAGTTGTTTGAATGAATGTATGGAAGCTTCGGGTATTCTGTAATACCAATCGAGGGCAATGCCTTCCAGCGTTTTGGGGAATATTTTAGCAACAACCCCATCCCATGGGAGTAATTCACGAATGGCTGTAGCGTAAGCTTTGATATGCGCATTCGGATCTCCTTCTCCTTTGTATTTGGGCAAATCGGGAAGAGGCCTTGGAAGCATAACGCTTCGTATGGTGAAATCTAAGGGCTCCTTTAAATATTCTGAATAAGTCCCTATCGCATACGTCTCAACCATTGATGGTGCCTATTGAGGAGGCGGTGGCGGAACGGGTTGTTGATATGGCGTAACGTACGCATTGGCAGGGGCATAAGGCAATCCTTGTATTTGAGTAAACACGCCGGGATGAGTACATATCCCCTTGTGGAAATTTAGAGTACATGTTTAAGTACGAAGGTGTACTATCCAGGAATGGATTGCTCTGTACTGGACCGGGAGGAACAGTGCTAGCGATAGTGGGTCTAGTTGGCACTTGTTGTGAATACTGAGGAGTCATACCTAACGTGCCTACTCCTGTGAGGAGATCTACTTGGCCAGAGTAGTATGGAGGATTGGAATTCCCTGTTTGTATGTTTGTATGAACGGAGGATTTTGATTTGCTTGAGCAAGTTCTAAACCTCGCACTCTTTCTACTAACGTTGAAATGACTTCGTTTGGTGAAGTCACGGTATTTTGCCTGAGTGGCGTTTGTTGTGTATCTTGGCGTTGTATAGGCATGTGATAGCCTGTCATGAACTGATTGCTATCCTGCCAAGTTTCTCCAAGAATATTTCCTGTAGAGATATTTTCTTGAAAATGGGTCTCGGGTTGTACTTGTAAACCTCCTATAGGTGGGTACATACCCCGGGAGCGTTGTTCACTCCTAGGATAAGGTATTGATTGTCCATCGTCTAAGACCAAGTATGGATCTGATTGTCTACTAATAGGCGGTCTGAGTAATACCTGAGGAGATGAAGCAGACTCTCCAGTTAATGTCATATTGTTCGAGCCTGAAGGCTCTGTTTGTGTTTGAGCAAGTTACTCTAACCCCTCTTTTTGGAAGGACGAGTTATATCTAGTCCTTGGCGTTTGTGTTGACAATTGATTAGTTGAATAGTTGTCACCCCATATTGAGAGTGAGGGTGATGACTGCCTATTCTGTTGGGCGTAGTATGCCTCAAGACCCAAGAGGGGTCTGCCGTATGCATCGAATCCCGACATATTCGGGGGGTATATGAATACCCGCAGAATAATGGGAAGGAGCGAAGGTGATTTGGAGAAGATGAAACTTCTCAAAGAGAAGGTGAAATAATTGTTTGTTTCACGTCGGGTTCACCAATTTTGTACGTCGGAAAAGCAACAGGTGAGCGTGAGAATCAACAAGTGACTCTTCCACGTACCCGACCTCCCGAGGTCGTGCCGAGACAGCCGGTGGGGGTAGAATATGCAGACAAACTAGTTGGGGAGTCTAATGTCTTCGATACGCACTAATGGTATTTGTGAATCTAAGGCAAAGAAGGCCCTTCTAACTTGGACTGGTGTGATAGATCGATCAGCGAGGATGACTGCTCGAAGGCTCCAATCAATATCGAGCTCTGGCGTGATTCGATCTATGGGTTGTGGGATGCGTGGAAAATGACCCGGGATGGTTTCGTGTATTTCTCCTGATAGGGTCATATGGCGAATATAGTCAACTCTATGGACGATTCTCTGGCCTAGTCCAAAATTCTCTAGCTTTGTTAGCTGTTGTGTCTAGTAGGGACAACTGTTGAATGATGATAGGTGGAATCGGAGTAGACTGAAATACTAATTTACGTAGGCCAGTGTCTATGTCTAATTCTTTTATGGATTCGTTAGGCTGTGGGATCTGTGGATCACAACCATAGACTCTTGGTTGTTGCGGTCCCGTTATGGTCATACGGGAGATCAAGTTCTGATCCCTAGTATCCAGTAGTCGTAAGCTTTTTCAGCTTCTATGTTTAGAACCAATAGTTGTGCGATCTTCTCAGAATACCTTACAGGCGTTCTCGCAACTTGGATTCTTAAGCTGGTATCTATATCTACTAGGGTGTCTCCAGCGTCTGGCTGTGGAACTAAAGGATCACACCCGAATGTTTGTTCTCTTTCGAGCCCTTCTACAGTCATGTGGGTATTTTCTAGGGTAATCTGTAGTTTGGCTGATTTGACCAAAACAGATGCGCTTGATCGTCTTCGATATTTATCCCTCTCAACTGTGACCTGATCTGTTGGAAATCTATTGTTGTTTGGAAGACTTGTATCCTAAGGTTTTGGTCAATGTCAGTTATTACCACTACGGTATTGGGCTGGGGCACAATTGGCTCGAAAATGTATTCCCTGGGCTCCTAGGTCCCGTAATTGTCATGCAAAAGCAGTGAATGAAACAAACTATAATAAAGTAAAATCTAAGTACACTTCTATATATAATTCCTTTTTTTTGTATTTTCGGCAATTTATAAGAAAGCGAGTTATTTAAAATATTTAGAATTTGACAACTAAACTAACAACGTAAAACAAACAAAATAGCCGAGTGTAGCTATTTGTCTCATGCAATTTCGTATATCTATTCTAAACAAAGAAATATCTATTTGTAAGATTCTCGATCCTACCTCGTAAGTGAGGAATGAATCATAGTTTCTCGAAACTATCAATCCCCACAACCTCCCCAGCAATATCGAGAATGGAAATAACTGAAATAAAGCGATTAACTACTCTATTTGATAAATTCTAACTAAAACTTTGAAAGATGGAACCTGGATTTCGCGAGCAGTGGTGAATCCGACGGTGTATGTGTTCTTGTCCCCTCGGTCACGATCTTTTCGTTCTTTGTGCTCACGTG
The DNA here is from genome assembly GCA_018340775.1 of Taxus wallichiana var. yunnanensis. Taxonomy (NCBI): domain Eukaryota; kingdom Viridiplantae; phylum Streptophyta; class Pinopsida; order Cupressales; family Taxaceae; genus Taxus; species Taxus wallichiana. Next base: position 541,688,226 of record CM031234.1, read on the forward strand.
AATCCAGAAAAGTGTATAATGCTTGCATCAACAGGAATAGATATTTGGATCAATGGACACCTCCGAATGCAGACATAATAGAATGCGGGTAGGAGAGGGATAGCGCAAGAGTACAGAGCTTGGCCTATGCAATTCCTAGCGGGGTCTACTGCGAATCATGCAACAAAAGCGTCCAGAACCTGAAACTAGTCTGTATGAAGAGCAAAACCTGCAACTTTAATGGCTGCCTAGACTATTCTACTCCAAAACAATAATACTGTTTGCACAAGTTGGATCTGTGGCTTACCAACAGTAACACAAAGCTAAAACAAACCTGTAACAAACTATGCTACCAATCCTAAGCAAGCTAAAAGACCATAGCACTGAAACATGAAAGTTGGAGTGAAAAATGGTGGCTCAAATAATGTTTGCACTTGCACAAGTTGGATATGTGGCTTACCAGCTGCAACACAATACTAACCAAAGCACTCAATGAGAAAACTAAGAATTCTAAGAAAAGGAAAACTAAATCTAATGCAACAAGAAATTCAAAAGAAAATTTTGGAGCAAAATTTAGAGCTAAAATCAGGGGCCATTTGCATGTGCACAAACCATGCATTTATAGGAATCCAAACATCCAAAATCAAATCCAAATGAACTCCTAAACATTAAACAAAAGAAAAACACTATTCCAGGGGACCAAAAACATAAATGCATGCTCAAGTCGTGAAAAGCTGGTAAAGCGTTGATCTTTGTGTGCATTCCGTCAAAAGCATGTTCTGAAAACGCGCACATGACCGCCGCCCCGCCTTTCGGGCGGCGGTTCTGACAGACCGCCGCCTTGTTTAGGGCGGCGGTTTCACATCATCAAGACCAAAAAGCCAAGAAAAGAGGAAAAATAGGGAAAACAAAGCATGCGGGGCTGAGCGGGGCATGCGGGATGTTAACGCATATCCGTAAAGCTTCTCTGGATCCCGAACACCTTGCGAAGAGACCTGTAATCATCATTGGGGCACTTATTACACCTTTCCGCATGATACGATACCTTACAATTTTGGGTACGTACGGTAACCTATATACTGGACTCGGAAAACTGTTAGTGACCTTTGACTCAATGTGCTTGCTATACCTTGTGGCACCGTTACCCATGTTGTTTGATCTCGTGACCTTACCTTGCCTATTTCCATGATGTATATCCCGACCCAACTTTGGTGTACTATAACACACCTCAACGATCCTACACACTGACCCACGTTGTGTTTCCCGACACTATCCTATACCTAGATACCGAAACCACTTCAACCTTGTTTGGATAAACCTATTGACCTTAGATGATATAGAGTTTTCTAGCTCTTCAACTCCGGTACCGTGCCACGGTTTATACGTGTGTGTGCATTCAACTACCACTACCTTTGACCTTTGTCCGTTTACTTGTTTACTTGATTTTCCCTTTACCCCATTCCCCACTTTTCATCATTCTTCTTCGCATCCACTTTTATCAAACCACTCACTAATTTGATCTACCACCTCATTAGTTCCTTGTTTGAGGGGATCACCTTCACCCTAACATGGGACAACCACATCTTATTTTTGTTGGAATTGCTTCCCAAGATCAAAGCTATACAACAAAAAGGGGAAAAATGTAGACATCAAAATTAGGTCACGCTCCCCTTAGCCCCTTGTTACTTAATCAACTCAAACTAATTCATCTAACCATGGCCCTCTTTCACCCCACACTATATTAATTTAATTACTTTAATTAAATTAATCATTACCCTCATTATAACTATTATTTAAATACCCTAATTAACTAAATACCTACCCCTCCACCTCACCAAGCCACCTCACCTAGACACCTCACCCTAAGCCTATTATTAGCAAGTTTCCTTAAACAACTAAAACCTAACTAACAACCTAAAATTAAAGACCTAAACCTCATTCTCACAGACACAACGGTCACTCCCACTCATGTCTGGATGAATAGTGAGATCTGGCAGCCATTAGAGCCATGATCTCCTATTTTTAGCATGCCTAGGGAATCCTACCTTAACCGACGCTAGTCACCCCTGAACCAACACCGGTCAGCCCGTAACCACCATTGGTTACCATTAATGCCTATTTCTTACCTCATTCTCGAGGTTGGCACATTCAAAACAAAGAATCTCACATGCAAGTAAGTAGAATGACATTTTTCACACACGGACATCTAGTATCCATACGGAGGCCATCCAACAAGCATCCTAGCTAAGATTTGACTGGAACCAAGAAAGAAGGATCCCAAGCAGTCCATGTAAGAGCTCTGCAGCACTTGGTGATTCCTCCACACCATTCATTTCATACCAAAGCCTCAAACCCTCACTCACACCATCTACACTAGTTTTAAAGTAAGTAGAACATCTTCTCTTTTTGTTGTCTTTCTTGTTGCATTGTATTTCTTGTTTTCTGAATGTACTTTGCTATCTAAATCTCCCACATACCATATTTTTATACCTACACCCTCAAATCCTGTAAAAACTATGCCAAATCTGGTTCAAACCACTTAGAACCTTTCTGACCAATCCTGTCCTTTGTGCAATCACAAAGGAGACCCAAAACCATTTCTATAGGATTTCTAGTATTCCACGATAACAAGCATCAGGTTTACCTAACCAAAGATCAATTTACCCTAACCGATGTCGGTTACCCTCCAGTGTCTTGACCTCAAATCATCCCTCTTTAACTCACCGAACACTCACCTCACCTCCACCAAAACCCTGTTAAACCTATCTCCTAACTTGCTATCCCTCCTAGACATCACCATAACCTTATCTAACCCCTCAATCAGTCCCCTAATAACTTGAGAAACTCTCTCTCAGACCCTTATTTTGACCCCTATCAAACTATCGGTGAATGGTGTCGATCACCCTTAACCGGCATCGAGTTACCCTCGGTCTAAAATTGGTCTCTTTATTTCCCACCTTGACCCAAAACTGACCTATCAACTACCTTACCTATTGACCCAAACTACCCAAAATCATACCTTGACTGTACCTACACCTGTGACAAATACCTTACCTCTCTTGATCTAATTATAGCTTAGCATGTTATTATTAGATTCACTTGTATTTAAGTGAGATAACTAAATCATTTAACCACAATAGGATTTCATTTACTATTTACATTAACTTGTTTTAAACAAGGGACTGATAATCATCTAGGAAGTATCACACTTCTCGGAACCAACACATGCTAGGCAATCCACTACCCTATAATATTTAACTTCCATTTTATGGTCTTGCTTTGTCTTTCAGATAGTTCCTCCCAACCAAAAGGAATCTCTCACAATCATCTCTACATCGAGGAGTCAGTACACATGCAACAACCTTCAACCATATATAACAAGTATTCCTCCTATACCCATTACCTTATCTATTTCGTCATCTTCTAAGAAACTTTAAGAAATCAGGTGAAACAAACAACATACAAAAATCAATCCACCATTTGATGATATCAAATATTTGGAAGTTTAAACCATAACATAAACATACATGATCATTTATTTTCCATACTACCAATAACATGGAAATTAAATCAAACCCACAAAGATGAACAAACCATGCCTAAATGACCTAGAATCAATCATGTCTAACTCACCTAGACCCCACCATGCCTAAATGACCTAAAATCAACCATGCCTAGCACACCTAAACTCCACCATTCCTAACCGACCTTGACTCAATCATGCCTAACTAACCTAACTCAAGCATTCCTATACCTAAATCCATCATGCCTGCATGACCTCAACTCAATCATGCCTAATTTACCTAATTTCCATTAATACACAATAAAAATTAAAATTAAAAACACAGGTAGATCATCCATACCATAAATATCATCATCTATAACAATAAGAACGTCTGTGTATCAATACAAATGTACACCGATACAAATAAATAATTAGTATCTCAAAACTCTCATATACATCCTCACTATCTTCAGCACATAGGCCAGTATAAAATAAAAATCTCAAAACCCTCATATACATCCTCACTATCATCGCATCTGAGACCATTATATACCAAAAATAAATACACTGATCATATCCGGTGACTAATCATCACCCCACCTGATATCCATACTTGTCTCATCTTTCTCCTCCTCCTCTCCTCTAACTCCGGTGACCTGCCATCATCTCTCCACCTAGCATGGTTCTATGTCTAATCTCTTCCTTCCCCTCACCTAGGACTAGACTCGTGAACTTGTATCCTTTCCTTGACCCCGCCTCTGGCTCGCCATCCTCCTTGTACTCTCTGAACTATGAGTGTGGGATCTATTCCTCTCACTTGCTTCCTGTTTTGCATTGTACTCACCATAGGATAGGAAATCTATCCCATCGGTCCATAGGTGATCTTGTTAATATCGTTCCTCATTTAGAGCATCCCTAAACCTCGCCATTAGCACCATTTGAGGTGGTGTTATAGGTTTCACAATAACCTATGAGATCTTACCTACTAACGTTGGCATCGGACCCTATATCTATGAGCCCCTGTCCTCATCCCCGTACCATGAGACCATGTCCTTTGGAAACTACCTGTAGTGTGGGACCCTATCCCCGAGTCTAGGGAGGTTCCTACACCGCAACCTCTGGTCCTATAATGCCACAACTTGAGCTTGTGTAATGTCCAACCGGCAGTGTGCAAACTCTGCTACTTATGCTTTTAAGGTGGTTACCTTTCCCCCATCTCCATCTCCACCCTGTGTGGGTGTCATTCCCTATGCTACCTATTCCTTTAAGGTTGTCACCTCATCTTATAAAATGGAAACATGTGCCTCGACCACCTGTAGTTACCCGTAAATTTATAATCTGGGCTTGAAGGGCAGCCACCTAACCTTGTAAGGTATCCCTTTGTAATATGATGGTGGCTAAGTTTGGTTTCCCTAGCCTTGATGGTTCCACCTGTAACTGTACCACTCACCACTACCTATATCTATCGGTAACCCCAGCATCATCTATTCTCCTATCCACTAGCTGCTCCTCCTACCCTGTAGGCACACTTAGTCATGGTGGAGACATAGGTCTCTCCACATCATCCCTCATGTACTATGGGAAAGGTGGGGGTACATCCTGTGGCAGACCAAACTATCATCTAACCCTATCCATGGGTATCAACTCATACTCTCTATAACATTGCCCATGTATCCACCTCTCCAATTGTAGCTCCTCTAGCTCCTCTACCATGCCTCTGTAGGATGGATAGCCAATATAGGGTCTCCACACAATATCGACCCCTAAAATCCCCTCCAATAACCATCTGTAATATAAAACATCATGTGTGGCCCTAGCCACTTTGTGTTTCCCACCAACTAGTACCCACCGTCTATATCCAACTTTGACCCAACCACCCCCGAACCAATCATGTCAGGGAAAACCAACTGGATGTACACATACGATGTGCTCATATGCCCAGCAGTGTAGTAGAAAGGTGCAAAACAAGCTAAATCACTGAAATATCCCATAAGCCCATAGCTCCATGTATAGCTACACTAGGAATGTCAATGCCTAGGAAAAATAGATCCACTCCTCCATCATATCCTAGAGCACTCCCATCAGTGCTCGTGGGAATCTCCCACCCTCAACATCTAGTAAGGTGAAACAACATACCACCTCCATCATCAAAATAACCAACCTCATCTCCTGAGGATGGGCCACATACATGTCTCCATAGCTAAGGCTTGTATTATGGTACCTCAACTCTCCCATCACCTCCCCAAATATAGCCACTATCGGCTCCATTGATTCCTCTGAAGAAATAGAATACATTGGATCCCTAACAATCGGTAGCCGTAAGATCCTGTACATGTCCTCTAGGGTGACATTCATCTCACCTATCAGTAAATGAAATGTGTTAGTAGTTGAATCCCATCTTTTGTTGAGTGTGACTATCAAGCTATGATCTTGAGCTATACACCTATAGCGATGGATCCCAATCAGTCCAACATCCGTCATATGCTCCCACTCCTCTCGCAGTCACACTAGACCACATCACTACCAACAGAGGTGGTACTCATCATGCATCTAGAGTTGGTCTCTCACCTACATCATCTAAACAAGACATTTTCAAGACTTGCCCATATCAACACACCCATTACTTGACTTACCTATTATACACCATACCTATTACCCAACACACCTATTACCTATTACACCATACCCACACAACAACCCTACTAACTACCCCTTTTACCCAACCCAATTTTACACCCGTTGCTCCTTACCATCCTCTCCTATTCTAGTTCAGTTCACCTACTTCCCCACCCCACATTGCCAACATAACATGTTACCCTACTTCCTCTACTTCAACCTTCATTTACACCTTCGTGCCTAGTTTTCCCCCTATATATCCCTTTCTTTTACCTATCTTCTCCTCAAGTTGACCGATGTCGGTCTACTTGACCATCATCGGTCCTTCTTTACTAGTGTCGGTCACCTAAGCCTTGACCAATGCCGAAAAGCACCAACCGACATTGGCCAAACCTTGACCGACGTTGGTCTCTGTTGTAACATCACAAACCAAAAACCTATCCCCCATTTTCAAAAATTGACAAAAACTTACCTAAAACCCTAATCTACCCATCCCACCCTATCCTAACTTAATTCCCAAACCTATTTAACCTATGTGTGACCTTCCCACTCCTCATTCCCTTCATTTTACCCATAAATTCAAAATTAAACACCCCCAAATTTTTAACCGAAATAATTTCAACGATACCATTTTCAATCAAATAATGGGTTTGGATCACCTCCTACCTCATCTCAATGGCATCTACATGGTGGCACATCTAGATGCTATGTCGGTGGTCCACTCAAACCCTCTCCCACCTCTATCATGCTGAAATCTACCTCGAATATCTCCACCAATCACACATCTCCAACCGCTCTCGTGGACCCATCTACCTGGCTCCTCTCACCACTTAGTAACCTCCACCTCAGCCAGGTACAATGCCTTGTCTTTTTCTCCAAGAAAAATGCACAAGTCACTCATCTATGTCATTTTCTCAAAGTCAAAAGACAACAATGATTCCATAAAATATGGAATTTCAACTTTATAACCCTAACCCGACATGAACGACATTGGTCATACCAAACCAATGTCGGTAACCTTATAACCGACATTGGTCACCTACCAGTACCATTTTACCTACCTTTTTCCCATTTTGAACAAAACTCCTTACTACCAAATACCTCGTAACCTCACCAAAACCTCTTACTCCTTACCCATAAGCCTAAACGACCGCTACATTTCCTTTTATTACATTTAGAAACGTGTTATTGTTGATCGGTCAAAATATGGCACTTAGAGAAAAAATATACAAAAGGTTCGTGCAAAAGATCAAAGTGCATTCAAAATCATGGGAGGATTGGGAAGGAATCACACGTTGAGGATAGAAACAAATTTAGGACTTAGCCATTTTCATGATGATGAGCTATTTTTGGAGAAAGTGTGTCGAACACACAAACCAGCTTAAAGACTTGCATGACACAGATGGCTATTTTTGGAGGATCGGATACGAAGCACTTTGCATGGGTATAGGTTGAGAATATATTTACTACTGATAGTTAACTAGAAAATTTTTGTTGTTAGCGCACTTATATGTGTGGCTATTATTGTAACGGCGTGTGGATAATAATAGCATGTGACCTATTTTGGATTAGATAAGCGGTGAAGGGAAAGTCCCCACCCTTATAAATATGTAGTGAACTATGTAGCATAGAGATAGTATGTAAGAACTGAGTTATTGTGAGGTTATGTTGTCAAATATGATATGCGTATAATCTATGGTATTATCTATTATAATAAGATTTTTGTATTATTGCATTTAATATAATGGGGGTTATTGGCTGAATCAAGGTGTTAATCATGGTTATATTTTATTATTGCATGAATGATTTCACTATGATTATTGTTTGATTCATGATACTTTAAGATCTAGATCTGAACATGCATTGTAGAATGATATATTAGTTATGGATTTGAATGCATTAAGTCTTCATCATGCTAACACCCTATAATAAAAACCCTAAAGAGGGCCTGACACCTTTTTGTGCTTTAGGTGAGCGCTCATTCTAGGCTAAGTGATGTGCCAACGTGCTTGGGATTTTACTGGTAAATTCTAGGCTACATCATTGGTTCTGTTTTTGGGACCTCTTTTTCAGTTTTTTCAGGATGGTTTGCGATGAAGACATACCGGTTAACCCTAGCAAGTATTGAGGAGTGGATGCATGACCTAAAATAAGAATGCGCATGAAAATTCAGCACTAGATCTGAGTTTAACACATGCACGTGGGTGGAGTGAAATCTTTATTCTTGTTTGTATGAGAGCTTCTTTATTATATTTCCAGTAGAATTATACGAGTGGCTGGTTGCTTATTCATCTAAACAGAATTAGAGATATCACACCCTTGTCTAGATGTAGGAAGAATTTTAGACCCTGTATGATGCTGATCTGATTTGGACTCGCACAGTAGATACGTGGTTCTGTGGTGTTTTGAATAGTTATATCTTGGAGTACTCAATTTTCACTTATTCGTGCTAAGAGGTAACTGAATTCCAGCTTTTATGATATCCCAGAGGAACTTACCTGCAAGGCATTCCATTGGCGATCAAAATTTTGATGGTAACCCTAAACTTGGAGAGTAAACCGATGGCTAACTAAACCCCACCATGCATAGGGGTAGGATCAGGCTTGGTGAAAGATGAAAGACCTAGATGAAGAGAGGCAGAGAAAGGAAAGGTGGCATAAGTATAATGAGGCCCGAGAGAGGGGGTAGAGAATGGTGGGAGGTTGCGAGTGAATGGCGTTGTGGAGAAAGATAGTTCAGAAAGAGTTGAATTTCACACAGAAGACATGGAACCTGAGCATCAGGAACTCCCCCATTTTGGAAATCATGACAGGGAACCCTCCTCAGCCTCACGTAGAAGTGCACCAATAGAAACAACCTAGGGTGTGGGCACGCATCTAAATCCACACAGTAACTTTGCCCTTGCATTTGGTCTTCCAAGATCTAGTATAAAAAAAACAGCCAAGAAGCTAATTCGGGTAGTGGGAGAATAGGAGTGAGTCATATAAGAAGCGATGGCAGTGCAAATGGCTTCATTGTTATATGGGGGTACCTTTTCATGTGTATCATCTCCACAGTATTCAGCCACATAGATTTTTGAACTCTCTTCTAGGAGTAATGTAACATTCGAGACTATCGAGTGCAGGTTCAAGTACTCTTTTGTTAGGACACGGGAAGTACATATTCTTTTCTGAACCCAGCTATAGGTTCGAGATTAGGAGGTATAGGTGGCTCTAGCTCTAGTCCCAAGTGGTTTTTAGCCACGATTTTCCCGTAGGTCTAATGCCAATCTCATTTGTATCCAATACCATTACGGTTCTCAAGTCCATTTCTAACCAACATACAAAACTAACTCCTGGAGATGAGATGAATTAACCTTATCTCATACATACTATATATACTCTCTCAAATCCTCTTTCACACTTGTTATGACTGTACATTTTTTTCACTTCATTAGGCACCTGAAACCACCTTGAAATGACACTACCACTCAAATTTCAAGACTCGTCTTCATGAGACCAAATTAATTCATCTTTAACCTCTAAATAAAACCTGAGAAACATGCTCTTGAACTCTCCCTTTTCCATCAATTCCTTTACATCAATTACAACAACTGAAAAATCAACAGGGTGAAATAATCTCCCCCTTTGTCATTGATGGCAACATACTAGAAACTTGATGGAAAACTAATATATGAAGCAATTTTCCAACACTCTCTCTCAAAAAAACATAATATGCTCATATCTTGTAGGCACTTCCCATGGGAAAATGTGTTCTCTTTTCTAAGATATTGTAGCATCATAAAAGGATCCTCTGGACCTATAATAATCCTCACCTAAGATCCCCCTAATCATATAAATCTTTATTTTTTTCTTTAATCGAAACAATACCTTTCTTACTAGGCCTTATTTCAATCCCAAAAACACTTTTTGCTTGCAAAGATAGTATAAGCACAACTTGTTCTGTTGGTGTGTGGGATCCTATATGTCCTCCACTCATATAAGGAGGTTCATCTCACATGGGTTAGGTTTAGGGTTTACTTGTGTGTCATGCACTAAGGTTACTCAAGCACCTATATGTACCCTTTTATTCTTCATTTATGAGTATACCAAAACACTCAGTTGTCTTTCTCTACATGTGCAAGATTTGTTCTGTTATGCAAGTTCTTCCATTGATTGATCGATTCTTCCTTGCGATTACGTTGGAGCCATTACGATTCCATTGGATTGCAACTTCATCGTGGTGCACATTTTTCGATACAATTCTCACAAACTCTTTCATGGTATCAGAGCTAAGATCGGGTAAATGTGCATTCGTCATTTGAGTTGTGATTACTCTTAGTTTCATTTTTTTACTCATGCAAGTTTTTCAATCATTATATTCTGGAATTTTTTAGTGCTAATGTTCTTAACAAGTTGCTCTTGGAAAGTTTTTGGTTTTGTTGTGTTCTTTGTGCATGTGTAGATCTCCTTGATTTTTAGGGGTTTTACAGCTACATTTAGCTAGATGTGGCTAAATTTAGCAGATAAGCTAAAAATAGAGGTTATTTTCTAGTTTTTATTTTTTTATTAAACTAAAAAAATTTAGATCTCTTTTTCTAGTTTCTTTGTGTTTTTTGCATGGTGGTTTTGTAGAATACATGTTTAAAAATTCAGTGTTTGGTGTTTCTGTGCTCAGCCCTAAGCTCTCTCCACCAAGCCATCTCCACTCTCTACCAAGTTCTCTGTTTGGTTTTTTAGCTCAGGTAGATCTCATGTGTATGTGTTCTTCCTTGTGTTGCCTACTTTGTGTAATTGATCTCGTGGCCTCATGTTTTGGCGGTCATTTCGTGATCTTCATTTTTGGCGAATCATTTTTGTGCTATTTTTTTTCGCGATTCCTCTAGTTTTCTGCGGTGGTCTTCCCCTGTTATGGTATCCCTTCCCTGTTGTGACCTATGATGGCTGCTCCTGTCATGGTCTCCCTACCGTGGTCTTCTCTGTCATGGCCTTGAGTCCCTTTCCCTATAAGATCCTTCCCGATCTGGTATTTTTCCTTGCTCTAGTTTGTGTGGCCCCGTGTTTCTCTGCAAGCCCATGCCATGGTCTACCTGTTGTGCCCTGCGTGCTCGCCCCACTCGACCTATAACTTTGAGTTCCCAATGGTTCACTCTCAATTACCTCCACAAAATGCATCCCTTTCTTTTCTTTCCCTCCACAACCGCACTCAACACCGTAAGTTTTGTTAATTTTATTTATTTCATTCAAAACCGTAAGTCCATTACTTCATTCACTATAAGTTTATTTATGGTAAGCCTTTTTTAAAATCTATTTCTATTAATCAATCTTAATAGAAATTAGTTTAGTTTGATTTACTAGATCTTCATAGATCTTGTTTTTTTCAAATTTTTAGATTTATTTAAATCAAATCAATATTAATTAGGATTTAATTTGTATTAGATCTTAATTATTTTTTTGTAATTAATTAGATTTAATTATTTTAAATATAGTTTTATTAATTACGAATCTAATTTGTTTTATGATTAGTTGTAATTTAAAAATCGTCTTTTACATTAACGTTAATTTATCATTTTTTTAAAGTCCTAATTGCTTTAAAATTAGCTAAATAGGACGTTTCAAAACGGTAATTTTTAAAAGCGTTATTGTTGATTTTTACTAATCATGCGCTCAAGTGTGCAGTAACACTTTGAGCACCTATTTGTCTTCTACTTGCTTTTCCAAGCCTCTTAAGATCTTTCAAACTCATCTTGAGTTCGTTTAAAACATTGTATCTTACCCTTATTATTTCTTGCGACTAGTGATCACATCCACCACATTTTGTAACAAGGGAGTATCCTCTGTGATGTGAGATGCTCTTTATCACAACCAAGATTTGATTTTGCCTCCTTCCTAGTTTTTTCAATTTTGCTTTTATACGTTGTCACTTTTACGCTCCACAAAACATGATTTTGGTCTCCTCTCTTGTGTGTTATTACACCGATTGCAAGGTGATTTACTAAGTGTTTCAAGATGCATGCTCGGACCTGATTATATTCAATGCACTAAACTATAAAGTGCCGAAAGCAGGGGGTTTCTATATTGTCTAGGGTGGTTGTGTTTCTTTTCTTTATTCCTTCTCTCTCTTTTCACTATGGATGTACTATAAATTCCTTTTCTTATGTCGTTCAACTTCTTCGAATGGAGATCAAAAATGATTATGAAACTAAGGGGTAAAGGGTTATAACTCATCACCATGGGAGCTGAGACTGAACCAGATGATGACCCTGAAAAATTTAAGTGGTTAAACCGTAGTGATGAAGCTTTAGGTCTTCTTTGCATGTCTGTTTCTCCTAACTTGCTCTTCCACATTTATTCATCTGAAACACCTAAGTCTGCGTAGACAACATTAGATGAAATGTTTGGAAAATAAGATGACATGAGAGTGCATGAGTTAGAAAAAGAACTACTAGGGTTAAATCCTAGTGATTTTGAAAATTTACAAACTTTCTTCTCGAATTTTGTCCACACTAGATTGTTGTTAAAGGAATGTCAAGTAGAGAAGAAATATTCTCAACCGGTCTTATCTATTCTCTCTAAGTTAGGTCCCAAATATTTTGTCTTCATGTCAAAATTTTACACTACAAAAGCTGCATTGGGAAATGATTGGAAAATGACCTCCTTTGACCATTTTTCGTCCCAACTCATTTGAGAACATGACAAACTCATTCAAATGGGATCTCTCAAGTCCAAGCAATATGCCCTTGTAGCCAATACTAGTAAGGAAAAGAAGACTGAAAAGAAGAAATAAAAAAAGGATCAACCTAAGAAGGAAACCAAGACCAAAACTAAAAATAACATGAACACTTCGAATTATGAGCCTAGAGCACGAGAAAGATAACTATTTTTGTTCTTATTGCAAGAAGTCTGGTCATAAAGAGCATATATGTGTAAGAAAACAAATTTATCACCTTAGTCATTTGCTTGAGAAAAATCAAATAGGTGTTCTTGAGTCTATCAAAAAAATTCTCCGAAGGCCGAGTCTTCCACTAGAAATGGTTCTAAATCTAATAAGAAGAAAGGAAAGGCAATTGTAGCCAAAGTTGTTCATTCTTGTTGGTGCCATTTTTGAGCTTGCATCATGTTACCCTAATTTTTCAAATCTCTACTTGCTCATAAATGTTTTATCTTTCGAATTAGTGGTTTGTAATTCTTCCCCTCTAGTTGAATGCTTCAAATGCTCACAAACTTGTTGTTTTTCTCTAGTTTGAAATAATAATCCGTGTGTGCCTTGTTTGTGCCCTAATTTTCCAAATCGAAGGCTCTGCCATTTTTCCCTTTTTCTCGATCATGAAAAATAAAAATTGATCGATTCATACTTGTATGTATTTGAAAATCCAATCCTAAGATTGAGAATTCTCTAAAAACATGTTTCAGTTGCTTCAAAATCAAAAAATTTGCCATCCTTGGTGAAAAAATTGAATTCTAGGGCATCCCTTGAATTTTCTACATTTTGACGGTTAGACGGGCATCATTTTCCCGTCAAAATTATTCCTCAAAGCATGAATTGGCAATTTGGTGGGTTCTTGTTGGCGAGGAGTGGCGGAAAATTGATCTAACTTGTCATTTTTTGATTTTTTGGCAAAATCGTGAATTTGGTTCCACAGATCCACCTTTTTCGAAATTTCCTGCGTGGCATGTTCTCATTGGTCAGGGATTGGAAGGTGGTCGGATCTCCTTAGAATTTTTTGGCTTTATTTTGTAAAATTTTCAAAGTCAAAAATTGGCCCGAAAGCCTGCAGCTAACCAGGAGTGGACACGTGTCCTAAAAATTCAAGAAAGGAGGAGCGAGCCGACAAAGGACTTAGAGTTTTTAGCTCTATTTTTTTTTAAAAATTGAAAAATCAGTTTCATCCCTGCTCCAATCAAATAAGGACACATGGCAATATTTTGGTCAGAGGAGATGTGGATGGTGGATGAACTTTGAGAATTTTTGTGTTTTTTGGGTAAAAAAATTAAAGTGACCAATCACAATGAGACACGTGTCCAGGAAAGGTCAAAATGAAGGGGCAGAGGTTTGGACTTCAGAGGACACTTTGGAAATTTTGTATTTTTGGAAAAATGGTTTAAATTTAAAAATTATGAGTGCATCCCCGACAAGGAGGATGTTTTTAGGCTTGTGCGGGAACGCGGGCCTTCGGAGGTAAAAGGGAAATTTTGCCTTTTTGGCAAAATTGGTTAAAATTGTAAAAAAGATGCATGCCTCCACAACCAATCCAAGTGAGGAACGTGGCCTTTTTAAGGTCAAAGGAGAGCACGGGCCACCGGTGAGTTTTGAAATTTTCAAAATTTTGCAAGGAGGTAGGATGGAAAAAGAAACACATGGCCCATTGTTGAATCAATCAAAGCAAGCTCCACGTGGCATCAAGAAGGCGATCTTTGGGAATTTTGGGAAAAATTTCTTTTTCCAAAAAAGAGTTAAAACTGATGGAATTGATCCATAATTCCACTTTGGGGCCCACATTTAAACACGTGGCAAGCTCGGGGAAGGGTGGGGGAAAAATGGCAAAATTTTCTCGAAATTTTCAAAAGGTTATAAAGAGAATATTTTTAACCCTGGGCCCATTACAATCATATTTTACCACATGTCCGGCCCTATCCAAAAATTAGAAAGGAAACCCAAGCTTATTTTTGAGTCCTCATCTTCCACGTGGAGGGCCAGGATTGAAAGTTAAATATGATCGACAGTTGTTGTGCATTCATTTGTTTTGGCCACCATGGGAGCTCCAGGAAGTTTGGAATCACAAATTTTGTATCAAATTCCATCAAATTTTTAATGATTTTGTGTCATCTTGGCCTTTCATGATCATTGGGATCACTTTCATGGCTTGATTCTTTGATCTAGGGTGTTTTTGAAGCAATTTTTTTCCTAGGCTCGTAAAAAATGTAAAAGTTAGATCTGAAGTTGCAGGAGTGAATTTGGAAAGGTAAAAGGTAAAATGATTAGTGAAAAGGTGTTTTCCTACCTCAATGATGAAAATCGTGCCTCTAGGAAGGATAATGATTTGAAATTTTGTAATGATTCAACCTTTTTAACACACCTAGCATCCTTCAAACATTTTTCTGTTTGATGTCCCTTTCTAAAAATCATGAGGATTGTTTGTAACAAACTTGATCCCTTGGCATGTTCTTTGCTTGGGAAAGAAGGCTCCAATGTGGAAAGAAGTATATAATGTAGTTTTGAGAAATGCAAATGGTCGAGATTGAAATTCATGAGAAAATTTTTGAGAGAAATCCATCTTCTGAGAAACCCTCCAAAAAACCGGTTAATGTCTTTTGTGTTAGTTCTTCATGATTGTGAGTTGGTTACAAGTGTATATCCATCACACATCTCTGATATTGTTCATGAAACTCTCCCCTGCTGATGAATCTAACAAGCTTTTGAGTTAATCTATGTTTTTCTGGGCAATATGATGTATGTTATCATTTATAAATACCTACAAATAGTTTTCATTGTTCTTGTTGCAATCTTGCATTGAAAGTCTTTACTAAACCACATAGATCTCATTCTTATTGATAGTTTAGTGGCACTTGCAGTTTTATTTTTCAGAAGAGCTTTCATCTAGCACTGAAAATAAGCAGTTTAAAATCACTTCACCTTCATTTGTCAATTGAGATTGCTTGCAAGCCTTTGGAGGTACCTTAGGTGTGGTTTGATCAAGGATTTTTGTGTTTAGTTGAGTTATTTACTTCAATATTTTGTTGTGAGGTATCAAATATTGTGTGAAGATTGCAATCTGGGCTTCCATTTGTGCACCTTCTAGTTGAAAGAACATCTTGATTGTCTAAAGTATTTTATCGATAGTTGTTCAAATATTGAAGAGGTTGTCAAAGATCTGACATAGTCAAGTTTTTCTTGTCAATATCCCACCATAACATCACCTAAAAACAAATCCTACCCAATACTACCCCTGATTTGCATTTGTGTATCCACGAGAAGATCAAAATCCATTTGCAAAAGTATGCATGAATAGATCGGATTTCAATGTCTCTAGTAACCTTTGCCTTGTTTTGAAAACATACCAATATTTTAGCAAAGTGACAACTCATGAGATTTCATAACTAGGGTGTTGAACATGTTTTCATCAAGGTATTCCTCACGAAATTTGTGCCAAAGGAAGGGTATCTTCATCTCCTTCACCATTACAAGGTTACAAATTAGGTTCTCTTACCTTGGTTATAAGGCACAACCTAAAACAGTTAGCACAAGATCAAGTCCTATTAGAGTGCTATCCATCTCTCCACAAACTTGAGTTCCGGTTAGATCATACCCCACTACCAATGACATACAACATGGTCTATCCGTCTTCAAGCCTCATGACATATCTTTGATGTTGCTCAACATGAAAAGGAGAACAAATTTGGGTACCAACACCATCAACATGGATTATAGATTCAGGTGCCTCACACCACATGGCTTCTTCACATGTTGATTTTTCCAACATTGAGCCTTGTGGTATGTCCCAAAAATGATGGGTAATGACACGAACGTGTCAGTTTCTGGTAGTGGATTGGTAGAGAAGGATGGGGGAATATTCAACCAAGTGTTGAGTGTTCTTGATCTCTCTAGCAATCTCCTATCGGTTTACCAAATTACTCACCGTGGTGAGGAATGCAAGTGGAATTTGGTCCTAACTCGGTGATTATTTGTGATCTTAACGATGACACTACGGTGGTTGAGGGAAAGCGAGATCACCATTCATGGTTATATAAATTTTCTCACTTTACTTCGATTCTATGACCACTTCCTTTCTCACTCATGCAAATGAGGTTAGTAAGCTATGACATGATCATTTCAAACATCTAAATTATTTCTACCTTGAACAATTAAGCCAAAATTAAATGTTAAATGGGTTACCCCACGTCAAGTTTTCTAAGGGTATTGATGAGTGTTGTACCCTTGGAAAGCATCCTAAAAGAACTTTGACAAAGGAAAATCCTGGAGAGCTACTCGTCCCTTGGATCTTGTTCACAACGATATTTCTGGTCTATTTCCATCTCCTTCATTTAATAGAGCTCTTTATGTGTTGACCTTCATTGATGACTATTCGTGATATACTTGGGTATGTTTTCTTAATCTTAATTCTGAAGTCTTTGAATATTTTCAGGACTTTAAGGCTTTTGTTGAGAAATAGGTGGAATGGTCTATTAAGGTTCTTCAAATTGACAATGGAGGTGAATATGTAAACAATAGGTTCATGGATTTATGTACTTCTTAAGGGATCTCCTTGCAAAATTCAGTTGCTTATACTCCTTCACATAATGAATTCATAGAAAGAAAGAACCATACTCTTAAGGAGATGGCCACTTATATGATTCACTCAAATCTCTTCCTCCACAATATTGGGATGAAGTAGTGAATTGTGCTACTTACATTCAGAACCATGTTCCACACAAGGAAGTAAGAGGGATGACACTCTTTGAAGACTAGTTTGGATGCTATCCTAATGTTCAGCACTTTCAATTCTTCGGATCCTAGGCTATGGCTTGGATTCCCAAAAATAAACGCAAGGCTTTGGAACCACAATCCAAACCTTGTATCTTTGTAGGGTATCCTAATGACGTGAAGGGATATCAATTGTTGAATCCTACTTCTCATGAGCTTTATATTGAGATAAGTGTTAATTTTGATGAGTATTCTTTGACTTCTACTTCTCCACCTATTGAGGTTCTTCATCTCGCTGATTCAGATTCTGACTCATCAGATGATGATGTTGTTGAGTGTGCTCCTCTTCCTAATCCTCGATGATCGGACCTCTGAGTCTTCTGATTATGATAGTAGTGATGATGAGGACTATGTCCCTTCTCACTCAAGTGAAGAATCTTCCAACTCTAAGCCTGATCCTCTTGGTCCTCTTTGGGCTAGGAAAAATTTGTAAAGTGTTGGAGATTTAGTTGGAGATACTTCGGATATGAGACATACTCACTCAGATTTCATTGGACCCCACTCTTTCTTCACCTCTCGCTTCGATCCATAGTATTTTTGAGAGGCTTCTTTTATTCTGAGTGGAATTCTTCCATGGATTAGAAGTATTCCTCTCTCATGAAGAACAATACTTGGGACCTCACCCCTCTTCCGAAAGGAAGAAAAATCGTTCGGTATAAGTGGGTGTTCCGAACAAAGTATGGATTAAATAGATATTTCAAAAATTTTAAAGCATGATTAGTAGCTAATGGTTTCTCCCAGATATATACGGGGTTGATTATCTTTGAAACCTTTTCTCCGGTTGTGAAGATTACTTCTATTCAACTGACCCTAGCCATATCCACAAAAAACAAATGGAAAGTCCATCAAATGGATGTTAAGAGTGCCTTCCTTCATGATGACCTAGAGGAAGAGATCTATATGGAACAACCTTTGGGTTATATCCATGATCCCTCCCTCATTTATAAGTTAAATAATTCTCTTTATGGCCTCAAACAAGCCCCTTAGGCTTGGTATGCCAAGATGGACTCTTTTGTACTTACATCGGGGTTTACTAGGTGTCACTCTTATCCAAATGTTTATATTCTACGACAAGATGACTCCATAATCATTCTTGTTCTCTATTTTGATGACTTGTTGATCACAAGAATCTCTTCCTCTATTATTTATTCTATTAAGATCGCTATGGCCAATAGGTTTTCTATGACTGATTTAGATCTACTTGAATACTTTCTTGGGATCCAAATTTCACAATCTGACTCGAGAATTATGATTTCACAACCTAAGTATGCTCTTGATTTGCTAGCTTGATTTCAGATGTCCGATTTCAAGTCTTCTCCTACTCCTTTTCTTTTCAAGGTTAAGTTGGTTGCTGATTTCTCTACTCCCTTGGTTAATGGTACCCTTTATCGGCGAGGTTAGTGGGAGCTTGATTTATTTGACTTACACTCAACAAGATTTATCGTATGCTATTGGGATCGTGTCTAGATTCATGTAAGATCCACATGAGCTGCATTCAAAAGAAGCTAAATGGGTCCTTCATTATGTTCATGGAACCTATACTTGATGGCATTCACTATCATGGAGGGTGGATATTGACTTGATTGGGTTCACCGATTCTGATTGGGTCGGTGACTTAGATCATTGGAAATTTACTTCGCTCTGAGTTTCTCTCTTGGTTTGGGTCTTATTAGTTGTTCTAGCAAGAAGTAGAATGCAATTGCAATTTCTCCTATAGATGTAGAATACGGAGAGGAGTAGTTAACATTGCCACGTGAAGCTATTTAGCTACGGGGGTATTCGACATATTTTGGCATCCACTTTCGATAGCCTACCATTATCTACTGTGATAACACAAGCACTATCTCAATTTGTAGAAATCCAATTCAACATCATGCGGATCAAATTACAAATTTATTTACCAAGCCCTTCACTAACATGAAGTTTCTTCACTTACGGTCTCTTCTTGGGGTGAGGTCTTATGCATTTTCTCATCTTCTTTGGGCTATGTAGTCCTTTTATTCTTATTTTTATTCTAGGATCATGTTGTTTGTATATGGGAACCTTATCGTCTCTTTAGTTTCCTGGCCCCATTGACACATCTTTCTTAGTTATTTAGGAGTGTCATGTCTTTCTGTCGACTCATCATAAAGCTACCCTAGCTTTGATGAAGGGGGTTTTAGTGTGTGGGATCCTATATGTCCTCCACTCACATATGGAGAGTCATCTCACATGGGTTAGTTTTAGGGTTAGGCTTAGGGTTTACTTGTGTGTCATGCACTAGGGTTACTCAAAGCCCTATATGTACCCTTTTATTCTGATTTATGAGTATGCCAAGACACTTCGTTGTCTTTCTCTACATGTGCAAACTTTTTTCTATTATGCAATTTATTCCATTGAATGATCGATTCTTCCTTGTAATTACATTGGAACCATTATGATTCCACTGGAGTGCAACTTCATCGTGGTGCACAGTTTTCGATACGATTCTAGAAAACTCTTTAAGTTCTAGAACTCCTTCATGAGACAAATTTTGATAGACTTCTCAAACTTATAGAAAACAAGATTCATTAATACACCCTTCTTCAATGCTCCTCCTAAGCTCTTGAACCACTCTACTAGAAAGTTTCATCATTTCTTAAGTACCTTGAGAATAGTTATGCCATGTTCAAAAATATACTAAACTCCCCATGGAAAACTTGACTCATTCATACCATTTACACCTATAGAAGCATTAATTTGACTGTGGCACTATATTATACTGAAAAAAGTCATATGACCCACTATTCATTCACACATTTGAGAAACTCCTTCAATATTTATTTTAAGATCATTAACAAAGCATATACATTGAGTTCTAAGATCTGAATATCACTTTGCAACCTTCTACAACTTTCAACCTTTACTTAGACTTAATCATAATCATAGTCTGAGATACACGTTTATCCAAGAATTTATGACTTAACCATAGACTTTCACTGATCTGCAGCATGACACTTTTCTCATTTACAATCATTCAGTGTCCTATCACACTCTAAGTTTTCTTATAGAGGGTATCTATCCTTGACCATGAGAAGCTTAGAAAACCTTTTCAACACTTTCTATTCTTTGCATAAGAAGGTACAACAGACCACTTAATACATGACTCATAATTTTCACTTCCAAATTGAAATTATGCACTAAGAGATGACTGATATGCAACAATTAAGGAGAGAAAAATTCTTACTATTATATACTTGACTGAAACACATACTTGCAGCAATAATACTATGACAACAATCTTATACTTCTCTTTTCCTGAAAAATTAATCATGACTTCCATACAAGACTTGTCAAGTACATGAATTTTAAAAATATTGAAAGACATACCTTAGGATTCTTTCCATGCTTGAACATCTTGAATGCATGTATCAACACCAATTGATGAAAAGAACCTTCAAGATCATACTTTTCTTCTTTTCCAACTGATGCATGCCTTCTAAAAGCCTAGAGAAGGCATACCACCTCATGGGATCACCTTAGAATAGTAGGAAGTCATCAAAGTAACTTGATGACTCATTCTTTCTTCCTCTTTCTCTAGTTTTCTTATTAATCTTTTCAGATTCATTCCTTGGTGTGACCACAAGATCACTTGATCTCTCATCCTCTTCTTGGGTGTCGATAGACATAAATGTTGCAATTCATACACCTATTCTAATACTGCTTGGGGAAAACATTCTTCATGCTTTGTACTAGAGTTGTTTTCTTTCTTCTTTCCTTTGTCATCATTTCTTCTATCTTTCTTGTGCTTTCTTCCCTTGTGATTGATTTATATTGTTATTTTTCTTGACATCTTCCTTGCTATCTTTTTATCACCTTTGATATTTTAACTTCTAATTTTCTTCTTTGACCTTACATACCAATTTTTCTTTGTGTTTCCTTTTGTTTTATCTTTGCAATGCATTTAGATTATAGTTGAATCTGAGTGACTCATGAAAATGTCTAGAAAATTCTCCTAGCTTATGGAAATAAAATAACCTAATTTTTGTCCCAAAGCTGTCTTACTTGGTTTTCCGACAGTATTTGGCTATATGGCCTTTTCCTTTGCAACTAAAACACATTATTTCCTTTTCATAGTCAAACCTACAATCTCTCTATGGATGGTATTCATCTACCTTTCTTCTACAATCTCTTGCTCTATGTCCAAAGATATTACATGAAAAACACACTCCATGAAACTTACCTGATAATATTCTTGCAGCTTGTTTCCTAAAGATATTTTTGTGCTCTTTGTTTTCCTTTTTGGGATGAGAACATCCTTGACAAAAAGTATGGCTTGATTCAGCTCTCAAATCATTTTTTTTTGTTTGTTCCAGTTCCTCCTTTAGGGTCTTTACTTCTGCACTTATTCTTTCAAATTCTTCACTCTTGGCTTGGATGGATGCTTGACATAACTCATGACTGAACTCATTCTTTTTTTTTTAGTATAAATTTCTTTATTTCTGATTTCCAAACTAAGCTTATCATCAGAATATGTTTTCTTGACCAGAAACTCATTGAGTTTACTTGAGACCTGCTTTAACTCAACCTTTAAAGTCTTTAGTTCTTCTTCAAGTTTGATACATGCATCATCTTTTTCTCTTAAGGCCTTTGATACATTTTCAACATATGAGGACATATCATTTAGTTCATGACCATGGTTAGCCTCCTTGAGTTTAATTTCTTCCTTTAACTCCTTTATAAGGGCTTGAGCAATTTCATACCTCTTTTTCAACACTAATATTTCGATGTACTCATGCTTGTGTCTTTAGGATCACCTCCAAGTTGTTAGGCTTGATTCAGGAGGACCATGATCTGATACCAATTGTTGGAAACTATGACACTGAGAGGGGGGATGAATCAGTGTCTTCACAAATTTACCTTCTTAAATATGATATGATAAAACCATAAACACACAAAAAAAATTGCAAGATAATACATAATGACACAAGGTTTAATGTGGGAAACCCAAAATGGGAAGAAAACCCACTGAAACTATGAACTATGCTTAGGACCAATTTTTCTTGCTTCTATTACATTAGTTTCAAGGTTGAGCTTCAACTCAACCTGGAGTTGCTACTCCTCAATTTGACCAAGCTGCTACCTAGTCTGGAGGCTTCACCCCCTACAATTCAATCAACTTCTACTTGATATTTAGTGAGCTTCAACTCACAAGGAAGCTTCAACTCCCCAAATGATTTAGTCAACTACCACTGACCTTCTGCAAGTTGTTACTTGTGTAGACACCTATAATTTAACCCGAGTAATTTAAATACTTAAATTACACTAATTATCCTCTTTCTTGCAAACTGATGACATATCGTCAATATAACACACTTTCTCTTCTATCATCGTTAATTAACTACATTACGCAAGTTAATTAACCCTTCTATACAATAAATACACTAATTAAAGACCTTCCATTAATTAATCCTCCCTTCATACGAACTAGTTAATTATTATTAATTAGTTAGCTTCCCATTTCATTAAATCAATAAATCATCATTTATTTGATTAATTTTATCCCATATTCTAAATCATGCTAATTATTCCTCTAAAAAGATTCTATAATCTTGCACACATATTAATTAATCACTTTGGTTAATTAATAAACCCCCTCAAATCCCCATGGGTCATTAACGAACAAACTAAACTCTCATAAGGTTGACTTAACACTGTCTAAACCTTCCTTATCCACAACTAACCCAACCTCTCTATTGTCCCACATGTAAAGGGATGTAGAGATTATTTTATCCATTGGGCTATATAAGGATCCCTCCTCCTACCTTTCTTCTTACACCTAAAATGACCATAAAGCCTAAGTTATAGACATTTTCATCCTCTTAAAGTATTCTTCATTGGAAGAGCTAGTTATCTTCATCTCTTGCATTCATCCATCCAAGTTTTGAATTCATATGGAGATATGTCAAATGGTCTGGTAGCCATGGATTTACAAGACTCCATTCTTGAAAGCCTTGGGATTCAAACATACAATCAAACCTTCGATTTCTAAGGATCCAAATAGGTTCATGTTATTTGATTAGCATTTAAGAGAGATAGAGATTAATGGATTAGCATGTTAGTTTGAATATTTATTTATGTTCTAATGCAAGGATGATAGTAAATTAGTCTTATTTAATCTCTAAGCATGATGGTGCATATGTTTTGATTTAACTTTGTTTTAGGAATACTAGGTGTTAGTTCTAATTCTCTTTACATAGCTAATAAATTATTGCATATATATGGCATGCCCGATGGGATGGGTCCTTAGTCCCTTAGCATTGTAGTTCAATTTTTGTTGTTATTTCAATATTTGGCTGACCCATGATATGCACATGTGTGAAATAATGTTAAATTCCTTATGATTTTGCTAACTTTTCATTTGTTTAGTCTTGTTTAGGGGTTTAATATTGATGGGTTGTTGTCAATTTTGATCTAAAATATCAAAAATTTGACCTTTTTGAAGTTTTTAATCTTAAAATGACATATTTTTTATGTCACCCAGGAAAAGGAGTGCACACATCATTCTATGAGCGCAGGCATAACTCTCACTCTGTGTTTTTTACACAGGGAGCTCACACACCAAAAGTTGAGCACACACATCCATGATCTACTTTGTCTGTCATTTTTTCTATGGGGGAGTGCACAAATAAAAATTTGAGCATACACACCAAAATTTGAGTGCATACACTATGAAGGGCACGTACACACTAAACTGTGTTCATTAGCAATCTTCTAGAGGCCATAACATTTTCTCCCAAACTCAAGCGACTCCATTTTGTTTTGTGTTGGAAAGGTATTGAAGTGAAATACGCAATGGAAACATAAATTTGGGGTTTTGAGTTACCAAAAATTTAAGGTTTTCATTTTTAGAAAACTAGTCATTTCTAACATAACACCTTGCGGGGTTTATTTGAGACTAATTTCCATTTTACATGGTATATTTGAACATAATTTGTGCTAATTTTTCTTGATTAAAGTTAATGAATGTTTCCTTTTTTAAGGAGGATAGGATTGCGTATGCTCTTCCCTTGTATATTTTAGGTGATCTTGGGAATTAGAAATGATTCTACACCTTGTCTATTCTTTAGAAAACATCTCATTTAACTTTTTTTGCTAAGGAAATGAATGTCAAGTTGGTTAAAATAAACAAATTGTATGTGTTTTCATTAATATATACATAGTTGGGCCTTTTGTCGCGTATGCTCTTCTCTTGCGTCCTTGGACGATCTTGAGAATCAGAAATGACATCTTGTCCCCTTTCTTGATTGTGGAGAACTACTAACATCTTCGTGTAGAACCCAAAGAGACGCTTGCAAAAGAAAGGAATCTAAACAAATTTCTAACATGTTTCTCGTAGGTTGCCAAATAGAGTTCAACTAAACCACATTAAGATAAACAAGATAAAAAACACACCACAAACATCACACTGTATTTACAGGTTTCAGAAAGGGTATGTCCCTATCCACTCAACTAGAACATAACCCCTTTGGCATAACACCTTAATATAAAACAATGGGGGTGGTTAGGAACCCTAAAGTAGTCCATGCAAGAGGGAACCTTGTGGACAAAATGGGAACTGCTCCACACATCCAATTGGCTAGTGTAACATTTGTGAGATTTAGCGTCAAATTTATATGTATCATGACCCCAATAAGAGTACACAATGGATGCGTTTATTGCCCACTATTCTTGAAGGGGGTAAAGTAAAGCCAAGATACTCTAAGAATTAGTCAGTGTGACTTTTCTTGGAAAATTGAGCTCGCTCTTAGATAAATTTTGACACCTAGATGAGTGAACCACCTAGGAAGCTATCTTTGACCATGAGCCAAATTTGACCATATCAAAACCAATTTGATTTGAGAGCCATTATTCATCATGAAACATGTGAAGTGTTACTTTTTCTTATTTTTTCACTCACCCTAAAGCGAGGAAAAAATCTTCCGAAGTGATGCCAACATTTTTCACCCCCAATTGATCTACTCCCTTCACTTTCTTTTGAAACTTTTTTAATTAGAAGAAGAGTGACCACCCTTGTGTTGCTAATTTATTGTATTCACCACTTTTGTGTCCATTTACACTCATCCATGTTTGTGGCTGAGTTTTTAAATGTATAAATTGTGTGGATACATTTTCATATCATTAGTAGCCTTTTTGATCTTGATACCCTAGTCAAGATTGCCATCGTAGTTAGGCTTGATTCATCACTTGATTCTCCTTTGAGGAGTTATCTTGCTTGTATCGTATCACCACAATTTTTATACTTATGTCTTGTTTCCTTAAAACTTGACCTAAGTGTTTAGATTGTAACATTAGGCTACATGTATCGTTATAATTCCTTGGTATAATCTTGCCTTAGTTTGCCTTCAAACGTTACCTTGATTTTGAAAAGTGTTGTTGTTACCTTTGTGTACGTCATAATAATGTTATTTCAATATTAATACCTTACTTTTCCATAAAGTTTGTTTAACTTATCTTAGTGGTATTATTGTGTCATTCATGTTTGTAACTTCTACTTTTTGAGATTTAGGTCTTGATTAGATCTAAACTCTCTTTTAGTATACCTTGTTTGGAAATTGTATCAACCTTTAGTTATTACTTATGTCTTGTTCATTTCTAAACTTAGCATAAGTGGTGACATTTTTGGTCATATTACGCATCAAATTATTGATTGATCGGACACTTAAGAATTACTCCATTTGATTGATTGGTTTACAGGTGTGATTATGTCTCGTTCGTCATATTAACTTACCAATTTAGGACAATCACTTTGATCCATTGATTCTTTATCATTTAATATTATTTGGTTATTAATTTGGATTTGTGTTTTAAACTTGCATGATTGTTCCTTGTGTTTATCTTCCTTATAAAATCATTTCTAGGACAATAATTTGGGTGTTTTCACGTCATGACATTCTTGTTTTTTCCTAAGTTCATGATTATTTTTCAACACATCTTTCAAACCTTGGAAAATAAATTTCCTATCAAAAACTTTTGCATCAATCAAACATAGGAAATATTTCCTTTGTATCCTTTATGTTGCTAAAATTTTGATCAATCCTTTGACATTTACGCCTCCAAAATTGATGGATTATCAATCTTGAGTCATTACGATGAATGTTTTCCTTAGCTCCCCTTTGGAAAATCACACAAACATCCCCATCTTTACGAAATGTCTATTTAGTTGTCATTATGCTACCCAAATCAATATGAAACCTTCTTCAATTTGAAGAAGTTCAATCACGCTATTTAGGTCTAGTAATTTATATCAAACATGCACCAACAATGACTACTTACTGCAAGATCCCTTATCCATACGAAAATAAGGAATCAAATTTTCAGCGTTCACATCAAAATATGCCCATCATGACTAAACCTCATTTGGTTCTTCACGCTAGAGAACCCATCTGGGTAACTCATTCCCTACCTTCATCTCATAGTCGGTGGTATGGTTTGGACACTTCTAATCTAAATTATTATTTGCATTCCCCCCACTCTTCTTCTAATTATAATCCAAACATTTCCTCTTCTTCTAAGGATTCCAATCCAAATATTTCCTCTGATTCTTCTAATGATTCGGATCCAAACTACTATTCAGATTCATCTAATTTGACTCCTAAGTCATGGTCCTCCCCTTCTTCGTAGGACCTCCTTCATCATACTTATACTATGATTTTTATTCCCCCTTTCTTCGTGGGACCTCCTTTATCATTCATCCAATTCGAATCCTAAGTCGTGGTCCTCCCCTCCTTCATAGGACCTTCTTTATCATTCATCTAATGTGATTCTTGAGTCGCAGTTCTCCCATTATTCGGAGGACCTTATTTATAAAACATATAATACGATTATTCAATCGTAGTCCTCCCCTTCTTTATAAGACCCCTTTTATTAGTCTCCTTGATAATGTCTTCTTCCCTTAAATATAAACACGACTCTAAATCCCTACAATCAAACATCTAATACAATTCTTGAATTGTGGTCCTCTCTTTCTTCTCAAGACCCTTGTTATTATTCATCTAATGTGATTCTTGAATCATGGTCCTCCCCTTCTTCATAGGACCTTCTTCATCAATCACCCCATGAAGTCTCCCTTCTTTGAAAATTTGTGCGACTCAAATTCCTTCTATTCAAACATCCAAATTGACTCCTATGTCACAATTTTCTGACTTTAGACTTAATCCTATTAGTTTATAAATGATATACCACTATATAGGTAGGTCCACACCACCTTATTCTACTTCTAAGACATCTAGCTCCACATCTTCTTCATCACCCACATCATCTTCTTCTATGAATCATCATCAAACATCTTCTAATTCTTCCACACTAATTGAACCTCTTTCTTCCAATCAACCCCTAGTGGTCGATCAACAACTCATACTAATTGACCTCTTTTAAAATGAAGAAATAATCAGTGCATTTATAGGGTCACATGAAGATATTCCTTTAGCAGATTATGAGCAATGATTCTCTATATACTTCGATGCATTTGCATATTGTGAGGAAAATTTTGATTCTTTTTATCAAGAAATGGAGGAAGAGCCTCGGATCGTGTAACTTGATCCTCCTCTTATTCTTCCATATTCACATTCTTCATTATGTGATGAAACTCATGGGTCTTACATTGATCCATGGCCTATCTTATCATCACACAATCCTTCTATGTCTATCAAATTTTCTCAATCACAGTCTCTTATGGGTCAACGCCAAGTATCCCTTCATCTTTGTCTAGGTATGGGTCACCTTCTAGTAGCCCTCCCTCTACTATTTGTGGGACATTTTTAGTATCCCACTATCTTCTTTTCTTGGGTCTTTTCCAACTAGCCCCTTGTCTTTTATTTATGGGTCACCCCGGGTAGTCCATCATCTTCTATTCTTGGGCCACATCCTAGTATCCCTTCATATTTTATTCATGGCTCACCTTCTGGTAGCCCCTCTTCTTCAATTCTTGGACCATATCCTTTTCATCCATCACATTATTCTTCTACCAAAGATTGTGGCAAGCCCACCTTAATTTCTCACATCAATTCTAAATGTCCGCATTATTCTCCCACTTCTTAAGATCATATAAGTCACACATTATCTTATAAAAAACCTAGATCGGTTCTTTATCAATCCAAGATAAAAAATCCAAAGAGCTCTAAAGCTCTCAACAAATCAAATGATCGTAAAATCCAAAATCAAATGTGATTCTAGAATGCACACCAATATACCCATCGAGTATGGCACAAAGTGTTGAAACCTATGGATATGGAACTCAAGCTCCCACATACAAAACCCATGTTTCAAAACAAATCATAGTCATTTGTTAAGTGTGAACTCACCATGATCATCGAGATAGGGGATAATATTACTTTTTATAAACAAACACGCTTAATCTCTCTTATCAAATAAATTACAAACATAATTGTTGGATCCTATCACGCAGAGTGACATGTTTCATTCTGATAACCATCAAAAAATCAAAAAAATAATTAAACAGTTCAAAAATACAAAAAAATGAGAAAACAGTAAAAAATTATAAAAACAAAATCAAAGGTACAAAGATCAAACATCGCAATCAAGTATTGCGTACACATGGATGTTCTCTCTTCCCTTTCTTTCATATTCCTCTGCAAGTCATCTACCATTTCCATCCCTTCGATTTTATTGTGATTATCCTATTCACACACATTTTGTGACATTTATCTCTATTGTTTTTGTTTGACCCTGGTATTTTGTAAATTAAAGAACGATTGACCTCTTATATCCTATCACATTTCACATTTAATAAAAATTTTGAGAAGAAATTTTTGATATATTTGTTGAAACCATCTAATTTCCTCATTACACAGTCACTTCCACATCCTTCCATCAAGCCATCGGTGGTTCTTAACCCCTTGTCAAACAAGAGAGCTGAAATAAGTTTTTAGAGTGTAAAAGAATCAAAATCAATCAATCAAAAGAAAAATCTAAAAGTAAAATAAAAATTGATATAAAACTCTCTCTTGGGTTATTTCCAATAATCTCTACTCGGGCTATGGACCCTTGATTGGTAGTAGAGCAATTTTTATTAGAATTAAATTCATCTCCATTTGGGTTATGGACGTTTGGTGGTAGCGAGCAATGTACGGATCTCTTTCCATAATCCATTCATAAATCACCTTTCAAACTAAATCATTCCTACAGATTGGCTAGTGTCTTCACTTACTATCTATCAACACTTTCCTTCAAGAGGAAATTCATTTCCAGTTCACACACGGGATATCGATGAGTAAACATGATTAGTATGTTACCAAGTGTTACTTTTTGGACCTTGTTCAAACTCTTGCTTTAGTGCATGTCTTGTCTCATGATTTGTGCCTTGGGCTAATCACTTTTTCATCGACCACCTTCTAAATATTTTCATAGAATCCTCTATTCTTCATAAATCATGAATAACATCCGTGTGTATAGGATGACCTCTTTTCCATGTTTTTGAATACTTTTGTCCCCTTTTAATAAGACAATTTTCTACTTTCTTTCTCTCATGTGTTTCTTGGCCATCTTATGTTGGGGGCATCCTTGCTCCCTCATGATTGAACCTATTTTATATTGGCCTTGATCCCCTATCTACGTGTGAAGTTTTTTTCTTTGAATACTCTCACCTTATCACTAGGACATGTCACATCTTCACTTTATGTTATGTGTGGCATTCGCCTTGTACATTCCATCTATCATTTGGGAATCCACGCTTCTTTGTCTTCCTACACATAGTTTCATAAAACTTTCAAAATAAAAAACAATAAAAATCATCCTATAAAACATCGCTCTTTGGTTCTCGCTTGTTCTTGTGCGAGACTCGCGAAAGTTGGTTTGCTTACTATGTCTATACTCTAGGGCATAATTATTTGTTTGGTATTGTTTCATAGTGCATGATTATTTTTCATAGGACCCAAGTGTCCTCCGTTATTCCCCTTACATGTATCCTTTCTTGGGGCACCATCTTTTAACCCTTGTCGTTAATTTGCATAGGTCAAAATTAAAGATAGATAAAAAAACATTGCATTATGTTTCTCTGTTAGGTTAGCTTGTTTAATTTCTCGTATTGCATTGCATTATGTATGTTGCATTGAGTTAGGAATATTTTAATTTCTTGTATTACATTAAATTTTGTATGTTGCATGGAGTTGGTGTTTTCAGCAATGGACAATTGTTCGTATTATGGTTTTTCATGTCATTCTACTTTTGGCATATGCTTATTTTTAATAATAAGTACCGATGACTTAGATCTTTGGCAATATGATGACACTAAAGTTTTTCCAATGCAAGGGATGAAAGCTAGTTATTTTCTCTACTTCTCCATATTTCTTCTACATCATTCTCCTCGCCAACACTATTCTTCTAATTCACCTTGGTCATCTTGATCCTACCCATTCTTCTATCCATTTATCTCACCTTTTGTTATCGTCGATCTACTTCTTTCATCACCCCATCGACGCTCGAGGAGCATCTCTCACTTCTACTAATTTTTATTCAACCCCTTCAAAATTTTATTTGTATACTATCTTTGAAGTGGAATCACTTACACCACCCTAAAGAGGGAAAATGTAGACACCTATAATTTAGCTCAAGCAATTTAAATACTTAAATTGCGCTAATTATCCTCTTTCCCGCAAATTGACGACATATCGTCAATATAGCATATTTTCTCTTCTATTGTCGTTAATTAACTACATTACGCTAGTTAACTAACCCTTCTATACAAAAAATATGCCAATTAACGACGTTCCATTAATTAATCCTCCCTCATATCTAGACTAGTCAATTATTATTAATTAATTATCTTTCTCTTCCATTAAATCAATAAATCAACATTTATTTGATTAAATTCCTCCCATAGTCTAAATCATACTAACTATTCTTCTAAAAAGCTTCTATAAGCTTGCACACCTATTAATTAATCACTTTGGTTATTTAATAGACCCCCTCAATTCCCATGGGTCACTAAAGAACAAACTAAATTCTCTTAAGGTTGACTCAACCCTTTCTTAACCTTCTTTATCCATAACTAACCCAACCTCTTTACTATCCCACATGTAAAGGGATGTAGAGATTTTTGTATCCATTGGGCTATATAAGGAG
Source organism: Taxus wallichiana var. yunnanensis (assembly GCA_018340775.1). NCBI lineage: Eukaryota > Viridiplantae > Streptophyta > Pinopsida > Cupressales > Taxaceae > Taxus > Taxus wallichiana. The sequence goes on from CM031234.1 coordinate 541,719,886, forward strand.
CCCTCCTCCTACCTTTCTATTTACACCTTTACACACCTTTCATGTTTATATCTAATTTATAGGCATTTCATCTTAGAGCATTCTTCCATTAGAAGAGCTAGCTTATCTTCATTTCTTGCATCCATCCACCCAAGTTTTGAATTCATATGAAGATATATAAAATGGTCTTGTAGCCATGGATTGACAAGAATCAATTCTTGAAAACCTTGGGATTTCAAGCATACAATCAACTCTTTGATTTCTAGAGATCTACATATGTTCATCTAATTTCATTTAGCATTCAATAAGAGATATAGGTTAATTTGATTATCATGTTAGCTTGAATGTTCATTTCATGTTCTAATGTAGAGATGTTGATAAGTTAGATTTTCTTAATCTCTTAGCACGATGATGCATGTGTTTATTTTAGCATTGTATTGAAGCTACTAGGTGTTAGTTTAAATTATACTTACATAGCTAACTAATTCATGCATACAACTTTCAAGGAAGCAATAACTCCCGATATGATTGAGCTGCAACTCATTTTGAAATACACAAGCTTTGATCACTCTTCACTTTGATGCTTTGAACATCTGATTATGACCCTATATTGTTACTCTATCTCTACTACCTTTCCACTCCCTGTTTTCTTCTACTTGGGATTAATTTACAGGCATAAATTAAGACACTTATTTAACTTTTAAAAATCTGTTTTCAGCTTTGTATTATAATCGGTTTAAAATTTCTTATCACACCTTCTTCAACTTGCATTTATTGTGGTTACATCAAACTTTGTCTCTATTGACTTTATCTTCTCTCAACACATTCATTCTTATTCATTCTTCATATTCCCTAGCATCCATCTATGTTTTTCTCTTTCTAAAATCTTACACTTCATACAACACATGTACTCGCTTTCTTCAATTCACGGTGCATCTCTTATTCATTACTCAAACACTTGAGATTTGTATTCTCCATTTATTGTTCAATACTTCAGACATCATGACATCAACATCTCTATACTACATTCTTCAATTTCAGTCTCTTCATCATATATGTATGAAATTATTAACCTTTTCATCTAACAATATTTGACATTCACTCGGTCTTCTCACTTTTCAAACTAGTACACTCCCATATAATTATCATGCATGCATTCTTCTTGTTTTTATATCTCATTCATAGTCTTCATACTATTTTTATTACTGATATTTTTTATACCTATCTATTCAAAATTTACACATTTACTCTTCCCTCTCACTATATATAGTCATGGGCTTATTTTCATAGTATATAACACCCACTAAATCTGTCATCTAATCTTATTTTTACTCCTAGTAATTCTATCTATTCCACTTCTTCATTTCTACCCAATCATTTGAACTTCGAGTTCCATGTCAATCCATCACCTATTTCAACACTTGGAACTTCTATATGTCTTTTAGAATTCTTGCATTCCTACAATTTTACTCAACTTACCCACACCAATTCGAGCTCCCCATAAAGACTCTTACACTTCCAAATTCTCTCAAAAATTAAAATTAACTCTTCAATACCTCAATGGAATACTAAGGGTCATCATGTGTGAAGACAAGATAAACTTGTCTCTTGAATTTCTTCATCAAGCTAGGAGGAAGTTTCAATGAACTTGAGTCCAAAAATGGCTCATTGCATTCTCCAAGAGTTTTTCAACTTTGATCATAAGATGTGGAAATAATTATAGTGACAACTTACATTACTTCTCAGAATGGATAGCACTATTACAGAGTTCAAGAATTTTTTTCACTCTTTTGAGAGTTCAAGATTTGTATTTCACTTATGAAGATGAAATGAATATACTTACGAGATTGGATTTCCAACTTCTGCAAGAAAACTTGGTCCTATATAGGTCTACAAACCACCGTGAGAGAGAAACCTATTTTTTCGAAGAAAGAGACACTTTAAAACTTAAATGATCATCCCTAAAGCTCATTATACCTCTATGGAAGTTGAATCACCGAGGATACAAGCTCCATTAGTGTAAAGATGCAATTTATAAGGATAAATAGAAGTTTTTTAGTTTACACAAAGACTACTAGAGAGGACTGTTAATTGGTCTTGAAACTTTAAGACTCATTCAACTTCCCAAAGTTATTTCCAACATTAGAAAACCCTTGCAAAACATTTAACCAACAAGAAAATTGCTTAGATTTGATAAGGAAAGAAATTAGAAACCCGTGATTTTCACAGTCTAACATGGGTTTTTAGAAACAAATCAATAAGAACTCACTCAATTATTCATGAAATCTTCAATCCTTTTAAAATAGGAACTTGTTCCTAAAATATATCTATCCTAAAAACATTGTCATTTTTCATTGGTTAAATTGGGAGATTTGAATATTTTTGGAGTTTCTAACCCTAGAATCGAGGTATATGCATAGTCAAAGCCCGAGAGCAACCTTTGAAACAAAGAATTCTCTCTCATTTTTGCATGAAATTTTACAATTAATTTTCCTATATCTCTGTGAAAACATTATTCATGTTTTTTACATCATATACAATCTTAAACAATTTCCATATGTTCCAAAAATTCCAAAAGATAGTGCAAATACTGGTATGAGGTAATAAACCTTGATTTAAGATACATTTCAACTAGTCTTTCACCTTTTAAGGCTTGACAATAATTTTTAACCATGACTATTTTAGATCACTTGATGTCATATTAAAACATCATTTTTATAGTTTTTCACATCAAGCCAAGCAAGACTAACAAGCAAACCTTCCTTATGTCAAAAAACTTCATATTGGTAAAGAGTAGAGTTTCTCTAATCATTTTACATGATGTCAATGAAGATTAGAAGCAAAATATTGAAAAGAAAAACTCCCCAGGGTAGTGACTTCATAGAAACATAAGGTAGATATTCTTGGTTTTCTCTTCAGGAAAATCTATGTCAACAAGAGTTATATGTTTGACTACATCAAAAAGACTTGAACATGCTCAATCACATTGCCATGAACTGTGGAGGAATATTAAGCTACTATTTGAGCAAGATCTCTATTTCAAGTATTTATACCATTCACATGCTAGGATCAATCACACTAAGAATAGTAATAATGACAACAGTGTGTACCTTCAAGAAGTAAATCCTTCAAATACCTTTTGAGTATGAAAAACACAATGAATGGACTATGGATATACTTTGGAAGTGATTAAACAAGACTTGGATTCCACCTACACCTTTTGTCTCTTTCTTTATTTGGTGCACAACCTAGGAGAGAGAAATTGCCCTGTGCCAAACTACTCATTAATTTTTAACCACACCTCCTTTTGGGAAAATTATTTTTGCACATGATTTTTATGCAAATTTACTCTAAAAATACTTCTATTATTAATTTGAAAGAGTATGTATAATTTTTTTGGAAGACTAAGAATATGAAGGAGTGAAGGATGAATACCTAGAAGGAATTCACATGCATCGAATAGTTGCACTTCACCAAAGTGTAGGATTTGTGAGATTAAAGCAAGCAAGCTTTGTAAAGAAATGTGCATGCATATGAGAGCTCAAGATTCAAAAATGGAGTAGAATGGAATTTCTTGGCTTATCATAGATCAAAAGAGGTGGTGTACATATAGGGGAGTGAATGTGTAACTCCCATGTAAGAGAAGATTCCTCCATAATGGAGAAGAGGAGTTACTTTCCCAAATGGGAATGTAACTCCTATGACGCACACTTACACATATGATAGATTTCATAAGGGAATCTGTCATAACTAAGATGACACCTAGATCCATGTCCACCTAAGTGAGATGACTCACCTGGTGAGGTGGAATAACACTAAGTAAGTGAAGAAAAATACCACCTACACCAACACCCCCCTTCATCATAACTTAGGATGAGGCGGCGTAGTCGAAATGAGAAATGGGTCCTCGAACTGCGATACTAAAATTTTCCTCCGTAATTTCTATTTCATTAATGTATGTATTAGGAATAGGATGTTGTTAAGTATAATTAGTAGTAGCGTCCCGATAGAAGATAAGCGTGCTTTGCCAAGATCTACGCCGCCAATAATAATATATAGTATGGTAATAGTCAAAAGTACAATAGGAATGTTGTGGTAAAAGTAAATATTTGTCGTAAGTGGTCCAAGAATGTTAAAATGTCAAAGTTTGGGTAAGTAGAGAAGTAGGGTCTACATGATTAGGAATTAGAAATATTATATTGGTAATAGGACAAGGAGTGAGGTCATAAATATTTTGTGTATTTTATTTGTAAAAAGTCTAAAAATTTAGAACCCATGTGAAATGATAAGGTTTATCTTATCTTAAAAGATAAGCTTACATGTACAGATAAGAGTTAAGGTATGGAATATGATTCATCGTAGGGATTTCTTATCCTATCTTAGAGATAAGATGGATAACCTTGGAAGTTCTATAAATAAAGAGGCCACCCCCTCATTTAGCATAGAAAGAAGTAGTGAGAAATATTGTATGAAGTGTGTAAAGGAAGCCATCGCTTAAAGGTGTGTTGAAGAAGCCATTAAGAGGTGTAATTGTAAAGTTTCTCCCATAGTATCAATGGAAGGCAAGTGAAGTCAATAACACTTGAAGTACCTCATGGGTGAGATTGTAACAATTTCATGTTAATATTATAATTTACTTTGATATTTCAGATTTGTCATCATTTTGTCTTATCATAGTTGATGGTATTCTTGTGTTATGTTTGTTGTTTTGTTTCCGATTACATCCACCAAACTAAAGGTCATGCATTAGTAAATAATCATAGCATGAGGAGTTCCCAGGTGAAGAATTATCATAGTACCGGATTGGTGTTGACATTTTGGTTCCATTTCTGGGACCATTCCTCGTTGGTGGATTTTCTGGAGAGATATTCCCACTTAGTCAAAAATCAATTGGAGGGTAACCTTATTTTTACTTTGTGCATAGTAGTTACCATGGTAAAGTCATTTTTGCCATGAATAGTAGTTACCATGGTAAATTCATTTTTGCTGTGAATAGTATTTATCACAGTAAAGTCACTTTTTACCGTGAATAGTATTTATCGCAAAGAACTTCACTTTTTTTTATGTGAATAGTGTTTACCACAATAAATTCAGTTTTTACCGCAGTAAGTCAAGTTTTACCATAGTTACCGTGGTCATTTCTATTTTACTGTAGAAAGGTGTAAAGTCACTTTCTATTACAGTGATTCCAATTATTTGTGCACATAAGTCTTGTTGATTTTACTTGTGGGTTGGTATTTTACGGTGGTTACTTTTGAAAATGGGGAAGATTCCTGTTTTTTCAGCCCAATCTAATGAAGATGCTTCCTCTTTCATTCAAGAGTTTAAACGATCTTGTATTTGTAATGGCCTCATAAGAAGGGAACAATGGACTGAATTTTTTTCCTACCTTTTTGGATGGTTCAAAGACTTAGGTGGTTTGAAACACTAGGTGATAATGTGAAAAATTCATGGGATTTATTAACTGAAAGTTTTCTTGAAGAATTTGGTGAACAACAAAATATGTAGATCTCATGATCGAGATCACAAAGCTATCCCAAGGAGAGAAGGAGAAGATAAGGGATTATCATGCTCGTGTTCTAGAGCTAAGGAGGAAGCTCGATGCCTAGATCCGGAAGGAAGGATTAGCGGATGGGTTGATGAATGGCATGGATAATCTCCTATGTAAGCACTTCATTCTTGGGATGAAGCCAGAGATCAGAAAACGAGTGAAGTATGACCGCCCAGCTACCATTGAACAAGCAAAGGAGATTGCAAGAAGGTAAGAAGAAAGCATGGAAGAGGAGCCCAAAGAAATTGTTGCTAAAGTAGAGCCTACACCAGCACCTTTGGTCCAAAATCCACAACCACTCCCGGTGAGCACAAATATTTCTCCTAGTACATCTACTGAGTATGAAGATCTGCTAAAAAAGATGGGCCAGTTAACTATTAATCTTCTTCAAGGAAAAGAATTTAGTTCTCAAGGAGGAGATAGAGGTCCAAAAATAAATATTTCTGAAGTTGTATGTTATGGTTGTTATAAAAAGGGTCATTATAAGTATAATTGTCTAGATAGAGCTTCTACATCCGTAAAGGAGATAATGATAAAGGAAAAGCACTCATGAATTCTTTTGATGTAGTAGATAAGAGTAGAAATAATGAAGTAGATGTGTTTGTAAAAAAGAAAGAAAGAAAAAGATAATCAAGATGGAAATGATCCTAAGAAGATGAAAGAAGAAACTAGTAAGAAACATAGGAGAAGAAAGTTGCGTGTGCGTGGATTTTCTGATTTCACAGGGGCAAGGACCATACTCCATCTTGGAAGATCTGTCCAAAAGGCCTGAAAATATTACATATGGTCAACTCTTGGCTATGTCTTCTGAGAAGAGGCGGGAGCTGTGAAGTGGACTCAATGCTCAACGAAGGAAGGAGGTTGAGGTCCCTGTTTTGGAGGCAGAGGCAGATCCCTATGCTCCACAAGCTGAGGTATTATGTAATGGTATTTCAATTCATGATGTCTTAGTTGATGGAGGTGCTGCAGTTAATGTAATGACCGAGTCTGTAATGAATATGTTGGGTTTAAAAATTGATCGCCCTTCAACACTTATGTTAAGGTCATTAAATAAGGGAAAAACTAAACCAGAAGGTGTAGTTTCAAATGTGACAATATCTGTTATGGGTGTTGTATGTGTGGTAAACTTTCAGGTGATGAAAAATGGTACTGTTGCGTACCCAATGTTGTTGGGAAGACCATGGCTAAGGAGAGTTCATGTAAGAAACTAATGGAATGAAGGTTTCATGACACTTGGACGTGATAGAGAGAGGGTGAAGATAAACATGATCCCTTGACATCATAAAGTAGAACCTGTGGATTCAAGTGATGAAACTAATGATTGGACATCCTCTGATTACTCTAGTACCAATGAAGTGGACACTGAAGATGAAGAAAGTGAGGTTGATGTTTCAGTAATGGATATCCTTCTAGTCACACCGACTCATGACCCCATAAAATTATTTGAAGAAGAAGTTGATGATTGTCTCCAACAAATAAAGATTGGTGATGTTGTGATGGAGAGTGAGAAGGAATCCTACCTCTAGCTCTTTCGAAGGTACATACACATATTCACTTTTGATTACAAAGAACTCCGTCAAGTAAGTTGGGTAGAACATTCTATTGAGCTGGTAGATGGTGTTAAGCCCATAAAGCAAATGCCATATAGAATGAATCCTAATTTTTCCAAGACTGTAAAAGAAGAAATAGATAAGTTGCTTGATGTAGGATTCATATTTGCTATGGAGAATTCAGAATGGGTTTCTCCCATTGTGATCTCAATAAAAAAGAATGGGAAGCTACGCATTTGTGTTGACTACAGAAGCTCAATAAGACAACAAAGAAGGATCATTACCCTCTTCCATTTTCGTATCAAATCTTGACGAAGTAGCTAGCCAGAGTGCTATAGTTTTGTTGATGGATATAGCGGATACAACCAAGTTTGTATAGCGAGAAAGATCAGCTGAAGACCACGTTCACCACTCCTTGGGGAACATTTTCTTATAGAGTTATGCCTTTTGGGTTGTGTAATGCTCCGGAAACATTCCATCATTCGATGAATAGGGTGTTCGAACCCTACATTGGGACCTTCATCAGAGTATTTCTGGAATATTTTTACATCTATGGGAGTAATTTGGACCACCTGCACTAGATGGAGACAACATTTAAAAGGTTAGATGAAGCAAAAGCCTCACTAAACCCTACAAAGTGTGTCTTTGGATGTTCTAAAGGCGTTTTGTTAGGGCATGTTGTATCCAGAGATGGTATTGGTACTGATCCTGATAAAGTTTCAAAAATCAAAGATTTACCATTTCCTATGAATAGAAGTAAGTTGAGATCATTTTTAGGCCATGTGGGTTACTATAGAAGGTTCATCAAGAATTTCTCAAAGATTACACAGCCACTAACCCAGTTCTTGAAGAAGGATGTTACTTATGAACCAGAAATAAGGCACATGAAACTTTTGGACAAACTGAAGGAAGCCCTGGTGTCTTCACTTGTTTTAAAGAATCCAGATTGGAGCAAGCCATTCATTGTGTACACTGATGCCTCAGATACAGCACTAGGAAGTACTTTGAGCCAAAAGGATGAAAATGAGGATGAACATCCAATTTACGTTGGGAGCAGACAAATGAGCAAGATCTTGAGATAAATTATACTTGTAGCTGAAAAAGAGGCTCGCTATCATTTTCTTTGTAAAGAAGTTTAGGAATTACTTGCTAGGGAAAAATTTCTAGTTATAACAGATCATCAGGCTCTAAAATATATTGTAAATAAGCCTAACCCATCAGGGAGGATAGCAAGATGGATAATTTTGCTACAAGAATTTGAATTTGATATTATAGATAGGCCAGAAAGAAGCATGTCAATGCAGATGCACTCTCTCGAGCCTATGATGGTTTAGGATCATCTTGTGATGATGATGATTTCCCCAATGCAACATTGTTATCCCTTGACACAATCCCTAGTGAATACATAGATATTTGGAATTATCTGAATGAATTCAAGTTTCCTGATGGTGCCAATGCAAAGACTAAGAGAAAGATTACTCAAGCCAGTCGTCCATATTCTATTATGCATGGAGTATTATTTCGAATAGGATCTCGATGGACGGTCTGAAGAGGGATTGGACGTGATCAAGGGAAGGAACTGCTAGAAGAATTCCACAATGGTACATGTGGAGGGCACTTCTCTGGACAACTTACAGCAAGAAGGATCTTGGATGCAAGTTATCACTGGCCCACTCTTTTTAAATATTGTTATAATTATTGTAAGACATGTGATATTTTTCAAACACATGGTAACCATAAGACTTCATCAGCTCCATTATGCCCTATTCTTCCACTTGGTCCCTTTGAAAAGTGGGGAATAGACATTATAGGTCCACTTCCTACTACCTCACGCCAAAATAAGTATATTGTAGTTGCCATAGATTATTTAACCAAGTGGGTTGAAGCTAGGCCATTGAAAACAACTTCCATGGATGAAGTGGCAAGGTTCATCTATGAACGCATTGTCACTAGATTTGGTTGTCCATTAGAAATTGTAATAGATCAAGGAATCCACTTCATTAATGAGGTGGTAGAAGCCCTAGTCAATAAGTTTTCTATTAAGCATAAGAAGGCGCAACAACATACAAGCCAAGTACAAATGGACAGGTGGAACGAACAAATTTTGTGTTGTGTTAAATTCTAGCAAAAGATGCAGCCTTGCATGTACATAAATGGGATAAAAGGATTCATGCAAAGCATTGTGGGCATATAGGGCAACATCAAAGTCAAGAATAAAGATACTCCCCATTTCAGGTTGGCTTATGGCATTGATCCAGCTTCTTCCTATTGAGTTTGATATTCCCACGGTCAGAGTAATGGAAAATGAAAGAATGGATGAAAGTGATTCAGTAAAAGAAAGGTTGGTACATCTTCATTTGCTAGAGGAAATGAGGGAAATAGCTAAGGATACAAGCTATAAGAAGAAAATGAAGCAGAAGGAATACTTTGATCAAAAGATCTGGTGGTCTCCATTTCATGTGAATGACTTGGTTCTAGTATATGATTCCAGATACAAAAAAGAAGACAGAGAAAAATTCTTCCAAAATGGATGGGGCCCTACAAAATAGTAGCTGTGCATGAAAATGGTACGTACCAACTGGAGGAATTGGATGGCACTCCCATTACAAAATGGGTCAACCACGACAAGTTGAAGATTTTCCAAGCACTAGAATAGTCTACTCCGAGGACGGAGTAGAAGCTAGGAAGGGGGAAGATGTCGACACTAAAATTTTCCTCCGTAATTTCTATTTCATTAATGTATGTATTAGGAATAGGATGTTGTTAAGTATAATTAGTAGTAGCGTCCGATAGAAGATAACGGTACTTCCAAAGACGATTTACGCCGCCAATAATGTGTAGTATGGTAATAGTCAAAAGTACAATAGGAATGTTGTGGTAAAAAGTAAATATTTGTCGTAAGTGGTCCAGTAATGTTAAAATGTCAAAGTTTGGGTAATTAGAGAAGTAGGTTCTACATGATTAGGAATTAGAAATATTATATTGGTAATAGGACAAGGAGTGAGGTCAGAAATATTTTGTGTATTTTATTTGTAAAAGTCTAAAAATGTGGAACCCATGTGAAATGATAAGGTTTATCTTATCTTAAAAGATAAGCTTACATGTATAGATAAGAGTTAAGGTATGGAATATGATTCGTCAGAGTGGATTTCTTATCCTATCTTAGAGATAAGATGGATAAGCCTAGAAGTTCTATAAATAAAGAGGCCACCCCTCTCATTTAGCATAGAAAGAAGTAGTGAGAAATATTGTATGAAGTGTGTAAAGGAAGCCATCGCTTTAAAGGTGTGTTGAAGAAGCCATTAAGAGGTGTAATTGTAAAGTTTCTCCCATAGTATCGATGGAAGGCAAGTGAAGTCAATAACACTTGAAGTACCTCATGGGTGAGATTGTAACAATTTCATGTTAATATTATAATTTACTTTGATATTTCAAATTTGTCACATTCCGTCTTATCATAGTCAATGGTATTCTTGTGTTATGTTTGTTGTTTTGTTTCAGATTACATCCACCAAACTAAAGGTCATGTGCATTAGTAAATAATCATAGCACGAGGAGTTCCCAGGTGAAGAATTATCATAGTTCCAGTTGGTGTTGATAGAACAAAGCCCTCGATGAGGTACCCATGTACAAGATACTCTCAAAAAGTGGAGTAAAAGGAGAAAACCCGGTGGGAAAAACTCCCCAAAAAGAGAGAGACAAGTCCACTCTCTATTCTAAGAAAGATGCCAAAGATGGGTCCAGCCACAAACGAGCTCCGTAGATGTACCCATGTATAAAGAGGAAATCTCTCATAAAGAAGAAGAAGAGAGAAGAAGAGGGAGACGAGAGGAAAACAGAAGATGCCATGGACAGATCTCGAACTTTGTATCTCTAGGAGGTTTCCCCAAATAATTTTGATCACGAGATCCTCTTCCTCTAGATTGAAGAAGAGCCATTTGCACCAAACTATGTGCCTTCCCTTAGGAAGGATATAAATGACATGTTGGAATTCTGTCCACTTCAAGAAGGAAACCGAAGGCAACAAAGCATGAAGAACTCTAAGTCTGGTCCACAAAAGTGTGACATATATCTCTAGCGAAGAGCACCAAGGAACCAAATATAATAGCACGTGTGTTAAACTATCGAGTGAAGAAGGGGAACACCTGTAGAAATGATGTCCAACTAATGTGAAGGCAAAAAAACATCCCCAACAACAGAAAATGGATCTGCAAGCAAGGGTGGATCAATGAAGGTCTTCGGAAAATGGAAGTGGTAAGATTCCCAGAAGGGGCACTCCCAACAACGGAGATGATGAACTCCTATGAAATACCTATAGATGGATGAGAAACCTATAGTACATCACTAGTGTACTCTTCAAAAATATGACTAAGGTCAGGTAGATACTCATCCCAATGAGGGGGCTCAAAAAATAGAAAAGTGATGTCGATAGGTATGAGTCATCCAATGAACGTGAGAGGAGTGAAATGGGCCTCACACACTCGAAGGTGAAAAAGAGGTGGGTATGATGACTGTATGAGGCCAGTATAGGAGACTACTCAATATCGATGAGATGTGGGATGTGTCAACACTCACTGGAATAGTGAGAGGAGGATAAGATTCCACTATAGTTTTCTCAACATCAAAATTGGGTGCACAATCCTTGTCATTAGAAGTAGAACCAAGCGAGTATGTGTCAGTGGAATTTTCATCACATGAAGAAATAGAGGAGACCACTAAATCAGCAACAGCAACAACGGCGGTAGTATGTGAAGGTTCTTCATAGAGAGACTGAAGAATAATCTAGACACAATGGGGTGGATCTGAGTATGCCATGTGAAACTAGAGAGATTTGGAGACATGCATCATCAAGTGACAAAAAACATGGTCACAAGTGTCGATAAATTCCTTCGGATGACGATGATCAGTGGGTACGGTAACTGGCCCAAGTAATAAGGGTGAAAGACCATCATAGGTGAAGTAGCGTTCCATGGAAGCATGCTAAGTTGAATAGTTCCCTCTCCCAGTAAGAAGTGGTAGAGGATGTAAGGCGATCCTATGATGCTCAAGTCATGAAATAGCACTCTCCATGATGCATAAGCAATAAGTGCAAGGTGCACAAATGCAAGATGTCGACTCGGCTAATAATGCATCTGTGTGGTATAATGCCTAAAAGTACTAGTGAACCCCCCAGAATGCGGCACTTTATAAAATATTACATTTACAAAACTAACAATTTCATCACGTAATGTGTGAAAAATCGTGTAACTTTGACAAAAGAAGCGCTCAAAATGGAGTGGTAAGTCAAAAGTTATAGCAAGAAAATGATTCCCATGAACTAATGGAAAATGTCAATAAGCCCTAAAAACAGATTAAAAAAGTGCCCAAAATGGGTGCAAATGGTATCGTGTGGGTACTCATTGGAAATGGCATCAAATTTTAGGCATTTTTTTGTTTTTCTTATGAGGGGGGATTAGCCCGCTGCCAACCCCAGACCTTGCCCTTCGTCTTCGACACACGAATGAAGGACATAATTACAAGAAAATTAGAGCCCAAAAATTATTACAATGCCATGAAATAAATGTTTTTCCTCAAAACATTAAAAAGAGGGATTTTTTTAACCTTCAAAAAATTCTAAAATGAATCCAAGCTAGTGTTTCAAGTCATGGATGCACCAAGTGCATGATTGACGAGCTAAAGCATTGCACTAAACCATCCAAGGCTTCAATGCCACATTGAGGATAGCTTGGGGCCACGTGTTGGAGGATGGAACACGTGATGGGTGAAACGGTCGAGATGCGAGCTATGGATCTAAGTTGAACATAGAGATCCTGGGTAGAGTAGTGTTTCAAAGATCGAGGATTCCAATTTCGACCATGGAAAGGTAAAAGTGCCTCTTAAGTTCGGGGTAGAGATTCCTTTTGTAGGTTTAACCATCGGGCGAGTGAAACCATCCAGTCAAGGGGGCTCCAAGCAACCATTCAAAGCATAGTGAAACTACAGGTGTAGAGGCATTACAAGACTAATCAAGCACAGATTCCACGGCTCGAACCAACGAACCGAACGTAGGGAAGAGTGCGGCAATGGGAGTTGCAACACAACAGAATAGAGCCCGAATGATCAAACAAGCTTGAGTGGTGTTGTAGAGCCGAGAGAATACACGAGCACTAACCGGTGGACATGGTGAGTTAAAAATGCAACTAGCCGAGCAATAAATTTCAACGTCGATCAAAGGCAATGCAAGCACAATGGAACATAACCATAACAACTCTATGAGCAATACGAGATACGAGTTGTGATTCGAGGTCCGTTTAACACAACACAAGTCATGGATGATGAACCAATAACCAATGCAAGAGCAACCCGAGAAGAGTCAAAACCAAAGTAGGGTCGGTGAATATGAGTTACAGGCGGACTCAAGGCACGGTGAGCAATGAACAATGCACAAGACAACATAGAACATGCAGTAGCCAAGTGCATGAGAAATTAGAACAAACAATGAAACCAATGCAATGCAGAGTACAATCCATGAGCTAGGTAGAGAGCTAGGCAGCGAGCTGGCTCCACAACACATTAAACCCGAAACATACACCCACAAGAATCTCAAAATATGCAAGTAAATCACATGCAAAAGTGAGAGCTTACACAAGCAACTACATGGTGGAGCAACGATGGTGAGCAATGTGATTCTAGTCCTTGAGCTATGATACCATGAAGGAGTGAAGGATGAATACCTGGAAGGAATTCACGTGCATCGAATAGTTACACTTCACCAAAGTGTAGGAGTTGCGAGATTAAAGCAAGCAAGCTTTGTAAAGCAATGTGCATGCATATGAGAGCTCAAGATTCAAAAATGGAGTAGAATGGAATTTCTTAGCTTATCATAGATCAAAATATGTGGTGTACATATAGGGGAGTGAATGTGTAACTCGTATGTAAGAGAAGATTCCTCCATAATGGAGAAGAGGAGTTACTTTCCCAAATGGGAATGTAACTCCTATAGCGCACTTACACCACATATGACACGTAAGGGAATTCGTAATAACAAAGATGACACCTAGATCCATGTCCACCTAAGTGAGATGACTTACCCGGTGAGGTGGAATAACACTAAAGAAGTGAAGAAAATACCACTTACACCAACATAATTAAGGTAGCTCAAAATGCATTTTCCAAAACAATTGTTTTAGAAAACTTTGAATATCTCAAATTTCCCATTACAGAATCTAATGAAATTTGGAATGAAGCATGGAAAGACATGCCTCTACCTATCCCAAGTGGTTTTTAGCCATATATTTTCCTATAGGTTTAATACCAATCTCATTTGTATCCAACAACATTGTTAATTCTCAAGTCCATTTCTCACCAACATAAAAAACTGACTCGTGGATCTGAGATGAGCTTAACCTTAGCTCATACATACTATATACTCTCTCAAATAATCTTTCATTCTTTTTATTACTCGCACCATTTTTTTCACTTCATTGGGCACCTAAAACCACCTTGAAATGACACTACCACTCAGCTTTCAATACCCTATCTTCTTGAAACCACATGAAGTCATCTTGAACCTCTCGAAAAAATATGAGAAGCATGCTCCTGCACTATCCATTTTCCATCAATGCCTTTGACATCAATTACAACAACTAGAAAATCAACATGGTGCAATAATCTCCCCCTTTCTCATTGATGGCAACATTCTCGAAACTTGATGGAAAACCGATATATCAATCTATCACCTAGTCCAAAACTTGTAACTTCTATATTTATTTTAGACTTCTTGCATTCCAAAATTTTACTCAACTTACCCACACCAATTCGATCTCCCATAAAGACTCTTGCACTTCCAAATTCTCTCAAAAGGAAAATTGACTCTTGATACCTCAATCGAATACCAAGGGTCCTCATGTGTGAATACAAGATAAACTTGTCTCTTGAATTTATTCATCGAGCTAGGAGAAAGGTTCAATGAACTTGAGTCCAAAAATGGCTCATTATATTCTCCAAGAGTTTTTCAACTTTGATCATAAGATTGTGGACATCATTATAGTGACAACTTACCTTACTTCTCAAATGGGTAGCATTGATACGAGTTCAAGACTTTCTCTTCACTTTTTTGAGAGTTCAAGAGTTGTATTTCACTTATGAAGACCAAATGAATAGACTTATAAGATTGAAGTTGCAACTTGTGCAAGAAAACTTGGTCATGTGCGGTCTGAGACTAACCGTGACAAAGAAACCTAGTTTTTCAAAGAATGAGACACTTTTAAACTTAAATGATCATCCCTGAAGCTTATTAGACCTCTGTGGCACTTGAATTACCAAGGATACAAGCTTCATTAGCTGAAAGATGCAATTTATAAGGATAAATAGAAGTTTTTCAGTTTACACAAAGATCAAGCTAGAGAGGATCGTTAATTGGTCTTGAAACTTCAAGACTCATTCAAATTCCCAAAGTTATTTCCAATATTAGAACACCCTTCCACAATCTTGAACCAAAAAGAAAATTTCTTAGATTTGATCAATAAGGCAAGAAATTAGAAAACTCTGATTTTCACAGTCCAACATGGGTTTGGGAGAAACAGATCACTAAGAACTCACTCAATTCTTCATGAAATCCTCTGAATCCTTTTAGCAATAGGAACGTGTGCCCAAAATAGAGCTATCCTCCAAAAATTAGCATTTTTCATTGGTTAAATTGGGAGATTCGAATATTTTTGGAGTTTCTAACCCTAGAATCAGGGTATATGCCTTTGTCAAACCTAGAGAGCACTAAAACAAAGAATTCTCTCTCATTTTTTCATGAAATTTAACAATTATTTTTCCTATAGCTCTATGAAAACATATCCATATTTTCCACATCATATCCAATCTTGAACAATCTCCATATGTTCCCAAAAGTCCAAAAGACAGTGCACAGACTAGTAACAAGGTAATAAACCTTGATTTAAGATACATTTCAACTAGTCTTTCACCTTTTAAGGCTTGAAAATAACTTTGAATCATGTAAATCCTCTCCATGACTATTTTAGATCACCTGAGGTCATATTAAAACATCATTTTTATAGTTTTTATGAAGACATACTCCCAAGTACCTCACAAGTAAGCAAGAGTAACAAGCAAATCTTCCTTATGTCCAAAAACTTCATATTTGTAAAGAGTATAGTTTCTATAATAATTGTACATGATTTCAATGAAGATTAGAAGTAAAATATTGAAAATAACAATTCCTCGGGGTTGTGACTTCATAGAATCATAAGTTAGATACTCTTGTTTTTCTCTCTTCGGGACAATTTGTGTCAACCAAGAGTCATATGTTTTATTGGTGTGAGTTATCCTATGTGTCCTCTCACATGGGATAGGTTTATGGTCATCTCACATATGGTGGAGAGGGATCTCATCGTGTTCATGGTATCAGAGCTGAGATCGGGTAAACGTGCACTCATTTTTTTAGTTGTGATTACTCTTGTTGTTTCGTTCTTTTACTCCGCGTGCAAGTTTTTTAATCTTTATTTTCTGGTATTTGCTAACGTATTTAAATTCTTTCTCTTGGAAATTTTTCTGTGTCCTTCGTGCATGTGCAGGTATTCCTGAAGCTTTCATTTAACTACCTGTAGCTAAATTTGAAAATCAGTTAAAATAGAGGTTTATTTTTTCTAGTTTTTAAATCATTTATTAAAAATTTTAGATCTCTAGTTTTCTCGTTTCTCTGTGTTGTTTGCATGTCCCTTTGCAGAATACAGGGTTCTCATATATCTTTCAAGTGGTTATTTTCTAAAACGGAAGAGATTAAAAAAAAACTAGTGATTTAAGCCACCACGTGGGTGTGTTTGTTGTTTGTGGATTTTTTTGGCTAGGGTGAGCCTCTGGTTTTCTACGTTGTTTACTCTTGTCGTGGCTTCTTTGTTGGCCGTGTATCCACCCACATCAAGCTTTTGGATGCCCCCTCCGCCTTGCGTGGCCATTTTCTTGCGTGGTTGTTCCTCTCGCTCACCTCCCGGCGTGATCTCCGCCTCTACCGTGAGTCTCCCCTCTCCACTCCCAATGGTTGTTCCCTCTCCTCTTGCGCGCACGCTACCCCTCAACCTCCAAACCAACGGTGTTTCTTTCCACGCACACCAAAAAAAAAGCAAACAAAAATAAAAGGTCATGTTCATTGGGTGGTGAGTGCTTTTGTTTTTTTAGTAAGTTTTTTCCAACGTATTTATTAAATACCTTTTTAAAAAAATCTTGCTAATTATCTAAATCCACAAAGCAATATACCTTTTTTAATGGTACGTTCCTTTTTTTATTAAATCTTCTTTTAAAAAAAAATCACTTTTTTAAAAGCTTCCTTTTTAAAATTCTTTTTATTTCATTTGCTTTTTAATTTTTTTTTAAAATGTGAAAGCTTTTTTTGTAAAAAAATAGAATTCTTTCTATTTAAAAAAAAGGAGGTTTTTAATTTTTAAAAAAATTAGATTTATTTAATTTTTAAAATAGTTTTTTTAAAAAGGGAAAGTTTTTTTAATTTATTTAGGATTTAATTTTTTAATTAAATCTTAATTAGTTTTTTATTAGTTGCAATTAATTAGATTTAATTTTAATTAAATCTAGTTTCATTAATTTCACGTTTAATCTAATTTACGGTTAGTAATTTTATTTTTTTTTTTAAAATCATCTTTAATTTAAACGTTTTTAATCATTTTTTTAACTCCCATTAGCTTTAAATTAGCTAAATTGGACGTTTCGACATGATAATTTTTTTAGGCATTTAATTGTCATTTTTTTACTAATCATGTGCTCAAGTGTGTAGTGACACTTTGAGCACTTATTTCCCTTCCGGGCATTTTTCCGGCGTTCAAGATATCTGAACTCCTTCGAGTTCACAACTTTGTATTTTACCCTTATTATTGCTTGCGACTAGTGAGTGCGTCAGCCATAGTGCACGCAGCAAGGGGGTTTTCATTTGCGACATGAGACACTTTTTTCTCACAACCAATATTGGATTTTGCCTCCTTCCTTGTTTTTGCTTGTGCTTGTTTACGGCGTCCTATTTGTTGCGCTCCACGAAACACTATTGTGGTCTCCTCTCTTACGCGTTATTACGCTGATTGCAAGATGAGTTACCAAGTGTTTCAAACCACACGCACGGACCCGATTGTAATCAACGCACTAAACTATAAAGTGCCAAAAGTAAGGGGGTTGTTATATTGTCCTGGTGGTTGTGTTTCTTTTCTGCATTTCTTTCTCTCTCTCTTCACTATGGATGCACTTTCAATTCCTTTTCGCTTATGCGCATTCAACTTTTTCAAATGGAGATCAAAAATAATAATGAAACTAAGGGGTAAAGGGTTATTCCACATCACCATGGGAACTGAGACTGAACCAATGATGAACCTAAAAATCTAAGTGGTTAAACCGTAGTGATGAAGCTTTAGGTCTTCTTTTCATGTTTGTTTCTCCTGACTTGCTCTTCCACATTGAGGCATCTGAAACACCTAAATCTATGTGGAAAATGTTGATGCTAATGTTTGGACAACTAGATGACATGAGAGTGCATGAGTTGGAAAATGAACTACTAGGGTTAAATCCTAGTGACTTTGAAAACCTACAAGCTTTCTTCTCAAAATTTGTCCACATTAGATTGTTGTTAAAAGGATGTCAAGTAGAGAAGAAATATTCTCAACTGATCTTGTCGATTCTCTCTAAGCTAGGTCCCGAATATTTTGTCTTCATGTCAACTTTCTATGCTACAAAAGCTACTTTGGGTGATACTTGGACTATGCCCTCCTTTGACTATTTTTCATCCCAACTCATTCAAATGGGGTCTCTCGACTCATTCAAATGGGGTCTCTCAAGTCCAAGTCACATGCCCTTGTAGCAATGTACTAGCAAGGAAAGAAGACTGAAAAGAAGAAAGAAACAAAGGATCAACCTAAGAAAGAAACCAAGACCAAACCTAAAAATGACACAAACACTTCGACTTCTGAGCCTAAGGCACAAAAAGCAAGTTTTTGTGTTCCTATTGCAAGAAGTCTGGTCATGACGAGCAACACTATTTTCGAAATAGATTGATCACTTATCTCATTTACTTGAGAAGAATAAAATAAGTGTTCCTAAATCCATAAAACAAAGTGCTCCAAGGCCGAGTCTTCTGCTGCAAAAGGTGTTAAAAATGATAAAAGAAAGGAAAGGCCCTTGTAGCTAGAGTTACTCCTTCATCAACATGGATTATAGATTCTGGTGCCTCGCACCACATGGGTTCTTTCACATGTTGAGTTTTCCAACATCAAACCTTGTGGAATGTCCCAAATCATGATGGGTAATGACACGACGGTGTCAGTTTCAGTAGTGGATCAGTAGAGATGGATGGGGAACATTTAACCAAGTGTTGAGTGTTCCTGATCTCTCTACCAATATCCTATCGGTTTACCAAATTACTCACCTTGGTGAAGGAATGTGAGTGGAATTTGGTCCTAACTCGGTGATTATTCGTGAGCTTAACAATGACACTACAGTGGCTGAGGGAAAGGTTGATCACCATTCACGGTTATATACCTTTTCCCACTTTACTTCTGATTCTATGCCCACTGCCTTGCTCACTCATGCAAATGAGGTTAGTAAGCTATGGCATGAGCATTTCGGACATCTAAATTATCGCTACCTTGAACAATTGAGCCAAAACAAATGGTCAATGGGTTGCCCGCATCAAGTTTTCTAAGGGTCTTTGTGAGGGTTGTACCCTTGGAAAGCATCCTGAAAAGAACTTTGACAAAGGAAAATCCTGGAGAGCCACTCGTCCTTTGGATCTTGTTCACAATGATGTTTCTGGTCCATTTCCTTCTCCTTCGTTTACTAGAGCTCTTTATGTGCTAACCTTCATTGATGACTATTCACGATATACTTGGGTATATTTTCTTAAGCTTAAGTCTGAAGTCTTTGAACATTTTCAGGACTTTAAGGCTCTTGTTGAGAAACAAGCGGAATAGTCTATCAAGGTTCTTCAAACCGACAATGGAGGTGAATATGTAAACAATAGGTTCATGGATTTCTATACTTCTAAAGGGATCTCTTTGCAGCATACAGTTGCTTATAGCCCTTCGCAGAATGGAGTCACAGAAAGAAAGAACCATACTCTTAAGGAGATGGCCACTTGTATGATTCACTCGAAGTCTCTTCCTCTCGTAGTATTGGGCTAAAGCAGTGAATTGTGAAAATTACATTCAAACCATGTTCCACACAAGGAAGTAAGAGGGATGACACCCTTTGAAGCCTGGTTTGGACGCAAGCCTGATGTTGAGCACTTTCGAGTCTTCGGATCCAAGGCTATGGCTTGGATTCCCAAGAAGAAATGCAAGGCCTTGGAACCACAATCCAAACCTTGTATCTTTATAGGGTATCCTAATGGCGTGAAGGGATATCATTTGATGAATCCTACTTCTCATGAGTTGTATATTGAGAGAAGTGTTAAGTTTGATGAGTCTTCTTCGACTTCTACTTCTCCACCTATTGAGGTTCTTCAGCTCACTAATTCGGATTCTGACTCATCAGATGATGATATTGTTGAGCATGCTCCTCTTCCTAGATCCTCCCAACCATCAGACCTCTGAGTCTTCTAGATTCTAACAAGTAGTGATGATGAGGACTATGTCCCTTCTCACTCAAGTGAAGAATCTTCTAACTCTAGCCTGATCCTCCTGGTCCTCTTTGGGCTAGGAAAACTTTGCAAAGTGTTGGAGATTTAGTTGGAGATACTTCATATATGAGACGTACTCACTTAGATTTCATTGGACCCCACTCTTTCTTCACCTCTACTTCTGATCCATAGTATTTCCAGGAGGCTTCTGGTATTCCTAAGTGGGATTCTACCATGGATGAGGAGTATTCCTCTCTCATGAAGAACGATACTTGGGATCTCACCCCTCTTCCGAAAGGAAGAAAAATCATTCGGTGTAAGTGGGTGTTCCAACAAAGTATGGAGTAGATGGAGACATCGAAAATTTTAAAGCACGATTAGTAGCTAAGGGTTTCTCCCAGATAGTTGGGGTTGATTATACTAAAACCTTTGCTCCGGTTGCGAAGATGACTTCTATTCGATAACCTTAGCCATTTACCGCAGTGAATAGATGGAAAGTCCATCAAATGGACATTAAGAGTGCCTTCCTTCATGGTGACCTAGAGGAAGAGATCTATATGGAACAACCTTCGGGTTATGTCCAAGATCCCTCCCTCATTTTAAGTTAAAGAAGTCTCTTTATGGCCTTAAATAAGCCCCTCGGCTTGGTATGCCAAGATGGACTCCTTTTACTTACATCGTGGTTTACTAGGTGTCACTCATCCAAATGTTTATATTCTATGGCAAGATGACTCCATACTCATTCTTGTTCTCTATGTTGATGACTTAGTTGATCACAGCAGCTCTTCCTCTATTATTGATTCTATGAAGATTGCCTTGGCCAACAAGTTTTCCATGACTGACTTAGGTCTACTTCATTACTTCCTTGGGATCCAGATTTCACAATCTGACTCAGAATTTTGATTTCACAACCTAAGTATGCTCTTGATTTGCTAGCTCATTTTCAGATGTCCATTACAAGTCTTCTCCTACTCCTTTTCTCTCTAGGGTTAAGTTGGTTTCAGATTGCTCTACTCCCTTGGTTGATGGTACTCTTTATCGATAGTTGGTGGGGAGCTTGATTTACTTGACTCACACTCGACTAGATTTATCGTATGTTATTGGGATCATGTTTAGATTCATGCAGAGCCACATGAGATACATTGGAAAGCAGCTAAATGGATCCTTCATTATGTTCATGGCACTTATACTGATGGAATTCACTATCATGGAGGGGTAGATATCGACTTAATTGGGTTCATAGATTTTGATTGGGCCGATGACTTAGATCATCGGAAATATACTTACGGATACGCTTCTCTCTCTTTTCGGGTTCTATTAGTTGGTTGGTCTAAAAGAAGCGAATGTAATTACAATATCATCTACGAGGCATAATACATAGGAGCAGTTAACACTTTGCCACAAAGTTATTTGGCTATAGGGTATTCCAACGAGAGTTTGGCATCCACTTTGAGTGGCCTACCATTATCTACTATGATAACATGAGCACTATCTCCATTTGCAAAAATCCATTTTAGCATCAGCGCTCAAAGCACATTGAGATCCATATGCACTTCATACGAGAGCTTATTCATGATGGTATCATCGACATTCAGTACATTCAGACAGTTGATCAGATTGCAAGATTTATTTACCAAGCCCTTCACTAAGATGAAGTTTCTTCACTTATGGTATCTTCTTGGGGTGAGGTCTTCTACAGCTGCTCATCTTCTTTGGGCTATGTATTCCTTCTTTTCTTCTTCTTCTTCTAGGAATATTGTGTTTGTATATGGGCACCTTATCAGGCCTTTA
The DNA here is from genome assembly GCA_018340775.1 of Taxus wallichiana var. yunnanensis. Lineage (NCBI taxonomy): Eukaryota > Viridiplantae > Streptophyta > Pinopsida > Cupressales > Taxaceae > Taxus > Taxus wallichiana. Next base: position 541,742,354 of record CM031234.1, read on the forward strand.
GTTTCCGGGCCCCATTGACACATCTTTCTTAGTTGTTTAGAGTGTCTTCTCTTTCTGTCTAACTCATCATACCTGCTACCCCAACTTTGATGAAGGGGGTGTTGGTGTGAGTTATCCTATGTTTCCTCCTCACATATTGGAGGGTCATCTCACATGGGTTAGGTTTAGGGTTAGGTTTAGGGTTTGTTATTGAGTCATGCACTAGGGTTACTCAGCACCCTATATGTACCTTTTCACTATTCATTTATGAGCATGCCAAGACACTCTATTATCTTTCCTCTATGTGTAAGCTTTGTTTCTGTTTAGCAAGTTCTTCCATTATTGATTGATTCTTCCTTGCGATTACACTGGAGCTATCACGATTCCGTTGGAGTGCAACTACTTCGTGGTGCATCGTTTCTGATTCGATTCTCGAAAACTATTTTCATGTTTGACTACATAAAAAGAATTGAACATGCTCAATCACATTTTCATGATACCATAGAGGAATACTTTGGCTACTTATTTGAGAAATATCTCCATTTGAAGTAGTTAGACCATTCACATGTCGAGCAATCACACTAAGGACAATGACAATGACAATAGTGTTTCCCTTCAAGAATAAAATCCTTCAAATACCTTATGAGTATGAGAAACACCATCAATGGACTATGGATATACTTTGGAAGTGATTAAACAATACTTGGAGTCTAACTAAACCTTTTGGCTCTTTCCAATTTGGTGCACATCCCAGGAGAGAGAAAACTTGCTCCACCAAACTGCTCATAACTTTTCAACCACACCTTTTGAGAAAACAAATTTTTCACATGATTTTTATGTCAATTTACTCCAAAAATTACTTCTATGATTTATTTGAAGGAGCTGTATAAATTTTTTTAAAGTCTAAGAAGCAAGGCATCTCAAAATGCATTTTCCAAAAAAATAGTTTTAGAAAAACTTGAATATCTCAAAATTCTCATTACAAAATCTAATGAAATTTGTTATGAAGCATGGAAATAGATATCTCTACCTATCCCAAGTAGTGTTTAGCTAGAGGGTTTCTTGTAGGTCCTAGACCAATCTCATTTGTATTCAATAATATTTCCAGATTACTCAAGTCCATTTTTGACCAACATATAAAACTAACTCCTAGAGTTGAGTTGAGCCTAACCTTAGATAATACATACTATATATACTCTCTTAAATAATATTCCATTATTTTTATGACCTATATCATTCTATTTCACTTCATTAGGCACCGAAACCACCTTAAAATTACACTACCACTCAACTTTCAAGACCTGTCTCTTAAAAAACCACATGAAGTCATATTGAACCTCACGAACAACAATTGAGAATAATGATCTTGCACTCTACCTTTGTCATTAATTCCTTTGACATCAATGAAAACAACTGGAAAATCAACGAGGGTGCAACAAACAAGATAATGTTTTCCATGGCTGGGATTCTTATGGTAACATTACTACAATTAAAATCGAGCTTGAAATCACCTAGTGATGAGTGTCTTTCATTTATTTAGTGTCAATATCAAAATGGGAAGCACAAGTTAATACAATTACGGAGCTAAAGGAAAGTAAATAACGAATCGAGTCCACTATCTTTGATACTTTGGGAAATGGGAGTAGGGGTATCTCCATAAACACAGGCCCAAAATTAATCTAGATCAACATGTTGCATGTCATCAGTAGCCAATATTAGGCATGGAGGTCTCAAGTGATGACATATACTCGTAACCCCGTATTGAAACTTCATAGTGGTAAGGTAATGGAAATTTTTTTGAGAAAGACAGAGCTCTCAAATAATAAAGCAAGGTATGGAACAAAACATAATTGAGCACCAAACAAAATACAAGGGCTTCGAATGACTAACCTAAATTACAAGAAAAAGACAATTTCCCCAAGACCCTAATACACATTAAATTTTTTTAATTTAAGAGAAAAATGCTCTAATTACGGCTAGAATTGTTCTTGAGGAAAGAAACACAAGATTACTCGTAAAAATTTTCAGTCTCGAAAGGTAAAAATGAATTGCATTATCCTTGTTTTATATCTTTTCCGTTTGAAAACTTGTTTAGAAAATTTGAAATCAATTTTTTCGAGTGTATTAAGGAAAATGGGAAGGGTCGTAGAACAATATTTTACCCATTTCCATTGTATTTCGAATTGATGGAAATGTGGAGAAATAGTGGCTCGAAGGAACAAGAATCTTGAGTGCTCAAAATACTCAAGACATCTGCAAGATATATATAAGACTTTATATGCACGAAAAACATGGGTTTGTGGAGAACACAAAGCTAAAAGGAACATGGGTCGTGACGTCTCTAAATATTAGCATCTCCATAAAGAAAAAAATTGTTGATGTGAAATCACAAACCCTAAATTTTCTATAGAACAAAATCTAAGATTTTCAAGTGATAAAGCATAACATTGAATTTTTTCCCAGTGTGGGACTTTGCAAATGGAAAAAAATTTCTAGATTAAGGTTGGTTCCTATTATTTTGTTCAAGTGCATGCATTCATATTGTAGAGGATATTTCTAAAATCTATCCTAATCTTTCCAAGTGACCAAGGTTAAGAAAGTTGCAAAAAGGAATGAAATATAAGCTATCATAGGTGATGCACCGAGGAATGATGAACATTCACTCTACTGTTAAGCACAAACCATAAAAATAATACAACCCACATGCACAGATAATCAAATTTGTAATGAAAATATCAAAAAGGATGCAATGGAAGTAAGAAAGGGTTGAAAATCACCCACAGACTTATTTTTATTGCTCCACAGAATCGATACAAGGCATTATAATTGCTAAATGGCATAAATTTTACATTTACAGTTTATGGACAGGATTGGAAGCTCTAAAAATTTGTTGCATAATAACAAGGATAATTTTAGTGGCGAATATTTGTAATTTGGTGAAAATTTCATTTTAGGGAAATTTGAAAAGGTGATTTTTTCGAAGCTAGTCGGTGTCCTGTTCGCCTAAAATTTACAGTATATTTTATTTGGGGTCGGATTCGCCTACATTTATAAACATCTCCTATAAAAACCTAGGTGATTCACCAAGTAGTATCCTATGGTACTACCACCAGTACCTTACAAATGCCGTGAACTAGCATACTCTAAGCACCAAAGATTGTTGTTATCCTGTTAATAGTTTAGAGTTGGGCGACAAATGATATGTGTTGATGTGCGACAAAGGGGCCGATTATTGACGTGCGATAAGGATATAGTTGATGCACAAAAGGAGGTACTAATGTAGACACCAAATTCGTGTCTTACGACCCCTTGTGACCCGCATCCCATTTTGCAACCTAACCTCATTACCTAAACCTTACATAATTATTTATTAATTACCTTGTAATTGATAAATCCCCATCACCTCACCTGCCACCTCATTTTGCCACCTCATCATGACCTAGCCCTAATCCTAAACTAACCTAATTAAAACCTAAAACTTGGTCTACACCTACACCCATAACTAATGCCTCCTTACTCGCACACAAAACCGACCTTCTAGCCACTTGACCAAGCCCGCAGCTGATCTCTCGGGAGAAAAGCAGGGAAGGTGGGCTATTTTACTAAAAATAGCCTACTTTTTCCTTACCGATGCCGGTTCCTACTCGACCGCCGTCGTCGGTTCGCGACCGCCATCGGTTCCTCAGAAATAGGCTCTCCAAACCAAAACAACGGATCGGAATTTCATTTTGGAGATCAGTCGAAGGATTTCTGGATCAACGGAGAATATTAGGAGCAAAGAACAGAGTCCAAACCAGAAGTGTCTACAGCAAAGGAGATCAACTTGCACCTTCGTCAAAACCAAGAAGTTACATCTTGCATGCCCTCTGTTATAACATTTCTTATGATCTTTGAATCGAGTTCTCTTAAATCCGTTTCTGAGCCCACTACCCCAACGTGCCATTGCATCTAACTGTTATTCTTTTACCTCTCATCATCTCATTTCCTAATAACATCCATAAACCAACCTTACCAACACCACAACCAGCCCAGAAGATCCTAGAACCCACCGGTATCGGTTATCAGTAACCGGCATCGGTTATTAGTAACCGGCATCGGTTCCTCTGATCAAAACCAGAAAAATAGCCTTTTCCCTACCCAGTTCACCAAAACAACTTAATTGATACTTTACAGTCTTTTTTGTTAAATCATATTAACAGGGAAACTGACCACCTTCGAAAGGAAGTTTTATATTTCCTGGGCCTAAGGCAGTTTCCTCATTTATTGTTTAATCAAAATCTTGTGGTCTTGTGTTCTTATTTGCAGGTAGTCCTTCCAATACAAAAGGAGTTCTTCGCAGTCGGCTTGATCTTTCTCTACTGATACGCGCACACTATCTCGACATTCTACAGGTATTCCTCCTAGCCCCTAACCTTATCTTGTTTCTAAAAGGAACAAGCATTTCCGAGTGAAACATTTTGCACGCTTGGTGGGACCCATTTTGGGTTTTTCTTTATTTCTCGCTTGCTTTCATATAGGGAGCATACTTGTTGTTTTCTTCTTCTAAAGATATTCACAAGGTATTTTATTATTCTGGTAAAAGAACTTGCTTTGTTTTAGCATCTTGCATTAGTGAAAGTCATCTCTTTTGCTTCATCGAATATCACTTTCGATTTGGGTTCTAAAAACACATGCATTGCATTCCTGCCTGTTGTTTTTCAATTCTAGTGAACATAGATTAAGTAACAAGTCGTACATGTGGGGGTGATATCCACGGTATTGACAGGAAATTAATCTTATATTCACTTCACAACACATACCGAATCACTTCACAATTAACACAACAGCTCAAACATCCCCCCTTTTTCCGCGGTATTCCTCCGCCCGATTGAGGTAACCTTATGAGCCAAAACAACTTGACATTTCCCCTAAGTCTCTTGTTTAGGATTCTCGACATCCTTCTACGTCTAAAGGCATAAGCCCACAACAATTAAAATTAACCCTAGGGTTAGTCTCTCGGATTTACGTGTGCATCTTGCTTGTTTGTAGTTTTGTTTTCTTTCTCATACCTGCCTTCGTGATCAATAATTGGACAAGTATACTCAACATTGCTAAAAACAAATTAAGCAGCCTTTTTATCTTCTTATCCTAGACTTTTTGACACCGACATCGGTTAAGGGACCGACGTCGTTTGCTCTGTGACTGACACCGGTTAGCAAACCGATATCGGTTATTCTTATCTTCATCACCCACGACAAACCAAAGAACTTGCCAAATTCATCATTCTGAGGTTGTTTTTGTTCTTGATAGATTGAAACTTTCCTGTGTGTTCTTGTCCATGGTTGTTATCACTCGAAAGCAAGCCGCCGCCATGGTTTCACATGCTTGCTCTGTTTCTTTGCCTGAATCACCCCCTTCACCTTCTGTGGGGAATCCTACTGATACCAGCGAGGTTCCTAAAATTCCTGTGGGAGATAAGGACTTTGCCAAGTTTCTGGATGCTAATTCCAGCGACTGTACAATACTATTTGTCTCATACCCCTGACCGTACACCTGATGGTCAGCTCCTTGTAGGTATGCCTATCAGTATAGCTGCTCATTTAGCTCCCACTCCACCTGATAATACCGCCTTGCTTCCTGCATCTCTTGCCCCATCTCCCAATCCGACGGCTGCAGAGGTTCATACGACCCCGATTAGCTTTCCTTTTGTTAATCTTGGACCCCACATATCATTACCACCGACCGCCCCTACCTCATCTCTCTTGCAGACTGCTCCATTCATGACTTACTCTCTGCCACCTATCCACACAAGCTTTCCTTCTCAAGCTCCTCCTACCTTTTCATTCCCATACACGTATCCAGTAACCTCAACACCTTATATGGGACATCCCTATTCTGTCACACCATCATCTCATCCTACCACTGACTTAATTAAACAAATGATGGACAAAATGCATAACCTGGAGGCTTCTGTTTCAGGAAGTCGTAGCGCCTTGACATACGAGCAAGTTTGTCGGGAGCCCATTCACCCTTCTGTCCCCCTTCATTCATATCCTCCTCAATGGGAGTTGCCGAAATTTACTCGTTTTAACAGTAAAGAGGATCCTCAACAACACTTGCGATCATTTAGACACGCTTGTTATTTGATTGCCCATGATGATGCCTTGTTACTCCGCACCTTTCCCATGTCCTTATCAGGACCCGCCTTGGAGTGGTACAGTGCTTTAACCCAGCACTCCATCTTCTCTTTTAACCAACTAGCCCAATCTTTCTTGGACCATTTCTCCATTAACATTGCCAAGAAAGTATCTATCACCGACCTCTATGCCATCCGACAATTTGAGGACGAATCTATCGCAGATTTCGTTGGACGATGGCGAGGCCTTATCAACCAACTTACGTATGCCTTGCCTCAAACCGAACTTATCGAACTATTTACGCGGGCCTGTGCTAAGCACATCTCCCCTACCCTCCAAATTCAAACTTTCCGTACTTTCGACGAGGCCTTTACTATGGCTCGAAAATTAGAAATTCGAGCCTTAGAGGAAGAGAAATTGCGGTTGCGCAACAAAAACTCCACTTTCCGAACTCCAGATTCCACCAATAAACCAAATACCACCACTCCTCACGCGTCCACTTCTTCTAAATCAAAAGGAGCTGTCCACGCGGTGATGGTCAAATCCCAACCACCGTCCAATACTCCACCAAAAACCACCTATAAATACAAATCCGAGCCCATCAACTACACTCCCTTGGGAGAAACGTATGGTGTGATATTGGAAAAATTGCTCAAAGCAGGAGCCATTACCTTACCTCCTGTTAAACCTCATTCTGGGTTTGATTCCACTCGCGCCATACCTTCCTGGTACAAAGAAAATGACTTCAGTAACTTCCACCGTGTGAAGGGACACGGTCATGAAAACTCGCAAAATGTTGAAAAACATAGTGCAGAAATGGTTGATGCGGGGGATATAGCCCTTGATAATCCTAACGCCCCTGCTAACCGAAATTTGAAAATTTTCAACAAGCCATTCCCGAATCACTCGTCCAACAGTAACGTAAACCAGGATATCTTAGCCAAGGAGAGTGTTCATGAGATCCATGCAGTCTTCGATACCCAGCCAAAAGCCTCTATCGTGAAAATTTTGAATCAAGCCTCCTCACTAACACAGGGCCCGAACCTCCTTTACCATCATCAAGCCAAAGCGAAATCGTTCCTTTACCCATAAAAGAGTTACCTGCCTGAGCTTCCCTTCCCATCAAGGAGTCTTCTTACACCACATCCCTACAAGACTGCGAGCGGATGTTATCTAATCTATCCATTTCCCAGACGTCTCCTTCTACCGCTTTTTCCGCACAAGAGGAAGGTACGCCACTCCTTTTGATGTCCTTAGACAAGAAATCTCTTGCACCAACATCACTAAATTCTTTAGCCATGACAGACCCTCTCAAACATGCCCTTCTGCCTATTAGTCCCTCGTCACCTAAATCTTTTCAACGACCAGTCGACCTCTTAACATCTATTGATACAGTGCCTCATCTACCCCCTGTATCACACCCACAGTGGACTGGAATCACAACCCACCTTTCTTCTATACCAAAGTTCCTATTCACACGTGAGGACTGTCAGTCTCCAGAAGATAGACGAATCTTATGGGAACGTTTGAGTACGCCATATTCTACTCAAATGCAAATGACCAATCCTGATGCCTCCACCATATACCCGAAGTGCTTACAAAAGCTTAAAATGCCCATGTTCTCACCTTCACCCCCCTCACCTCTACCAAATGCCCCTTCCACTTCTATTAACTTAGCCAAATCTTTCCCTACGCTTGGGACCTCACCGATGCCCAGTCTAACACACCCACCTAAGCGACTCGATTTATCCAAAAATAAACCCGCCCCGCCACCTAGGAGACAAACGCAATCCGTGCCTCTATCACAATCAAAACCCTCATCGTCACACCTACCTTCCATATTGGGACCTCATCCCTCCACCTTACATCAATATATCATACCTCCGGTGTTTTCTTCAAAACGACCTACGCCTTCTACACCTATACAGAGATCGAAGGGTATAACAACATCGTTACCCCGCGTATCCTGTCCACCGGTCAACCCTAAACCAATCCCATCATCAAAGGATTTATTTTCTGTCACTCCCCTTTCTCCGTGGTTGTTTCCCGCTACCACGTCATCCATAGCCTCATCATCTAGCCAGCCGAACGTAACTTCTGCGCCAAAGAAACCACGTTTAGTGAAAAACACGTGTCAGCACCCCTCGGCTAAACCACCACCCGTACGAACCAACCACGCCCAAACATTACCAAAACCCGCACAACCAATACCCTCATCCGATTTTGACCCCCTCAAAGGATCTTACGCCAAAATCCTTGCTATGTTGGTAGAGAACGCGAACATTTCCCTACCCCTCTTAGACCTTATGACCCGTCTAAACCTCGACTGCACGGTTATGATGAGTCTAAAATCTGCGCTATCACCGCACACTGGACATGATGTGGAGGGATGAAAAGCTTTAAAACCATCCTTCATCAGTCACCTCTCCCGGATAGAAAGATTAAGAAAGACAACTTACGAAGGGAGAGACCTTTAGCTTCAATTCCCTCTACTATATCGTCTGTCCCCGCCTCACCAAGATCTATCATTATTACAACCCCACCTCTTGAAGACCATGAATTATCCCAACCATCTTCCTCATCTCAGGTCTACGAGATTAATATGATTAGTGTCGCTACTCGAGGACAGAAAAACAATGGGAAAGCGAAAGAAAACACACCTGCGGCATCTCTTTCTCCTTCAACCATCCTGATTACACCACCACCTAAAGTGGTTATTCGCGGACCCACCTATCCCGTCTCTAATGGAGTTGCACACCGAACCATGATCAAACAGCTTCATCAATCGCCCATAAAAATGACACTATATGATCTCATTCAGACTTCTGAATCTCATCGACAAGCTCTCGTTGAGATCCTTCAAGGGATAGAGGTTTTACCCAATGAAACCCTGCCCGTTGCCTCCATTCTAACACCCAATCACGTTGCCTCTCTCACCAAACAATCCATCTCCCCCACCACTTCTGTCTCTGTACAACAAGCCGCTGCAGTTAGTTTCTCGGAAGATGAAATTGTTGACTTTGGTACAGAAGACCCTGACCCTGCCCTTTTCATCTCAGCCTACGTCCGGGATATCCGGGTACGTCGTGTTATGATTGACGGGGGTGCCAGCCTAAACATCATCTCTTCAAAAGCCTTCCAACAAATGAATATCCCTTCTAGTTGCATGTGTGCCAACCCCATCATGTTGCGGTCATTCAATGACGCTATTACCTCTACCTTAGGCACCGTGATCCTCAACATTCGTGTAGGACCGCGTACTTTACCCGAACTCTTCTATGTCCTTGAGGGAGAGTTCCAATATAATATATTGCTGGGTCGTCCTTGGATCCGGGCCATGGGATGCGTTCCCTCAACATTACATAGATGCATAAAATTTGAGTACGAGGGGAAGTCCTACACCGTAAAAGCTGATCCTCCTCCCTTTAAAACCTGCAATATGTTATACCGCCCTAACGATGTGCTTATACCAATCAAGGCACCCATACATTCAACCCAACCATCCTCTTCAAATGTACCTCAACCATCCACCTCAACTGCATCTATGCCTTCAACTGATGAAACCACCGTCGCAAAAACCACTTCCCTTCCCGCAGCTAACATCCCAACCTCCGACCCCTTAGTAGATGTTTTTCAACGCCTTACGCTGGGGGAGTACCGCCTATATAACGTTAGTTCTTTCCCTACCCCGCAGGAGTACGGAAAATTACATGCACATCCCACCTATGACCGTCGCGTGGGGAAGTAATCTCTTACGACCACCCCATCAAGCACCAACCTAACATATGGGGGTGTTGACGCATCTTCCATTACCCCCGAACCTCCTCTTGGTGTGGTTCCCTTCTAATCCGATTTCAATACTTGACAAATCATCGCCGCCCTCACCTTCTTGACTCGCTGTGCTTGGAAAGGCTTTGGTTTTGGTCTTTATGAACAAGGCCGACATACGCTCATCCCCATCACCACACGCAAACATAATGATCGCAGTGGTCTCGGTTTTCCTGAAACACCTACACAGGAGACACCTCCTGTCAGCTGTATCCTGGAAGAAGAAGACGTCGCCCCTACCAAACCATCATCACCCACTTTTCCATCATCACCCACAGAATCTATAGACCCTGAATCCATCCCTCCTAACTTTTTTTTTTCATAAATGCTATCTTCATAGGTCCTCTCACTTATCAACGCGATAATGAGGACCCATCTTCTCTTCCCCTTCTGTATCCAGACATGATCGAAGAGGATTCGCCTTTGATTAATGTTGTTGAATGCCAGGATGATGACTCCATCCTCACTTACCTTGGCGCGGATGATTCTTATATTCAACGAGCCTTACCATCTGAAACCCAAACCATGCTGAATGAATCTACTATAGAAATCAACATCCACACGGAGGAGGATCCTCACATTGTGAAGATTGGACAATCCCTTAACACATCAGAACAAGCCGCCTTTACTACCTTTCTCCGTGCTCGCAACCAAGCTTTCGCATGGTCTTACGCTGACATGCCAGGAATTGATCCTACCATTGCCGTCCATAACATCACCCTAAACCCCGATTCCAAACCAGTCAAACAGAAATTGAGAAAAATGCATCCACGCATTGCTCTCTTGGTCAAAGAGGAGCTCCAACGACTCCTTTCTGTTTCCTTCATTTTGCCTATTGACTATCCTCAATGGATTTCTAACATCGTGCCTGTCACGAAAGCGACGGGGGGACTTCGGATATGCACGGATTTCCGGGATCTTAACCTCGCTTGCCCTAAGGACGACTTTCCCCTCCCAAGTATTGATCAACTTGTTGATCTCACTGCGGGCCATGAAATGCTTTCTCTCATGGATGGCTTTTCAGGATACACCAAATTTTGGTCGCACCCGCCGATCAACATAAGACCGCTTTCATAACTCCTTGGGGAACCTTCTGTTATCGTGTCATGCCGTTTGGCCTTAAGAATGCTGGTGCAACCTATCAGCGGGCTATGACCTACATTTTTCATGACATTATGCACACTATCCTTGAAGATTACGTCGACGATCTTCTTGGCAAGTCTAAACATCGCAGTGAACATCTCGATGTTTTAACCATTATTTTCGATCGCCTGTTGCAATATTCTGTTCGTCTTCAACCAAAGAAATGTGTCTTTGGTGTCCTTTCAGGGAAACTTCTTGGCTTTATCGTCTCTTTGCATGGCATTGAGGTCAATCCATCTAAAGTAAAAGCTATCCTAGAAATGCCCCCACCCAAAAACCTTAAACAATTACGTAGTTTGCAGGGTAAACTTCAATCCATCCGGAGTTTTATCTCCCAACTCTCGGATCGATGTCACCCTTTTCATCACCTTCTAAAAAAGGACGTTTCCTTTCAATGGAGTGAGGAGTGTCACCAAGCCTTCGAAGCTCTCAAAACGTATCTCTTGCAGCCACCCGTGCTTATCCCACCCCAGGACGACCGCCCTTTCTACCTTTATCTTTCCGCCACTGACCATGCTATAGGTGCTATGCTCATACATCGGGACTTGCACGTCGAGAAAGGCCGTTTATTATATAAGTCGTACCCTCGTGGATTACGAGACTAGGTATACACATGTAGAAAAATTGTGCTCGCCCTATCATTCGTAGCCACAAAAATTCGACATTACCTCCCCGAATCACAAAACTTTCGTCATCACCAACACGGACCCCATTCATTATATGTACGCCAAACCACATCTAAACCAACGCATCGCTCGATGGCTCATGCTCTCGCCGACCTTGACCTTGAGTTTATACAAATGTGTCAATCAAAGGACAAACTCTTGCGCAGACCAACTTGCGAGGCCCCGTTACTCGGGAACAATTTACCAATTTTACATTCCCTACGCGAACTCATCGCCACTCTTTCACTTGGGGAAGAGTCGTATCAAATGACCCTCTTCTTCGATGGATCTAAATGCCGCGACGGAGGAGCCGGTGTTGTTCTCATCCCTCTTGACGCTGAACCTATGCCTCTTTCATTCTGGCTTGATTTCCCCTGCACTAATAATACAGCGGAATACGAGGCCCTTGTTCTGGGTCTCCAAGTTGCGATACACTTAGGCATTAAATCTATCAATATCTTTGGTGACTCTCAATTGGTAGTCAATCAAGTTATAGGCATCTACCAATGTAAAAATGAGGAACTTCAGAAATACAAACACCACGTGGATTCACTTCTAGCCTTATTTACTCACTATTCTATCCAAACCATTCCCCGCTCCACTAACAAATTTGCGGATACTATGGCTTGCTTAGCCTCACAAATTCCCGCCGCACCAACTGACTCTGAATTATTCGTTGTGGTCCAACAACTTTTTGCACCATCCTATTCAACCCCGGTAGTTTGCATGATAAATACTGTGTCTACTAATTCGCAGGATACCTGGTACCACCAATTTCACGACTACCTTACAATCTCTGTTCTCCCACCTGACCTTACTAGTAACGGAAAACGTGCTTTTCTTAAAAGTGTTTCTCGTTATGTTGTCATGGGGGGACTCCTATATAAACGTGGCTTTGATGGCATCCTCCTTTCTTTGCCTAACCGGCGCGGAGGTCACCTATACCATCCAACAAGTCCATGATGGGATTTGTGGTGGACATTTTAGTGGCCTTGCCGTGGCTAAACGAATCCTTCGCCTAGGTTATTATTGGCCTACTCTCAATAACGACTACTACGAATATGTTAAGCATTGTGTCATGTGTCAACAACATGCCAACCTTCAACATACTCCTAGCCACCCGCTACAGGTCGCCCGAGATCTTTGGCCTTTCTCACAATGGGATTTAGACCTTATTGGCGAGATTCACCCGACATCTTCACAACGTCACCGTTGGATAATCACAGCGACCGAATATTACACAAAATGGGTGGAGGCCATTCCACTCATTTCAATCAAAAAAGAAAAAATTGTCGAATTCATTAACCATCACATTATCTGTCGTTTTGGCATTCCTCATCGCCTAATAACAGATAATGGTAAATCTTTTAAAAACAAGTTGTTACAAAACCTTTGTGACAACTTTGGTATCAAACTTAGTTTCTCATCGCCTTACTATCCACAGGCCAATGGTCAGGCTGAATCTTCTAATAAAACCCTAATCAAAATCCTCATGAAAGTTGTCAATGAATCTGGAAGAAATTGGCACGATCACATTCCCTTTTCCCTTTGGGCTTATCGTACTAGCATTCGTACCTCTACTAATGCCACACCTTTTCTTTGGTATATGGTACCGAGGGCTGTCCCGCCTCTCGAAGTACAAATACCCTCCCTTAGAATATCTCTTCGGGATATTCTCACCAACGATGATTTCCGCCAAGAGCGGTTAGCCCAATTAGAGCTTCTTGACGAATGCGCCGCCTTACGCTCTTGATCACCTTCAAATCTATCAAAAACGCATTAAACGTGCTTATGATAAGTGATTTCATGAGTGTACCTTTAAGGTTGGTGATCTTGTCCTCAAAGAGAATCAACATGTAACCAAACTAGAAAAGAGCAAACGTGGAAAATTTGCTCCCAATTGGATTGGGCCTTATATAATCACTCACACCTATGGATCAGGCACTTATCGTTTAGCTTCGCTTAATGGTAAGCCTGAGCCTGAACCCCTTAATGCCTTGCATCTTCGACCATTCTACTGTTGAATCTAGTGTTATATCACTTCTTATCTACCTACTGCTCGTCCCTTGAGCTCATTTACCGCTACATACACTTTGTTTTCTATATCTCCAAATAAAATCAAAATCACTTCGCACCTCCCCTTGATAATGCCTTCCCCTTTTTTAGTCTAGTCCATGATTTCAAAGTATTACAATAAGCCGTATTCTTATGGGATTTTCTTGAGTCAAACTTCCTACCAAACTAGATGCTTCACGCCAAAAGAACATCTAGCTATCTAAATTAAATATAGACTACTCCCTCGAAGGACAGCTATATGCCAAACTATTGCTGCTACTATAAATAGACTGCTCCCCCGAAGGACAGCTATGCACTAAAATCATATCTCAAGCACTATAAATAGATCGCTCCCCAAAGGACAGCTTTATACACAACGACCTTTTATCCGAAGCTTCTCGCATGGATCAGCTTTGTGAAGACCTCAAGAATAGTACAATCAATATCCTCAGACTTCCCGCATCGATCGGTCTATATTCACCAAATAAAAGCCTCATTCAAAAGAACTTTTGGGTCATGGACTTGTCTATTTAGGGTAGGTTCTCTTTCGTCAGAACACTCACTTTGTAACAGGTTCTCTGTACCTCAGCTATATTATCCACCTCACCTCACCATTTGTTTCAACTCAAGGGACGTAACGTACACCTGATATATTGTGATCATACAACTCTTTTCACCTATGGACTTCTCGTCTATGCACGGCACCTAGGGCTTCAAGCTCGTTCTACGTTGTGTGGTTTGTTTAGCTCTTTTCACCTACGGAGCACTCTTTCTGCTTTGCCTCGCATCTAGGATTGTGTGTTGACCTTAATCAGGACATGGTTCCCTTCTACTTGGGTAGGCTAACCTTCGCTTCCCTTATACCTTTTACAACATCACCAATTCATTACCAACACCATCAACCTTACCTTTACCAATCTTAATATTTTTACCAACCACCCAATTGCCTAAACCATACCAAATTGCCTAAATTCACCCCTCCCTGATCCTAAGGGAGAACTACATCGGTCTCGAGGCCCTTCCTTGCTTTGTCAATGGGCTATGTAGGCAGCACTTACGAGACATGGGGTCTCCCAAGGTTAGCTCGACCATCCCCTACCATAACCTATCATGTGTGGTAAATATAAATATTTTTGTGTATTTCTATTTAATCACATTCCTCTTTATCCTTTTTCAAAACACCGAAAGTCAAAACGACAACATTCTTATTATTATAACGCAAATCAACATACATATCTCGTTTTATTTAGATGTTAAACAAATACATCTTCTATATCATCGACGCGCAGGTCGGTACTCTTATTTATTCTTATACCTTACTAACATTTATTTAGACCCTCACACCTCATCCCGAACTAGGTGATGATCATGATCGCCGACCCTCTCGCCAGGCCTCTCTCGTCCTCAAAGGTACCGCGACTATTGGTACCACCCACTGATCTACCAATCTCTCCTGTAACATATGAATACGCCCTCTCGCATGGAGGACTCCAGTCTCTAGTCTCGCTGCTCGTGACTCCGCAACCGCTAACAATCTTCTTGTCTCATTCACCTGCGTTTGGAGCTGCTGAACCAAACGCTGCAGCCGATCCCTCTCTGCTGTAATCACAGCTATGTCAGGACGATTGCGTACACCCCGCAGCTCTGCTGCCCACCATAACCTATAAGCCTCTGTCATTCCGGCATCCATCACACTGCGCTCAGCTGCTATCTCCTCGGGCCCTTCTGGAGGTGTTGGCCGGGGAGGTGAGAATGCTGCCTCGGCATCGATCCTCATATATGGTCTATAAGCCTGCGGTATGTCCTGCACAAATCCAAATTGTCGCCGCACGCGATCTATCGGAATCCTCTCATATTCACCTGGCCGGTTCCCCGCGATCCACCTCAATCGCTCTACACCCCTCAACTCCTCAGCTATGTTCTCGGTTACCATATAGTTCCCGTAAGGCCTCCAACAGATATCCGCAAACCGTCACCCTCTCCCATACCGCTCAGTAATACTCAATGTCACCCGTCACGGCCTGGGATCTTGCCTCTTGTTCTGTCTGGACCCAGCGTCTGAATCCCAACCTCTGTACTCCGGTCTCTCCTACCTGGATGGATCGGCCTATTGGTCGCACACAAGCAATGTGCTCATAGGCCCAATAGTGTAATAAATATGAACAATCCAGTGTCGTCCTGTGGTTTCACCTACAAGCCCATAAACCCCTGTATAGCTCCGCCAAATATGCAGGTGCCCATGCAAAAGTCACGTTCCTTTCTATCATCTCCCAAATAACACCCATCAATGCCTTTGGAAATCTTCCCCTCCGCCTCGTAACGCATAATACCCTACCGCTATCATTAATATCATTTGCTAACCTTGTCTCCTCGGGGTGTCTTTGTATACATTACCCCATATGTGAATGACAAACCTCGCTGTGTTAAGTCTCGTGCATATGGACCAAACACTTCATTATCGCTGCCCGCCCCAAGCTAGGTAGTGCACGATATACTGGTTCTCTGTAATAGGAGTCTCAAAATACGGAATACATCTTCCAATGTTATCATATTTCACCTGCTGGCGGATAGAAGGTATTTGTCTCGTGATTCCATCTCTCAATCAACGCTGTAGAACATACCATGGTTACGTGCGATTCGTGAATAATAACGGATTCCACTTAACCCCAAACGATTTATCAATGTCCATTCCATTGGTGTTACATCCACTCGGATTCGTGACAACAGTGCTGGCACACTATCATTCATCCTCAACCCTACCTCTGCCTGCATGCACCAAAACAACAAACAACCATTCAATCCGTCGGGGTTTTTCAAACATTCTGGAAATTCCTCCAGTAACCGGTATCGGTTATACATAACCGGTATTGGTCCAAGAATCGATACCGGTTTTTCCTAACCGCTACCGGTCACTATCAATTACATACACCTTCCCTAAAAAACAACCACCTACGACAATAATTTGCTCGTTTATTCCTTTTTCTACATACAAACATACCTGAAACCCCTGATTGCCTACCCAGTAACACTTACCTCACCTACAACCCTTGTTCTCATGTTTTCTTTCTCATATCTACCCACCTACTCTACCCCATCTTATTCACAAACCATGCAGAAATCAAATCACAACCAAAACGTTTACCTCTTGGGTTGCAGTAGCTTGAGGTGGCCCTTGTCTTCCCTCTTGTCCCTGCCTGCTGGATGTTTCTCCTCGTCCTGCCATTATCACCACCTTTTTCAAACCTGCCTTTCTGTCTTCTGAATCTCAGATCACAATCACTTTCCTTGTCTCTTTTTCTCCTTATTACTCAAATCTCTCATGCAAAAACCTGTCTCAGTCGTCAAAACGCGTCGCGTTCGCGCTTTTAACCTCTTGCATGGCTCTAAAATTAAAACTTAAGTTGCAGACCGGTATCCACTATACAACCCCTACTCGGCTCGCAGGCCGGTATACAATAAATGAATGAATGAATACATGAATAATACATAGGCACGCAGGCCTCTATCAATACACCCGGTTCGCAGACCGGTGCCCATCTCTAAAATACAACAACCATGTCTGGGATCTCTCAGCTCTCCCCACCGCCCTCGGCACCTCTCCCCGCTGGTCCCTGTGGTGCCTCTCGCCTCCTGCCCGTCACGGACACGCCAGCTGTGGCTGCACCTCCCTGAGATCTCTGGGTGTGAGAGGTCTCTGCCCTATGCGCTGCATAAGCCTGATACTCGACCCCGGTACCATCAAGAATGTCCTGATAATATCGGGCCTCTACTCTAACCTCCATATATCTCGTGCCCGTGCCACCGTAGGTACTGGGGCTGGTCCTCGAATCCTACTACCAAAGGTGACCCCCGTGCACGCATTTGGTGGTGCCTGTAGCCGTGGTGGTATCTCGGGCCGGGTCGGCCGTGGCCGCCTGTACGGCTACTCAGCACTGTCATCTATGCCTATAGCTGTATTTCACTACTGGTACTACTACTGCACTGCACTGCACTTTTGTGGGTTTGTGGCTGTGGTGGTGCCGCCTGTGCTCGTACTCCAGCTCGCTAGCCGCCCTGTAAGAGCCGCACTCGACCCTAAGCCGATCTCTCTCTGCCAGAATCGCAGCCCAAGTCAAGTCTGGTGCAAAGGCAGGCGTGTACTATCTGGCTGCTCTCCTTGCCTCACCACACCTCGTATGCTCCCGTGCACCTGGGCCATCCACACCCTCACCGCCGACCTCTCCGCTACCCAATCTGGATCCAAAGGCTGTGGTGCAGGCAGTGGGGCCTCTACATCATCCCTCCTATACTGAGGGAAGGGAGGTGGCTCATCCTGTCACAGCCCCATCTGCCTGCGTACCCTCTCCAGGGGTATCCACTCGTACTCTCCCGGCCTCCGTCCTGCTATCCAGAATGTGTACTAGATTAGGCGCAATCGTAGGCGGGCTCCTTCGCTGTGGTGGTGACCTCTGTAAGGTCTCCATACAATGTCTACTGTAGGGCCCTCTACCACATGTCTATAGTATGCCACAACTGCTCGTGGCTGGCCCACGACCCCCAACCACCTCTGAAAGCCATATCGGTATATGACCTGTGGCCCTGGCTGCTGGGGTAACCCTACTGGCCTGATGCATACGATGTGCTTCTATGCCCAACAATGCAACAAAAATGTAGAGCAAATACCGACCGCCTCCTCCGGCGATAGCCCCATAGCTCCTCGTACACCGCACCGTATATACTAGTGCCTGTGCGTAACAGTGTGCTCCTCCACCATCTCCAAGCAAAGACCCCCATCAATGCTCGTGGGAAGCGGCCTCCTCTCGAGTCCGGGAGGGCGAAGCGGGTGATCCCAACCATCATCAACACACACAATGGCCGTCGTGTCTCGTGTCGATGAGCACGGTACATGTCACCGTACCCGATACTCGCGCTATGGTAGGTCGATGAGCGCGGCCGCATCCCCAAAACCTCGCAAAGATACCGTCCATGGCGAGTCTCTTAATCTACACCGAAGACTACCTCTCCCTCGATAGGTAACCGAAGGATGCGATACACATCCTCCAATGTGACGGTCATCTCCTGGTCGGGAGATGGAACACATTGGTCGCCGGATCCCATCTCTCGATGAGGGCGACCATCAGGCTGTGATCCCTCTCTATCGCTCTGTACCTCTGGACCCCGCCAAGTCCCACCTCGCGCATGATGGCCCAATGCGCCGCAGATACGTGTGGCCTCATCCGACTCAATAGTGGAGGCATCCTATCACGCATCGTCAACTGCTGACGTGCCTGCAAAACCAACCCACATTCTTAGACCTACTCTTTATTATAACATCTACTTTACCATCTAAACCCCCTTTTGTATCCCCCCGACCACACCCCGACTTTCTACCCCCAAACAACCACCAAAACCCACAACCCAACCCAAAACCCACACCTAACCCACTCACACGGCCAACCACACCCTAATACCCAACAAGCTTCCCAAACCCATCCTAAACCCTAAACCCTAACCACCCAAACCCATCCTAAACCCTAAACACACTAACCCACCACAAACCACCCAAACCCATCCTAAACCCTAAACACACTAACCCACCACAAACCACCTAAACCCATCCTAAACCCTAAACACACTAACCCACCACAAACCACCCAAACCCATCCTAAACCCTAAACACACTAACCCACCACAAACCACCCAAACCCACAACAACAAAAACAAACCCAACCCCAACCCCAACACAACACCCACCCTAAACCCAAACCCAACCCAACCCAAAACCCAAAACCTAACCCCACACCTAACCCTTCTCCACCCCAAACCCAAACCCACAACAACAAAAACAAACCCACCCAACCCAAAAACCCAAAACCTAACCCCACACCTAACCCTTCTCCACCCCTAACCCAACCCCCACTCCCACCCACAACCCAACCCAAAAACCCAAAAAACATACAAGCACGACGCCGTCCGATACATGACCGACGCCGGTCCAACAAGTCTCCTTTCCCTAAAATTGTGCGACTGATGCCGCCGGTCGCTAGTGACCGACATCGGTCCTCGTCCTCTCCGAGCCGAACCCCGCGGCCCCCAAAACCCATTTTTTCACCTATTTCTACCCATCTACCCACCCAAAACCCTAAAACTTACCCACCTACCCACCTTAGCCTATCTAGCCTATCTACCCTCTCCCTTTTTCAAAACATTTCCATTTTCTCATTATTTCCTAAAAAGGTTAATTCCTACCCAACCCCCATTTAGCCTAATAACCATTTCAATGCATAAAATCATGAGTTTAGAACCTACTGCACATTTACCGACACGTCATCGTGGTGGGATGGGTGGTGGCGGTCCAAATTTGGTCCAGCCCCTCCAGCTCCTCCTGCCTGTGCCATGGCTCCAATCCTGATCTACTGGGTCCCTGGCCAATCACCTGCTGCCTCCTCCTCAATCGGGCCCACTATCAACTCTCTCCGCCAATCAAATAGCTCCACCTCACTCAATAACCCTCCAAATCAACTCTCCACGTCAGACAAGTCGCTTTGGTTTGCAAATAACAAAAGTGACAATGACAGGCCGTATTTTTCTTTTTATAGGTTTTTCGACCTTAACCGATGTCGGTTTCATTTTGCCCTAAGGAACCGGTATCGGTCTCTTAACCGATATCGGTCATGTAGAATCGACATCGGTTCGTATCCCAACTTTCCCCAAATTTTTTTGCCCTTCTTTACCATTTGCCCCTTTTTAACCACATATCGCCTATATCCACCTTTGTTGAACACCATTTGTTTACCTATTTGGCCCGACCCAAGGCCTTAACCTACCTATTCGGCCCGACCCAAGGCCTTAACCTACCTATTCGGCCCGACCCAAGGCCTCAATCTACCCATTTGGCCCGACCCAAGGCCTCAACCTACCTATTTGGCCCGACCCAAGGCCTTAACCTACCTATTCGGCCCGACCCAAGGCCTTAACCTACCTATTCGGCCCGACCCAAGGCCTCAATCTACCCATTTGGCCCGACCCAAGGCCTCAACCTACCTGTTTGGCCCTAATTCCAAGGCCTTAACCTACCTATTCGGCCCGACCTATTTGGCCCTACCTAAGGCCTTAACCTACCCATTTGGCCCGACCCAAGGCCTCACCCTAACCATCCGGCCCGACCCAAGGCCGTAACCCAACAACTAGGCCCGACCCACGACCGTATCACTTCAATACCATACCCACAATCAACGTTTTATTTTATCCATCCATCATGTACCTTTTGTTCAATCGAGCTCACTTGCTCGTGTTTTAGCATGATTAGGGTCCTTGACTTGATCTCACAACCAACTTTGCCTAGACTCCAGACCGTGACGTTTATCTCAACCAAACCAACCATTTGCACCGCCGAACATGCCTAAACGCTTCTGTACCTTACCGTTATATACCCCGAGCTACTTCCTATGCCTTGATACCGGGATTATATCACCCTTGTTTGGATACACTATCGACCTTTGCCTATACATTGCTGGTTTGCTCCAAATCATGTACCTTAGTCGTACTATTGCATTTCAACATGCGTCCGCTTCCTCGACCTACCCCACCACCTTACCATCCTCTCTACAACATGTACCCTTTATCAACCCTATCCCCGATTTCCCGCTCACTCCATCTGTGATAGATTTGAGGGGATTACCTATATCCTTAACATGAAAAACCACTTCATATTATTGTCAGTGCAGCTTTACAAAACAAGCTACATGACAATAAGGGGCTAATGTAGACACCAAATTCGTGTCTTACGACCCCTTGTGACCCGCATCCCATTTTGCAACCTAACCTCATTACCTAAACCTTACATAATTATTTATTAATTACCTTGTAATTGATAAATCCCCATCACCTCACCTGCCACCTCATTTTTCCACCTCATCATGACCTAGCCCTAATCCTAAACTAACCTAATTAAAACCTAAAACTTGGTCTACACCTACACCCATAACTAATGCCTCCTTACTCGCACACAAAACCGACCTTCTAGCCACTTGACCAAGCCCGCAGCTGATCTCTCGGGAGAAAAGTAGGAAGGTGGGCTATTTTACTAAAAATAGCCTACTTTTTCCTTACCGATGCCGGTTCTACTCGACCGCCGTTGGTTACGCGACCGCCATCGGTTCCTCGTAAATAGGCTCCCAAACCAAAACAACGGATCGGAATTTCATTTTAGAGATCAGTCGAAGGATTTCTGGATCAACGGAGAATATTAGGAGCAAAGAATGAGTCCAAACCAAAGTGTCTACAAAGAAAGGAGATCAACTTACACCTTCGTCAA
Organism: Taxus wallichiana var. yunnanensis; assembly: GCA_018340775.1. NCBI lineage: Eukaryota > Viridiplantae > Streptophyta > Pinopsida > Cupressales > Taxaceae > Taxus > Taxus wallichiana. The sequence continues at coordinate 541,764,436 of CM031234.1, forward strand.
AACCAGTAAGTTACATCTTGCATGCCCTCTCGTTATAACATTTCTTATGATCTTTGAATCGAGTTCTCTTAAATCCGCTTCGAGCCCACTACCCCAACGTGCCATTGATCTAATCATTATTCTTTTACCTCTCATCATCTCATTTCCTAATAACATCCATAAACCAACCTTACCAACACCACAACCAGCCCGAGAAGATCCTAGAACCCACCAAGATCGGTTATCAATAACCGCATCGGTTATTAGTAACCGCATCGGTTCCTCTGATCAAAACCAGAAAAACAGCCTTTTCCCTACCCAGTTCACCAAAACAACTTAATTGATACTTTACAGTCTTTTTTTTGTTAAATCATATTAACAGGGAAACTGACCACCTTCGAAAGGAAGTTTTATATTTCCTGGACCTAAGGCAGTTTCCTCATTTATTGTTTAATCAAAATCTTGTGGTCTTGTGTTCTTATTTACAGTAGTCGCTCCAAGACAAAAAGGAGTTCTTCAGCAATCACCTGATCTTTCTCTACGGTGCGCGCACACTATCTCGACATTCTACTGGCTGTATTCCTCCTAGCCCCTAACCTTATCTCTTTCTAAAAGGAACGAAGCATTTCCGAGTGAAACAACTACGGATGTGTGAAAAGGGGGTAAGTTGTTGATGTGTGATAAGGAGGGTTTGCGGTGATGCGCAACAATGGGGTTATTTGTTGTGTAACACGTAGATTATGTTGACGCAAAAGCATAGGGTAGAGGTTGCGGATGCATGATGGGAGATTTTCTCATGGATCAATGAGGTTTGTTGACACGTGAAAGGAAATATCCCATCGCACATCTATAGCCTTCTCACACACCACTTGAAAATCAAATGAAATTTTTTTCATACAACCCCGAGAAAAATCACCTTCCCGCTAAACTCGGTTCCAAGATATTCGCTGTATTTTCCACCTCTGATTTCCAAGAGGTCTCTTAAAATGAACCCCGTATAATAGAGAAAAAGGGATATACAGAGTAAAAACATCCAACATTTATAATAAATTGATTCCTTCCATTTATAGCCTAAAAATGAGGAGAGAGAAGAAGAAAAGGGGGTATATCTGATTTGAAACTCAACCACCAGCCATTACCGCTCCTTGAATTCTCCTTCTTCAACTTGTCAAATCAATTTTCCATGATGTCTTATGTGGTGGAGAAAAAAATGGTGAATCGAGAAAAATCATAGCTCTCAAAGCAATTTGATCTCAAATTAATGGCATGAAAAGACATTTCAGGGTTTTCCCCCATCAGATCAAGTTGATTCTTCATCCTTGGTGTGTGGGAGAAGGCAATAATGGCGGATCAAGCAAAATTTGACCTGCTTAAAGCAATCTGATCTGCATTAATGGAATGAAATATGTCTCTAGCTTTTCTCCCATCGAATCCTACAAAAAATGATGTTTTTTATTCTTCCAATGTGTAGAGGAGATTGAGATCTTTCCAAAAAGTGTGATCTTTCCCAAATCTGATCTTGGAATCAAAAGATATGCTCCTCTGAAGTTTTAGGGCAAAATTAAGGAAAAATTAGGGAAAAAAAGGTAGCCAAATCAGGTTTGAAAATGGGTCCATGGGCCCAAAATTGACTTTTGCACATTTTTCAAAAAAATGCAAAAATATAAAAACCTCTGCATCCCCACAAAAAAACACCTTTTCTATAAGCTCATGAACTAAAAATTCATTTTTTCCTTTGAGAAAATATTCAAAATTTCCCAAAAACTCCACATCCCTGCAGCTCCGACATGACACGTGGCACAACTCCATCAATCCCAAAGTCCATTTTGTGCCATTCGTAAAAAGTTACAAAGTTAAAAAACTCTCTGCAGTCTCGGGTGTAAAATTCACTTTTTCCCAAAAGCTTCCGCAGCTAAAAATTCATTTTTACCTTTGAGAAAAATTTGTAAAATTTTGAAAATCTCCCACAAAGCCCGCGGCTCAATGACACTTAAAACACCTTCGTGAGCCCAAAATTGACTTTGCGCCTTTTAGCGCAAAAAGGAAAATTATTCACAATTCCTCCCACGGCCCGTGCCCCGTAATTCCTTTCCTTGACTAAAAGCGGACCTCGGGTTAAAAATTGAAAATGCGCCCTTTTGCAAAAGATGCAAAAAGTTACAAAGTTAAAAAACTCTCTGCAGTCCGTAGGCACAAAATTCACTTTTTCCCAAAAGCTTCCGCAGCTAAAAATTCATTTTTGCCTTTGAGCAAAATTTGTAAAATTTTGAAAATCTCCCGCAAGCCCACGGCTCCGTAATGACACTTAAAACACCTTCGTGAGCCCAAAATTGACTTTGTGCCTTTTAGTGCAAAAAGGAAAATTATTTAAAATTCCTCCCACACCCTCGTGCCCCCAGTAACTTCCTTTCCTTGACCGAAAGTGGACCTCGGGGTCAAAATTGAAAATGCGCTCTTTTGCAAAAGATGCAAAAATTTACAAAGTTAAAAAACTCTCTGCAGGTCTGCAGGTGCAAAATTCACTTTTTCCCAAAAGCTTCCACGGGCTAAAAATTCATTTTTTGCCTTTGAGCAAAATTTGTAAAATTTTGAAAATCTCCCGCAAGCCCGCGGCTCCACAATGACACTTAAAACACCTTCGCGAGCCCAAAATTGACTTTGCACCTTTTAGCATAAAAAGGAAAATTATTTAAAATTCCTCCCACGGCTCGTGCCCCCGTAATCTTCCTTTCCTCAACTAAAAGCGGACCTCGGGATTCAAAACTGAAAATGCTCCCTTTTGCAAAAGATGGAAAAAGTCTTAAGTTACCTCCCGACAACCCACTCCCCTGTTGCTTCATTTTGGACTAGCAAAAAATGACACGTGTCTTCTTCCAATTCGTCGGCGGATTCACAACCCACTTTTGGAATTTTACCACTTTTCACAAAAAGGTGAAATTCCAAAAATTTCTTCATCGGCCCGCCTTCCTGCTTTGCATGGTCATGTGTCCCTTTTGGGACTTAGGCATTTTTCTTCTTCTTCCTCCACGGGCTCAAGGCCCAAAATCACTTTTGCCTTTTAGCAAAAGGCTAAGTGCCAAACTTTGATCCGCAGCCCCGCAAATGTGCAATTACTTAGGAAAACGTTTCTTCTACCGGCTAAGCAAGCCAAAGACTTTACTTTGTGCCTTTGAGAAAATTGGCTAAGTGTAAAATTCCTCTCCATGGCCCCACAAATGCACAATTATACTTAGAAAAGAAACCTTTTCCGGGCCGCGAGCGGCAATTGAAACTTGTGCATTTTAGCCAAAATTCCTAAGCGCCATAATGTCCTCCACCTCCCCGCCGGTCCACTTTCTTCCTTGTCAAAAATTCTTCCCTAGGCCCACCAGCCCATATTTGGGCTTAAATTCCTTCTAAGGTCCGTTGGCCCATAACTTTCAAAATACTTGTAGTTAGGACTTCTTTACCTTTCTAGAAAGGGGAAGAAATTTCCCATCTGATGAAGCTATTTTCAGAAACCCTTAAGTGTTTTAAATATGCAAAAAATCAACTTGAAGCACCAAAAGAGGGGAAAGTGGGTTATTTGACCCAAAATAAGTATGAGCTTATTTTGGTCAACAATTTGGCGACTCCTAGGGGTCATCTGCCTGCTAGATGAAATGATCAGCTACCTTGAAGCATCCATTTTGGCATGGAGTCATGATTAATATCCCGATACTAATCTAAAATTTGAAAATTGATCCCTAAGAGACTTGAAAACCCAAAAAATTGAAACTAATCTTCACCAAATTCTAGATCCAATGCACATGCGCAAGAGAAACAAAACAACACCACACAACTATGTAAAAAACTAGGAATCATACATGCTCCAATTAGAACATGTAGAGTGTGCAAAGCACTTCTTTTGCTAAAAGAAAAATTACCTACGCTAGGCTATCTAGAAGTAATAGAGTACGTGCACCAGCACTTAGGAAAAATGAAACCTAAACTACAACAAGACAATGTGCATATGCACTTAGAGGAATTGAAAACCTAGGCTAATATTTACAAGGGTGAAACCTTTTTACCTCTTAGTAGCAATGTTAAAGATAGATTCCATTCACTATAATTTCTAACTCTTCACCATTAATTGTAGATAATTTGAAAGCAATGCTACTTCTACATCATGCGACCATGTAGGGGCCACTCCAAATGGCATCAAATTTCTAATGCCTTCCTAGTTTTGCTCGATCTGCATCCCACTTCAGAACTAGGTCCCCTTCCTAAAAGGTTCTTGTTCTTGCTTTCTTATCAAACCATCTTTTAACCGAGGCCTAATCCTTATCCATTGTTTGGGCTGCATGCTCTCTGATTTCTTCTAATTCTAGAACCTCTACATACATGGCCTCCATTGGTTCAAATTCAGATAATTCCAACTACTTCATTAGCTCCAATGTGGGCAGCTCCAATGATATAGGAAAAACTACCTCTTTCCCATAGACAAGCTTATAGGGAGAGTTACTTGTAGACCTCTTTGGTGTTATCCTATCAGCCCATAGAGCTGATTTGAGACTTGTGTGCCAATTTCTCTTATTTTTATCAAGAGTCCTGATAAGCTTTAGCAGTTTTTTGTTTGTAGACTCTACCCGGTCGTAACCCTATGGATAATAATTTGAAGAGGTGCTCAATTAAATCCCATTCTTAACATCCCACTCTGTAATTTTGGAACTAATGAATGCCAAGGCATTGTTTGATATAATAGTGGTTGGCACACCAAATCTAGTTACTATTCCTTCATAGAAATCTAGTATGCTGGACTCGTTAGCTTCTTTGACTGTTGTTGCCTTGGTCCACTTGGTAAAATAGTTTGTTGCTATCGTAATCCACTTATGGCCTTGGCTCGAATTTGGATTGATGACCACAATGAAGTTCAATCCCCATTGCATGAAAGGTTGGTTGACTGAAACTAGGTATAATGGAAGTGTTGTAAATCTCTCTTTGCTTGTGAAGAATGCACACTTTTGCACTTCTTGATCCAAGTGTAGTAGTCACTGAACACTTGGGCAAATAATAACCTGCCTTCATGATCTTGAGATTTTTTATTCGTGGAGTGAAATGGCCTCTAGCTTCTCCATCGTGGAACTCCCCGCACACCTTCTCAATATGTCATGTTCCAATGCATCTCAAAAGAACTCCATTGATGTCCCTTTTGAACAAAATGACATAAACAAGCACGTATGGAGCGGATTACAATATGAAGTGTCTCCTCTTTTCCTTTCTCATTTATGGAGGGCACAAACCTATTTATAAGAAGTGCATCATATTCTGAGTCCAATAGGGAGTGACCACATCATCATTTATTTGTTCTTGACCATCCCGCATGCATTTCAAAACAACTTCATTTTCATTGCTCGCTTCAACTCGTTGACTTGCGGCCGCTTGTTTGCACAATCCCTTTCCATGTACCATCTTCGTGACTTTAATTTCAATGTCATATTCCATGACGCGAGTGATCCACCCTCTCATTTCTCATTTATATCTCTGTTCAAAAGGAAATCCTTCACAACTTGAATAGCATCATGAATTGGCACAAGACAATCAAGAGTAGATAGATGGTTTGTGTGTCATTTGTATCTCGGGAGAGCACCTATCTACTTGTTTGCATTCAAGATCTGAGAGAGTGGATATCACCTTCAAAATGGTTTTGATCTAACCCTCACTATTTTAGGTTGTGCCTATCAACCAAGGCAAGAGAACATATATTGTAGCCTTTGTATGGTAAAGGAGATGGAGATATCCCTATATTTTACATATGATGAAGAAGATGGCCTTGGAAAACATGATCAAGTATCCATTATTCAAACTCAAAGGAGTTATCACTACTAAATGATGGAAATGCTTTCAAAACAAGGCTAAGGTTGCTCTTTGAAGACATGATGAAACCCCGATATACCTTATGCACTTTTGTGAAAGGATTGTATTCTTTTGTTGACACACAATGCAATGCAAGGGTAGTATGGGTAGGATGAGTTAGTTTGAAATAAAATTTTGTGGGAGATGTAAGGATAAGACTAGGTAGGAATCACCAACTTCTTTGAGAACCTTTGCAAGATATTTGCAACACCAAAACAAAAAGATGTTTCAATGAGTTTGAACTACTCCTTCCACTAGGATGTGTGCACCAAATGGAGGCCCAAATCTGCATTGTTCCACACAACCTTTGATAACCTACCACAAGAGCTTGAAGAAAAATACCTAAAAAGCATCTAGAAATCCTTATTTGATCATGACCTAAGGTACACCCAAAGGTTTGCAAACACCCTCAATGTTGAAGGACAGTAAAATGAATTTAAATTTGTTTCTTCTCCATTAGATGAATGCTCTTCTGAATGAAAGATTGCATATGCCATTAAACCCTCTACAAGAAATGAGACCATGTATGATCAATGAAGATCCCACACACAAGATTGCAACATGAGCAACAAACACAAACTGAAATCATTCTGAAATATAAGCATGTACAAATTTTTCCAAGAGATGAAACCAGATAGTCCAAAAATTGATCAAATATATCAGCAGGGAATGTTATTTAGAACAATCTTAGAGCTTGTTGATGGATTTACAGCTGAAACCAACTCAACATGATGAAATTTGATACAATATGGAATTCAAAATGGCTCTCAGGTGGTTTTCTCAAAAGAAATGGACTTCTTCCAGTTTTCCTCGTGAAAATTCTTAGTCTCTTTCTCCAAAACTAGTCTCCACCCTCTCAAATGCTTCAAAAATACATTTTATACCTTATGCTAGCTTGGAACCTTGCATCCCAAGCAAATAATATGCTTAGGGATCAAATTTTTTACAAGAAACCTTATCCATTTGTGAAAATGACATCAAACTATAAAACAACTTGCAGAATGTTAGGGATGCACAAAAATGTTAAAATATTGCATGAATTTGGATCATTATCCATCCTGGGGTCACATTTTTGGCATTCGGGTATACCAAAGATGCATTTGCATCATTTTCCACCTTTCACCTCATCATTTTTACCTCTGCAACTTTAATTTTTCACTTTTCATGTTATTGCATGGGCCCGAATAAATTTTTTTATCAAAAACACCATAGGACACCGAATCAGCTCATAAAAATTATTCCATTACATTCGAAAGTGAGGGATGCAAAATCATGTAAAATTTCATGCAATTTGATGAAGAAATGATGAATCCAAGCTTCTTGGAAGCTCCAATGGTGGCAAGAATGAAAAACACTTAGCAACCATTGATTTAAAATCAACTTTAAATTTTAGCCCTCCATGTGTCTAATCGGATCCTAAATATTTCCCCTTTTACTTTGGATGAGGTGGGACACGTGTCTCAATACCATTGGACCAAAGTGCCTTGCCTTCAAAAATTCATTTTAAACCTTTTTGACCTCGAAAAAAAATTTAACATTTTCCCCGACGAGCCCGAACAGCCGCTCTCTCCCCTGCCACGTGGCGCTTCCCATTCGCCGTTGGGGCCTTGTTCCCAAGTTTTCCTTCAAAACACTTGAAGGCACCACCTTCAAATTTTCCATGGACCAATTTTTTACTTTGAGATTTTTCACCAAAATTTGTAAATTTTTAAATTTTTTTCCCGTTCTCCAAATCTCTACCAAATTTGGGACACGTGTCCAGCTTCTCATTAGATGCAAGCCTTCAGTCCAAAATTTAACTTAGAAAATTTTGTAAAATGAAAGCAAAATTTCTAAGGGCAACCCACCACCCCCGATCCTCCACCCAATCAAATTGTGTCATGTAGGAACTTTATTGTAGCAATGTGGGGCCTTTTTCCCGACTGTCCGGCGAATAGAAACTGCCACGTTAGCAATAATCATGTGAAGATGAATTTGACAGAAAATGACACCTTTATGCCCGTCAAAACGTGAAAATACAAAGGATTCCCTAGAAATCAAATTTTTGACAAGGAAGGTAGATTTCTTGGTTTTGAATCATCGAATTATGATTTGACATTGTTTTCAACCTAGGTAGTAGGATTTTAACCTCAAATAACTTAGATTCAACCCATTTTGAGTTTTTTCATGATTTGGCAATGGAAAAAATGACACAACCCGTATAAATGAAAAAATTAGGGCACAAAAGGAGGGGAACTTGGAATTTTTTTCAACTTAGGAAAAATAATAACATTGTGAGCATTTTGCAAGCATTTAACTAGATAAAATGAATTACGGTCATCAACTCAATCGGATAAACGTTTCTTGACAAATTGGGCAAAAATGAATATATAGAAAATTAGGGCAAAGTGTGTAAACTCGAATTTGCACTAACACAATCAAGTAAGAAAGGGTTTAAATTGACCACAAACTTATTTTTATTACTCCACGAATCGATACAAGGCATTACAATGGCCAAACAACATAGTTTTACATTTACAAATTTATGGATAGGCTTGAAAGCTCCACAAATTCGCTACAGAATAGAGAAAAAGGGAGATGCAGAGTAAAAATGTCCAACATTTATAATAAATCAAGCCCTTCCATTTATCACTTGAAAACAAGGAGAGAGAAGAGAAGAAAAGGGGCAGATCTGATTTGAAACCCAACCACCGGCCTTTAACACCCTTTGAATTCACCTTCAACCTTTCAAATCAATTTTCCATGATGCCTTGCGTCTTCAGAGAAGAAAAAAGCAGGGAATCGAGAAAACGTAGATCTCAAATCAATCTTATCTCACATTAATGGCACAAAAAGACATTTTAGGTTTTCCTCCATCGATCGAGTTCATTCTTCATCCTTTGAGTGTGGGAGAAGGAAACAATGGTAGATTGAGCTGCAAATTTGACTGTTTGAAGCAATCTGATTTGCATTAATGGCATGAAAGACGTTTCTAGATTTTTCACCAATCAAATTCTATTAAAAATGATGTTTTATGCTTCCAATGCGTAGAGGAGATTGAGATCTTTCCAAAAAGTCTGATCTTGCCCAAATCTGATCTTGGAATCGAAATATATGCTTGTCTAAAGTTTTAGGGAAAAATTAGGGCACAATATTAGGGCAAAAAAGGTGGCAAAAGGCAGCCAAATCAGATTTGAAACTGGTTCGCTGGCCCAAAATTGACTTTTGCATATTTTTCGAAAAAACACAAAAATCTCAAAACCTCCCGAGCCCCTTGGCTAAAAACCTTTTCATAAGCTCCGTGGGCTAAAATTCATTTTTTCCTTTTACAAAAATTTGTAAAATTTCCCAAAACCTCCATAGCCCCTTGACTACGACATGACATTTGGTGCAACTCCATCAGGCCCAAATTCCATTTTGTGCCATTCACAAAAAGTTTCAAAGTTAAAAACTCTCCGCATGTCCGGTCAAAAAGTGCGAAATTCACTTTTTCCCAAAAGCTTCCACGGCTAAAAATTCATTTTTCGCCTTTAAGCAAAATTTGCAAAATTTTGAAAATCTCCCGCAAGCCCATGGCTCAGTAATGACACGTAGTGCTAAAACACCTTCATGGGCCCAAAATTGACTTTGCACCTTTTAGCACAAAAAAAAAATTATTTAAAATTCCTCTCGCAGCCCATGCCCCCGAACTTCCTTTCCTTGACCGAAAGCGTGCCTCGGGTTCAAAATTGAAAATGCACCCTTTTGCAAAAGATGCAAAAGCCTAAAGTTACCCCGATAGCCCACTTCCTCACCGCTTCATTTTGGCTCGGCATAAACCGACACGTGTCTTCTTCCAATTCGTTGGCATGGAGTCGTGGCCCACTTTTAGAATTTTACCCCTTTTCGCAAAAAGGAAAAATTCCAAAATTTCTCCATCGCCCGCCTTCCCACTTTGCATGGCCACATGTCCCTTTTGGGACTTAGGAATTTTCTTCTTCTTCCTCTATGGGCTCGTGGGCCCAAAATCACTTTTTTCCTTTTAGCAAAAAGGCTAAGTGCCAAAATTTTCTCTGTGGCCCCGCAAATGTGTAATTACTTAGGAAACATTTCCTTTCATCGGGCCCCACTGCTAGCACTTTCCTTTGTGCCTTTGAGAAAAATTGGCTAAGTGTCAAATTCCCTCCATGACCCCACAAATGCGCAATTATACTTAGGAAAGAAACCTTCTTTGGGCTCAAGGGCCGACAATTGAAACTTGTGTATTTTAGCCAAAATTCCTAAGTGCCATAATGTCCTCTCTCGCCTCCCCGCTAGTCCACTTTCTTCCTTGTCAAAAATTCTTCCCTAGGCCTGCCAGCCCATATGTGGGCAAAAATTCCTTCTAAGGTCCGTTGGCCCATAACTTTCAAAATACTTGGAGTTAGAATGACTTCTTTACCTTTTTAGAAAGGGGAAGAAATTTCCCATCTGATTAAGCTATTTTCAGAAAATCTTGAGTGTTTTAAAGATTCAAAAAATAAACTTGAAGCACCAGAAGAGGGGAAAGTGAGTTATTTGACCCAAAATAAGTATGAGCTTATTTTTTTCAACACAAACTTAAAACAAAGGATTCACGAGTCAAATACAAGTGCAAAGAACATAAAGATATGGGGAATAGAAACCCCAGAGGAATAGATTCATGAGTTCCCAAAACACCCGAACAATCCACAATACAAGGGAGGAGCACAAGGCTTGCAGAAATAAAGTGAATTTGGGTAACATGTTGTAGTGCCCACATTTTTATAGCCTCAGTTATCTGTTGACTTCTCTATTCATAGACAATATTTTGACAAGGATTTGATATATGTTGGACATTATGTTATGATATTTGACCTTCTTGGACATGTATGGAGATTTACGCGCGTAGTGCTAATTTTACTTTATTAGTATGTTGACAGCATTTCATTGATATTACGATACTAACTTATTACGATGTCGTTTGGACGTAATTGATATATGTTGGATACTTTTCCTAGTCGCATGTCTAGATTTTATATATGTATGTCATTTATATTTATCTCTATGGCTAACTCATGGTAAGCTATGTGTAATTGAGAATGTTTTCACACTTACGATTCCATGATGATGTTAGGATATCATAGATTCATTTATCAGTTATTAAGTAGTTTATTTACATTGTATTGGACAAGTGTATTTAATGTGTTCAATGAGTGTGTAGGTGACAGGTCACAGGAGAACGTGGGTTTCAATGTGGCTACAAAAATTTTACACAAGTGGCCCATGGGGCTAAGTCCTAACCATGTTAATTGTATGAGGCATTAGTATTAGATTTCATTATTTTGGGCACCATGAGTGACCCTCTTTTGTAATGTAGTATGTAATGTAAAATTAATCTTGTTAGGATGTTTTAGTTTGTTAAGTAAACTTGATTTGGGGACTTAATGGTCCCCACTTGCATTAAGTTTTGTGTTTGGGTAATTGTGTATTAATTAGAGGGGATTAGGGTCACATGTGAACCCTTGGGTGGGCCCCACATCCTCTACACTTGTGCCCAAATGTGTCAAACCCGAAATTTGGCTATTTTAGGCATTTTAAGTGACCCCTTTTAAGTTTGGGAGTTCACTTAGCATGAAAATAGGTCCTTGGACCCTACCTAATAGGTAGGGGGCTTAATTTCAAGGCATAAAGGGATTTTCCCTCCCATTTTTCCTCTCTTTGGTCACCATCCATGTAATATGGATTGGTATGTGTGTTTTGTAGAAAGTTGCACAATCTTGTTTTACTTTCATTTTGGGAATTTTGGGAAGGGAGTGTTAAAAGTGAATTTATCTTTTCTTCTTTTTATTTTGGAATATTTGACTTGGAGGGAAGAGAGGGGTGACACATTTCACCCCCTCATTGGTGAGGAAATTTATTGGCTTCTCTTCAAATTCTCCCTCATGGGGAAGAAAGAGAACTTTTTTTAGTTTTTGCTTGGTGCTTGGAGATTTTGGAGCTAGATCTTGCTTGGATAAGGAAGTGGAAAAGCTTAGAGTTTTGGAGAGATTTTGGAGGTAGGTCCTTTGTGATAATTTTATGTTTTAAGTTATACTATATTTTAGCCTTGTCTTGTTTGAAATATATGCTTTGTTTCATGTGTGGTTTTTGTTGAGTATGCCTTTATGTTTTTAGTTTTCTCCATCCATCATATGGCTTGATGGATTTTGGAGTGTATGGGGGAAGAGAGAGGGATTTTCCCTCTCAAACCTCATGGCTTGATGGGCAAGCCATGTAGGTTCCTTTTACTCCCCTCATATGGTTTGAGGTGGGGAAGGTGGTTCATATGGTTTGAACCTCCTTCCCCATTCTTGGTGAGGAAACCCAATGGGTTTGAAAATCCTCCCAAGAAGGATTTTGGTGAATGGGTGGAGAAATAAGGAGGGTTTGATGATTTGGAGTAATAAGGAGGTTGTGAAGATTTTTGTTTGTGTGCATCTAATGTTGGACCACACTTTTGGCACTTGGATATCTCTTCTTCTCTTCCCATTTTGGAGGGAGAATATGGTTTCTCCTCCTTTATTTATTTACAAAATTTGGTGTTCTTCTTAGTGTTTGGATTGTCTTGATTGTGAAAAGTATAATGTTGGTATGTCTCCCTACATCTTGTGACAAACTTGTGGAAGCTAGCTATCTTTCCCATGGGCTTCACGGAGGCTAGCATGTCTTCCAACCTTGGAAAGACATGTAATGATGCCTAAAGCTTGGGTGGTTAAACAATATTTTCTTCTTTTGTTGGTTCTTTGAAAGCATTCGAAGTTGGAGCTCAAGTGGAAGATAGTTGGAGACTCTTGTCATCTTGGCTTCTCATTGTCTCCTTCATCATTTTGTGGACATCACTCTCATTGTAATCTCATGAATGTGGCTATTTGGAAAGTTCTTTGTCTTGTAAAGTATCCTCCTTTTTATTTGGAATCACTTGTAAATTAGTGTCACATTTGTAGGTGTAACCTTCCTTAAATCTTGGAAGGAAGACTTGTTATGTTGATTTCTTATGTATTTTAAGTATTTTGGAATCATGATGTAATTGTGAACTTAAGCTCCTTGTAAAATAAATATTGTAAAATAGATGTTTCCTTAAAATGAAATTGATTTGAAACTCCATTTTGAAAAGAAATTTTATAGATTGGAAATATGTTTTTCAAAAATAAAAATGACATTTCTTTGTTGGAAATCCTTCTTGTTAAAAATATGAAACATTTTCTTAGCATTGCATTTGAAAAGAAAGTTAGTCTAACATGGAGCTTTAGTATTAACATTGTATGGAAATATTATCCTTCTTCCAATGTATCTCTTCCTTGTAAATTTTTAATAACATTATTGAATAGGATGAAATTAATTTTGTTTCCTTTCCATGTGAAACTTAATGAGTTGTTTTTATTAGGAAATCATATTTGAATATGTATTCTTCCTTGCAAATTTTTAAGACATAAGTCTCTTCTCTTATTTGAAATACTTTGTTACATTTCTATTATCTCAAAATATGTAAATCATTTTAACATAAATAGTTATTTAAAAAATTTAAGTTCCTTACTTCGCCAAGCTAACAAAATAAGATCTGTTATTTTATAATTTGAAATAATCATTTCTTTTACATTGTGTATAAAATAAATATATTAAAAATATATCTAATATAGTTATATTATATAATGTAACTATTATATGTTATGAAATATTTTATATATATATATATATATATATATAAAATATAGTATATATAAAAATTAAATAATACAAAAATAATAATAAACAAGTTTTGGTTAAAAGAAAATTGTTATTGTTTTAAAGCATATGAAAGTGGATGTGGGAGGGTCGACCTCCCCAACCCTACGCACTGCACCGATGCCACCTCCCATATTTCCAACCACCACTTCCTCCACCCACTCCCCAACCTCACACCCTCGCGCCATCCTACAAACCCCTACATTGCCCCCTTCCCAACTCCTAACCCCTATCCTTTTTCCTCCAAGTGGATCCTCCGCCCCCTTCCACTCGCCATCCCAAATCCATGGCCATACCTACGCTTAGCCATCGAAACCCCTGAGATTTTCTTTTCAAATTTGTTTCATATGGTTTTATAACATTACTCCATATATATATATATATATATATATATATATATATATATATATATATATAATCTCATTTTGATTTGCCTTATTTTTGCAAAAAAATAGAAAAATTGTGGGTATTTGTATACCCAATAACCCGAAAATTTTGGGTAATAAAATAATTACAAAACAAAGAATAAATAAATTAATAAGGAAATAATATTTTTATTCTTCAAAACTCCATGAGAGAAAACTTCCAAGCTCCTCCTCAACATGCACCTTAAAGACAACAACACAAAATGAGAAGAGGAAAAAGCAAGGAAAAGAAAACATAAAGTTGAGTTAGGTCAAATCTAGGGCAAGATGAGATCAAAGGCCAAGATTTGTTTAATCCTAGGGTCCATATGTGACCCTACATACTTTTAAGTCAAAGTCATTTTATGGGAATGGGAGAATAAATTGAAAGGGGTGTGTGTGGTAATTAAATAAAGGGGGGGGGGATAACTAGTTAATTTTAAAGGGGTGTATATTTACAAGTGGTGACTCTAGTAAACCTTATGGAAATTAATATTTTAATTTGGTATGGGACTAGAGATTATTTATTTGGGTAAATTAAATTTGTATAAATTAATTATTAACAAGAAATGGTTAAGAAAAAGATTAGTATTAATTAATCACTTCAAAAAAAAATTTACCAAAAAAATTAGCCACTTGTGGTGTGGTTTTTAGTGTCCCGAGGTGGGGCATTACATTTGGTATCAGAGTGTTGGTTCACACACATGGACTCTTTGGGTAATTAATTAATTAGTTAATAATATTTGAATAACATTAACAAAAACAATTGAAACATTTCCACAGACGTTAAAATTTAATATTTTTTTCGTACCTCATTCACGAATGGCACCCATGAGACGACGATCGGGTAGAGTTTTGGGACATGGTTCATCTATGCTCGAGCTGAAGGTACCCAAGTTAGGACCTCATATCTTAGAGGCTATTCAGCGAGCTTGATCATTGCTCTGCAGCATCGTCTTCCACCACCACAGAAGCGAGAGAGAGAGGGCATCTAGTCGGAGAAAAGGAGCCGATAAGCGAGGACACGCACTCAAAGCCACCAGAGCATGATAACCCTAGGCGGGAGAGGTCATGTAGCCCTTCCATTCACCATGAGAGGGTGGCCTCATACCGTCGTAGCCATTCACATAGCTTTGAGGGACCATTTGGAGATATACGACCCCATTCACCTGTTGGACCGTAGTGTCAGGATTGTGACACAAGAAGTGTGATTAGGGATCTTCTTCACTTGCAATTGCCTACATACATTAGCTCCACATATGGATTTGGGTCTCGAGTCATGGCTCCTTAGCCTAGATTGTTTCTTTGTCTTGTACTCTTATGAGAGTAATGTCAAATCTAGGTTTGTCATACACCTCCTCTGAGATGCAGCAGGTGTTTGGTGGAGGAATGAGGAGCGGAAGCTCCATTTGACTCGAGAGATAGTGACCTAGGAGTTGTTCAAGGAGAAATTTAGGGATCACTATATGTCGAGTATTTTGTACGAAAGAGGATAGACAAGTTTCATGACTTATGACAGGGCTCGACACGGTGACACAATATGAGAGCAGGTTCCTGGATCTTCTGCTGTATGTGGACTACCTGGAAGATGAAAAATTACAGGTAAACTGGTTTATTCGGGGCTCGAATGTAGACATAGCAGGAGCAAGTTAGGATGCCGCTTGAGAAGGTTGTTGATAAGGCCTACTTAGCTGATGAGAATAAGACCAGGGAATAGGAGCACCGAGATAGAAACAAGAACAATTTTCGGGATAGGATACGGGCCTTTCGATTCGAGGACATGAGGTAAAACACCACCCCCTAGAGGAGGATTATGGCCTCCACCAAAGAACTTTGAGGGATCCACCACATCCACAGTAGTAGACACAACATCATGGTCACCATCAGTAGAAGGCTAGACAAAATCAGAGATTTTAGAGAGCTGGTACTAGAGGAGGTTTTGGTGGAGCTAGGGATAGGAGACAGGGTACTTTCAACAGTGCAGCCCACTCACACGTAGCAAATCTGCTAGGGTTAAGATGGCAGGATTAGTTCACTAGATTACAGGAGGGACCCCATCTCATAGGGGTACAGGGGGATGCTTTATTTTTGGGTATCCTGATCACTATGTGTGTATGTTCCCGCATAAACCCGCTACCATAGATATGCAAAGAGATACTAGATCTGAGAAGGTGGTGGGTGACGTGGGATGCACCCATTGTGTATATGTAGTGGTTGATAACCGCCAAGTTGAGCATCAGGCCATAGTCATTGAGATGACAGGTACTATCGAGGATATTTTCGTCTCAATACTTTTTGATTCAGGGATATTTATGTGGGCTAGTGGTGGTTAGGCAACCAGATAGTTAGCAGGTTGAGTTGGCCTCTGGGAAAAAAATTGACGTGGACTCATATGTGGAGAGTTACGTAATTGATTTAAGAGTCTTATCCACTACTATTGAACTCGAGTTATTCCTCTAGGATCCTATTAGGTAGTTTTTGTATGGATTGGCTCGACGCTCATCGAGCCAAGGTGGATTGTAGGAATAAGTTTATTGAGTGTCGGGATGATCTTAGGAGTGCAGTTGTGATATCAAGGATGTAGAGGCTATCTCTTTGCACATGATCTCGGCTAAGTAACTCAAGCGGAGCATGTGTAAAGGTTTTTAGTTGTTTATTATCACCATTAGTGATCGATCGATAGCACTCTAGAGATTTCACCCTTAGAATATCATGTATTTTTGAGGGAGTATGCGAGATGTGTTCCTAGGTGAGCTCCTGGGTTATCACCCCATAAAGAGGTGGATTTCACCATTGATTTAGTGTCGGGATCTGCACCGGTTTCTAGGGAACCCTATCGATGACGATTCCAAAGCTTCTTGAGCTCAAGATACGCTTAGAGGAGTTGTTGGAGAAGCGTCTAATTCACCCTAGTGTATCTCCTTGGGGAGCGCCAATCATATTTGTGAAAAAGGATAGTTCTCTTAGACTTTGTGTAGACTTCAAATAGCTCAAAAAGTCACAATAAAGAACCTTTATCCACTCCTAGGATTGATGAATTGTTTGATCAGCTGCAAGGAGTGAGCTTGTTCTCTAAAATTGATCTAAATTTAGGTTGTCATCAATTGCGCATATCGATGCGAGACATTTATAAGACATCCTTCCACACACGTTATGGGAATTATGAGTTCACTTTGTTGTCCCATTTGGCTTGATAAATGCCCCAAATATCTTTATGAGCCTCATGAATGGAGTATTTAGGACCTTTCTAGATCACTTTTTCTTAGTGTTCCTAGATGATATATTGATTTATTCTCATTCCGAGGAGGAACATGAGGAGCATTTGAGACATGTACTATAGGTTTTGAGAAAGTAGAAGTTGTATGGGAACTTGGAAAAATTTATCTTCTTTCAAACAGATATTTAGAACTTGGGACACATCTTATTAGGAGAGGGTATATCAGTAGATCCCTATAAGATACAAGCTATTATGGATTGGCCAATGCCCACATTAATCACTGAGGTGAGGAGTTTTATGAGTTTAGCAGATAGTACTACAGGTTTTTTCAAGACTTTTCCAGGATTTCTCGCTTCTATTACTTCCCTTTAGAGAAAAGGGAAGAAGTTTTATTGGTCAAAGAAGTGTGATCAGGCCTTTCAATTGCTTAAGGAAAGGTTAACCACGGCACCCATCTTAGTAGTTCGACCCTACAGAGGATTTTGTTTTTGTACCGATGCATCACTAGAGGGTTTAGGAGCAGTCGATGCGGAGCATCGTGTTATTGCCTTTGATTCATGTATGCTCAAATATTATGAGCTTAACTATCTTACCCATGACTTAAAGCTTGTAGTAGTATTTCATGCTCTTGTGCATTTGCACCATTTCCTTTTGGGCAAACCTTTTAGTTTGAGGAAAGATCACCGTAGCTTGTAGCATATCTTCTCATAGCCAAACCTCAATGCTCATTAGTGGCATTGGATGGAGTTCTTATGTGAGTACGACATGGAGGTGCAAATACGAAATGAAAGGAAAATGTCGTTACTGAGATGCACTTAGTAGGCAATGACATGTGCTTGCTTCATTAACACTGGAGTCCGATTTGAGAGGAAGGATTCTTGAGCATCTTCTAGAGGATAGGTTTTATGAGGGTGCTAGATAGATGTTGGAGTCACAGGGTTCATTATAGGGCATATATTCAAGGTGCATTTTAGAGATAGATGGTTTACTTTGGTTCCATAGGTGCATCTATGTTCCTAAGTCTGATGATATATGTATCTTCATCCTTACAAAATCTCATCAAGCTCTATATGTAGAAAATCCAGGAGTAAAGAAGATGCACGCCGATCTAAGAGAGTTATATTATTAGCCTGGTCTTCGACGAGACATAGCAGATTTTGTTGCATGTTTCCTTGAGTGTCAAAGGGTCAAGGAAGAGCATTCTCATCCCACATGACTCTTACATCCTCATGATATCCCCGAGTGGAAATGGGATGTGATCTCTATGGATTTTTTTAGTACCCAAATTTGTTCTCCTTTCCAAGCTGAGCAGCATCAAAGATATGATATGAAGCTTAAAGACAGATAGATCATGATGTATGTCATTTTGTAGTGGGATGTGATCTAACTAGCACTCAGGTTTGTGGAGAGATGGATAACACTCTAATAGCACTTGATCTTGTCCTAACTATTTTAGGTTGTGCCTTTCAACCAAGGTAAGAGAACCTATTTTGTAACCTTCAAATGGTGAAGGAGATGAATATATCCTTCTTTTTCTCAAATTATATGAAGAAGACCTTGAGGAAAACATGATCAACACACCAAATCTGACTCTCACGAGTTGTCACTTTCGAATATGGGTATGTTTTCAACACAAGGCAAAGGTTACTAAAGACATTGAAATCCTGATCTGTTCTGCATACTTTGGCAAATGGATTTTGATCTTTTACGTATATACAAATGTAAATCAAGGGTAGTACAAGGTAGGATCTGTTGTTTAGGTGATTTTTTTGTGGGGTATTGACAAGAAAACTTGACTATATCGATATTTGACAACCTCTACAACATTTGAACAACTATCGGTAAAATACTTCAAAACAGCTCATGATGTTCTTTCAACCGTAAGAGATGCACAAATGGAAGCCCAAGTTTGCACTCGTTAGGAATTAGAGAACAAATATGCGTAAACAATTCCTCAAACCATAGTAGTAGAAAACTATATAGCAGAATTATACTTGCGAGAAATATAACAAAGATAAATGAATAATGCACATAAGAATACAAGACAATATTTAATGTGGTTCACCCAATGTGAGCTACGTCCACCGAGAACTTGCTCGATTTTATTATTAATAAGAGTAAAACAACTCTCACAGTCTTCTCTCGAGTTATGAACTCACAACAAACTCCAAAGATGTTAAACCACATCTAAACCACAATTGACACCCAATTGCATAACCTTAATCACTCTTGATCACCTCTTGATCATTAGGACTCAAGACCTCTTGAACACTCAAGATATCTTTAAGATACGCTAACACCTCTATTTATAGGATTATAATCCTTCTAAGAAGCCATAAAGCTGACCCTAGAAGATTGGAAGTCGCGATCTTTCAACCTCCCATGGCTTGAAAAATAGTTCCGACTTTAACAAACCAAGTTAATAGAATGTTAACAACAACGTCACAATAATGGCACAACATGCACAGATAAGAACGTCATAGCAAGAAACGATCAGAATGCTCTTGAAGTCTCCAAACTTAACCGTTTGAGCTCCAACACTTCAACACTAATTCAAGAATACCAAAACAGGATCTACACCCCAACAATATCCCACTTGGAGATTGTTTCCACTAAGAAAAGTTCTTAACCCTTCATTATCAACCATGAAGGCCAATCAAAGTTGAACACAACTTCAACTTCTCCCTTATGACTGCCTTGGTCATCATATCTACAAGATTCTGACTGGTATGAATCTTTTCCATCTTCAACTTATCTTCTTCCAAAGTTGTCTTGATGAAATGATATCTCAGCTGAATGTGCTTCATCCTAGAGTGGAAAGCGGAGTTCTTCACCAAATGAATAGCGCTCTGACTATCACTGTGTAGTCTCCCAACTTCCTGCTTATGACCCAACTCATCAAGCAACTGTTGTAGCCAAATCATCTCCTTGCTTGCCTCTGTGGCAGCAACATACTCACCTCTTGTGGTTGACAAAGCCACAACCTTTTGTAACCGTGAAATCCAACTCACCGTTGTATCACCAACCATAAATACATAACCTATCATGCTCCTCCTGCTATCCAAATCTCCTACCATGTTTGAATCTACATATCCACGTAATGTAGTGTCTGATCCACCAAAACACAATGCTACTCCCATGGTCCCTCTCAAATAAAGGATCCACTTTACTGCCTGCCAGTGCTCTCTACCTGGATCACTCATAAACCTACTCACTACTCCCACTGCATGGGAAATGTCAGGCCTAGTGCATACCATAGCATACATCAAGCTACCAACTATTGATGAGTATGGTACCCTAGACATCTGGATTCTATCCTCCTCAGTCTTAGGACTCTGCTCCTTTGATAATTTAAAGTGACCTTCCAAAGGAGTACCAACCGGTTTAACATCCTGCATACTAAACCTCTCCAAGACCTTCTTTATGTACTCTTCTTGATATAATACCAACTTCCTCTTCTTTGTGTTCTAAGTTATTCTCGTACCAAGGATTTTTTTTTCTGCCCCCAAATCCTTCATAGCAAAGGAGTCACCTAGCTGCTTCTTGAGTACCTTTATTTCATGCATGTTCTTCCCTGCAACAAACATATCATCTACATACAAGAGAAGAATAATATAACTACCATTAAGAAACTTCTTGATGTACATGCAATGGTCTGAGTGACACCTGGAGTAACCTTGCTCCTGCATAAAACTATCAAACTTCATGTACCACTGTCGTGGAGCTTGTTTCAGGCCATACAAGCTCTTCTTCAATTTACACACTAACCTCTCCTTCCCTTTGACCTCATAACCATGTGGCTGCTACATGTACAATTCCTCCTCCAACTCACCATGAAGGAATGTAGTCTTCACATCCAACTATTCTAAGTGCAGGTCTTCTACTGCAACTAAACCAAGAACAATCCTAATAGAAGTCATTTTAACAACCAAAGAAAAAAATTTCATCAAATTCTATACCTTTCTTATGTGCAAATCCTTTGACCACCAACCGGGCCTTATATTGTTTCTGCCTCCATCTTCCTCTTTGATTCTATACACCCACTTGTTTTGTAATTCTCTCTTGCCCTCGGGTAGCTCCACTAGATCCCAAGTCTGGTTTTCCATAAGAGATCTATGCTCTTCATCCATGGCCTGCTCCCACTTCTTCCTAGCATCCACCTGCACTACTTCCTCAAATCACTCTAGCTCTCCACTATCAGTGAGCAATAAATAATTCAAATATGGATTAAATCATTCAAGTTCCCTTCTTACCCTAGAAGACCTTCTCACCTCGAAGTTTGGGGTTCCTGATGAGTAGGTACCTAAACTAGTTGTGCTGGAACATGTTGTACCTAAACCAGCCCCTTGGACACCTTGTTTTCTACAATGTCCTCTAACACTATGTATTCTTTCTTTGATTCCTCTTTCTGTTCCTGCAACTAATATTTATACATGACTTTTTCATTAAAGACAATATCTCTAGACCGAAATATTTTCTTGTCTTTAAGACTCCAAACACGGAAACCAAAATCATCTTCACCATATCCAATAAAGGTGCATTTCTCATACTTAGCCTCTAACTTGGTCCTATCATCTTTATCAATGTGAACAAATACCTCACATCCAAATACTCTAAGAAATGAGTAATCAATTTTCTTACTAGACCAAGCCTCCTCAGGTATACCTCCATCCAAGGCCATAGAAGGTCCTCTGTTAATCAGATAAATAGTTGTGCTTACCACTTCCACCCAAAACATGAGTGGCAGCCTTGCATGTAACCTCATGCACCTAGCACACTCCATGATTGTCTGTTCATTCTCTTTGACACTCCATTTTCTTGTGGAGTATTTAGAACCGTTCTTTTCCTGCAGATATCAATTACCGAACAATAATCAAGAAATTCATTGTTGCAATATTCCCCTCCATTATCTCGACTTAAGACATTTCAACTTGATACATGTTTCATTCTCAACCAAGGCTTTCCATCTTTTGAAAGTTTCAAACACATCATATTTCTTTCTAATGCAATATACCCAAACTTTTCTAGTTGCATCATCAATGAAAGTGACGTAATAACATGAACCACCAATAGATTTTACCTTATCTAGCCCCTATACATATGTATGCACTAACTCCAAATTACCCTCCTTCCTGGTAGGTCCAACCTTGAGGAATCTCACCCACTTCTATTTCCCATAAACACAATCCTCACAGAAGTCCAAATCTAACTCCTTTAATCCAGAAACCTATCCTTTATAATCTACATGCCCTTATGACTCATATGACCGAGTCTCTGGTGCCACAAAGTTGTATCTCCATCTGCAGCAACTAAATTACAATAATCAGCACCACTTGGTTAAATACAAAGTACCATTTTTCTTACCTCTTGCAACCACAAGAGCTCCCTTGGTAACCTTCCAAGAATCCACTGTAAACCGATCTGTACAACCATCACTACCCAGTTGTCCCGCTTGATATCAAGTTCTGCCTCAACTTAGGCACATGCCTGACATCCTTAAGTAGCCATGTGTTCCCATTCTACATTTTCACCCGAACACAACCTTTCCCTACTATGTTGCATGGTTCATCATCACCAAGATATACATGTCCAAAATCACCTTGAACAAAATCAGTAAAGTAATGTCTATGTGGGGTGGCATGGAAAGAAGCCCTTGAATCTAACACCCAAGATTCAGCAATATTATCTAAAGAAAGAATTAAGGCATCTTGACAAACATCACTTGCTACCAAATTTACCTCTTTAGTTTCCTCCTTCTTGTTCTTCTTATCCTAAAGATCCCAAAAATATTTCTTAGCATGACCAACCTTCCCATAGTGCCAACATTCTAACTTACTCTTGGACTTTGACCTTCCGTGATCATTTGACTTCCCATGGTTACCTTTCCCTCTATTCTTTTGTCTCCCTCTGCTCTCCACCATCAAAGCATTTCCAGTAGAAGAATATTTGGTGCTCTTCCTTCACATTTCCTCACTTAGGATCACACCTATTACATCCTCAAACTTCAGTTTTGAGTTATTAGAGACTGAATTACTTACAACCATAACCAAGCTATCCTAGCTATCTGGCAAGGAGCACAAAATCAACAAAGCCCTAACCTTATCATCAAAGT
The DNA here is from genome assembly GCA_018340775.1 of Taxus wallichiana var. yunnanensis. Taxonomy (NCBI): domain Eukaryota; kingdom Viridiplantae; phylum Streptophyta; class Pinopsida; order Cupressales; family Taxaceae; genus Taxus; species Taxus wallichiana. The sequence goes on from CM031234.1 coordinate 541,787,741, forward strand.
CAATTTTTACTGAGTTTAACATACTCACAACCATATTAAATTCATTCAAATGATCAGCAACAAAACCATTCTCAGACATCTTCATATTAAATAAATTTTTCATTAAAAATATTTTATTAGAGGTAAAGGTTTTTTTATATAACTTCCCAACACACTTATGAGACCTTCTGTGGTCTTCTCCTACGATATGTTGAAAGCAACCGAAGATGCAAGTCATAAATGAATTACTTGAACACCTTTCTATCTAGTAACTCCCATTTCTCATCTAACATGGTTATAGATTTCTTTACTTTTCTAGCCAAAGAAACATGGAGGTCCTTCTGATATAAGTAATCCTCCATTTTCATCTTCCATAAACCAAAGTTATGCCCATTGAACTTCTCAACCCTCGATCTACCCTCATCTGCCATAGCTCCAACTCAAGTTAAAATTTCCCTGTGATTTACAACTTCAGCAAAAAACCACCAAATCTCTGATACCAATTGTTAGGAATTAGAGAACAAATATGCGGAAACAATTCCTCAAACCACAACAATAGGAAACTATATAGCAGAATTATACTTGTAGAAATATAACAGCATAAATGAATAATGCACAAAAGAAGACAAGACAAGATTTAATGTGGTTCACCCAATGTGGGCTACGTCCACCAAGAACTTGCTTAGATTTTATTATCAACAAGAGTAAAATAACTCTCACAGTCTTCTCTCAGTTATGAACTCACAATAGAATTCCAAAGATGTTAAACCACATCTAAACCACAATTGACACCCAATTGCATAACCTTGATCACTCTTGATCACCTCTTGATCTCTAAGACTCAAGACCTCTTGAACACTCAAGATATCTTTAAGATACCCTAACACCTCTATTTATAGGATTACAATCCTTCTAAGAAGCCATAAAGCTGACCCTAGAAGATTGAAAGTCACGATCTTTCAACTTCCCATGGCTGGAAAAATAGTCCCGACGTTAACAGCCAAGTTAACAACATGTTAATAGCAACATCGCAGATACGGCATAGCGACTGCATAGCAACATCATAGCAAATGACTGCAGAATGCTCCTGAAGTCTCTAAACTTAACCGTTCGAGCTCTAGCACTTCAACATTGATTCAAGAAGACCAAAAATAGGCTCCACACCCCAAAAATAGGTAGCACTTCATGATGTTCTTTCAAGCAGAATAGATGCACAAATGGAAGCCCAGGTTTGCACTCTTCACACAAAATTTGAAACCTCAACACAAAAGCTTGAATTAAAGGACTCAATTAAACATCAAAATCTTTGATCAAATCAGGCCTAAGGTACCCCCAAAGGCTTACAAGTAATCTCAGTCAACAAATGAAGGTGGAGTGATTTTAAACTACTTATTTTCAATGCCATATGAAAGCTCTTTTGACAAACAAAACTGCAAGTGCCACTAAACTATCAATAAGGATGAGATCTGTGTGATTCTTAAATATTTCAATGCAAGATTGCAACAAGAACAAGGAAAACTATTTACAGACATTTTAAAATGATAACAAATAGCATATTTCCCAAAATAAGATAGATTTAACTCAAAATCTTGTTAGATTCATCAGCAGGGGAGAGTTTCAGGAACAATCTTAGAGTTGTGTCATGGCTATACGCTTGTAACCAACTCACATGAATGAATATCCAACACATAAGACATTAACCAGGTTTTTTGGTGGGTTTCTCGGAAGATGAGCTTCTCTTAAAATTTACTCATGATTTTCAATTTCCCGACCCCCTTACATTTCTCCAAAAATGCATTATATATCACTTGTTACATTCAAGCCTTCTTTCCCAAGCAAAGAATATACCAAGGCATCAATTTTGTTACAAAATTCCTCATGATTCACGAAAAATGACATTTAATAGATTCACAACCAAAATTTCCGTGTTTAAAAGTTTGAATCATTACAAATATTTGGGTCATTATCCTATCTGGAGGCACGTTTTCATCATCAAGGTATGCAAACACCTTTCTATTCATCATTTCAGCTTTTCTCCTTCCAAAACTAAATCTGCAACTTTAAGATTTGGCATTTCACTTGTTTGGATAGATTAGGCCAAAATTTCATTTCAAAAACATCTTTGATCTACAAATTGAGCTTCAAAACTGATTCCATTAATCCCTGAATGCAACAACGACATGAATCGCCAAAAATTTGGTGAAGATTAGTGCAAAAAATGCATCTCCAAGCTTCCTGGAGCTCGAATGATGGTCAAAATGGTGCAACACAAAGGAATCGTTGATCTAACTTTCATCTTTTAATTTGATCTCTCCACGTGGAGGAATATTATTGGAGACGGGCCCTAGAGGTGTCTTTTTCCATTTTGCACCTTTTATAAGAAATGGCCACGTGGCACCATTCTATTGGAAACAGATCTGGGAGCTTCATTTTACCTTTTAAACTCTTCGGGAGAAAATAGAAAATTTTGACATTCTTTCTCCGCATCTCTGCCCCTTGAAAATAGGCTTGACACGTGTCCCAAAGTGGGTCCCAGTGAAAACGTGGGACAATTCTACATATTTACCTCTTTTTTGGAAAAAGACAATTTTTCAAAATATCCCCGCACCTCCGCCCTTTGCATCTGACATGGGTCCTCGCATGTTGGCACTCCAAAATTTAACTTTATACCTATTTTGTAAAAAATGAAAAATTCCCATTTTTGCTCCACAGTGCCCACACTCTAGGTTTGACCCTAAAACTCACAATCGTTGAATCATGCATGGGGACATGACTCTCCTTTTTCTTCATACCTCCTTTGCAAAATTTTAAAATTTTAAAAACCCATCGGTGGCCCATGCTCCCCTTTGACCTTTCAAAATTGGGCCACGTGTCTCCATTAGATTGGATGCAGAGGCATGCTTTATTTTTGAAATTTTAACTCATTTGGCCAAAAAGGAAAAATTTTCCTTTTGCCTCTGGTGGCCCGATCTATGTGAGTATCAAATTTCCTCTTTGTCGGGGCCATGCTTCCTTTTTAACTTTAACCTTTTGTCCCAAAAAGCCAAAATTTCCAAGTTACCCCCAACGACTCGAACCTCCATTTTTTCATTTTGGGAAAAAATGTGAACAAGGCATTAATTCAATTTTAGCGAGTCTCGTAGCCTTTTTCGTCACTTTAACATTTTTTCCTCCAAAGGTAAAAAACTTCAAAACCTCTCGAAGCTCCATTTCTCCACTAAACCCAAAAATTCTTCCCTGGTGGAAACACGGGCTTCTCACAACTTTTTCTCCTTTTCACCCAAAAGGAAAAATATTCATAATTCCTTCACCACCTTCCATCCCACTTTTGATGTGAATGTGACACGTGTCCACCACTGATTGGTCGCGGCCTTAGAAATTTTTCTTCATTTTGACTATTTTTTTTAAAATGCCTTGTGCACAAAAAACACCCATCTCTCCTTGATCAGGCACATTAGCACTTGGCAAGGCCACGGGTATTTTGAAACCTTTAGCCAAAGTAGCTAAAAATAACAAGTTCTCAAAAAGATCCGCCGCTCCTCCAATCAAAAAGTGCCACGTAAGCAACATTAGAACCAATCGAGTGAAGCGGAGCCATGGGACCAAATTCACCCTTTTGCCAAAAAAGCAAAAATGACAAGTTAAAACAATTATTTGCCATCCCTCGGTCAATTAGAACAAGCCATGTCACCGATGAATGCCAAGGAAGAAATTGACGGGTAAATGATGCCCGTCTGACCGTTAAAATACGTAAAATTCCAAGGATGCCCTAGAATTCAATTTTTTCTCCAAGGACTACAAATTTTTTGAAATTGAACCAACTGAAACATGTTTTTAAAGGATTTTTTATCATGGAATTGGATTTTTAAATTCACACAAGTGTGCATTGATCAATTTTGAAATTTCACAATCGGGCAAAAAGGAGAAAATGGCAGAGCCCGCAGATTTGGAAAAATTAGGGCACAAACAAGGCATACATGGATTTTTCTTTCAAGTCAAGGAAAATCAACATGTTTTTGAAAATTTCAAAGCATTCGACTTGAGGGGAAAATTTGTATACCTTTAATTCAAAAGGTAAAACATTTTCAGAGAAAGTATAAAGCAAAGGAAAAATTTAAGGCAACACTCTGCAAGCTCAAAAATGGCACCAACATCGGCTCCTACTTGAGGATGGGCACTCCCAGTGAGTGCCACAAGAACAAAAATTAGACCAAGTTCCAAAACTATCCATTGGGAAAAGGATTCAATATGTATGGTGGCAAAAACCAGAACCATCCTCCAAAAATGAAATAAGAAACTGACAAAAATGGCTGCCAAGAAAAAGGACAAACCACAAACCGACAAAACAACAAAAAACAGAGCCAAAAAACAAATACTATACACTATGCAAGTGATGAATACCTCAAATTTGGGGATTAATCGAAGAAATACTTTAGAGTACTATCATTAATAGTCAGTTCAAGCAATTCCCTATCTAAGTCCTTGAGAAAAAAGGTATTTTCACCAATTCTGATATCAATGGAGTAAAGGCACATCCATAATGCATCAAATTTACCATTTTTACCCTTATCTTCATGTCTGATATCCCATAACAAAACCAAGTCTCCAACATTGAAGGCCCTATGAGTGACCTTCTTGTCAAACAACCTCTTCAACTTCTCTCTAAATCTGATATGCCTTTGGTGAGATGCTCTTCTCTCCTCATCAAGCTCAACAACTGATTAATCCTTACTTCATATGGATTTATCTCTTGATCTTCAAACTTTTGAACAAACTGGAATGAAGATAATTGCAGATGTAAGGGCAATAGAGCTTGAGTTCCATACACCAACTCAAATGGGCTCATACCCGTAGCTCTTTTAGGAGTTATCCTATCAGCCCAAACTGTAAATTTCAGTTGTTCACCCCATTTCTTCTTGTTTTGTTACAAATTTCTTCTCGATAATTTTCAACAAGTTCTTATTGTTGGACTCATCTTTCCATTCCTTGGGGATTATAGTTTGAAGAATAAGTCGATTGGTTCCATACTCCTTACACATTGCCATCAAGGGTTTAGTTCAAACACATGGCATTATCAAGAATAATCTTGATCGCACACCAAATCGCATATGATGTTATTCAACAAGATGTCCATAACAACTTGGTGTGTTACTTTCTTTGTGGGGATTTCCTCTACCCACTTGGTGAATTAATCTATGGCTACTTAATCCACTTATGTCTAGCACTAGAAGGGTCTGAAATCTCACCAATGAATTCCATCCCCATTGTTTGAAAGGAGCTTCAATTGATACAAAATGCAAAGGAAAGGAGCCTGAAGCTTTCATTCTTCCAGAGAAATGCTGGAAACTCTCACATTTTCTAACCAACAAGGTTGCATCTTTGAAGAGAGAAAGCCACCAATAACCAGCTCTCAAAATTTTATGTGTTGTAACTCTGCCAAGAAAGTGTCCTCCACAAACTCCCCATGGAAATCAATAATTATTTTGGGAGCTTCATCTTCAGATTATACATTTCAAGAGGACACCTTCAGGGTTCTTCCAAGCCATCCCAAAGTCAGTGATGATGTATTTTTGAGAAGCTAGCTTGAGGGATCTTTCTAATTTTTATTTAAATGATCAGGGCAGCATAGGTGTCTAAGGTAAAAGATTACATCCTTGTACCACTCAGAACTTAAAAAGTTCAAAATAACATCTACCCTTTCTTCCTCATTCACTTCCACAGTCTACAAGTTGCTCTCGGCCATGAGCTTAGCAAGACCCAAACCTCTTACCAACTTTTTGGTTTGGATGTTCATGTCATAATCCTACGCTTTGTTCACTCATCTACATATTTTTCTGATATCTCCATCTCTCGATAAGATGTCTTTTACCATGGTGTGGGGAACATAAGCAACAACTTTTGAACTTAAAATATAAGTCCCGAATACCTTTTTTTCTTTCACCAAGGAAAATGCTTGTTTTTCCATGATTGTGTACTTTAACCCAACAGCTTGTAAAGCCTTACTAAAGAAGGTAATAGGCCTCTCAACCCCATCCTCATCCTTCTACGAGAAAAATTTATGCAATGGTATTTTTCAAAAGAAAAGGAGAAGATTTGGAAAGGCTTCTTGTAATTCGGAGCTACCAAGACAGGTGCATGTTTAAGTGCTTCCTTAATTCCTTCAAAATCTTGAATGGCAGCCTCCTCCCACTTGATGACTTGATCCTTCTTTAGCATGCATGTAATAGGAAGAGTCAACTCAGCAAAATTGGACACAAACCTTCTAATGAAATTGATCTGCCCAAAGAAAGATTGGATGCCTTTCTTTGTTCTTAGAATTGGAACCTTGCTGATTGCTTCCACCCTCTCAGGGTCAATCATGACACCATTCTTTGATACAATATGACCAAGCAGCTTGGCCTTTTCACCCCAAAGTGACACTTCTTTGGATTGAGAGAAATGCCATATTCCCTACATCTGATCAACATCTTTTCCAAGTGTTGCAAGTGATCAATTTTGTCCCTAGAAAACACAGTCACATCATCTTGGTAAACAACAATAAAATCATTGATGTAACTAGCAAAAGCAACATCCATTTCTCTTTGAAAGGTGGCACCAGCATTCATCAAACCAAAGGGCATCCTGACAAAAACATATGTCCCCCAAGGAGTGGTAAATGTTGTCTTAATTCTTTCTGATTCTTTGACAACAACTTGATTGTATCCTAGGAGAAGCCATCCAATGTAGAAAGCAACTCAGAACCTGTCACTAACTGCAGCATGTTTTCCATATTTGGTAAGGGATAGTTGTCCTTCATTGATGCTTTGTTTAGATTTCTGAAATCTACACAAAGTCTAATATCTCCATTCTTCTTTCTGACAGGGACAAGGTTTGCAACCCAAGAAGAATACCTTGTGGGCTGAATGATCCCCCCATCTCTCAATTTCTTTAATTCCTCTTGCATCTTCATGGAGAGGAGTGGATTGATTGGTCTTTACTTCTGTCTGAATGGTTTGGCCTTAGGCTCAAGAGGGATCTCATGCTGAAACAAGTCTTCTCTATATGCCTTTAACTTAGAATAGGACCAAGCTAAATAAGTCTTGATATTTCTTCAATAATTGAACATAGGACTGCTTTTTCTTCTTTACTTAGATTGCTGCCCAACCAAATCTTCCTTGGTTTCTCCTTTGTTCCCAAATCATGCTCTTCAACATCCCTAGATGCAAACATGTTTCTATTGACTATACAATCAGCATTGTTAAAATTTGATTCAAGTGCAACAAGACCTCTAGGAATGGTGTTGGTTTTTAATTGGATGATATCCTTCCCAAAAAAAGTTTCTCTTCCTTCAGTCATACATACCATTGGCTCCCAATAAATATTTTGATCTACAAACTCACCTTTTTTTTGTAATAACCTTTGCACTTGAGCATCATCATTAAAAACTTGCCAATGCTTGATATTGTTAGGGACAACTAGCCTAGTTAACACTTCAATATTGTATTCACAATAAGGTGAAATGGTGTACTAGCTTGTCAATGCAAGCAGTATTTGAGACTTCACGTCATGATGCACAATGTTGAAGGAATCAAACATCTCAATCGATCCCAAACTACATGTTTATATTGTTTCATCTACTGATTTTTGTAGCAAACAATTTTCTTATTTGTCTAACAACTAGCTCGAATCTCCTTTTGCAATAGTTTCTTCACTCCATACTTCCAAGAAATTCTTAATCCTAACAATAATTCTTCATACTCAGTCAATGTTGTTATTACATTCAAAATTAAGCTTGAAGTAAAAACAAACTCTTCCAAGCTAGGAGAAAGCATAACTATACCAGCACCATTTCCAAACTTGGAGCAAGCTCCATCAAAAAATAAGGTCCATGGAGAACCTACCACCTCAAGGCACTTTGACTGATCCATCTTGTTTTCTTTTCCATCAGTAAATCCAATGAATTTATCAGCATCAACATTAGCAAACAACACTTCATAGGAACCATTGTTGGGTTCTTCAATAAGGTGCAATATCTTCTTCTCACCATAAATCTTAACAAGGCTGCCTTCAATGGGAATAATGGCAAAAGACATGTCCATATGAACAGTCCCACCAACACTTGCATTCCACTTTCTTGAAAAAATCATGCCCCATTTGGCATGGCATTAAACAATTACAACATCAAATTTCAAATTCTTACCCGGATAGGCTGCAAGTTACACCACCAAACCCTTCACACAACCAACTACCAAAGCACTTCCCTTGATTCCATGGTAGTACACTTCCCGTAGGCTATTATCACTTTAATATCCAACTCATTCATGACTTCTAGAGGCATGACATTGCATGATGCACCGAGAATCAAACATATAATTGTGAATTAGTCTATCCTTTATGATCAAAGTTGTAAATAATGGATCAACATTCAATTGGGAATCAATCAAGGATGTTCCCAAGTACACTTGAAGAGCTTCCCCAAGATCCTCTAATGTTGGTGGTGTTCCAAGGTCTGCAATGATTGGAGGAAGAGTTTCAAAAATGTTCACATTTCTACTTGGGGTACTCTTCTCCTCCTTCAATCCCAAGTACTTAGATGCTCTCTTCTTGTGCTCAGGTATTCTAATCAACTCAATGATTGGAAAACTCACTTTGATTTGGATTAATACTTGGGCTATGTCATAGGGAACATTATTTGGTAAGGCAACATTGGAATGGAGACAAGCAGATTCACTAGCCGGCATGGGACTCTTGGCAGTTTGGGCATGAGAAGGACTGTAATTTTTACATGGGACAACAGAGTTTTTGGTAGGTGTTTCCCTTCTAGGATCTTCTTTGGGAATGCTTGTAAGCAAGGGTGTTTTAGGTTTGGCTTGAGGCCCAACTCCCTTAACAACTTTTCTCCTAGTGTTATACTCTTTTTCTTGACCTACAACAACATTCATTAATAATTGTCTATCCTCTTCAGAAGGTATACCCCATCATACTTTTTTATCATCAAAGCTCTCAAATACTCAAAGTCATTGTTAGGAATTTCAAAAGCTTGCACTACATCTACTTCATAAGTATGAGAAGGAGAAAGAAGTGGTACCGATTGATGCAATCCCAAAAGGTTGCAGCAGTCCTTGCACTTATTACCTCAGTTGATGTTGCTCCTTCTTACGAACTTGAAGAGAAGCCCACCATGTAGATATCATCATCAGTACCATCTTCATTATCAGCTTCATCAACTTTCTGGTCCACTTCACATGGAGGATGGGGAAGAAAACATCTATCACACCAATCAATATCAGCAACCTCCTCAACAATAGCAACCCTGGTAGTCAAAGGGTTAGGCACCAATCTATTTTCATGTGCTTGGGGTTGTCTATTTCCCCCTCCCATAGGTCCTTTACCTCTGTCATCTAGCCTTTGATCACCCCTAGGATGATTGCCAAATCTATCATGATTTTTTTCTCTTTGTTGACCTTGTGAACTTTTTCCAATTCCCTTTTCTACTTGAGCTAATTTGTATGAAATTTTTTGACATCACCTGCCAAAGTTTTAACAACATCCTCCAAATCAGAACCCTTGCTAGCTTAATGTTTTTCAAGGTTTATTAACTTTACACCATCTCTATTGAGGGGTTTACCAATATCTTTAATGTTGTTTTCAATCTGTAGTGACATGGTAAAGGCCTTCCTTAAATTAGTAGGGTTTTTGTCTCTGAAGTAATAGTCTACTTTCTTATCAAATGCATCTGCATATTTTATTAAACAAGACTCATCACAAGGCCTCAGATTAATAGGAAGTCTTCTCAATGTCTTATTAAACCTTGTGTTAAAGTCATGCACTAATTCATTGGGGTTCTTCTTGATATTTTCAAACTCAGACAAGAGAAATCTAGGATCAGTCTTGTCACCATATTGCAACCTAAATGCATTGTTCATTTCAGCCCATGAGTCAATAGAATTATCAGGTAGAGCCTTGTACCAATCCTTGCATCCTCTTCTAATGTGTGGATGAACAATTTGACATACACATCTTCAAACTCTATTTCAAAATCCTCCATCATGTTAACAAAAAGTTTGAGATGTTGATCACCAGTCATAGCATTATTTCCTTGAAACTTTGGCAATCTATTCCTCACATCTTGTGGAACAACATTTGGATACCCAGCCATCCCTCTAAAGTTGATAGGACCAAAGGTGTTAACAACAAATGGAGGTCTAGGTGGGGGTTGAGCCATATTGTTTTGTGGTGGTGATCTTGGAGGAGAAACATAATGATGAGGAGTGAGAGGTCTTTGGGGAATGGAAATGTAATCTTCAAAATGGATATCCCTTATAGGATCAACTTCTTGATAAACTCTAGCAGATTTGGAAAATACAGGGGCAGATTTAGGAGCAAGCCTTTCAAATACAAAAGATGGTCCCTCTCCAGATGGAGAATGCAAATCTACAAGAGGACTACCTGGTTCAGATTTACTTGAGGAGGAATTGTAGTCCTCAATAACAGGCTGATCAATTTGAAGTTCAACAATGGGGACCTCTTTCCTTGAGCTCTGTTCTCCCACAACTTTCCAAACTCTTCTTCCTTCTAACTCAACATTCCTTGAATTAGAAAACAACTTCCTAGCAGAGTCTCTACTAAAGAGAGATCTTCTTCCTTCTAGTTTTGCAGAGGTTAGCACCAAATTTCAAATGATAAAAAGCTAAGACACTGGTATTTATTAAAATCAAATCAGCATGGAGTCGCCACCAAGGACTTTCACCTTAGTTATGAAAGAATGCACAAAATTAATCTATCAAATTTCTATCAGCACTAGAAACTTGCGAAACTTTGTAAATCAAACCTTCCCTTCACTTGAATCAATCAATCATAATGCAACCAAAGTGCAATAACTACTGGAAACTAGGAAACTAGAAGACAAAGCTTGAAATCTTTACTTAAATCTTACAAATATAAGTATAGAATGAATGCTTCAACAATGTATTTATATGCAGAACTTGCAAGAAACATTACCAAGGTTTGATATGCATCCAAATATCTCAAATATTTTCAACAACTCCCCGGCAACAGCGCCACTCATGTTGGTACTCAAATTTGTTCTCCTTTTCAATATGAGCAGCATCAAATATATGGCATGAATCTTAAAGATAGATAGATCATGATGTATGTCATTTTGTAGTTGGGGATGTGATCTAACTGGCACTCAGATTTGTGGAGAGATGGATAGCACTCTAATAGGACTTGATCTTGTCCTAACTATTTTAGGTTGTGCCTTTCAACCAAGGTAAGAGAACCTATTTTGTAACCTTATAATGGTGAAGGAGATGAATATATCCTTCTTTTTCTTGAATTCTATGAGGAAGACCTTGAGGAAAACATGATCAACACACCAGATCTGACTCTCATGAGTTGTCACTTCCAGAATATGGGTATGTTTTCAACACAAGGCAAAGGTTACTAAAGACATTGAAATCCTGATCTATTCTGCATACTTTGGCAAATGGATTTTGATCTTTTGTGGGTATACAATGCAAATCAGGGGTAGTATAGGGTAGGATCTGTTGTTTAGATGATTTTGTGGTGGGGTATTGACAATAAAAACTTGACTATTTTAGATCTTTGACAACCTCTACAACATTTGAACAACTATCAAGTAAAATGCTTCAAAACAATCATGATGTTCTTTCAACCAAAAGAGATGCACAAATGGAAGCCCAGGTTTGCACTCTTCACACAATCTTTGAGACCTCAACACAAAATCTTGAATTAAAGGACTCAATTAAACATCAAAATCTTTGATCAAATACAACCTAAGGTACCCCCAAAGGCTTACAAGTAATCTTAGTCAACAAATGAAGGTGGATTGATTTTAAACTGCTTATTTTCAATGCCAGATGAAAGATCTTTTGACAAACAAAATCGCAAGTGCCACTAAACTATCAATAAGGATGAGATTTGTGTGATTCTTATAGATTTCCATGCAAGATTGCAACAAGAACAAGGAAAACTATTTAAAGACATTTAAAAATGATAATGACATCATATTTCCCAAAATAACATAGATTTAACTCAAAATCTTGTTAGATTAATCAATAGGGGAGATTTTCATGAATAATCTCAGTTGTGTGATGGCTATACACTTGTAACCAACTCACATGAATAAAGATCCAACACAAAAGACATTAACCGTGTTTTTGGTGGGTTTCTCGAAGATGAACTTCTCTCAAAATTTTCTCATGATTTTCAATTTCTTGACCCCCTTTCATTTCTCTAAAAATGCATTATATATCACTTGTTACAGTCAAGCCTTCTTTCCCAAGAAAATAATATGCCAAGGCATCAATTTTGTTACAAAATTCCTCATGATTCACTGAAAATGACATTTAATAGATTCGTAACCAAAATTGCTAGGTTTTTCAAAAGTTTGAATCATTGCAAATATTTGGATCATTATCCTATCTGGAGGCATGTTTTTCATCATCAAGGCATGTAAACGCCTTTCTATTCATCATTTCACCTTTGCTCCTTCCAAAACTACCTCTGGAACTGTTAGATTTGGCATTCTACGTGTTTGGATGGATTAGGCCAAATTTTCATTTCAAAAACATCTTTGATCTACAAATTGAGCTTCAAAACCGATTCCTTTTATCCCTGAAGGTAAAAGCGACATGAATCTACCAAAAATTTGGTGAATATTGATACAAAAATTGCATCTCCAAGCTTCCTGGAGCTCGAATGGCGGTCAAAATGGTGCAACGCACAGAATCGTTGATCTCGAATTTCATTTTTAATCTGAGCTCTCCACGTGGAGGAATATTATTAGAGACAGTCCTAGAGGTGTCTTTTTCAATTTTGTACCTTTTACCTTCATTTTACCTTTTAAACTCTTCGGGAGAAAATATAATTTTTTGAAATTCTTGCTCCGCATCGCTACCCCTTAAAAACAAGCTTGACATGTGTCACAAAGTGGGTTCTAGTGAAAATGTGGGACAATTCTACATATTTACCTCTTTTTTGGAAAAAATACAATTTTCCAAAATATCCCCACACCTCTACCCTTTGCATCTGACATGGGTCCTCGCGGGCTGGCACTCCAAAATTTAACTTTACACCTATTTTGCCAAAAAAGCAAAAATCCCATTTTTTCTCCATGGGCCCACACTCCGTGTTTGACCCTAACACATGTCAATCATTGCTTCGCTATGGGGACATGACTCTCCTTTTTTCTTCATACCTCCTTCGCAAAATTTGAAAATTTTAAAAACCCATCGGTGGCCCGCGCTCCCCTTTGACCTTTCAAATTTGGGCCACGTGTCTCAATCAAATTGGCTGCGGAGGCATGCTTCATTTTTGCAATTTTAACTCATTTTGCCAAAAGGAAAAAAGTTCCTTTTACCTCTCTGTAGCCCACTAATCTGCATGAGTATCAATTTCCTCTTTGTTGGGGTTGCGCTTCCTTTTTTAACTTTAACCTTTTGTCCCAAAAATACAAAATTTCCAAGTTGCCCCCGATGACCCGAACCTCTATTTTTTCATTTTGGGCAAAAATGTGAATAGGGCATTAATTAAATTTTAGCGAGTCTCGCATCCTCTTTCATCACTTTAACATTTTTTGCCTCCAAAGGCAAAAACTTCAAAACCTTCAAGCTCCATTTCTCCACTAAACCCAACAATTCTTCCCCGGCGTAAACACAGTTTCTTCACAAATTTTTCTCCTTTTCGCCCAAAAGGCAAAAAACTCACTAAGTCCTCCACCAACCTTCCATCCTACTTTTGATATGAACATGACACGTGTCCACCACCGATTGGTCGTGGGCCTTATAAATTTTTCTTCATTTTGACAATTTTTCCAAAATGCCTTGTGCACAAAAATACCCGCCGCTCCTTGATCAACCACATTAGCACTTGGCGGGGCCATGAGGTATTTTTAAACCTTTATCCAAAGTAGCTAAAAATAACAAGTGCTCAAAAAATCTATTGCTCCTCCTCCAATTAAAAAGCGCTACGTAGGCAACATTAGAACCAATCAAACCGAAGTGGAGCCATGGGACCAAATTCGTCCTTTTGCCAAAAAAGCAAAAAATGACAAGTTACAACAATTATCCACTATTCCTTGGCCAATTAGAACAAGCCACATCTCCAATGAATGCCAATGAAGAAATTGATGAGCATATGACGCCTGTCTCACCATCAAAATACGTAAAAATGCAAGGGATGCCCTAGAATTCACTTTTTCCTCCAAGGATGGAAAATTTTTCAAAATTAAACAAACTAAAGTATGTTTTTGAAGGATTTTTTATCATGGAATTGGATTTTCAAAGGATACAAGTGTTAATCAATCAATTTTGAACTTTCATGATTGGGAAAAAAAGAGAAAACGGAAGAGCCCGCAGATTTGGAAAAATTAGGGCACAAACAAGGCATACATAGATTTTCCTTTCAAGCCGGGGAAAATCAACATGTTTGTGAGAATTTCAAAGAATCCGACTGGAGGGGAAAAGTTGGAAACCATCAATTTGAAAGGAAAAACATTTCAGAGAAAGTATAGTAAAGGAAAATTTAAGGCAACATGGTGCAAGCTCAAAAATGGCACCAACATATTTCATATTCGGACTCCTATATCTTCTTATCATCATGATGCCATTATGGTCACCATGGATAAGTTGACCAAGGTTGCACATTTCTCGCCAACCAAGGTCACCTATAATGCACAGGAAATTTCCAAATTATTTATGGATGACATTGTTAGATTGTATGGGATTCCTAAGACCATCATCAATGACAAAGATACCATCTACACTTCATTTTTATGGACTTACTTTCAGGACGCTCTGGATACGGAGATTAATTTCAGCTCAACATATCATCTAGAGACAGATGGATAGATAGAGATATTTAATCAGCAATTGGAGGACATGTTGAGGATGTATGTGATGGACCAGCAGAAGAAGTGGGAAGATTATCTTCATTTAGTTGAGTTTGCATACAACAATAACTATCATAGTTCCATTGGTATGGCTCCCTACCAGGATTTGTATGGTCAACCTTGCAGGACACCTTTGAGTTGACAAAGCTAGATGATAGGATTATTCTGGGACTAGCTTACCTACAGATTTAGAGCAGCAGGTTGTTCTAATTAGATAGCGTCTTGAGCATGCTAGAGCATGCCAAAAGCATATGCAGACACCAAGAGGATTGATCGTCACTTATCATTGGGTGACAAAGTCTTCTTGAGATTTCATCCACATAAGATCCCAATCCTATATGGAAAGGGTTCTAAGCTATCACCTCATTTTGTGGGGCCTTTTGATATTTTAGAGTTTATCGGTCCAGCTTTCCTATCACCTAGCTTTGCCACCATGCCTTGTATGGGCCCACGATGTATTTCATGTTTCTGTACTACATAGATATGTACCTGATGTTTCTCATGTTTTGGATTGGTCGGCATTATAGGTAGAGGATGGAGGGCAATGGATAATGGAGCCCATACGCATACTAGAGCACTTTGAGGTTGGCCCTTCTGGGTCGAGACTTGACCAAAGTTAGAGTGTAGTGGGACGATATGATGAGACAAAGAAATACACAGGGAGGATGCTACACCATTGAGGGCTCTATATCCCTATCTCTTTCAATGACTTCCGAGAAGGAAGTCTAATTTTTAGAGAGGGGATATAGTACCCACATTTTTATAGCCTCAATTATCTGTTGACTTCTTTATTCATAGACATGTTTTGACAAGGATTTGATATATGTTGGACAATATGTTATGATATTTGACCTTCTTGGACATGTATGGATATTTAGGCACATAGCACCAATTTTACTTGATTAGTATGTTCACAACTTTTCACCGATATTACGGATACTAACTTATTATGATGTTGTTTGACCTAATTGATATATGTTGGATACTTTTCTTTAGTACCATGTCTAGATTTTATGGATGTATGTCATTTATATTTATCTCTATGGATAACACATGGTAAGTTGTGTATAATTGAGCATGTTTTCACACTTACGATTCCATGATGATGTTAGGATATCATAGATTTCATTGATCGCTTATTGAGTAGTTGATTTACATTGTATCGGACATGTGCGTTTAATGTGTGCAATGAGTGTGTAGGTGACAGGTCACAGGAGAACGTGGGTTTCAGGGCAGCTACACAAATTTTACACAAGCGTCCCATGGGGCTAATTCCTAACCGTGTTAACTAGTATGAGTCCTAAGTATTAGATTTCATTATTTTGGGCACCATGAGTGACCCTCTTTTGTAATGTAGTATGTAACGTAAAATTAATCTTGTTAGGATGTTTTAGTTAAGTAAACTTGATTTGGGGACTTAATGGTACCCACTTGCATTAAGTTTTGTGTTTTGGTAATTTTGTATTAATTAGAGGGATTAGGGTCAAATGTGAACCCTTGGGTAGGCCCCACATCCTCTACACTTGTGCCGAAATGTGCCAAACCCGAAATTTGGCTATTTTAGGCATTTTAAGTGACCCCTTTTAAGTTTGGGAGTTCATTTAGCATGAAAATAGGTCCTTGGACCCTACCTAATATGTAGGGGGATTAATTTCAAGTCATAAAGGAAGTTTCCCTCCCATTTTGCCTCTCTTTGCTCACCATCCAAGTAAGATGTATTGTTATGTGTGTTTTGTACAAAGTTGCACAATCTTGTTTTACCTTCATTTTGGGCATTTTGGGAAGGGAGTGTTAAAAGTGAATTTATATTTTCTTCTTTTTATTTTAGAATCTTTGACTTGAGGGAAGAGAGGGGTGACACATGTCACCCCCTTATTGGTGAGGAAATTTATTGGCTTCTCTTCAAATTCTCCCTCATGGGGAAGAAAGAGAACTTTTTTTTAGTTTTTGCTTGGTGCTTGGAGATTTTGAAGCTATAGCTTTCTTAGATAAGGAAGTGGAAAAGCTTAGAGTGTTGGAGAGATTTTGGAGGTAGGTCCTTTGTGCTCTTTTTATGTTTTAAGTTATACTAGATTTTAGCCTTGTCTTGTTTGAAATATATGCTTTGTTTCATGTGTGGTTTTTATTGAGTATGCCTTTATGTTTTTAGTTTTCTCCATCCATCATATGGCTTGATGGATTTTGGAGTGTATGGGGGAAGAGAGAGGATTTTCCTCTCAAACCTCATGGCTTGATGGGCAAGCCATGTAGGTTATTTTTACTCCCCTCATATGGTTTGAGGTGGGGAAGGTGGTTTATATGGTTTGAACCTCCTTCCCCATTCTTGGTGAGGAAACCCAATGGGTTTGAAAATCCTCCCAAGAAGTATTTTGGTGAATGGGTGGAGAAATAAGGATGGTTTAATGATTTGGAGGAATAAGGAGGTTGTGAAGATTCTTGTTTGTGTGCATCCAATGTTGGACCAAACTTTTGGCACTTGGATATCTCTTCTTCTCTTCCCCATTTTGGAGGGAGAATATGGTTTCTCCTCCTTTATTTATTTACAAAATTTAGTATTCTTCTTAGTTTTTGGATTCCCTTGATTTTGAAAAGTATAATGTTGGTATGTCTCCCTACATCTTGTGTAAAACTTGTGGAAGCTAGCTATCTCTCCCATGGGCTTGGGGAAGGCTATCATGTCTTCCAACCTTGGAAAGACATGTAATGATGCCTAAAGCTTGGGTGGTTAAACAAACTTTTCTCCTTTTTTTGGTTCTTTGGAAGCATTCAAAGTTAGATCTCAAGTGAATGATAGTTGGAGATTCTTTTAATTTTGGCTTCTCCTTGTCTCCTTCATCTTTTTGTGGACATCACTCTCATTGTAATCTCATAAATGTGGCTATTTGGAAAGTTCTTTGTCTTGTAAAGTATCCTCTTTGTGATTTGGAATCACTTGTAAATTAGTGTCACATTTGTAGGTGTAACCTTCCTTCAATCTTGGAAGGAAGACTTGTTATGTTGATTTCTTATGTATTTTAAGTATTTTGGAATCATGATGTAATTGTGAACTTAAGCTCCTTGTAAAAGAAATATTGTAAAATAGATGTTTCCCATTGATTTGAAACTCTATTTTGAAAAGAAAGTTTATAGATTGGAAATATTTTTTCAAAATAAAAATGATATTTATTTGTTGGAAATCCTTCTTAAAAATCTAAAATATTTTCTTAGCATTGCATTTGAAAAGAAAGTTAGTCTAACATGGAGCTTTAGGATTAACCTTGTATGGAAATATTATCCTTCTTGCAATGTATCTCTTCCTTGTAAATTTTTAATAACATTATTGAATAGGATGAAATTAATTTTACTTCCTTCCATGTGAAACTTAATGAGTTGTTCTTATTAGGAAATCATATTTGAATAGGTATTCTTCCTTGCAAATTTTTAAGACATAAGTCTCTTCTCTTATTTGAAATACTTTGTTACATTTATTTTATTTAAAAATATGTAAATCATTTTAACATAAATAGTTGTTGGAAATTTTTAAGTTCCTTACTTCACCAAGCTAACAAAATAAGATCTATTGTTTTATAATTTGAAATAATCATTTCTTTTACATTGTGTATAAAATAAATATATTAAAAATATATCTAATATCCGTTTTCCCGCTCCGCGTCTGCTCCGCGGCTGCTCCGCGTCTGCTCCGCGGCTGCTCCGAGATTGCTTCGCGTCTGCTCCGCGATCGCTCCGCGGCTGCTCCGCGACTGCTCCGAGATTGCTCAGCGGCTGTTCCGCGGCTATTCCATGGTTTCTACGCGGGCTTCATCTAAAAAAAGGGTTCGAGGAGGCACGAGCATTGCCAGAGGTTCGCCCCTCTCAGAAATTCGAAATGAGGTCCCTATTAATGGCGGCGAGAAACCAGTGGTATCTGTGGGAGGCGGATGCAAAAATGTAGAGGAAAATAAAGCACCAATCTCATGGATTGGTATGGCTTTCAATACTAACCAAGACCCCCATATCAAAACAGGGGTGTTCACTCATGGGACAGGTAAAGATGGTTCAGTCAAAGATTCATTATCTCCTTTAAAACTCAATACTGGTAACTGCAGGTTGCAAGAGACTAAGAGTGGGTCCAGTGATGGAGGAAGAGGTACAGGGGTAAGCCAGAACTAGGACAAACTAAACAACGCAACAATAGGTCCGGATCTTATGCTTCAGCGGTCTCCAAACAGAAGGAGAATGTCAGAAATGAGCTCTTAAAACCCTCCCAGGAGGTCCCGACGCTGAAAATCGAAGAGGATTTACTTCTAAAGGTTCTTAAGGAGGAGGAAAATCTCTCCCAACTGGGGCTCATATGCAGATTTCACAAATTTTGGCCTAAGCTTTCTCAGCTTCATGACTGGATAGCCCAGAGATGGAGAGAAAAAATACAAGGTAAGATTGAGCTTTATCCTTGTGCTAAAGCTTACTTCATTGCTGTCTTTGAAACCCCTGAAGATAGGGATTTAATTTTTAGTCAACATTGGGTTTGGGGGGAACATGGGCTTATGTCCAAACCATGGTATCCATCTTTCGACCCATTAAAGGAGTCTTTTGATACCTACCCGATTTGGGTTCGTCTACCAGGACTCCCATTGCAGCTTTGGAACAGATCTTGTCTCATTGCTATAGGGGATACTTTAGGCTCATGTGTAGCAGTCGATGATAAGACCTCCATTCAAACCCATACTACTTATGCTCGAATACTGGTTGATCTCGATACCTCCAAATGTTTACCAGCAGAAATCAATCTACAGATTGGAGCCAGGCTCTGGGTGCAGAGGATAGACTATGAGAGACTTGCCTTCAGATGTAGGCGTTGCTTCCAAACTGGTCATGTCTCAGATGACTGTGAACACTCCAAACGTAAGACCAAAACAGCCTGGTGGAGGGATTCTCTACCTGAACATCTTACAATCGACTCAGATCCGGCTAAGGAATCGAGTGCCCCCCTGCAAGCTAACTCACCCATCATGGTTGATTCACAGACCAATACAGAGAAGCCTCCAGTTATTCTTTACAGTTTCGCTGATTCGGTGATTAATGATATTCCGACCTCCCATTTGGGTCACTCCCCATCAAACCTATTGCAGTTTTTCCGATTTGTAGTGGATGTGGGAAATCGGGAATGGACAGTGGTGGATCGGAAAAAGAAGGGTAATGCCAAATCTAAATCCCCCACCATATCGGACAAGATTTGATTCTTGTCTTTTTGGGTGCTATTATTGCTACATTTTGGCATATGGCTCGCTACGCATTCTTCAGTAGCACTGTAACAATGTTTTTTATTCTTGTTTTTTGCAAAGGTTTTTTTTGCTGGTTCCTTCCTTGACAGTTTTTGTTGGGCTCTTTTGTGATGATCGTCTGGATGTTTTCTCCGTTAGTGGTCGGCCGGAGTACATTGTTATCATTTTTGTGGCCGGACCACTGCGTGTTTGCTGTTTGATCACTGTCCAGCAGGTGTTTATTTGCTGTTGTGTTGCTGCTGGTTGTTTCTTTGCAGACTGCGTTCTGCGCTTGGTCCTTATTGTTATATCAGGATGTTGATCCTTTTTTTCGAGCTTTATTTTCCTATTCTGGCTTCTGAGCCTTGCTGTACAAGGGTATAGTCCCTTTCAAAAAACTATTTGCCAATAATAAAAAAAAACTATATTATATTTAAACATAGTTATATTTTATTTGTTATATTAATATAATTATATATTGTAAATTAATATATTAAAATCTATTATGAAATATTATATATATATAATATATAGTATATAAAACAATTTTAAATAATACAAAAATAATGATAAACAAGTTTCGGTGAAAAGAAAATTGTTATTGTTTTAAATCATATGAAAGTGGAAGTGGGGAGGGTTAGACCCTCCCCAACCCTACGCACAAACCGGTGCCACCTCCCATACCGCCGACCACCACTTCCTCCACCCACTCCCCAACCTCACACCCCCACGCCATCCTACGACACCCCTACATTTCCCCTTCCCAACTCCTAACCCCTATCCTTTTTGCTCCATGCGAACCTTCTCCCTCCCTTCCACTTTGTTATCCCAAATCCATGGCCATAACCATAGTCAACCGCCGAAACCCCTACATATTTCCTTTTCAAATTTGTTTCATACGGTTTTATCATATTACTACATATATATATATATATAATCTCGGAGTAGATTTGTCTTATTTTTGCAAAAGAAAATTTGTGGGTATTTGTATACCCAATTACCCAAAAATTTTGGGTAAGAAAATAATTACAAAACAAAGAATAAATAAACTAATAAGGAAACAATATTGTTATTCTTCAAGACTCCATGAGAGAAAACTTCCAAGCTCCTCCTCAACCTGCACCTGTAAAGACAACAAAACAAAATGAGAAGAGGAAAAAGAAAGGAAAAGAAAACATAAAGTTGAGTTAGGTCAAATCTAGGGCAAGATGAGATCAAAAGCCAAGATTTGTTTAATCCTAGGGTCCATTTATGACCCTACATAATTTTAAGTCAAATTCATTTTATGGGAATGGGAAAATATAAGTTGAAAGGGGTGTGTGTGGAAATTAAATAAGATGGGGGCGGGGGGGGATAACTAGCTAATTTTAAAGGGGTGTATATTTACAAGTGGTGACTATAGTAAACCTTATGGAAATTAATATTTTAATTTGGTATGGGACTAGAGATTATTTATTTGGGTAAATTAAATTTGTATAAATTAATTATTAATGGGAAACGGTTAAGAAAAGGATTAGTATTAATTAATCACTTCAAAAAAAAATTACCCAAAAAAATTTAGCCACTTGTGGTGTGGTTTTCTAGTGTCCCGAGGTGGGGCATTACACATGTAAGTGCGAGGAATAAAGATGCGAGATAGAACCATTCTCCTGGGAACATCAAAACCCACAATTCATTGAAAAATAATGAAGTGTAGTAATTTCGAGGGATGCGGGAGCCAAAGGCTCAAAGGAACAAGTTCCATCTATTCCTCTCGGGATCTGCAATTACCGCAATACAAAGGTGTTGACCCCGAGACACTCGAAACACTTCAAAATGGCTAAGTGTTAAGGCTGATTTCATTCCTCAAGATTTCACAAAGGCAAGAAAAATAGTCAAAAGACGTCACTTACCCAAATTATCAAAAAAATTGTACACATTTTATGGGTAAGTGACAACATGGTCCAAAGCTTGTCTTTCTACATATTTGGAATATGATGGAAAATAACATATTCAGGTTTTGCGCTAGTGAATTAAATTGTATTCGTGTTCAAAAATGTCCATACCCTATCTAAAACACCCATTTTAGTGTTACATTCACCAAGCACAAGTTTTGACATTTAAAAGTTTTCAAGGGCTTTTCAACAACTCAATTTTTGTGAATATACAAAAATCATTGCATTATAGGAGATGACATTATTCAAATGCCTTTCATCAAATAGTTGACATGGCTGGTGTTTTTGATTAGTCGGGTTGGATGCAAGTTTGATAGAGTGGGTGGGTCATGGTTGTCACCAAATAAGGGTCAAAGGCCTTTTCAACGGGTCCATTTTTTGCATATCTTACGTGGGCTTAAACCAATTAGGTTAGGCACATGTCAATTGATTTTTTTGAAACATAATTATGCTTCATGAGGTTTCTCGTTTATGTCTATGTCTTCTTGTAGGCCTAGGTTTCCAGGATAAAGGCCACTTGAAAATGTCATAGGAAAAAATGTGGAAAATATGTCCCCGACAACTTATATTTTAAAATACATTTCTAATTTGTCATCATCTTTTTGTGAGAATGAATATTTTATATGCATGTCCACATGAGCATAAAAACCTGTAAACTTTGACCAAAATATACTTCCCATTATGTTGACCCTAAATCTTGATAGCAATATGAGACTTAGGAAGTTTGACCTATGTTAGGGATGTACATGGGAAAATTACTCTATTCTAACTAGTGAACAGAAAGAGAGTAAATGCACATACAAGGATTTATTCCAAACATCAATCTTTATTCATATTTTAGTGATCATTACATTAGTATCTTTTACATTCATATCCATTTATTTTCTCTCGATACATATCATAAGTTCTCAACTTCCTCAAATATGACACTCACATATACCATTATTGTGATGCACACTCATATACAAAAAATTGATTACAATAAATATATATAACACATATCATCCAAAATTCACTCCTTTTCATTTGTGCCACTATCAGCTTCTATCTCATACAAATTCATCTTGTCTTCATTTTGCTCGAGACACCAAAATGTTGACCTTAAAGCATTAATAGCAATGTGAGGGTTAAGTAGTTCATTTTTACTAGCTAGAGCTAACATCTCACATAAGGGTAGATATCTCTTATAAAATAAGTATTTATTCTTTATTATACATGAATAAACATAACACTCCACACATTAATGGTTCAAACCACCAATATCACACATATATTGATCATAATTTCATTAAAAAACAGCATTACATGTTTAACTTGATCATATTCATATCTCTCACTTTTTACATTGATTCATCTCTTTCTCTTCGTGATTATATCATCTCTTCTCACTCATTTTCATGATATTCTCATCTCCCCTCATTTTACATCATTATATAGCCTTTAAAAGGAAAAAGTTATGTATTTTCACTCATAATGACCCATGGTAACCATTGGTTAACACTTATTTACATTATTAACTAGTAATTAGTGGATATTTACACATATATCATGGTATTTATGCATTTTTCTTGTGTAAAATAATATATATTATTCATTATTATCATTCTAATATATTTTTGGATTTTGTGGTATATTATAATGCTCATATAGATCCCGTAAACATCATAAAACAACTTTGTAATATGAATAACTCTATTATGCCTCTATTGGCTTATATCTTATTTTGTCTTTGTTTCACAAACTCTTTGTTGGCTTCTGTGGCTTCCCATAGTATCTCATGGATTCTTTCGTGTTCTATAGAATTTTCCTTTTGCCCACGATTCATTATTTTACCTACGGCTTCACTCTTTTACCCATGACTCTATTCTTTTCCTTGCGGCTTCCTTTAGTCTTCAACAAATTTGTTCTCATATCCACGGATTTCCCAAAACTATATGAAGAACCCTATCAACATCATCCCTCGACTTCAAACGTTTTCTCATCCTCAATACAACCATGTGATGACTTAAAGGCCCATTCTTCATAACTAGATGAAATTTCTTCTTGAGGTAGCCTGATTATCTTCTTTTTCCTTGGTGTGTGTTATTTTCTAGTTCCTCCATTCCTCAAATATTTTGTCTTGGTCCCTCTATTATGGTGTACTTTTGCATCTTTCAAAAAAATTAATGAATCATATTCTCCATCATCATATAGTCATATCCTTGTCACATATATGACGAATTTTACCGTAATTCAATATCATAATCCTCGTCCTTTTTCCTTAAATATTGTTCATTTTTTATTTTACCATTTTTCAACCTAACTATATGTTGATCGAGAGAACACTTGGAAAAAATCACACAAGGAATCCACATGGGAAAATAGGTCATGTTCAAAGGTGTGAATGGATAAGGATGACACACGCATGGAGGATATGTTCATATTTCAGGACATAGCCATTTTCACACCTGAGGATATATTTCTAGAGATGGCATGCATAGCACACAAATGAGGCAGAGACGTGCGTGCCATGCAATATCTATTTTTAGAGGATCATCTACAAATAACCTTGCATGGATACGTGATAATAATAGATTCATCATTGTATTTAACTAAAGGAAGTCTATTGTTAGCACACTTGCATGTGTGGCTATGCTTGTAAATGGCACGTGGCTACTAATAGCATGCGACCTATTTTTGGAATGGATAAGCGGTGAAGGGTACACAGGAAAATAGGTCATGTTCAAAGGCGCAAATGAATAAGAATGATACATGCATGGAGGATATGTTCATATTTCAGGACTTATCCATTTTCACACTGAGGATATATTTCTATAGATGGCGTGCAGAGTACACAAACGAGGTAGAGATGTGTGTGCCATGCATTGTCTATTTTGGAGGATTGGCTACAAAGCACCTTGCATGGATGCAGATAAGAATAGATTCATCATTGTAGTTAACTAAATGAAGTCTATTATTAGCACACTTGCATATGTAGCTATGTTTGTAAATGACGTGTGGCTACTAATAGCATACGACCTATTTTGGAATGGATAAGCGGTGAAGGGAAATCCCCACCATATATATATATATATATATATATATATATATATATATAGTGAATCTGCGTAGTAGATAGACATGCATAGGTGGTTAATATACACATATAGATGTGATTATGTAGAGACAAAGACATATATATGTATGTATGTGTGCAAGACAGATTACTTAACCATATTTGTGCACGCATAAGCATAAATTGTCATTCTTGTAAGAAGCTTTTGTGTAATTGTTATCTTTAATATATAGAGGATATTAGCTGAACTCGAGTGTTATTCCCTGTGGGTAATTAGATATTACATGCTCTTGATTCCATCATGATTATTTTTAACTCTATTCTTCATCAAAACTAGATCGACATGCATTATAGAATGATGTATTAGTTATAGATCTATATGCTTTAAAGTCTTCATCATGCTAACATCCTGCTACAGTAACCCTAAAGAGGGACATGGTACCTTTGCACACTTTGGGTCAGCACTCAGTCTAGGTTGAGTGATGTGCCAGCGCGTCTAGGGTCTTACTGGTGAATTCTAGGCTGCATCATTGGTTCCGTTTCCGAGACCTCTTTTTCAATTGTTTCCAGGATGATTCGCAATGAAGACATACCGATTAACTCTAGCAAGTGTTGAGGAGTGGATACATGATCTTGAGGAAGAATATGCACGAAGGTTCAACATTGGATCTAATTTTAACACACACATTTGGGTATAACAAAATCAGTATGACAGATTTATATGAGAGCTTCTTTGTTGTTTTCCTAGTAGAGATGTATGATGGCTAGTTGCATATACGTCTAAATTGAATTGGAGGTATCACACGCTTGTTTGGATGTAGGAATAATTTCAAGCCCTTTATGATGCTGATCTAATCTGGAATCACGCTGTAGATACATGGTTTCATGGTGTTTTAAACAATTATATTCTAGAGTATTCAATTTCGATGTATTCTTATCTGGAGCTAGCTGAATTCCAATTTTTATGGTATCCCAGAGGAACATATTTATAAGGCATCTCATTGGCAATCAATATCTTGATGGCCACTCTAAATTTGGAAGACAAACCTATGACTAGCTAAAACCCACCACACGCGAGGGTAGGAATAGGATTGGTGAAGGATGGTGGACCTAGCGGCGACAAGGCAAAGGGAAGAAAGGTGACTTAAGTATAATGAGGTGCACGAGAGGGAGATAGAGAAGCAGAGTGGATGGTGTTGAGGAGAGAGATGGATCGTGAAGGATTTAGAGCTCACGTAGAAGACGTGGAGCCAGAGCATCAAGAACTCCCCATATGGGAAATCATGACAGGCACCCTCCTCACCTCACAAGGAAGTATGCCAAAAAGATGACCTGGGATGCGGGCACACATCTGAACCTACCTGATAACCTAGCCCTTATGCTTGGTTTTCCAAAGATCTAGTACGACAAGTAATCGAAAACTAATTTAGGAAGTAAGAGAACCGAGTAAGTCGAAAGCAAATACATCAATGGCGGGGAATACGACTTCATTTTTTTGGGGGTACATTTTCAGGCACCTCATCCGCACAAAACATGAGCATGCAAAATGTTGCATTCACTTACGGAAGTGGAACTACTTCACAGAGACCATAGGGTTTCAGTATAGTAATACTATTAGAGCATAGAGGAGTATGTCTACGGTCCTATTCCAACCGTAGGTGGAGGATCGGGAGGTATAGGTGGTTCTAGTTCTAGCTGATTTGGTGGTTCTCGAGGTAGAAGAAACACAGGAGGTTCTAGATCGGTGGGTAAGGCCCACAACAACCTCATAATATTTACATGGAGATGTCCCTTTGTCTCCTGGAGTATAGAGGCATAGAATATATTGCTGAGCATGTACACATGTGTGAAATACTATGGCATACCAAAGAGATCATACCTTCAAAGTGCAAGGCAAGACAATTTGCTACCACATTACAGGAATGTGCACCCAGCTGGTATAGGAACTTTGACCCCGATCAAACTGGGTGGATTATGTAGCATTGAAGGATGCTTTCTTAAAAGAATTCTATATCTCGATTTTGAGCGAAGAGTATAGGAACACTCAAATATATCAAGAAAGGCACTACTGAGAGTGTGCATGAGTATGATTCCTATTTTAAAATGCTTCTGTCTAAGATTTCCTATGATATTCACCAAGCCAACATGCACAATGGTTTTTGGAGGATTGATTACACCATTTAGAAGGGTGTTGTCACATAAGACATACACTGATCCACACGAGGCATTGGAGGAAGCCCTACGTGCTTTGAGGCAATTGGGAATATTGACACTAGCATTAGCCCATTTTTAGAGGCACAAATTGCAGCTATGGAAAAGTAGTTAGAGAAATTATCGACGAATTCAGCCCATGAAACATGCTCAGGGATTTGGTGTACAAATTGTGAGGTGGAAGGACACACCAAGGATAGTTTTCCTGCGCAGTCCATACGTTCATTTCTATTAGACTGTGAGATCTATAATTTGAATCATGATACTAGCCACTTTGTCATTTATTACAAAGACACGATAAGAAAGAACGTATCTTGTTATTGTAATATTTTCCGGTCCACGACCCATGATAATGAAGATTAGAGAATGATTAGTTAGATACATGATGTTATTGACATTGGAGTACAATAGAAAAGTGTATTGTATAATTCTAAAAAAAGAATAAGCACCGGGATCGGGATCACAATCAACCGCTCTGACGGGAATGAGGGGTGTTTTCAAGGAGGTCATGGAAGCGGACATGGATATCGAGGTAGCTACAAAGGATGAGTCTGATGGAGGAGGAAGAGGTGAGTTTCCTCATGGAACGTGTTATACATGAGGATCCCCTAATCACTATAGGCGCGAATGTTCCCATAATGTTACATGTTCTTTACGGGAAAGAATCATAGCTATGAGGAGTTCCTAGACTTGTATGAGCATCTTAGTAAACAACATAAACAAGAGAACAAAGGCGCAGGGATGGTTAGAATCCAACACATAGTGGAAAATCAGTGGATGCCCAAGTTAGCACCAGAACCTAAGGCATTAACCATGAAAATTACCACACGAGCTGAAGCGGCACGTGCAAAAAAGGCATTACACCAGAAGCCTACAATCACCAAGGAGGAGGTTTTTCATGCAAGGTACCGGATCCTACTCATCAGAAGGAAGTCTATCAAGAGACCATAGAGGTCCTCATAAATCTTCAAGGTGAAATACAGTGTTTAAAAGAGCAGTCAAGAAAGATGGAACAAAAGAAAGAAGCAAGAAAGGTCCCATCTGATATTGATGACATCAGAGAGGTATGTAAAATGTTGTGCCAGGAGAATATTATTCCATTATTAGGGAATTGGTTGAAGGGGAACACTCCGTGCACAAGCACTGAGAATGAATGGAAGATCTTACATGCAAATCTTCCCCCTGATAGCATTGATTACGACAAGGAGATTACTTTGAATGCTATTGTGGATGGATGCCTTTTGAGAAATATATTGATTGAAACAGTCGTGGAAGTAAATGTTCTTACATTAGATGCATGGGTGCAAATGGGGAGACCTCCATTGCAGCCATCATCTAATGTACTATTTATGGCAAATAGGACTAAGGCCACTCCCATAGGGGTTTTAAAGGATGCATCCATAACAATACAAGGGGCCAAATTCACTGGAGATTTTGAGGTATTAGCACTCGTGGAAGCAGACAAATTTCTAGCTTTACTTGGGTGCCCTTGGTGTTATGCAAATAATGTTGATTTACGGTTCAACAAAGGATACATCAGTTTTGAAAAAAGAGGAACGAATTGTAATCCCATTAACAGATGGTAAGTCTACACCGTATGTTGAGCCTTTGAGTGAGGAAGACTTAAATATAATTTATGTGTGTGTTATTCAGGACCCAGAGGTCAATGAGCCATCAAAGGAGGGCATCCTTCAGTGGGAAGATTCTCAATCTATTAGTGATACTATGAGTATTGCTTGTGATAATTGGTCTCATGGTACTTATGAACTAGTAGGGTGCAAAGTCAAAAGCATGGTTGCATATAATAATGGACTTCACTCTATTTGATGAATAGGTAGCTCAGTACCTTGGTATACTAGGCGAAAGATATTGCAATATTTTCACAAGCCATGGAGGCACATTGGATAGATCAAGTTAAGATAATAGACATGTTAGCATATACCTTGCATGGGACAGTAGCACGTTGGTGGGTAGTTGACAGAGATAATCTTATGGAATGGAATGAGATAGAATGGCACTATCTTCTATGTTTTTTAGGAGAAATGCACCTACGTAGATCTAGACTTATCATGGTGATCAACTTATTCAGCATCACATCCAACAGTGTGAGAGATTCTAGGACATGGGACGAGAAGCATTACCACCTTCACTCTAGGTGCATAAATTATATTCCACTCTCAAAGGATGCGCACACGCTTGGTATGTATATGCATAACTACATAGAGAGACTAGAAATTGGTAGAATTTGATTACAAGAATGATCTAGACCTTTGACTACTTCTCGACCAAACCTCCAGTAGAAGAGGCATTAAAATTTGTCAAACATTTAACTATGGGAGATAGTGCAAAGGAAAAGGAGCTCATTCATGAATTATTTGGTGAGATAGAGTCAGGAGCATGTTTTGAAGAAGAAGAAGAAATGGACTCCATACTACTTGAACACGCTTACCTTGAGAAATAAAAAAGAAATATGGTTTACATAGTGGATGATGAGTTAGTTGAGAACCTAGATGTTGAACATTCACAAGGAGTGCATGAGGTCTTAGACAAAGGTGCAAATAAGGATACATGTGCATATCATGAACCAATGAAGACAAATAAGGTAAATATAGGAATGGAGGCTGAGCCTAAGGAGGCATTAATTGGAGACTATTGGTCAGAATTGGAAGTGGCAAAGATCATTGAGTTACTAAGGGATTATCAGGATTTATTCCCTCGGGGATATCATGAACTTAAAGGCGTGCATGAATCACTAGGGGAGATGAAGATAAAGCTTAAAGAAGGTGCGCCCTGTTAGAAAGAGACCTTATAGAATGAATCCCAATTTGTGTGAAAAGGTAAAAGAAGAGATTGATAAAATGTTGAAATCTGGAATCATTCAACCCTTGGATGAGTCAGAATGGGTTAGTCCAATGGTGATCAGTATCAAGAAGGATGGTCGATTCGAATCTGTGTGGATTATAGGGAGCTGAATGTTGCATGTGTTACATACCCCTTTCCTACACCATTCACTAAGGAAATACTAGGAGTGGTAGGGCGTGAAATATATTCATTTATAGATGGTTTTTCTAGGTATCATCAAGTTAGGATTTCCCAAGAGGATAAAGAAAAGACAACTTTTACTATTGAATGGAGCAGCTTTTCTTATACTATAATTCCCTTTGGACTAAAGAACGCACTTTGTTATATTCTCGCGGATAGTTTTTCGCATTCAAACCTTTTATTCACAACTTTTTGCATGTTTATCTAGATGTTTGGACAATATATGGGCTTATTAAGGATCAACGTGACAATACGCGCTTAATGTTTGAATGATGAAGATAGTTGAGTATCTCGTTGAACATCAAGAGGTGCATATTTGCTACACCGTTTGGAATACTATTAGGACACATAATCTGCAAGGAAGGTTTGCTAGTTGATCCAACTAAGATTGCAGTCATTCTAGGCCTAGAAGCACCTACCAGTCAAAGTGAGGTGCGCAGATTTTTGGGTCACACAGGGTATTATAGAAAATTCATAAAGGGGTATGCAAAATTTTCCACACCTTTGGAGGAGTTGCTGAAGGGAAAAGGTACATTCTATTGGGGAGAACTACAATAATGCACATTTGAGATATTAAAAGAGAAACTTACTACCGCGCCTATCCTGCGTTTTCCTTCATGGGACCAACCATTTCATGTACATGTGGATGCCTCTGGCATGGCCATTTGTACTATGTTAGCTCAACATGGAGAAGGTATTATCGATCATCCTATCTATTTTGCTAGCAAAAAGATAACTCATCTTGAATGCAATTATATAACTACAGAGCACGAAGCTTTGTCAATTATCTATGAATTACATAAGTTTTGATAGTATTTTCTACCTACACCATTTGTGTTTTATAAAAATCACATGGCATTGAATTATTTGGTGAACAAGCCCATTTTACAGGGGCACATATGCAGATGGGTACTCTTATTTCAAGAATTTGATTTCACAGTCATGGTAAAACCAAGGAAAAGTAATTCTAGACCAGACCACTTGTCTAGAATTCATTCAGGAGAAGAAGCACAGATAATTGAAGAGACCATGTTAGGTGCCTAGTTATATAGGTTACAATGCACGCCATCAGAATTAGAAGACATTGATATATTTCTACAGACTAGTGTGGCACCAGAAGGAATGAAGGCCTTAGAAAAGAAACAACTTGTTATACATGTGGCACCTTTTATGTTGATCAGCAGTGATCTATACAAGTTAGGCAGAGATGAAATATTACATCATTGTGTCTTAGAATATGAGAGGAAGGATATAATGGAAGAGGCTCGTGGTGGTATTTCAAGTGGCCACTATGCGGGTGAGGCTCTTGTTATCCAATATGTGCCCCTGCTCATTTTTGTGGCTAACTCCTTGTGTTCTTACCTCTCTTGTGCCTCAGTCACCATTTTTTTATTTTTAGGCACTCAAATCTTTCTGGAAATGGCACCATTAGATAGAACTCTCTCTCGGCTTTCCGTAAAGGTAAATTTTTCCTCCTAACTTCTCATATTTTTCAAGTTATGGCTCGATAGAGTTTTTGTGGGAAATTTTCCCTTAAGAGGCCTACGACCAATAGGAAGGCGCCACGTGTCCCAGAAGTGGCGGGAAAAGAGAAGAACTTAGAAAAATTTCCAAGTTTTGGTCAAAATTTTCAAAAGGAAATCTTTTGCCCGTGGGCCCGCCGAGCCAATCAGGACGTGACACGTGTCGAAAGGGGAGGCGAAGTGGAAAATTTGCTAAGTGTTGGCACGGAATTTTTTTTTGAAATTTGGTCCAGGCCAATGGCGTGCTTTGCCACGTGTCCAGAGGAGGGTCACGGACGTCGGAGGAAAGGTTAGAATTTTGCCAAAGTTTTTGTCAAAAAATTCAAATGTAAATTTTGGCCCGCAAGGTCCGCGGCCAATGAAACATCGCCACGTGTCTTTACCATCGGGCACCGGTGGAGGAGAAATGCAAAATTTGCCGAGTATTTTCCGAAAATCCAAAGAAAAAAAAATTCAAAGGAGGGCCCGCGCCAATGAACGTGTGACACGTGGCACGAGGTGAGGAAGTTCAAAGCGCAGAGAACAAAGGAAAAAATTGGCCAAATGTTTTCCGAAATCTCCAAAAGCAAAATTTTTCCCGAGGGCCCGCGCCCAATAAAAATTTGCCACGTGTCCTATGGGGCCGGAAGTTTGGTGGCCGGAGGAAAAATGGAAAATTTGCTAAGTGTTCGTAAAAATCAAAAATCAAATTTTTTCCCCGCGGCCCCTATCATCGAATGAGACACTGCCACGTGTCTCGGGGCTACTGAAGGCGGGTGGAAAACGGGAATTTTTCCCAATGAAAAGGGTCAAGATTTCAATGGATATTTCGCCCTAAGGGCCCGAGCGAACCAAATTGTGCCACGTGTCCAAGTGGCTAAAAATATAATTAGAAGGCCCGCATGGAATTTTTCAATAGAAAATCCTGCGTCAATTAGACAATCGACACGTGTCCCAAATCAAGCGAGCACGGGATTTTGGAAAATTTTCCAAAATGCAAAAAGAGGTAAAATTCAAATTTTTTTCCCGCCGATCCGTTTTGGGCTTATTTTTGCCCTAAATCTTCAAATGGCCATAACTTTCGATCCAGAGCTCGATTTTCGCGTTCTTTATATCAATGGAAAGATGGTGAAATTATCTACAAGATTCCTTGATCATTTTTGAATTTTGGTTCAGTTTGGAGAGAGAAAATTGAGAAACGCCTCTAGCACGTGGTAATGGCCAGAAATGATGTTTCAACAACCAGTTTTAATGCAGAATGGCTCGCATTCTTCTTCAGCATGGCCAAAAATGTTGGGGGATGGGTCTATAAGGATGCCCATGCTGTTTTTAATGCATTTTGGTCAATGGGGAATGGCTCCCACGTTTTTCCATGTTTTCTCTCTCCTGGGCTCGACCCATGCATTGTAAAAGCCAGATTTGGCTCATTTTGAAAGGGTTGAACACTTTTTGCACATCGACTTCTTCTTTCACATTAAACAAGTGATTTTTACAAGTATCGTGCCTTTTCAAGGATTGTAACAGGTTTATACCTCTTCGGTAGTGTAATGTAAGGGATTTTGACAATGGAAATGACAGTGTAAACTCTGTGATCAGTTCTCAGTCCTTGTTTGTATTGTTTTTACTTCATTTCAGACCTCTAATTGCATTTTATCAGCTTGTGTATGATTTTCCATGTTGCATTTCATGAATTTGTGTCAACTTGTGTGAACAAGAAGTGCTCACCACTCCTTTGGTGCATCACCTTTCAGTTTAGTTTCAATTTTTACATTTCTTATCCCTGTCTCCTTGCAATTTAGGATAAAATTAGGACTTCAACCTCTGCAGTTGTGCAAATAATAGATCTAATCGGAGGAGTTTAAGGAACCACCTCTAATATGGAGATTCCTCTCTCATTTTTACAAGTCCCACACTTGGAGAGAGGTTTCAATGTTGTGCAATCATACTTGGATGCCCTAAACATCAACTTAGAACCTTGATTTGCATCCGTGGGTGCTGCTGATTTGCCACAACAGCTTTTGGCAATGCCTGGTGGGACATTAGAGGTCTCATTTTCATTACAAAGAAAGTTGATGTGCATCTCGCTGCAATTTTCTTGCTTAAAAGAGCTATAAATTGCACATCCGCGACTCCAAGGGGAAGAATCAGCTAGTTTTAGCAAAGGCAAGCCTGAAAATCATGAGAAGAATCACCACAAGGTCAAGAGTTGGAGAAGAAGAAGTGCTTTTGAATACCCGCATTTATCTCCAAGAAGAAGGCAAAGAGGAAGAAGGATTCAAAGGTCTCCATCTCCACCAAACAAACTCTCTCAACTCCTCCACCCGTAGGCCTTTCATTCACCAAGGGTTCTAAGACCAATTAGAATGGCACAAAACAACCCCTATGTCAATTTCACAGGTAGCAGCCCACTTGCCCTCAATGCACAAAATCCAATTCCAATGGCAGCCTTGAAGAACATTCCATATTTCACTGGAGAGAATCAGACCACTCCTGGTGATCATGTTAAAGACATTGCCAACCTTTGTGTAATTCATGAAATCGATGAGATGCAAGTGGTCACAAATTGCTTGACATCTTCATTCAAGGGGAAGGCATTGCAATGGTTTAGAAGCCTTGCCTCGGGTTCTATTCAATATTGGAACCAGCTATGTATAGCACTTCATGAGCAATTTGGAGAGAAGGGAGACAACTTGTCTCTTTTGGAGCAGCTGACAACCATCAAGAGAGCTCCCAATGAGCAAATGGTGGTGATTTTAACTTCAGATTTCAAAAGACTTGGGAGAGAATTCCAGCAAGTGGCGAAATCAGGCCAACAAAGAAATGTGCTTTTCTTTACTATCTCAAAGCTTTAAATTCTGATATTTCTATGTTGATTCAGTCCATGGGAGGCACAACTATCCCTATGGCTTATAGCATTGCCATTAGGGCTGAAAATTGTTTGATCCAAGATGGAAAACTAGCCCCTAGGCCTCCCATACCATTGTTTCCAAGTTTAGAGAGCCCAAACACTAATCAAGCACCTAATTTGGCTCCTTCTCCCACTCCTATAAATCAGAGTTCAAATGAAGCTTCTACTTCATCTCCAAGTGCCCCAAATGAGCTTCAAGAAGTCATGAAGCAATTGCAAAATTTAGGCAATGAGCTGGTTACTCTCAAGAGGCAACAAGCCCAAGGTTTTAGACCTTCTTATCAGCCCCAAGCTCAGCCTAATAGGCAGCCATACCAACCACAAAGACCACCTAATATAGCTGCAAATGTAAATCAAACAAGGCCTCCTGCCAATAGACCATTTCAGCCCTATAATCCAAATGCTATATCTACCTCTAAGGCATTGGTGCCAACACAAAACAACGTAGCTCAAGAATATGATTGGTGCTTTCCATGAAATGAACCTCACAACCAATCCATGTGCTTCAACGGTGCCTTGAATCAAGCATTAATGGTGACAACTACTGGTGTGGAGGGTGAGGGAAGCCATGGAAACAACCAACAACAAGAAACATTCTAGCAGCAATCAACTCCAAATGACACCACACTTGTGAACCGCACGCAGAGGATTTTTGTGGCATAAATCAAATAGTCTCTCAAGGTGTTGCAGCCAACACAAGGTCAAAAAGAAGGAATTTGGGTGAAGAATAGCCATTAGCTCCAACCAATCCACAACCTCCTATGGCTCCACAAATGGTTGGCAAACAAAATCCAGATTGTAAACACAA
This sequence comes from Taxus wallichiana var. yunnanensis, assembly GCA_018340775.1. Taxonomy (NCBI): domain Eukaryota; kingdom Viridiplantae; phylum Streptophyta; class Pinopsida; order Cupressales; family Taxaceae; genus Taxus; species Taxus wallichiana. The sequence goes on from CM031234.1 coordinate 541,823,313, forward strand.
GGGCAGCCAAGAACATCTCCTAGACCAACTCAAATACCAGTTATTGCTGCCCACATGCAAGGGATGAATATGCAAACCAAGGGATAGCAAAGAGATCCTTCATCACCATTTAGTATCATTAATCAGATGAAGAAGACAAATGTAAATATATCAATGTGGGAATCCCTATCTATCCCAGGCCAAAGAGATCTGCTACAAGCTGCCATGAAGGACTGGCCAACTTCGAATCAACAAGTTCAGATGCAAGAGAAAGTGCTCACAAATGCTGCCCAGCCTGAAGAGAATCATGGAGGATAGCAAGGTAAAATTTTGAAGCCCCCTCCTTTTTATGTCTCATTAATCATTGGAAACCAATTAGTACACAATTGCATGATTGATTCCGGGGCAAGTAGTTCAGTAATGCCCAAGAAAATAGCTGATCAGTTGGGAATTCAGTACAAAACCATATCCAAAGGGGTGGTGCAGTTGGATGGGACAGAAGTAACAACAGTCGGGGTGATTAAAAACTTGAGTCTTACTTTGCATGCCTGTCCCAACGTGGTTGTTTTGTAAGATGTCTTAGTAATAGACCTTCCACCACTCTTTGCCCTATGTTTGTCAAGGGATTTCACAGCTAATATTGGAGGTTACTTGTCTGTGATTAGTCACACATGCTTTGTTCGTAACAAGATATGGAACCAAAGCCACAATCAGGTTTGAACCTATTGCAAACTTTCACATTGAGCCTTACACTCTAAGTCAGATTAATGCCAATTGTTCAATGTTTGATCAAGAGGATTATCCAAGCACTGATGAAGCTGACACCAAGGTTGGAAGCATCCCAGATCTAACTCTTGATGAATGGGCAAACAAGGTGCATTCTTTTGATCCTTATCAAGAGGTAGAAGAATTTGAGCTAGGGGTCTATTACATACATTAAGAAAATCAGCCTATTCCTAGCATCACCAAGCCAAACCAAAAGGATGAAAATGAGGTATGGCAGTTGTTTTTTGATGGATCAAGGAGTAGACAAGGTGCAGGAGGTGGAGCTATGCTTGTTTCACCTCAAGAAGTAAAGTATTATTCAGCTTTTAGGTTTCAGTTTGCATGCTCCAATAACACCGATGAATATGAAGCCTTGGTGCAAGGAATGCATTGGGCAATAAAGAACTTGCAAGTCTTTAGTGATGAAGTGAATTAATTGTAAACTAGGTCAAAGGTCGACATCTTGTCAAAGAATGATCTACTTAAGTGCTACAAGAATAGGGTGTGGGACCTCATGGAATATTTTGAGGGTTTTGGCATCAAATCCATTCCTAGGAAAGAGAACCAAGTTTGACAGGCTTGTAGCAAAGAGGGGCAGCCTTTGACATTGTGGAAAGCATTCAAAAAGACAAAGTATAGCCAAACATCCACGTGATTGTGAGGCCTTCATGCCGGATAACAATGTAAGTTGGCAAGTATTTGAGAATGACCAGCAACAAATCATCCATTTCTTACAAGAAGAAGCTGAGTTCTCACTAAAAATCAGGAAAAATTGGAACAACAAGATGGTGACCAAGTGGTACAGTGAGAACTAACAAGCTGCCCAAGGGACTTATCACTTTGGAGTCCATTTTCAATCCTAATGATCAGTTTAGGAAGGAGAAAGAAAACATTCAGTCAAGAGAGAGGATTCAAAGTATCCATCTTGGTGGAAGAGAACAAACCATTGCAAATTGGAAAGATGACAACCGAACAAGAAAGGTATGAGTTCATACAACTGTGTCAAGAGTTCCCGATGTGTTTGCTTAGAGCTATGAAGATTTGAAAGGCTTCAATCCTGTTTAGCTCAAAGACACCATTGAATTGGATCCAAATACTAAGCCCATCGTGCGTAAAACAAAGGCCGCTTAATCCACACATGGAGCCTCTCATGAGGAAGGAATTAAACAAGTTGATTGAATCAAGAATCATATTCCCAATCAAGCATTCTAGTTAGGTTACCAACTTGGTTCTAGTCGGGAAGAAGAAGAGTGGAGATATCAGATTGTGTGTTGACTTCAGAGACTTGAATAGAGCATCTCTCAAGGACCATTACCCACTCCCTTCTATGGAGCAAATTTTGCAAGTTGTGGCTGGCTCCGAGAGGTTTTCACTACTTGATGGCTACTCGGGCTACAATCAGATTATGGTGAAGGAAGAAGATCAGTTCAAGATAGCCTTCACAACCAAATGGGGAACTTATGCATATAGGAAAATGCCATTTGGGCTGTCCAATGCTGGAGCTACCTTCCAAAGAGCAATGGACATGGCGTTCAAAGGTTTGATTAACAACATGGTGCTGATATACCTTGATGATATCACTGTTTTTTCAAAAATGCAGCAGACCACCTCTCTCATTTGAGACAAGTCTTCCAAAGGTGCAAGAGATTTGGAGTGTCTTTGAATCCTAAGAAGTGTATCTTCCTAGCACATGAAGAAAAGCTCCTTGGTCATATTGTCTCCAAATAAGGATTAGCAATTGATCCGGAGAGGGTTGAAGCCATAAGAGCACTACCATTGCCAAGCCACAAGAAGGCCCTTCAGAGTTTCTTGGGGAGAATAAACTTTGTTCGGAGGTTTGTCCCAAATTTTGCAGCCCTTGTCAAACCTATCACCAAAATGTTAAAGAAAAGCATGGCTTTCAAGTGGACAGCAGAAGGAAAGGAAAGTTTTGAAGCAATCAAAGAAGCCATCACCCAAGCACCAACTCTCATCAACCCGGATTTCTCCAAGGATTTTTCATCCTCCATGCATTTGGAGGTAATGATACTATTTTTGCCATTTTGGTACAGCGAGAACAAGGACAATGATGAGCAGCCAATTGCTTTCTTCAATAAAGCCTAGATGACTATGAGGTGAGGTATTCTTTTATTGAGAAGCATGTACTTGCAGTAATCAGAAGCTTGAATAAATTCAATCATCTAGTCTCAAACAACAAGGTTCAGTTGTTGGTCTCTCATGCGGGAGTAAAGGACTTCCTCCTCAACAAGGATTTGAATGAGAAAAGGGCAGGTTGGATCACTCGTGTCATGGAGTATGACATTGAGATCAAGGTCACCAAGCTAGTAAGAGGAAAAGGATTGTGTGAGCAGCTGATTCTGGGCAAGCAAAAGGAGTATGCAATGAAGAAGAGGTTGTTTTGATAGTTCAAGACAGCCATGTGCAAGGTAGCACTCAAGAAGAGGATAATGTTGTCCCCACTCCTTGCTGGACCCAAGGTATAATGCACTTCCTAAGCACAGGCCTATGCCCTCCAGAGATGAACAAAACCCAAAGAAGACACTTCAGATTGCAGGCTGTCCCATATGCCATAGTAGATGGTGTTTTGTTCAAGAAAGATGTGAATGGAGTGCTGCTGAGATGCATTAGCACAAATCAGATTCATAGGGTGTTGGAAGAGTTCCATGGTGGACCAGCTGGTGGTCATTTTGCACCAAGAGTGACAGCTCTAAAAATCATGAAGGCTGGTTATTATTGGCCCAAGATTTTCAGTGATTGCTATGCATGGATCAAGAGGTGCAAGAATTGTGCATTCTTCACGGTAAAGAGAGAGGCTTGTTGCCCTTCCATTGCATCCAATTTCATTTGACGAACCATTCATGCAATGGGGTTTAGACTTCATTGAGTCATTAATCCCAATTCAGACTAAGGGCACAAGTGGATTTTGACACCACAGATTACTTCACTAAGTGGACTGAAGTAGTAGCACTCAAAGAAGCAAATGAGTCTAGAATTTTAGACTTCTATGAGGGGATAGTAACTAGATTTGGCATACCTGCTACAATAATCTCAGATAATGCATTAGCATTCATTGGATCCAAGGTGACTGAGTGGGCTATCAAGAACGGGATCTACCTAAGTATTTCATCAAACTACTACCCTCAGGGTAATGGCCAGGCTGAATCTACAAACAAGAACTTGTTGAGGATCATTAGGAGAACTCTTGATGAGAATCAAAGGTCTTGGCATACCAAACTGAAATCAACCTTATGGGCTGATAGGATAACTCCCAAGAGATCCACAGGTAACTCTCCATTCAGGCTTGTTTATGGAAGGGAGGCAATCTTGCCCATGTCACTTGAGTTTCCAACATTGGAACTCATGAAGTAGTTAGAGTTGCTAGAGTTTGGGCCCATGGAGGTGAGGTATGCAGAGTTGATGGAGCTTGAGAGATCGGAGACCGGCATCCTAAGCAATGGAGAAGGATCAAGCCTTGATCAAGAAGACCTTTGATAGGAAGGCCAAGAACGCAGATCTTTCCAAGTTGGAGATCTAGTGCTAAAATGGGATGCAGGTAGAGAAAAATCAAGAAGGCATTCAAAATTTGATGCCATTTGGAGTGGCCCATACATGGTCACAAAGTGCAAGAACAACAATGCTTTCCAATTGTCTTCATTGGATGGCGAAGAACTGCATATTCCAGTCAATGGAATCTATCTAAAGCATTGCTTCTAAAGGGAAACTATCCACCTTGTAAATATTAGCTTAGGTTTTCATTCCTCCAAGTGCTTGTGCACATTGTTTTGTTGTAGGTTAGTTTTGCTTTCCCTAAGTGCTTTGGCACAGGCTTGCTATCCCTGGAGATGTTTTGCAGTCCTTGTTTCCATCAGGTGATATTCCATCTTCCTCCTTGCAACATTCTAATCAGTTGGGGTTCCAAACAGAGAATTTGATGACTCCATGCCCAATGGACTACTTCAAGCAACTGGTATCTTCATCTAGCAGGCAGATGACCCCTCTGAGTCGCCAAAATTGTTATCCAAAATTTGCCCCTGCTCATTTTTGTGGCTAAGTCCTTGTGTTCTTACCTCTCTTGTGCCTCAGTCTCCATTTTTTATTTTCAAGCACTCAAATATTTCTGGAAATGGCACCATTGGATAGAGCTCTCTCTCAGATTTCTAGAAAGGTAAATTTTTCCTCCTAACTCCTCATATTTTTCAAGTTATGGCTCGGCGGAGTTTTTGTGGGAATTTTTCCCTTAGGAGGCTGCGGACCAATAGGAAGCCGCCACATGTCCCGAGAAGTGGCGAGGAAAACAAGAACTTTGAAAAATTTCTAAGTTTTGGTCAAATTTTTCAAAAGGAAATTTTTGCCCGCAAGCCCGCTTGAGCCAATCGGGGCGTGACACATGTCGGAAGGGGAGGCAAAGTGGAAAATTTGTTAAGTGTTGTCGCGGAAAAAAAAATTGAAATTTGGTCCAGGCCAATGGCGTGCTTTGCCACGTGTCCGAGGAGGGTTGCGGACGTCGGAGGAAGGTTAGAATTTTGCCAAAGTTTTTGTCAAAAAATTCAAATGCAAATTTGGGCCCGCAAGGCCCGCGGCCAATGAAACATCGCCACGTGTCTTTACCATCGGGCAATCGGTGGAGGAGAAATGCAAAATTTTCTCGAGTGTTTTTCGAAAATCCAAAGAAAAAAATTCAAAGGAGGGCCCGCGCCAATGAACGTGTGCCACGTGGCACGAGGTGAGGAAGTTCAAAGCGCGGAGAACAAAGGAAAAATTTGGCCAAATGTTTTCCGAAATCTCCAAAAGAAAATTTTGCCGGAGGGCCCGCGCCCAATAAAAATTTGCCACGTGTCCTATGGGGCCAGGGAAGTTCGAAGGGCGGAGGAAAAAATGGAAAATTTGCTAAGTGTTCGTAAAAATCAAAAAATCAAAATTTTTCCCCGCGGCCCCACATCGAATGAGACAACGCCACGTGTCTCGGGGCCATGGAAGGCGAGTGGAAAACGGGAATTTTTCCCAATGAAAAGGGTCAAGATTTCAATGGATATTTCCACCCCCAGAGCCCGAGCAAACCAAATTGCACCACGTGTCCAAGTGGCTAAAAATATAATTAGAAGGCCCGCATGGAATTTTTCAATAGAAAATCTCGCGTCGAATCAGACACCGACACGTGTCCCAGACCAGCGGAGCGCGGGAATTTTTTGGAAAATTTTCCAAAATGCAAAAAAGAGGTAAAATTCAAAAAAATCCCGCCGATCCGTTTTGGGCCTGTTTTTGCCCTAAATCTTCAAATGGCCATAACTTTCGATCCAGAGCTCGGATTTTCGCGTTCTTTATATAAATGGAAAGCTGGTGAAATTCTCTATAAGATTCCGTGGTCATTTTTGAATTTTGGTTCAGTTTGGAGAGATAAAATCGAGAAACTCCTCAGCACGTGGTAATGGCCAAAAATGACGTTTCAACAACCGGTTTAATGTAGAATGGCTCGCATTCTTCTTGAAAGATGGCCAAAAATGTCGGGGGATGGAGTCTGTAAGGATGCCCATGTTGTTTTTAATGCATTTTGGTCAATGGGAATGGCTCCCATGTTTTTTCCACATTTTCTCTCTCCTGGACTCGACCCATGCATTGTAAAAGTCAGATTTGGCTCATTTTGAAAGGGTTGAACACTTTTTTGCACATCAGACTTCTTCTTTCACCTTAAACAAGTGATTTTTTCAAGTATCAGGCCTTTTCAAGGATTGTAACAGGTTTATACCTCTTTGGTGGTGTAATACAAGGGATTTTGGCAATGGAAATGACAGTGCAAACTCTGTGATCAGTTCTCAGTCCTTGTTTGTATTGTTTTTTACTTCATTTCAGACCTCTAATTGCATTCTATCAGCTTGTGTATGGTTTTCCATGTTGCATTTCATGAATTTGTGTCAACTTGTGTGAACAAGAAGTGCTCACCACTCCTTTGGTGCATCACCATTCAGTTTAGTTTCAATTTTACATTTCTTATCCCTGTCTCCTTGCAATTTAGGATAAAATTAGGATTTGAACCTCTGCAGTTGTGAAAATAATAGATCTAATCAGAGGAGTTTGAGGAACCAGCCTCTAATCTGGAGATTCCTCTCTCATTTTTACAAGTCCCACACTTGGAGAGAGGTTTCAATGTTGTGCAATCACACTGGATGCCCTAAACATCAACTTAGAACCTTGATTTGCATCCAGGGGTGCTGCTGATTTGCCACAACAAATGCACGCACACAAGATCCTACTTGTTGGATTATGGTGGTAAACCCTCTATAAGGATTGTAAGGCATATTGTAAGGCGTGTGATCATTGTCGGTGTCTAGGAAAACCAGGACAAAGAGATGATATGCCTTTAAAACCTATTACTAGTGCGAGAACCATTTGATAAATGGGCTATCGACTTTGTAGGACCTATTTTGCCGGCACGCGTGCGTAGGACTAGATCGCACTATATCATTACTTCGCATGATTATCTCACAAGGTGGGTAGAAGTAGCACCTATAAAGGATCTGTACAACAGCTACTGACAGCTAGGTTTTTATTAGAAAATGTTCTTACATTGTATGGATGTCCTTTGAGTTTAAAAAGTGATAGGGGCACACATTTTTGAATGAGACAATCGGGATACTATTAGATGGGTTTATGGTTATGCACCATAAGACTACACCTTACCATCCTCGGGAAAATGGAATTCTTTGAGGTGTTCAACAAGATTTTGAGTCATACATTGACAAAAAATTGTGATGTTGGAAGAAAGGATTGGGATGACAAAGTGTCTCGTTGTTCTTTGGGAATATAGGACAACTTATAAGTGGTTGAACAAAGCCACACCATTTCAATTCGTGTTTGGAGCAGAATCCATTCTTCCTATAGAATTCATGTTACCTTCTTTGCATATAAATGCATGCTGGAGGTCTAGCTAATGAGAAATCTTTAGAAGAACGGATTGAAAATATGATTAAGTTGGATGAGCGATGAGCCATAGAACGTTGGATTCGAAGAAGAAAAGAAAAGTCCAGACAGAAAACATGGTATGACAAACATAAGGGATAAGAAGTTTGAGGTTGGAAAAATGGTACTTCTTTATGACTCTCATTTCTTGTGCCATCCAGGAAAACTTAAGGTACATTGGTTGGGGCCGTATGTTATCACTTACATCCTTGAATCAGGTGCTTTCTAGTTAGAAGCACTTGATGGAACATGACTACTTGGTTACTTTAACGGGAGTAGGTTGAAGCCCTAATATAAATAAGTCTTCTTGGTGTTTGTAATAAGGCAGTATTTCCATTTAGATTAGGTTTTGAATTCTGTATTTCCTTCCTTGTCGCTATGCTTTGTCAATTTAGTTATTTTTCTTATGTAATAAGTGAACTTGCGCGCATGAAGCTAATTACTATGTGAATCATGTTTATGCGCAGAGACTTTGCACATACATATAGTGTGGGGTGATTGTTGATATCTAGGTACAAGACTATGGGAATTAAAAGGTGAAAGGAATAAGTCACTACGGGTGCTTTTCAAGTCAAAATATTGCTCTAAAAAGTGACCAAAGATGGAGATGAATGAAGGGAAAATATAATGTGATGTAAACGGAGGCCATAAAAACTACCAGAGAAGGTGCGGTGATGAGGTACTCAGTACAAGGAAGCATGCTAAAGATAATTCTATGACCGGAGGGTAGGAAGGTGCGCTAAAAGGTTATAGGCTGGGGCGCGAAGATGTACCTCACAAAAGAATGAAATTGGTTAATTAATAAGAGGATATTTGGTAGGTGGAGCAATGAATGCATCAAAATTTTGAAAATCTATAGAAGGATGGGATGCGAGTTCATTTTTACCATTTTGATTAAAATTATTTGAAAAATATCTAAGTGCAAAGAGCCAAGTGATCTAATTTAGGTGTGAAGGGTGTATAGCTAGTCATGACGAAGAGATCTGTGCATAGAAAAGCTTGTGTCCCGGTGGTGAAGGGTTTGAGAAAAGCAAGGTGACGGAGAGGAGTGAGGGCATGTGATTTCACCTAGGGTACGCTGAATCAAGCTAGGGTTTGATTCACATATTATAAAGTTAAAAATGCAAGTAACTACTGAGAAGATTGCAAGGTATAAATGGCACCAAAGAAAGGTTGTAGCATGAGTGAAAGGAAAGAAGAAGGTGTTTGTAGAAGAAGATGAGATGGCTCCCAAAATTAACTTCTCTAAAATGTAATATCCATAGGGGTTATAGTCAACTAGGAGTGGGATTCTCATATCTCGTAGGAGAAAATCAAGTGAGTACAACCACCGTACCATAGAGAACAAGAAGGAAGCTGGATGCCTTCTTGAACACAAAAATGAACAAACGCACGAGAGGAAGACATGTCGGTGTATGACAATGTGGGCGAGAATATTTTGAAAAGGATTTGAGCTTACCAACTATACGATCTCCCTATTTCAGGAACTATGAGCCCTTGTACCAATGGCTCATGAGCGGAGTACATGAAGACTTTTTCTACTTTGTAGGATGCGAGTGAGAATTTCATCCACGGTGATAGGATTGAAGAGCACAAGAGAGGATTTGAAGAATGATTTAACAGACAAGGCCACAATCTTGGAGACCGAAAGGAGTTGGGGTACACAAAGGGTCCGTGCGGCATGGACATAGAAGCCACACATCTTGTTATGAAGCTAAATGACCAAGAGAGGTGGTCATAAGTGAACAACATGTGGTTGCATGTTGCGAGGAGGATGTCCAAAGGGGTAGTCTACAATATTTCAAGCTACATTGTAAAGATGATAGTTGAGGAAGCGTGCACGGGAGGAAAGATTAGATTTGGAGTTTTTTATTGTCATTAGTGTTCATGGAGATCGAGGTACTTGATGGACCGAATGAGAAGATATGGGAGTATCCCATGGAGCATAAGTCATCGTGGAGCGGTTCAAAGAAAATACCTATGTGAAGGATACATGAAAGAACCAAGTCAAACAAAGGGATAAGAAGTGGTAAGATAGGCTTCACTTGGCCTTTGAAGAATAATGGTGCATCCCCAAGGAATTACCTTCGGTGGTGGGGAAGACAATTTCATCCGTTGTATATCAGCACTTTTTCATAGTTCGATTCGTCATGAGGGTTGGAGGATGGAGCCCTTGGTGTAAATTACCGTATGCCTTCACAAAGAAGGTATTTGTAGGCATCAATTCACAAGTTCTCGGATGTGTGCCGCCCGACATTTAATGCAGACAAGGTAGATTGTGACTACCACACTCTAAGGAAGAAATATGTGTATCCAGGATGGAGTGCATATGTTGAAAGGTTGATTTCGGATGTATTGAGCATTAAACCAGTAAGTTTGGTTGTGGGAGATGTTGGAGCAACACTAGTGTACCTTCAACTGAAGCGCAATTTGGAGAATATCAAGTATGTGGAGAGTGAGTTCGTGCTCTAGAGCCACGAAAAGGTAAAAATATAATGGAAAAGATACCGACACCAAATCCCGCTGAAACAATTGAGGTATGAGATGAAGAAGAAAAGCATGAAGATAGTGGTGGCTTGGAGCATAAGAGGAGGCAACCATCATATAGGAGAGGATCGTGAGTGCGTGACCACTCCAAATCAAGGTCAGGAAGAGGAAGAGGACCTGGAAGTAGTACAGGGAGAGCATTGATTCAAGAAAGTATTCAAACAAACAAGGACTCAAGGTGCTACTCCACAATCGGTACGGAGATCACCTCGCCTATCTTTGCACAAGAAGACCACTAAACCAAGAAGGAGAAATTTGAAGTTGGGCAAGGAGGTAGAAGAATCTGAGGAAAGTGCGCCAGGGACTCCTACTCCAACTGAATATGAGGAGGAACCACGGAGCGGGGGAGGAGAAACAGGAAGAGCAAAAGGAAAAAGAAATAAAGGATGGAGGAGGCATAAGAAGTCATGCATGTAGACTGCTCAGGGTGTATCGGAACAAACTCCTAACATTGGAGCTCCAATTCCCAAGGGGCCTAGAATGAAGAGAATGAGTGGAGAACACAGTGCACCAATCATGGGCTACGCTGAGGACACAGGAAAAATTGTTCACGCCTATTTTCGAGCACCTTGGCACAAAAGGATTTATTTGGATGGGAGTTGATGGATGAGGATTTGTGAGCGTGCGCATGAGGAAACAACTTTCATGGTCGATGCACACACACATGGATGAACCAGACTTCAATGTGTGTGAGGAGTTATGTGTATCAAGGTAGTTGAAGAAAACATTGCAAGTCGAAACATAACGTCAAACCTACTATTATGTCATGATGAACAGGTCAGCAATGCATTGGTGAAGGTTTCCACAGAAGTGGCAAGAAGAAACATGGATAAAGCTGCAACCATCAGGGCACTACGAGAGTAAATCAAGGTAAAGGATACATAAATAGTGTTCCTAACACAAGAGAAAGACTTGGAGCAGATGAAGAATACGCATTTATCGGCATGGCAGAGGCCATTGCAGATCATGTTCGAAAGTACACCCACGTCTAGAGCCTAAGGTACAAGATAAATTCCCTTGCAATGCACTATGTCGGTACTTTAGTAGATTTGGTACTAAAAGATGAGAATGTGAGAATGTCGTCACCAAAGAATCCTAAGGAAGAGGTGGAAAGGAAAAGGCTGCAAAGTGATCGGAAAGATCACATCTTACGAAGGACTACTGCAAGCGCTGCAAGAAGAACTAAAGAAGGCGGATCAAGCATTGAACATATGTATAGCTCCAAAGGTGCTAATTAAAATAAAAACCCTGGAGGAGGACAATGAAGTCTAGAAGGTGATGAAGGATGATACCTTGGGCCGCGCATAAAGGTTAACTCTTGTCAAATAGAAGCACGAGGCCCTTGCAGCGGCACAAGAACCACATAAGGAGTAGTTGGATGAGCTTGGAAAACTCATCGCGTAGAAGATGGATCTACTGGAAGGAAGGATGACTACAATGTCTAGCATTGTGTTGGTCTTCTGAGAATGAAAATAGTGAAATTACTCGGGATGAACTAGAATGTATTGTTGTGGACATCCCAGGAGAAAGTAGAGGAAGTGCTTCGAGTGGAAAGCCTTGGAGGCCAAAATAAAGGAGGAATATCCCGAGTTGATCCTTCAAGTTGAAGTAGATGAAGCTGCAGAGTAGACATTATTCTTTATTTGTAAAGATTATTTCTTATTCTTTCCATTCAAATTCTTTACTTCAGTTTTGGAGACAACCATTATCGGGGCAACAATGAAATTAGTGTGGGGTAATGTTGATCAGAGAACACTTCATAGAAAGCACACAAGGAATCCAGCGGCAGGAAAAAGGTCATGTTCAAAGGCACGAATGGATAAGGATGACATGTGCACGGAGGATATGTTCATATTTCAGGACTTATCCATTTTCACACTTGAGGATATATTTCTAGAGATGGCATGCGAGCACACAAACGCGAGTCAAAGACGTGCGCACCACGCATTGTCTATTTTTGGAGGATCGGCTACATAGCACCTTGCATGGATGCGGGCTAAGAATAGATGCATCATTGTAGTTAACTAAAGGAATTCTATTGTTAGAGCACTTACATGTGTGGCTATGCTTGTAAACAGCGCATAAACTACTAATAGCATGCGACCTATTTTTGAATGGATAAGCGGTGAAGGGAAAGCCCCCACCCTATATATATGTAGTGAACTTCGTAGTAGATAGACATGCATAGGTGGTGAATATACGCATATTGATGGTGATTATGTAGAGACAGAGAGAGATATATGTATGTATGTGTGTAAGTCTGGATTAGTGAACCGGATCTGTGTGCGCATATGCATAGATTGACATTAATGTAAGAAGCTTACGTGTAATTTTTATCTTTAATATATGGAGGATATTGGTTGAACTCGAGTGTTATTCATGTGGGTAATTATATATTGCATGTTCTTGATTCCATCATGATTATTGTTTGAGTCTATTCTTCATCGAACTAGATCGACACACACTTTGTAGAATTATGTATTAGTTATGGATCTGTATGCTTAAAATTCTTCATCATGCTAACATCCTGCTACAACAACCCTAAAGAGGGACCTGGTACCTTTGCACGCTTCAGGTGAGCGCTCAGTCTAGGTTGAATGATGTGCCAACACGTCTAGGGTCTTAGTGGTGACTTCTAGGATGCATCACTATACATTGTTTCTTCTCATTTATCACCTTTTCATTTCTTTCTATTTCTTCTTGGTTTTTCTTCTTTTACTTTCATGTTCTTCTCCTTATATTTCCCTTCCTTTTCTCTGCAACATCCTCACACAATGTCACAATTTCATTTTCTCCTTTAAAACTTAACTTCATTATCTCTTTTTCTTTTTCCATTTTTTGGTTTTCTAGTTTATCTTCCATATGATATTTCATATCGTGGTTTGATCGATTCTATGGATGTAGATTCTCCAAATGGTTCTATTATTTTGGTCTCCTTTGCTATCTTTGTCCCTTCCTCTTTATAAAATCTCTTTTCAATATGTATCTTCTTCTCACAATTCCATAGTATATGTCCATTTTCTCCACACCAATAACATGTTATTGACCTTCTCCATCAATCATTTTCTTTGTAGTTTTTATACTTTCCATCCCATCCTTTATTGTAGTTATTTCCTCCATAATAATGATGACAGTTTTCTTTATTATAGTTATTTCCTCCATACGTCCCATGGTATCCTCTGTAGTATCCCATTTCATTATCTCTATGATATTTCTTATGGTCTTCATTATCTCTCTGGTATCCCTAGTAGTATCCTCTTCCATTACTTTGATCAAGTCTTTGTCTTAGTTGCCTTAATTCATTCTATAGCTTCTGTAATTTTAATACCATTTCACACTCTCTCCTCCATGGTTCTCGCTTCTAGTTTTGATGCCATTTCCAATGCTTCCATAATTGTTATGAAATATTTTCCATCCATTAATAATATTAGATATGGTAACAATCCACAAATAAATATCTCAATTCTCTTTTTCTCATTTGGTGGTTCATCTAGTTTTTGCACTATATTCTTGAATCTTTGATCAAACTCCTTAACCATATCTCCTTCCTTTTGAAATAAATTCCACATTTTTCTCACACCTTCCTCCCTCTACCCTCCTGTAGATATTAGTTAGTTGGACCTGGGCTCAAACACCAAAATGTTGACCTTAAGCCTCAACAACAATGTGAGGGTTAAGTAGTTCATTTTACCAACTAGAGCTAACATCTCACATAAGGGTAGATATCTCTTATAAAATAAGTATTTATTCTTTATTAAACATGAATAAACATAACACTCAACACATCAATGGTTCAAACCACCAATATCACACATATATTGATCATAATTTCATAAAATTCAGCATTACATGTTTAACTTGATCATATTCATATCTCTCACTTTTTACATTGATTCCTCTCTTTCTCTTCATGATTATATCATCTCTTCTCACTCATTTTCGTGATATTATCATCTCCCCTCATTTTACATCATTAAATAGCCTTTAAAAGGAAAAATTTATGTCTTTTCACTCATAATGACCCATGGTAACCATTGGTTAACACTAATTTACATTATTAACTAGTAATTAGTGGATATTTACACATATCATGGTATTTATGCATTTTTCTTGTGTAAAATATTATATATTCTTCATTATTATTATTTTAATATGTTTATGGCTTCGTAGTATATTATAATGCTCATATAGATCATGTGAACATCATAAAATAACTTCGTAATATGAATAACTTTGTTATGCCTCTGTTGGCTTTATTTTATTTTGTCTTTGCTTTTTCTTTGTTCTGCGGCTCTTTGTTGGCTTCCGCATGCTTCCCATAGTATCTCACGGATTATTTAAGTGTTCGGGGCTTTTTCCTTTTTCCTGCACTTCATTCTTTTACCCACGACTTCACTCTTTTACCCGCTTACTTTGTTCTTTTCCCCACAATTTCCTTTAGTGTTCGATGGCTTTCTTCTCATATCCGTGACTTTCCCAAAACTAGATGGAAAACCACCGTCAACACATTATATTTTGTTGGATATCCATAACCTATTATAAAATTCCCATTCAAGGATTAATTGGGAGTATGTTGACGAGAGGTTATGGAGTTTGTCTTTACACCTACAATCTATGCATTATGGTATATTGACGGAGGTTGTGGAGTATGTCTCTTATGGTGAAAATTTTTGTGTACATGTCTACCAAAGACATATTTCCATTCCGGTTTGATGAATTTTGATGTCTTGATCCAAAGCTTGCATTTTGAAAAATAAAGAAGGATCCTAGCAAAAATTATGATTGATTTGTCTAAATAGTTTCCAAATCCTTTTCAACAAATCCATTTTGTGCAAATTTCGTGAGGAGCTTTTTTTGTCCAACTCTTTATAGACAACAGGTGGGCGTGAGCTATATAGTAAGTTGTAATCCTTTTTACACCCACACACCTAATATCAATCCATGAGATGTAATGGAAATGTAGACGGAAATGGGTGAAGAATTTTTTCCAATCTACTACTACTATCCGAAGCGCCAATGAAGTAAAATCATACAATTCCAAATAAGTAAAAAACACCAATGTATGATTTCCCTCATTGCAATCCATTGAACAATTCGCTTCCATGCGCATGCTTCTAAAATCCAACAGACAACTTCATGTAACGAAAACCTCGAACAAGTCTTCTCATATTGTATCACATGGAGTTGATCTAATAATATAGGCATCCAATAGAATCACTCCCACCATACGAATTATGCATGTTTCTCCACCAAAGATTACAAAAGCTAACCCGACCAATTTTCTCTACATCATTTACAAACTCATTGGAATAAAATATCATGCATGCCCCACAAGCCCACATACCCATGCGACCACCATAAGATTTAATCATAATTTGATGATATCACTTAGAGATTCCTCAAAAAAATCCTACTTGGCCAAGAATATCAACCATTTTACAATACACACCAATACATGTCACCCTTACAAAATGAGAGCACTGACCCATCCTCTCAAAATGTTCCATCATTTGAATTCTTATCTAATGGCACATTCTAGCTATAAAAATAATCTATAATCCTTTCCCCATCCCGCTGGCAATCTCAATCTCACTTTTGCAACCTTATACAGAGAGGGCAAGTTAAAGGAGGCACTACACCTTTGACATTCATATGAGACATGGAACTAATAACTATGCTATAAAAAACCATGATGGATGTACATATATAACTTGTTTTAAAACTCTTATAGCAACGAGTGGGAGGCTAGTGTAATAACGCATGGAAGTGTAGTCATCGGTGCGAATGAAGAAGGTTGGAACACAAGCACACTTCCATCGCCTACACTAAAATGATATTCACGCCAATTTCACTATCACGACATTATGGGGGTGATCGGTTGGACTCCTGCCACAAGTTTGACAAAATCCGCAACCCATTATGATTTAATGGAGTCCATAACCGGTTCAAGGATCCCTTTTTGACTTTCGTGCAGGCCACGAGGGCACATTTATTACACTCATTTAGTCTAACAGTTTACATTGCTAGTGTAAGCTCCCACATCTTGTGCACATATCAACTAAATCACTTATTATACATACTTCAATTTTTTGTTAATATGATATGGATGTCCATAGCATGCTTACAATTGCAATGTTGGCGCAACCTAGATGGAGGAAAATGAGGATTGTGTTCATTTTTGAAACACCCAACGGTTTGTTACCTCACTACGCATAACCATCCCCACAAAGGCCCACCTCGAGCTAAAATTCAGGTCCTCTGCATGCACTTTGCACAAGGATCGAGGTGGTGAAAATTTTCTTGGAAAACACATAAATGCCAAAGTTGCTAACATTCCACGAGCATCAACGGGCCACATCGAACCGAAATCAACGCATGTACCTTCGGAAAAGTATAAACTATCGACTTCCCTGACATTTTTCAACACTTTGTTAATATCTGTTTGAATCTCCTTCGACCGTCCATCCTCGCATGTTTTTGCCAAAACATTTGTTTCGTTGATTATCTAGCTGAAGGCAATACTAACAAATATTGAACCGATAGAATAAAACACCTATCGGCATAATAGAGAGAACATTATGAGAAATGTGCTAAATAGAGCTATGGGTTAAATCGGCCCTCCACATGGACATAAATATGTGGCCCTAATATTAACTAAACTTTCGAACCTTATATTTCTTTCTCGATGTGGCTGGCCGCCCAATAAAAGTTGAGTGGTAAAATAAACCCATGTCAAAAAAAACCCACGCCCTTTTCAAAAGCCAAAGAAGAGCATGGGACAGAGATGTGATTTTCCCGTTTTTTGTTGATTGTTGTTTGATGTGTACCATCAAATATATTTACGCCTACTTTAGTTTCCTTTGATTCTGCGCCAAAAAACTGAAAATGATTTTATGGAGTGCTTAGCAACATTTCCTATCAGCGTACTAATCAAACTGCACGAAGCAGATTCTAATCCCACTTGGTGTTTTTAATGTGAGTAATCATTGGTAATTGTAATCGACTTCAATATCTTTTTCACACGTGCCCGGCGTAAGGTAGTTGCAAACGTGCCAAGGTGGGTCCCATTTTTTGGGTTAATCCTCCGAGTCCATATGTTAACGACCGGTTATTTGAAACTCTGATTTGGCCATCAATAAAGATGTTATCCACATGGCTTACAAACTTTAATTTGTACATTGACCTTTTTAAGGCCTAATAATACCAATTCGATGGATTATCTCTTCTTCGAAGATTTTTAGTTAGGAGCTTAAATTTGATGGCGTGAATTTTAGTGTAAAGCTTTGGATTAGGCCGTCAAATGCATTTTTTTGTTTTTAGAGCAATTCAACTTTATAAAATGCCAAACCTATTCCAATTTTCCCTTTGATTTAACCTACACCCAAAGGCAACCAAAGAATACTAGCGAGAACATTTTTATAGATAAATAAATAACCATGAAGTAATTTAATATTCTAAATAAAAAACAAGTGAAACTCTAAGGATATGAAAGTTTTGAATGAATTAAGACCCCATATCTCACGCTTCAATCTGAAACGTATTTCAAGTGCATAAATGTGTCTCATAACTAAAAGGGGGCCTCCATTTTCTAGCTGAAATGGGGAATGTTGGGTACAACAACTTTGTAATGTTGTTATTCTCTTATGTTCTATGATAGTATGTTTTAGTTTGTGCTTATAATTCTACAATAATATTTATAGATTAATTTCATTTTTCATGTAAACGTCATAGTTTTTGCATCAATTTAAAAGAGAAAATTTAAATTTTAGTTAGTTGTATTGATTTTTTTAATGTTTTAATATCTTTATTTAATACTAAATGTATTTTTTAGATAATTGTAAGTTATTTTGAAAGAGTCAACAAAATAGCCAATCAATTTATACCTATATGGATTTTTTCAAATGCCAACCAATTAAATCATGCCTTAACTCTATGATTCACCGGATATTATAGAAAATTTTAGGGGTCCATTCTTAAATTACCTCATTTCATATATTTGATTTTTTTTAAATAATAACCAACAATGAGTAGATTGTTGAGATATAAGTTTTATAATCTATTGGTTAATCTTCATGAAGTTTATTACACTATTGGTAATGCCAATGAATCAATCATAATGACTTACATTATGTAGAAATTAATTAATAATTAAAAATAATAATTTATTCTTAAAAAAATTCAAAAACTAGATTCTCCTCTCTATAAGCCCATATAATGTTTTTTTAAATACACAAAGCTGACGAAAATTTTGTGCCTTTGAAGGCGAAACAATGTTCAATATCCTAAAAATCCTCATTCACTTGATCAAATGCAAGTTCAAACCTAAAGTTGATTCCCTAACCAAAATTCATTGTTGTATAGGAGGGAAATATTATTTTTATAAAAAATAGAAAGTATGTATGCCCTTTTAAAAGGGTATACACCCTTTATAAATGATAATTATATCTATTTATTTATTTTGTTCCCCTTCTTACTTTGCGATTCTACATATGTAAAGGGTGTGCACACTTTCGTAAAGGGCATACACCCTTTTTAGAATTTGTTGCACCCTGTTGATTTTCCAGTTGTTGTCATTGATGTCAAAGTAAATGATGGAAATTTAAGAGTGCACGAGCATTCTTTTTAGGATTTGTTCAAAGGTTCAAGATGACTTCATGTGGTGTCAAGAAGACATGGTCTTGGAAGTTGAGTGGTAGTGTCATTTCAGGGTGGTTTCAGGTGCCTAATGAAGTGAAAAAGAATGGTACAGGTCAAAACAAGCATGGGAGAGGATTTTGAGAGATTATATACGGTATGTATGAGCTAAGGTTAGGCTCGAGATCAGCTCCGCGAGTCATTTTTGTCGTTGGTCGAAATGGACTTGAGAACGAGGAAATGTTCTTAGTTGTAAATGAGATTGGTATGGGATCTATAGGAAAACCCGTGTCTAAAAACCACTTGGGACAGGTAGAGGTATGTCTTTCCATGCTTCATACCAAATTTCATTATATTCTGTATTGGGAATTTTTAGATATTCAAGTTTTTCTAAAACAATTGTTTTGGAAAATGCATTTTGAGTTTCCTAGCTTCTTAGCCTTCAAACAAAATTATACGGTCTCCTTTAAATAAATCATAGAAGGAATTTTTGGATTAAATTTTCATATAAATCATGTGCAAAAATAATTTTCTCAAAAGGAGGTGTGGTTGAAAAGTTATGAGCATTTTGGTGGAGTATTTTTTCTCTCTCTTGGGTTATGCACCAAATCGATAGGAGAAAAATGGTGTAGTTGGACTCCAAGTCTTGTTTAATCACTTCTAGGTATCTACACATTCCATTCATAGTGTTTCTCATTCTCAAAAGGTATTTGAAGGCTTTTCTTCTTAAAGGTACATATAGTTGCCTATGTCATTGCTCTTTGTATGAATGCTCTAAGTGTGTAAAAGTTCTAACTATTGTCATTGTATTTTTGATCAATAAGTGCTCATACCTCTTCTACAGGTACATGGAAATTTATTTAATATTTTTAAATTATTTTTGGTATAGTAAAACCTTCAAACCCTGCTGGCACATACTTCCCTGAAGGGCATTAGTCTCAATGCACATGAGAACACTTTGCCCCAAGAGTCTCATATCCAAGTGCAATGCCTTGATCAGTTTGAAAATAGGTTCACATGTTCAATGAGGAGGTAAAGGATATGTTTTGTGTATAAAATAAATCATTTGAAATGATGAGATTGATAGTCTAGTTTGTTCAAAATCAGGGTTACTAATTGGAGATCCTCACTGTCTTAGTTGAAGTTTATGTTGACTCAAGTCTATAGCTTGTGTGACAAAACACATCTAGAAATGAAGAAGTTTCAGGATCTAGATCATTCACATTTAATGATCTCACTCAATTGAAGAAATGATTAAGTCTTTCATTAAGCCTTCCAGTCTCAAATCTCCTGTATAGTCACCTCTCTCAATCTTGCATGCTCACGAGTTCATTTTCAAGATTTTCTCATCAAGTTATTGCTTTCAACTATTTTGGGAAGATGGAATCATGGTATTAGATAAATAAAATACTATCAAACTCCATTTTTTATACAAATATCTTGAAGAAATAGACTGATTTACATATTTTGTAGGAAGCTGTTGTCACGCATCTAGGGTTTTTGAAGGAAATTTTAACTACATGATCATTTCATCCAATGAAATTGGATAAAAATTGAACAAAGCTTTTGTAAGACCTTCTTCAAACATTTTCAAAATCCTTTGGACCAAAAGGTGATACTTTCAATGAGAATCTCTTCACAGTATATTTGATCCTTCGTGCACAGTTCATAGAAATAATTCACTAGTACACTCTCAGAAACTCTTGAAGACTTTGGTTGAAATTATCTTTCAAAGGATAGTCTATATGAAGCATTTTTGGAGTTTGAATTTGATCTACTATCCTGTATGAGCTCAAAGACTATCTTGTTAAAATATTGAATTCATCTAGAACTGTGATAGTGACAGTGAACTGAGAAATAAAATGTTCTCTCCTTATCTTGAATCTTGGTCAAATTCAAAGCTTCAATTGTTGGTGTTTGGGATAATATAAACATTTTAAGACTCTTTCAAATACTAGAAACTATCTGAAGTCAAATTCTTGTGCATGCATGTGGAATGTGAAAAGCTTCAAATAGTTTTAAATGCATGACATGTCTTCAAGGCTCGAATGAGAAGGTAGAAAGACAAAATTGGTCTCTTAACCTTTCAAATGTTCTTGAAAGTTGAAGTTTTGGTTTTTAAGCTCACAGAATTTGAAAAGACTAAGTTATATTGTTTGAGTTCAAATAAAATAATTCCAAGCATCACTCTCTTAAAAATTTGAGACAAGCTCGTTGGAGAAACTCTAACATCATGAAACTTGAATTTGAAATATGTAATGTAAGAAGTTCAAGGGTAAAAATGTCAGTTACAAACAAGATGTTTGACCTATTAGTTTGAAAATTTTGAGGATATAGGTTTTAATAAAAGGAATATGAAGTGTTATACACATGGTAAGAAAATAAGAGACTAGTAGCAATGCGATGTGTGTGAAAACTGAAATGTGAGCTAGAAAAGGTGCGAAAGAAGGCGTATGCCTATGATGCAAAGTATATAGTGAAGTGATGTAAGTTTTTTTAAGAAAGAAAAAGATAGTGACTCAAGGTATGTGTAGACATCTATAATTTAGCTTTGAACAAAATAAATACTTAAATTGTGCTAATTATTCTCTTTCCCACAAATTCACGACATATTGTCAACAATGCTCATCTTCTCTTCTATCATCGTTAATTAATTACATTACGTTAATTAATTAAGTCTTCTATTAAAAAATACCCTAATTAACGACCTTCCGTTAATTAATCCTTCCTTCTATCTAGACTAATTAATTATTATTAATTAATTAGCTTCCTCTTCCATTAAATCACTAAATCATCATTTAGTTGATTAAATTCTTCCTATAGTCTAAATCATGCTAATTATTTCTCTAAAAATATTTTATAAGCTTGCACACCTATTAATTAATTACTTTGGTTAATTAATAAACCCCCTTTAAGCCCATGAATCACTAAAGGATAAAATAAACTCTCCTAAAGTTAACTCAACCCTTTCTAAACCCCCTTTATCCACAACTAACCCAACATCTCTAGTATCCCACATGTAAAGGGATGTAGAGATTCCTCTATCCATTGGGCTATATAAAAGCCCCCTCCTACCTTTCTACTTACACCTACTCCTTGATAAACAAAAGTGAGCATATAGTAATACACTATAGCCATTTTACCATCTTTGAGCATTCCTCCATTAGAGTGGAGCTAAGCATCATCCTTTTGCATTCAAACAATCAAGTTAGTGTTGTGAAGAAAAATGGAGTTAATCAAGAAAGGCCTAATAAGCCATGGCTTGATGAACCTCCATCTTTGATCATCTTGGATCAAGCAACCACTATCTCCTTTTGATAGCTAAAAGATCTACATAGGTCTATTTTATTGATTTAGCTTTCTAAAGGAGTAGAGCAATAAATGTTAGTATGTTAGCTTGAGGTTTATTTTCAAGATTATAATGCATAGTATTGATGTTTATTACTTGTTTAGCTCTTAGCATGATGATGTATTGATTTTGATTTAGCTTTGTTGTAGGACTACTAGGTGTTAGTTCTAATCCTCTCGACTTAGCTATCAAATTCATGCATACATTTGGCACACTTGGTGGGGACTGATCCTTTGTCCCTTAGCATTTTAGTTCAAATTGTGTTGTTTTGGCTAACCCCTTTCTATGCACATATGTAAGGTGATTTTTATGATTTTGATATACTTACATGTGTGGGATCTTATTGAGAGCTTTCATTTTGATGGGTTATTATCAATTTTGAACTAACATGTTAAAATTTGGAGCATTTTGTACTTATTTGTGTCATTTTGTCGTATTTTGACGTCATAACCATGTATAATTTTCTACAGGAGATGCGCAGGTACACTAAACCACACGTAGGAACACTAACCCATGCGCGAGCACACCACCTAGCATGTATACACATTCTTTATCGTAATGTACCTTTTCTACCATCAAAAACCTTGTCAGGCTAGTGCATGCACCCATATCATAGCGCACACGCCTCTCTGCTAGCGCACATGCTCTGTGTTTTCACCATTGGCGCAAGTGCCCATATCATAGTGCACAAAACTCTCTACTAGCACACATGCTCTGTGTTTTCACCACTGGCTCAAGCACCCATATCATAGCACACGCGCCTCTCTGCTAGCACACATGCTCTGTGTTTTCACTGTTGACGTAGGTGCCCATATCATAGCACACACATCTCTCGGCCAGCACACATACCTTGTCTTGTTTTCCTTGATACATGTTTTACCTTGGCGGTGCATATGCCTAGATATTAGCACAGACACCTCTTGGGTAGCGCAGGTGTACTACAGATCTAAAAAAACACACAGGGGCGCAAACACCCTAACCCATGTGCACATTCCTAAACTGTGCGTAGGTGCTTGATCACGAATTAGCATGTATATTTCATATTCCCCAAATTTTGTGTATTAAAGTGCTAACTTCATTACAAGCTTAATCTGACTAATGCTTATTTCTGTAGGGTATGTTTACATGCTTTTGCTAGACTATATAGACTTTGCATGCTTGTTTATAAGAGTAAGGTCACGTATGTTCTTCCCTTGCGTCCTTTAGGGTGATCTTGGGAATCAGAAATGATTCTTAAAGTATTTTGACCCTTTGAAAATGTTCGAATATGATAATTAATTAGAAATGAGTTAAATTGGTGCGTTTGAATTAAGTGTTTTCCATTTGGTAATTTCTTGGATTCTAAAAACATCACGTATGCTCTTCTCTTGCGTCCTTAGATGATCTTGAGAATCGAAATGATGTTTATTCTCTTTATGGAAAATTACTAACCCATTGCGCAGAACCAAACAAACGCTTGTCAAAGAAAGGTGGAGTTGAAACAAAACCAAACTACTAATACAGTTTCCGTGTAGGTTGTCAAAAGGTGTTCAAGCAAACCACATCAAATTAAACAAGATAAACAACGCACCACATTTAAAACACTTTATTTGCAGGTTCGGATAAGGGTATGTCCCATCTACTTAAAACTAGGACATAACCCCTTTAGCATAAGCCTTAAGCTACAACAATGGGGGTGGTCCTAGGAACCCCAAAGTATTCCACGCAAGAGGGAACCTTGTGGATGAAACAAGAAGTGCTCCACACAACCTACTTGACTAGTATTACCATTTGTGAGTTTAGCGTCACATGTCATCCGTATGGCAACCCCAGTGAGAGTACACGATGGACACATTTATTTCCCACTGTGCTTGAAGTGTGTAAAGTAAAGCCGAGATACTCCCAAATTAGTCAGTGTGACTTTTTGGGTAAATTGAGCTCTCTTAAGACGACATTGTGACACCTAGTTGAGTGAACCACCTAGGAAGATATATTTGACCAGAGACAACTTTGACCATTTCAAAATAGTTTTGAGTTGTGAGCCATTATTCATCATGAAACATGGGTAGCATTAATTTTTCTTAGTTTTTCACTTTCCCTAAGGCGAGGAGAAACTCTATCAAAGTAAGGCCAACATTTTTCAACCCCAATTGATCTAATTCCTTCACATTCTTTTGACACTTTTTTGATCAAAAGAAGAGTGACTACCTTTGTGTTATCAATTGATTGTTTCTACCACTTTTTTGTCTGTTTACGCCCATCCATGTTTGCAGCTGGGTTGTTAAATGTCTAAAGTGTGTAGAGACGTTTTTATATCATTGGTAGCCTTTGTGATCTTGATACCCAAGTCAGGATCATCATCATAGTTAGGCTTGATTCATCACCTTGAACCTCCTTGGAAAGGTTACCTTGTTTATATCGTATCACTACAATTTTGGTATTTACGTCTTATTTCTTGTAAACTTGATCTAAATATATGCATTGTAAGGTTATGCTATACACATTTTAACAATTCCTAGGTATAATATAAGCTTTTAGTTTGATTCGATTACTACCTCGATTTTAAAAAGTGTTATGTGTTACCACTTGTGTGTGTTATATCAATATCATCTTGATATCAATACCTTACTTTCTTGCAAATTTTGGTTAACATATCTTGGTGACATTGTTGTGTCACTCACAATCGTAACTCACACTTTTTGAGATATAGGTATTGATTGAATTTGGGATTGCTTCTCGTATACCTTGTTTGGAGGTCACGTTAACTTCTTGTTATTACTTATGCCTTGTTCATTTCTTTGAACTTGACATAAGTAGGGACATTTTGTTAATCATATCATTGGTATCCGTTTATGATCTTGATACCCAGGTCAGGATCATTGTCGTAGTTAGGCTTGGTTCATCATCTTGAATCTCCTTGGAACGGTTATCTTGTTTGTATTGTGTCACTACAATCTTGATATTTATGTCTTGTTTCTTGTAAACTTGACCTAAATATCTACATTGTAAGGTTACACTATACACACTTTAACAATTCCTAGGTATACTTGATGCTTTAAGTCTGATTCCAATTATTACCTCAATTTTGAAAAGTGTTTAGTGTTACCACTTGTGTGTGTTATATCAATATCATCTCGATATCAATACCTTACTTTCTCGCAAAGTTTGGTCAACATATCTTGGTGACATTGTGTGTCACTCACAATCGTAACTGACACTTTTCGAGTATAGGTCTTGATTGAATTAGGACTTGCTTCTAGTATACCTTGTTAGGAGGTCACATTAACTTCTTTTTAAAGTATTTATGCCTTGTTCATGTATTTGAAATTGACATAAGTAGGGACATTTTTTAAATATATTACAACACCAACTACCTTTTTGAAACAAACATAGGAAGTACCTCATTCGATTGATTGGCTTGATACCAAACATTGCATCACTATTGACTTGCTCATTTTAGGCAATCACTTTGTCACATTGGTACTTTAACATTCATTGTACTCATTCAATTCTTAACATTATTTTTACGTTTCACTTAGGTTTGATAGAAAATATTTGAACACATTCACAGATACCTTAGTGAAATTGTTACACATCATGGATCCTAAAACAAGATTAGGGCTCAAAAAGTAAACATTAGAAGCAAGACAAATGAAAAATTGGGAAACCTCAAACAAACAGGGGTCAAATCCCTTTATCGGCCATGATCTTGGGCCTTTGTTCTCCATGGAGAAATAAGTTGAAGAAATGATAGATCATAGCGGTGATGAGCTAGAATCACCACATGTAGAATTTGATTTCGATCCTACCTTGCTAGATGAGTTCCTTTTTAGAAACAAGGATAGGGTGCTAACATGCGTAGTGGAGTTAGGAGCTAAAATTCCCACTGAACAAGAAACGATCCCATTGAAAAATAATGCTAATGACGAGGAGAGACCTCTTATTAACATGGATGATATTTTTAAAAATGGACATGCTTCTACCTCCAATGCGGGAAACGATAATATAGTGGGATATAGAATACCTTTTATTAAAATGCTGCATAAGGTCAGAATAGAACACAAAAATTTTGAAGAGCCTCCACAGTATAAAGAAGAAGAGGAACTTCTAGAATAAGAAGTCACTATTCAGCAACAAATTTTTAACCTTATTCGACAATTAGCCTTGTTAACCTCTCACGTAAAAAATAAACAAACAAGAATGTCCAAAAGACAAAACCTAAGGTCAAAATAAGTGAACTTCATAGGGAGAATCAAGGAGGGGAAAATACAGAATACAATCGAGTGGATATCCCTTCTTCCCCTACTAAAGAACAATTACTCACGTAAGAAGTGCAATCAATGAAAGTGACACTTACAAGCCTTTAAGAGAGTAATGTGGGAGTAGCAGAAAATATCAATATGAAGAACTATGTCCCCATCCATTTGACAAAACTATGACACTTCAACCCTTCCCTAAAAAATTTGACATGCCAAAATTTGACAAATATAGAGGGAAGGGTGACCCACGAGATCATGTAAAGTATTTTTACATGGCATGTCAAGAGGTGGCCTATAGCGATAATTACCTCATATGACTCTTTCCAAAGAGTCTAGGAGGCCAAGCCTTGGAGTGGTTTACTCGCTTACCTCAAGGGTCTATTTTTACCTAGCCAGAACTAGAAGAGAGGTTTGTACAACACTTCTCATACAATATAGAAAGTGATATCACCATGGCGGACTTGGGCCACACCAAAAATGCCCTAACGAGACATTCGCCAACTTCCTATAATGGTGGAGAGGGATAACCAGTCGCTTCCCTTGTGCATTCCCTGAAAAACAACTGGTAAGTATCTTTGTGCCCAATCTAAATCTAGACATCGCTTTCCACCTTCAAATGCATTGTGTTCACACTTTCGAGGAGGTCATTGAAAAGGGCATTCAAATAGAGAAATCCCTTATTTCTAAAGGAACTATTAAATCACACTCTAAGGATAACCAAAGTGTTAAGCCAACTCAAAAGCCAAAAATATTTAACAAAAAAAGAACGTGGTGGGAGACGGGATTATAGATTCCAAACATGTGCAAACGGTCCAAGCTGGTCAACCTTTTAAACGACCAAAGGACCCATTCAACCACCACCCAAACGTAGAACATTCACTCCCCTCAATGAGCCTTTGTCCGTCATATTGAAACAATTGGATGTAGCTCACATGGTGACGTACCCCATAACACAACCCTTTGATGATAATGCTCCAAATCTAGCATGGTACAAGGAGCATGAATTTTGTGATCTACATCGTGTCAAAGGGCACAAAACAGATAAATGTTTACAGCTTCGTCACTACATTCAGGACCTCATTGACAATGGGAGATCAAATTCGACACCTCGGAAAAAACCCCGGGCGCTTGAAAAAAAAGATGGGAATCTTCAAGGAACCATTCCCTAAGCATGGAAAGGTAGATGAGAAAATACGGATCGAGGAGAGTCATCCCAGAATTATAGAGCGGAAAATTATCTATATACCAATACTGACAATAATCATTATGATTCTCTCATTAGATGTATCCACTCTCCTAATGAACATGTGAATACCATCTAGATCAAAGGGAAGGATTACGTTGTGGTAACAAGGCGTGCCCATCTCACGATCCCTGAACCCTCTCCATTGACCCCACAAGATGGTAGGTATAACCTCTTGGAACAACTTGAGAAGACGTCTACCAAGATTTCAATCTTGGATCTTCTTAAAATATCAAATGTACACAAAAACATCTTGTATAAAACTCTCCAGGATCAGGAGTGCCAATGGAAGTAGACCCTACATATCTTCAGGCCGTGGTGGAAAACATTACACCAACTAAGTACACCTCCTTTAGTCATAAAGAGATTCCTAGTAAGGATTACACACATAATCTCCCCTATACATAGAGGTATTTGTTACTCGTAGGAAGATAAAACGGGTGCTTGTGGAAAATGGATCAGGTTTGAATATATGTACGTTGAAACTGATCAAACAAATGGGACCCACAGAAAAATCTCTAGAGTCCCAAATCATTACCATAACTACTTACAAAAACTTGGAAAGGGAATCAGCTGGCACAATCACAATACCAATGGAAGTTGGACCTACCTGTCATGATACAAAGTTTCATGTCTTAGACTTAGAGCTTCCGTATAATATGCTTCTTGGCCACCCATGGATTTATGCCATGCAGCCATGTCATCAAATTTCCATCAGTTCATTAAGTTTAAGTATGAGGGACACACCATCACGATATGGGGAGATCCGAACTCTTTTCTTATTGCAGATCCCTCAATATATTTTCTCACAAAGGTGCCTATACGTGTCCCTCTTCCGACATTGCGGTTTCCTTCATCGAAGATATAGAATCACGGGTAGAATCCAACTCCCTTAGTTCATGTGCCCATGAAGCTTTTATGTCTACCTCTCCTTTTGATTCTTGGGAGATGAAATTTTTAGAATATGGTTGTGGAGAATACAACGTGCAACAAGCTCTTTTAGTTTCTAACTTGTCTTTGTCACCAAAAACTAGAGGTCAACCCAACTACTATTTCAGACGGCCTCAAGATAAACAAACTATTGGGTCATTTTTGCACTGGGAATGCTTGCTGAAGAAAAATTATTGGACCCACCTACAACTTGGGTCCCAGAATATACTCATCTAACTTTCTACCGGATCCACGAATATGAAAATTCTATCTGCATGATGTATTCCATGGGCTACAAGGGTTTAGGATGTGGCAAGAATGAACAGGGGCCAAGAGAACCAGTCCCTCTCCCGCACTTTAAAATAGAAAGGTATGGCATCATAATTCGACCCTATGGGGCACATCCCAATGATCAATATGCTACCTGCTCTGAGTGTGAAGATAACTCTGACTATTTAGACAACGATATAGATTCCCATTGTAGCCAATACAAGGATCTTGCCTCCACAAACCTCTTCATGGATACCGCTGTCCTTACCATAACCCCCACGGAACCTACAGTTGACCTTGTTTACCCTTTCCTTGTTGAATGGGACCAAAAACGTCACATACCACTAGATCTATTTGAAAATGATGAAGCCATCACATAATTCATGGGCATTCGGATACAATCCCAATTGGAGACCACAAAAAGATTCTACATTGACTTAGATACCTGCGCCTACTTCGGAGAGGAAGATGAGCTTCGTGGTCAGAAAAATTTAAGAAAAAGTGAGGGAAAAGTTCCAATGAAAAGCCTTGGAAAAATTCAAAGTCCAAGTTGCATAGTGAAAACTTCTTTGAGGCACTAATAGACAAACAAGTAAAAAAATCAAAGGATAATAAAAGTGACCATGCCAAGGATGAAAATCTCATAGAGACATCCTTGGACAAAGATCTCAACCTTCCTCTCGATCCTACGCGTATGGAGGATTTGTCAAAATTACTGGTAGAAGAGACCATTGATGTAAACATTGGCACAAAAGATGACCCAAAAATGGTCAAGTTGGGAGCTTCACTCTCAGCATAGGAACATAAAACATTCACCATGCTTCTCATGGGAATTTATAGATGTGTTCACATGGTCCTATAAGGATATGTCAGGCTTGGATCCAACTTTGGTAGTGCACAACTTAGTTGTACACGCAGACGCCAAGCCCATCAAGAAAAAGCTCAGAAAGATGCACCTGAGGGTGGCTCTCCTAGTTAAGGAAGAGCTAGAAAGATTTCTCATGCGAAAGGATTCATTCAACCCATTGATTACTCTGAATGGATATCAAATATCGTCCATGTACAGAAGAAGCCTGTTGGGATTAGAATCTATACAGATTTTAGAGACATAAATAAGGCATGCCCAAAGGATGATTTTCTGTTGCCTAATATTGATATGATTGTTGATTCAACTGCAGGATATGAAATGTTATCTCTTATGGATGGATTTTTAGGCTACAATCAGATCAAGATAGCCAACGAAGATCAACACAAGATGGCCTTCACAACTCCCTGGGGTACTTTCTATTATCAGGTAATGCCATTTGGCCTTAAAAATGCAGGAGCAACCTATCAAAGGGTGATGACGGTGATTTTCCATGATATGATCCATGACATCATGGAAGACTATGTGGATGATATCCTCGGAAATCCAAGACGAGGGTAGATCACCCTGATATTTTATGGTGTATCTTCAAATGCCTATAGGAGTACAAGGTCCATTTGAACCCAAAGAAATGTGTGTTTGGTGTGTCATTTCAAGAAAAATTTCTTGGTTTCATTGTATCATGAAGAGGGATTGAGGTAGACCCGGCTAAAGTTACTACTATTACTGAAATGCCTCCTTTGAAAAATATTAAACAACTACATAGCTTGCAGGGAAAGATACAAGCCATTTTCCGCTTCATTTCCCAACTTGCTGAAAAATGTCATTCATTCACCTATCTACTAAAAAAGGATGTTACCTTTATCTGGGGACTAGAGCAACAACAAGCCTTTTCCCTGCTTAAGAAATACTTGGCCAATCCACCTGTCCTCATGCCCCCAACTCCTGGTGAGCCACTCCTGCTATATATTTCTACTACTCAATTTTCTATTGGTGCGTTGCTCACCCAGTATGACCTTAGCCACAAATAAAAAGAAGTATATTATCTCAGTCGTACTCTCATCTCTTATGAGCTCAATTATCCTCAAATAGAAAAAGCTTGTTTGGCTATTTTTTTTACCTTCCAAAAGCTTCACCATTACCTGTTAAATACTAAAACCAAGCTTATATCAAAAGTTGACCCGCTCAAATACTAGTGTCTAAACCTGCCCTTACCGGTAGAATGGCTAATTGGATCATTCTACTGAGAGAATTTGACATCGAGTTTGTGCACCAAAAGTCGGTCAAGGGACAAGTACTTGTTGATCAGTTAGCAGAAGCACCTTTACAAGGAACAGAACCTATGAATCTAGATCTTCCAGATGCTTCATTAATGTACATTGAGGAATCCGTCATGTGACAAGTACACTTTTATGGATCTTTTACTTTTCATGGTTCGGGGCAGGTGTGGTATTAATTACTCCTTCTGGTGACCCCATACCTTAGGATTTTTTGCCTTGGTTTTCCTTGCACAAATAATATTGTAGAGTATGAGGCGCTCATCACTGGGATGAAGCTCACAATCAAATGGGACATTCATCATGTTAAGATAGTTGGTGACTCATGAGCTTAATCATCAAACAAGTCAATGATGAGTAAAAATTCAAGGATGAGAAGCTCATCCCTTATAAGAAGTTGGTCGAAAATTTGAAAGATTATTTTGTGCATATCACATTTGAAAAAATTCCAAGAGCACAAAATAGATCTACAGACGCTATCAACCATAGGTTCTATGTTACGAATTCCACCAGAAAGCAATGATATGCCTTTCTTTGTTGAAAATCTACACCAACTTGTGTATGACATGCCAGAATCATGTTTGGCTTGTGATGTTGTTGGTCCCAATTCCCCATGGTATGTGCACATCTTCACCTACCTTAAAGACAACACCTTCCCTCCTAACATCTCCCATTCCGAAAAACAAATCCTTATCCACCAGATAGCCCATTATACCCTCTTAGGAGGTATGCTCTATCATCATGGCTACGATGGGAATCTATTACGTTGTCTTGATAAAATAGAGTTAGTCCAAGCAATTAAAGAGGTGCATGAAGGG
Organism: Taxus wallichiana var. yunnanensis; assembly: GCA_018340775.1. Lineage (NCBI taxonomy): Eukaryota > Viridiplantae > Streptophyta > Pinopsida > Cupressales > Taxaceae > Taxus > Taxus wallichiana. The sequence goes on from CM031234.1 coordinate 541,855,182, forward strand.
GTATGTGGGACCCATACAAACAAGATGGTTCTAGCCAAGAAATTTTTGAGAGTGGGCTACTATTGGCCTACTATGGAAATCGACTACTGCAACTATGTGAGGAAGTGTGTACTCTATCAAAAGTATGGAAATTTCATCCATGCCCTGTCACAGCCATTGCAACCCATCACGACCCCATGGAAATTTTCCAAATGGGGAGTTGATTTAATAGGGAAGCCTACCCCTACTTCATTTGATGGCCACACCCACATCATTATAGCTACTAAATATTTTACCAAGTGGGTGGAAGTTTGTCCCTTTGACCTATGTAACGGGTGCTCAGATCTCAAAGTTCATCATGAATCATCTTATTTTTCGGTATGGCATTCCTACAGCCATAGTTACTGACAATAGAAAATAATTCAAGAACAATACCATGAAGGATCTCACACCGGTTTGAGAGAAGATTAAAGTGGTCTACACCATATTACCCTCAAGGCAATGGACAGGCCAAGGCCACTAACAAGAATTTGTTTTGAATCATGGAAAATATGGTAAGTAAGACATGTCACAACTGGCATTTACAAATTCACCCAGCTCTTTGGGCTTATAGGACCTCTAATCACACTCTTATTGGTGTGACACCCTATTCCTTGGTATTTGGAGCAGAATGTATCATCCCGATAGAAATCGATCTTCCTTCCCTAAGAATCTCTCTTAGGGATTATCTGGACAAGGATGAGGATTACAAAGTGACTAGACTAGTAGAGTTGGAACTCCTAGATGAGAAGCGCATTTGTGCCCTAAATCATCTTAAAGTGTATCATAATAGAGTCTCTCGCAATTACAAAAAAAAATCATACCTCGTCAGTTTGAGGTCGATGATTTGGTCATGAAAGAAAATTAGTTCAACACAAGGGCAAAAAGAGAGAAGAAAGGCAATTTTGAACCACATTGGCTAAGACCTTACGTCATCTCTGACAAGTATGGAACATGAGCATAGAAACTTGCCCACCCTAATGGTAATGAGCTCTGTGAGCCTATGAATGACATGCATCTTAAGCGGTTCTATGCTTAAACATGGTGTGGAAAATAAAAAAAGCAAGAAAAAAATACAAAAAAAATTTAAATAAGAGAAAAATAAAAAGAGAAAACAAGTCATCCATAAGTGAAAACCACGTAATTGTGGCACTTTGGATAATTCCTTGGGTGAAAACCAGTTTCCGGCACCTTGGGAGGATTTTTTGTTCACAAGCATCTTGCATCTGAGGGGTACTTTTACTTGGCCTAGGGTTAGTTCCGCATCTGCATTCGAGTTTCCCTATGAACTTATTCTTGTCAATCCTTGATCCGGATTTTTCTCCTATTGCTAATTTGTGAAGAGATGGTCTTTGTCTATCCCCCATCTAGCAGCAGGGGCACTTCCACGACTTCACCTTCTTGGTTATAAGCACATGACACCTGCCCTTGTATATTCCTTGTCTAACGCCAGGGGGCATCCTCGCTTTCTCGATTACACAATGCATAGCTTTAGAAAACCTTAGAAAATCGTAAAAACATTCAAAAATCTTAGAAAATCACAAAAACATTAAAAATGTTAGAAAATAAAAAAATAGAAAATTACTTCACTTTAATCCACAATAGACTCCTGTTAGGATTCTCACTTCCCTCATAGAAGATATTATTAAAATTGTCCTTTTACTCTGGAAAGGAGAGAATTTGACTATCATCGTTAAATACTTGCCAATGATTTACATTGTTTGGTACACTAGGCCTGAACACCATTTTGACTGTCACTTTGTCCTTATTGAATGGTCGATGAGGAGTCATTAAGGGAGCTAAAATCGTAAGAGATTCAAATTTTTCATTTTGTTCCCACGGTAAAAGTTTAATTGAGAAATCATTAAAGGATTCAATGCAATCCCATACCCAGTTTCAGTAGTGCTTAAACCTTAGATTTTTCACTTGGTACTAAATTTTCACCTGCTTCACAATCACTTCGGCATCGCCAACACATCTCAATAAATTTATTCCCATTTTTCAATAGTGTCCATTTCTAGGAGGAGAGCTTCACACTCCACCATGTTGTTGGTATTATCTAATTGTAGCTTATAGGAAAATTTATACAACTCACCTGAGGGGAAATTAAGATAATACCTACTCCTAATATAACAATAGAGTGGCTACCATCAAAATTTATTATCCACAACTAGTTCTCTTCTTCCTCTATAAGGAGAGGAAAGTTATCATCTCTTTCTGTTGTGAACAAATAATTACCCATTCTGTTATCTTGGAACAAGATATTTTCTCTATGGTCCTCATACTTCTAGACCGTATACTTCATATTCATTTCTCCTTTTATTGGGATGGTCATGGAAGAACAATCAATTCATATCTCTCCACATAAATCTCTATAGAATCTTCTACTCAATAGCATACCAAAGGATGTAATTGTGTCTGCCACAAAGATTGTGAGTAACACCTTATTTTCTAGAAAATATTTTATTCTTCCCACCAATGGTACTTCTTTAGATTCCATAAAGTAAAAATAATAACTTGTTCATATCAAAGTAAGTCATAAGGTATTGACAACTTTGATGGGCATGACATTGTTAGGGGATCCCGAGTCTACTATGCGGTTTCTTAACTGATAACCTTTGACAAGGAGGGATAGGTATAATTTTTTCACTTTATTAGTTTTTGATGCACTCATTGCAAACATATTTTGATTAGAAGGGGTGTGTGTGTTAGCAATAGGCCTTTAGAATTAGGATTTGAAGTATTAGAATTTATACTACCACCCTTGATATGGTTAAAAAACCTTTCAAGGTGCTCGAGATGCATTCACAAAAATTCAATCTTAGAAATATGAACTTTGGTCCTATTCTCATGTTCAATGTAATCAAATAGATCACACGTGGATGAACTTAATGTTCTAGAGATAACATACGTTTTTCATTGAGAAGAAGGATTTACCTTGGTAGTTTGATTACTTTTAGTGGGTGAGGTAGTGGGTTTGGAAGGAGTGGTTAGTTTTGGTTGAACATTAAAAGGATTTGTAGAACTAGCCTTAGGAAAAGAATCAACCTTATGTGAAAAATTTGATCTTGGGGAAATAATAGAGGACTTACTTATCATGGAATTAGATTTCTTATTTGCTATCGATCTAGTTTCTCCTTTGCTAACTCTATTCATGGAGAGATTGGGGACCCTCTCGTTGATTATTTTATTTTGTGGGAATTCCACCGGATGATATTCCTTTAATTTCTTCTTTGCAGGTAGATGTCAAGGAGGAGGCTACCATTTGAGACTAGGAGCGGGTAAACACAACACATGAGAAGCTTGGTGCTTCTTCATTATCATCATCCTCACTTCCTAATTGGTATTCAATTAGGCAATTTTGAGTATCACAATCCAATTCTTCAGTTTAGGGAACATTATTGTCCTCAATTTCTTCTTCTCGCTCCTCTAGATCCTCTTTTCGTCTTCTTCTTCTTCATCTTCATAGGTTGCGTTTATCGGCGGTGCCTCAAGAGAAATCCTATGTAGAGGTGGACCTATATTTTTCCTATTTGGAGGATTTGTATTTCTTGGTGCATTCTTCATGGTGCTTTGGGAAGGTTTCTTCTTGACATAAATCATATCATTTTCAATTTTTTGAACCATATGATTCGTTGGAATGGAGCTATAACTTTGACATTTATACTTACTTTTGGGATTTTTCACTTTTCTAGATAGAATCAAATCATCTTCCATATCAATGGTGTAGTTATGAGCTTCTTTCAAATTTTTGGGTTAGGATCTTCGAGAATGAACCCAACTTCAGGTAGCTAATCATTGATAAATAATCTCTTCATGTTATTATCGAAGGCATGGCATCTATAGGGATTCTCTTGATTATATAGCTATATTTAACTACAAAGTCTCTCATGGATTTAGTATGCTCTTTCTTCATCTATACCAATTGTACCAAGATGTCTCAATAGTATTATGTGGATTTGAATATTTCCTCAAAGCAAGTTTTAATATCATCCCAACATGTGATCGATCTAGCAGGTAGAATTTAAAATCATTATGTTACATTTTCCTACAAATATTAAATAAAAAGACTGACAGACACATCTTCATACTTGACCCAAAGCACACCACAAGAAGTGATAAGTGAAGCCACATGTTTTTATGGGAGTTGAGAACCATCTCCTCTAAACTTTAGAAATTGTTCTTAGCCCTTGTGGTAGTTCATGAAGAGGTGGCGTGAGGGAAAGTGAACCAATGTTTATTCCCAAAGATCAATTAGCTGAGATCTATCTTTGTTAGCCATTATAGCTTCGGTTTCTTCTTCATATATTTATATTTATCTTTCTCTACTACTGCGGCTCTTGATTCTTCTCTCACTTGATATATTTTTATTTCCTCAATTTCAGCTCTTATTTTGGATTCTACTCTTGCTTCAAATTTTAGTATTGCTTGAGCTTCTTCTTCAGTTTCAACATTGGTAAATTTTTCAAAATATTTGTTGAGATTTGGAAAATCTATGTCCAATGGATTGATAGTACTTGGACTATTGGTGTTACGAGCTACAAGATAAAAAGGATAACACAAGTTAATGATTTTTTCTTTTCTTACGTAAAGTTCTTTGAAGATGGGATCATAATTTCCTCTTTTTATTTAAGACATGGTGTACCTTCTATAGACACCAAAAATTGGTACATATTCCCTAACCCTTTTCAATTAAATAAATTCACACTATACCCACTAGTGTCCCTTATGCACATATATTAATTAATTACTTTACTTATCCACCTCACTCATCACCTATTCAAATCCTATTAATTAACTAGGACTAAGCCTATACCAATCCTAACCAACCGAAACTTAGTTTAAACCTAACATCAAGTCCTACTACTTCTCCAAGAAGGAATCATACTTATCTAGGTGGCGTCTATCACTTAAGACCCGGATTAAAGATATCAATCACGACAAAAATAGCAAACATCATACTATTTTTGTCAAACCTAGAATTTCCCACATTAACCGACGTCGGCTATTCCTTAGCCGGCGGCGGTCACCTAACCGCCATCAGTTAGGTTAAATGCATTTTTCCAAATCTTCACCTAGGTTGGTTGGTGATTGATTGATTTAGAGGAATCTTACTTCATTCAAACGTGAATCCAAAACCTTTTTGTATCCAGACAACATAGAAAATTCAACCACAGGTCCAAGCAAGCATTCGGTTCTCCTTCCAAAACCTTGGAATACTCATGGGAAAACACCGAGAGCCTTTGTCATCGCGCAACACTAAATTTTGGATCTATTCTCAAACCAACTACTATCCACCTTCATTCATAGGACCTATACATGTAAGTAATTATTTTTGATTTCAGGTGATATTGTGATTAGTATCTATCCTTTATTTCCTTTTTATATTTCATTTCTTCTCATATTTGTTTATCTCCTTCTTTCTATCAACCCAATGTTCAATGAAATCAAACCTTTATACCCTTTATAACCACCCTCTCATAATTCCCGAGTCTTATAAGTTTTTTTATGACCCTACCTACACTACTTTCACTCTCTGCAATCACAGAGAGGTTTTAAAACCTATTTTAATTATTTCTTGCCAATTTCTGTATCGACATCGCTTACCTAGCCATCATTGGTCATCTACCTAAACAACATTGGTTGGCTGCTTTGACATCGGTCTCTATGTCATTTAACATCTCTCGACCAACAAACGACTTATTCAATAAAATTTAACCCATGCCTCACCCGATCTACTCCAAACCCCTTATTAGACCTCTATCAAACATGCAAAACCTAGAACAACTTACCAAATCATTGGATCTAATCGTAACTTTGTCTATTAGATTATATTTATTTATTGTATTTATATAAGATACTCATATCGTATAACTACATTAGGATTTACTTATTTCATGGTATTTGTTGCATTAAATTGTCTTTGAAATTTGATAAAAACCTCCAAGGAAGTGCCTCGCTTCTGGATCTAGCATTTTATAGGAAATCCACTAACCTATATTATTAATTCTATTTTTTGGTCTTTTTTTTCTTACAGGTCATTCCTCCTAGCCAAAGGGAAGCTCTCTACGATCAGATTGGATCAAAAGTCAATAATGCACGATGACTAGTAACCTTCTTCTACTAAAACAAGTTTTCCTCCTACGCCCTAACCTCCTATGTTTTTTGTCTCCATCATAAAATTTAGGTGAAACATCTTGGCATGCCCAGTGGGACCCTTGTCGGGTTTCATTGCATTTGGTCATTCTTTTTATGGAAAAACCTTGTGTGTCTATTCTCATTCAAACAAGTTCACATTAAGCTTCTTCTCTGAAACATTCTTTTCTTCCGATTGTCTCAATGACATTTGTCTTTTAGGACTAAAAATAACTCTTCTTTCTTTTCTTGCATTACATTTAGTGAAATTCATGCCATTAACATCTTCATAATTTTTCTCACCGAATATAATTTGTGGATTTGGGTTTTAAAATCTTTGCATCTCATTTCGTATGTTGTATTCTAGCTAATATAAATTGTGGTCAACCTATATGATGGAAGTTATGCCTAGTGATGGTTCACAAATTGAACTGTAGTTCCCATTTTCACACTCTTTATACCAAATCACTAAAAACAAACTACACATTTCTTAAACAACATCTTTCCTGCAAGAATTTGTTAATGATCGGAGGATTGACATTGGGCTCCAGTTGTTTTTGTGGCTAGTCATCATATTAGAGAAGAATCCCCATGCCAAAACATACCTGAAACCATCCATAATTGTCATTTCTATAGGATACCTTCGGTAACCAAAAAAATTAATTTATTCACAAGTCAGTCCTAAATTACATAAGCCACAACATAAAATATAAAGCTTAGGATTTCATATTTTTTAGCTTTTTATCCGATTGTGTTTTGGGGTGTGAGTTGAATCTCTTCATTCTTTCTTATCCTTTTACCCCCCAATCACAACTGGTGTTTTCTAGTTTATTCTGGGGGTATTAGGACTCCTCGTAGCCATACTCAATCTCTGGGTTGGCCTATTTATTTGGTCTAAAATCACCACAAATTTATTTGTTTCTCTCTCCCTAGATTTCACACTAACCGATATCGGTCCAGCGATCGGCATCGACTACCTGATCAACGTCAGTTTTATGTTGGCTTGGTTATTTCTACCAAAAACAATATTCACCACCTTTTTGTTCTTTTCCATAGCTTGTTCTGCCACTTCATCACATTTCTCGAGTCTCGATATTATCTTGAGTCCAGGATTGACTCATTTTTCACCTTTCATTATCAGATCTTCGAGTCTTTCACTTCTCATAGTAACCAACATAAGTATAGACACTAAAATTGGTCATTAAATTGGTTTCAGTCTATGTTTGTGTTTTATAATTTAAAAAATGACAAATTTCCACCCCCGATCCATCTTGGTCCACATTTATGTGCTTTTGTATCACCAATGTAACATAGATTACCGCTTTTATCATTATTCATATGGTTTTGACTCATAAATAGGCTAATGCCCTCATATTTCACACTATCCTCCAACCACTTCCACCTAGTCCATACCCACCTTCTATTATCACCTATGGACCCCAACCATCCTATTACCATACACACTAGTGATGGGGATTTTGCAAGACTCCTCAATTAAAACCTTCGCATTACATCATTATTTAGCCCACTCCTCCACCAAAGACTCCTCGTAAGATTATCTATGGAAAGCATGTATCTATTCCCCATGTTCGGTATTATTTTTGTGAAAATGTGCAATAGAGAAATTGAAAATTTCTAAGCATGCCAACGATACCCATGTACCAAATTTTTCATGTTTTATCATTCCAAGGTACCCCAATCTACCCAAATCGGTTCGGTGACCTCAAAATTAATGTTATCTCTTCCTCCTCGGTGATTTAGGAAATTCCATTCATTCCCCCTAGGTGATTTTAGGAGTTCATTAAAAATTACAAGCTACAAGCAGTTATGGGAAGGGCTATCACTGGCCTTCCTAGGGCTAGAGCAACCCCATGGAGTGGAGAAGAAGAAAAAAAGATGTGGAGTTGATTAAAAGGTCTTGGGAAATCATGGAAGTAATTTAGGAAGATTCTGGAAGGGATCGGAGAAGTTGGGGCAATTTCACCAAAATTAGGGTTCACGCTAGTCAATGCACAAACCAAAACAACTACTTTTTGAGCTTCAAGGTGATTAGGGACCTCCAGATGGATTTAGGAGAAAAAAACATAAAATAAAATATAATTACAATCCCTACAAGATGGTGAAATAATTTTTTTCACAACACTTTGGCGCATTAGGTCTACAAGTAGTTTTTCTCATGCACAAGTGGAGTACTAAATCAAAAATCCAATTTTTTAGGGATCAAATAGAATAATAAAGACATAATACCCCCACCATTGGATTCAAAAGGAAATTTATAGTTAGGATAATATAACATTTCACCAAAAACTCCATCGGGAGCTCAAGTTATCATTGTCTCAAGTTGTCCTCTTAGAGCGAGTTCGGGAGTTAGCCAAATTTTGGAGGACACGTGTCACCTCTAGGAGCCTGGCGGGATTTTATGTCCCTAACGTCCCTTAAGGTTAAGGACATCAACCATGAAAAAATTCTCCCAACCCCCATATGACCTCTAAAACCTCATGCAACCTTCAGGATTGTCAGTTTAGCCCCTAGGTGCTATTGGGAGCTCAAATTCCCTGTCGTCGGATCTCTCGCCATGTGTCAGCTCCAGGAGCACCATGGAATTTGATGTCCCTCATGTCCCTCACATTTCAAGGACATCAAACCTTGAAAAATGCACCCAGACCTCTAAGGGAAACTTCTAGTCACCCATGTGACTGCTTCCATCCCCTCAGTGCTTTAAAGCTGATTTTCTAGCTCTCACTCCCTGCCATCGGATCGCTGCCATGTGTCACCATCTTTCTCACCATGGAAATTGATTTTCCTCACGTCCCTCCTTCCTTGTGCTTCAGTCAGGTTTTTTAAACTTTTAGGCATTCAAAAATTTTTGGAGATGGCTTCATCAGATAGGATTTTTCTTCCCCTTTCCAAAAAGGTAAAGAAGTCCTCCTAACTCCAAATATTTTGAAAGTTATGGCTCGGCAGAGGTTGGATGCAAATTTTTCCCAAGTATGAAGGCAAGTTGGTGGAGAGGTGGAGGAAAACTTGACACTTAGCCTTTTTGGGCTAAAAGGCACATGTAAAATCTCACTCCAAAAGCCCACAATCAATCGAAGTCGACATGTGGTTGAGGAGCAGCGCACTGGCGGACTCGTGGAGGAGTTTTGGCACTTAGCCCTTTTTGGGAAAAAAATATAAGGTCAAATTTCAGCCTGAAATTCCGTGAAGGAAAACAAGTTGCTTAAGGCTCGAACCAATCAAAAGATGCCACATGTCTACATCAGCGGTGGGGATTTTAAAGGCGGAAGACCATGGAAAATTTTTCCCTTGCGGGAAAAAAGGGTAGAATGTGATTTTTGACCCACCGAAAATCGAGAGGATGCCACGTGTCCTCGATTGGTGGGGCCGCGGAGGATTTTTGGAAAGTTTTCCAATTTCACGAAAAGGGAAAAAGGTCAAATTTTGGCCCGCAGACCCAATTTTTCCCCTAAATCTTCAGAGGGCCATATCTTTCGATCCAGAGCTCGGATGTTTGCGATCTTGATATCATTGGAAAGCTGTTGAAATTATGTACATGATGGAAACTTCAATTTTGATTTTTGGTGGAGTTTTGTAGGAGAAAAATGGGAAAACATCTATGGCATGAAAAAATTATAGGAAATGACCCCAACCACCATAATCAATGAAGTATGGGCCTCTTTCTTTCTCATGAAGCAATATATGATGAAGTATGGGATTTTTCATGGAAAACCATAATTTTGTAGGCCATTTAAATGGATCTTGTTAGTGGTTGAAGTTTCAAATCAGTTTTGCTTGTGTTTTTCTTTTTTCATTCTCGCTTTCGAGTGATAAAAGCTAGATTTGGCTCATTTGTAAAGTTGTTGTCCATTCTTCTTCTCTGCCTCTCCCTTATTTTCTTCCCCAGGGTCAAAATGGAGTTTGAACCTCCTCCCCTACTCTATAATGGCATTTTTTCCTCTTACCCATGAAATGATGCACTGTGTAAATTCTGAGCAATAAAAACATGTTTTTGTGATGCATTTGTCCATCCTTGGCTCGTTTTCTTTGTTGTTTTCCTTACCTCTCTTCATTACAGGGTATTTGTGCATGTTTGGATGTTCATTGCAGGTTTTGGAGCTGTGTTCATGGAGTTTTGGAACATTTTTTGTGTGAAATCCATCTTTGGTTTGTGATGCACTTGTCCATCCTTTCCATTGCTCACCTCTTCTTATTCCATGGCAGTTTTGATAGATAATCAACACTTTCCTTCTCTTGGTGTATCATTGTTTTAGTGTAGGCTCTGTTTTTCCTTGTTTTCTTCCTCTCCTTGTCTCCTTGGAAGTTATATTAGGTTTAGGATTATCTTGCCTACATTGGAATAACTTGTGGCAGGTAGTTTAGGAAGAGGAATCAACCTTCTTTGGAGAGCTTTTCCCATTTGCAAAGGTCCCACACTTTAGGAAAGCTCAATGTTGTGCAATCACACCAAATGACATTTCCTTAGAAAAGTAGATCCATAACTCATTTGGGGGTGCTGTGAATTTGAACTAATAGTTTTGGCATGACCGGTGGTACCAAGAGGTCTTCCACTTCATTTTTGTAGGTTGGTGTGTTCTTGTGAATATTTCAGCCTTTGGAGGCATTTTCAAACATATCTTGTGACTCCAACTAGTCAAGAACCCATCTATGAAGTTACAGACCTTATTTTCATTCATTTCCATTCATTTTTATTCATCTTTCTTTCCACCTCTTTCATTCTTCTTCCATTCCATGAAGTTGTGCAATCATGACTTCATTTCCATCATGGAATTCACACTTACAATAACAACAATACATTCCACCTCCAATGTACTTCTCAAATCCTCCAGATCAACATTATGAGCAGATTCAAAACCAATATGCATACCCATATGAGCAATACCAAAATCAGTTTGGTTATGAAACATATCAAGGGAAAGGGTACGCATGTAATAAAAACTATGTGGAAAATGCAGATATCTTTGGAGAAGATCCAAAAAATGGAGGATAATATGGTGCAATCCAGAGCTCAAGCACAAATGAAGGCTTTCAGAATTGGTTGTAGGGAACCTTGTCCATGGGTTGGCCCTTTTCCAAGGCATTACAACCATCGAGAAGTTAGACTTCATGATTGAATAGAGGTGTATGAGAAGAGTGTAATACAACCTTGTCAATGGGTAAGTGCACCATCTCATAGTCTTTCATTTTCTCCTTCCCAATCTCTGTCATTTTAGTAGTGTCAAGTTTCAAGCTTCCCATTTGCTGCCCCAAATGTTGATTTCGTTTCTCCATCTCCTAATATTCCATCTCATCTTAGTTTCTCTTCCCTTTTACCTTTCAAGAAGCCATCCCCTCCATAAGAGCCAAAATAACTCCTCCACCACCACAAATAATTGCAAAACTGGTTAAGTCCCAACCCATCCCTCTTGCATTCCCAAATCCATGTTGGGAAGATAAAAATCAGAAAACCAGTCAAGAGCAACAAGAAGAAGAGTCAAACAGAAAAAAAATTAAAATCTTAGTGAGCTTGGCTCTCAAATTTGGGATAGCAAAGATCCCTTGATGGTTAAGCCTCTCTGGAGGAGGAAAAATTTGAAGAATAAGTGGTGGCCAAGGCTGATTTTGTAGCAGCAAAGTGGAACAAGAAGATCAATAATTAATTTTTTTTGAGTATAGTGCCCATGTGGGCATTCTATTTGAAGGAAATGCTGATCCAAATCAAGCTACACAATCAACCCAAGCAAAGAAAAAGGAAGCAGCTCCAAATCCAAAAGAGGAGGAATACATTCAGGCTGTGGAGGTAAACAAAACAGATTCAGAGGCATTGAATCATGAGCAGGATACACAAGAAACTTCAGATTTCTTTTCCACTTCATCTCTCCAAAAATTTGATTTTTTGGATGAGTTAAAGCTGACAAGCTTCATGTTTGAATATGAAGCTACACATGGTGAAGAATATGCAAATTTGAAGGAAACCGTGCAAGAAGGGGAGACTTTGTAGCAGCAAGACATTGAAGAGTTTGATTTACTATCAGAATTATAAGAATGTTTTGATGAGGAGGAGCCCATGGAGATCACATCATTTTCTCCTTCATCATCCAAATTCCAAGCACAAGAGCCTATTGCCATGAAGGAGAACATTCAAGGACAATAACCTACAGTTTGCAACATGCCTGTTGAATCAAAGTTGGAAGATATGAATCTTCCATGTTCTTCACTAGAAGAGGAAGAAAAAGAGCAAGAGGTTTCCACCATTTCTTCCACACCATTCATCCAAGAGGATATTTAAAAAGACTCCATTGTTGGAGTTGAAATTCACAGAAATGGGGAAAATTCAAGGATCAGACCTTTCCTAATAAGATATTTGGCTTCATTAGAGCCAAAAGAGGAGTTTCCACCAGTCATGCTTGCTTCTAGGCATGAAGATGATATGTAAAGTACCAAGGATCAAAAGCACTGCCACTTTAGTCCAAATGCAGAGTAACTAAACGATGTATTTAATTTGTTTTTAGTTGACACCTTGATGATATGGGTGGAGGATTGGCCTCTTGTCAGTTTTTCACTCATTATAACAACCATGTTCAGCTCCAAATCATTTGCATGGCTGCCAATTTTGAAGAAAGGAATCTATTTTGCACAACCAGTTGTAGGGTTTGTTTAGCTCACCTTTGCTTTTGGTTAGAGTAGAGTAGGTAGGTTTGCTTTCAATAGAAGAAGTACTTGTGCACACTCTGCATATCCCACTTGGGGTATGTATGATTTACAATTTTGTACATAGTTGTTTGGTGTTGTTTTGTTACTCTCATGTACTGCATAGGCCTTAGCATTGGGTGAAGTGAGTTTTCAGTTTAATGGGTTCCATGTGACTCAAGGATCAGTTTTCAAAGTTCAAATCAAGTAGCAGCTATCACTCATGACTCCATGCCAAATGGATGCTTCAAGGAAGCTAGTCATTTAATCTAACAGTAGATGACCCTCCGAGTCGCCAAAATTGTTATCCAAAATAAGCCCATGATTATTTTGGCTAACTTGCCTTCGTTTCCTCCTTCCTTTTGATTCAGTCAAGTTTTTAAACTTTTAGGTATTCAACTTTTTCATGAGATGGCTTCATTAGATAGGATTTTTCTTCCCCTTTCAAAAAGGTAAAGAAGTCCTCCCCGTTGGTATCCAATTTTTTTCTCCTTCTAAGTCTGAGCAGCACCATAGATATGTCATGGAGCTTAAGGAAAAATTATACCATGTTATATGTCATTGGTAGCCGAGGATATGGTCTAGCTAGCACTCAAGTTTGTGGAGAAATGGATAACACTCCAATAGGACTTGATCTTGTCCTAGTTTGCTTTTAGGTTGTGCCTCACTGAACCAAGGTAAGAGGACCTATTTTGTAACCTTGTAATGGTGAAGGAGGTGAAGATGTCCTTCTCTTTGCTTGGAATTCTATGATGGAGACCTTGATGAAAACATGATAAACACCCCAAATCTGAACTCTCACAAGTTGTCACTTCTCAAAACATGGGTATGTTCTCAAAACAAGGCAAAGGTTACTAGAGACATTGGAAATACTGATCTGTTATGCATATTTTTGCAAATGGACTTTGATATTTTGTGGGTATACAAATGAAAATTAGCGATAGTACATGATAGGATCTTTCTTGTTTAGATGATTTTTGGTGGGGATCGATAAGATAAACCGGGATAGATCATATCTTTGATAATCTTTACAATACTTGAACATCTATTAGAAGAAATGCCTAAGATAAATAGAATGTTATTTCAACTAGAAGAGGCATAAATGGAATCCCAGGCATCACTCTTCACACAATATTTTAGAATTCACCACAAAATCTTGAAGTAAAGAACTCAATTAAACACAAAAATCCTTGATCAAACCACACCTAAGGTACCCCCAAAGGATTACAAGAAATCTCTGCATCGAGGAAGGTAAAGTGATTTTAAATTTGTTTATCTCCTTATCGGATAAAGGCTCTTCTCGAATATGAGATTGCAAATGCCACTAAACTATAAACTAGAAATGGAGACCCTGTGTGACTTCTAAAGACTTTCAATGCAAGATTGAGATAAGAACAATAAAAGTTATTTGCAGGCATTTAAAATTGATAATAGACATCATATTGCCCAAAGAAAAACATAGATTTAATTTAAAACTTGTTAGATTCAATAGCAAGGAGAGTTACATGAACAATCTCGAGCTGTGTGATGGCTATACACTTATAACAAACTCACATACATGAATTTTCCAACACATGAGACATTAACTGGTTCTTTGGCGGATTTTCTCGAGAAAATGAGCTTTTTCTCAAAATTTTCTCGTGATTTTTAACTCCATGCTTTTAAATTCTCAAAATTCACTATATACCCTATGCCACATTAGAGTCTTCCTTCCCTAAGAAAAGAATATGCCATGGGATCAAGTTTGTTACAACAAAACCTCATGATTTAATGAAAATGACATCAAACAAAAAAACACTTTCATACGCGCCGGTATGTCAAAAATTATTAAATAATTAAAAATATCTAGATCATTATCCATCCTAGAGGCACGTTTTTTTATCATTGAGGCATGAAAACACCTTTGACTCATCATTTTCACCTTTTTACCTTTTCAAATTACCTCTCTACAACTTTTAATTTTTTCATTTCACATTCTTTCTCGGGCTGAGCTAAAATGATTTCAAGAACACCATAGATCGAAGAATTAAGTCATGAAAATGATGCCAATGTTCTCATAAGGCCACAACGACACAAAATCATCTAAGATTTGATGAAATTTGATGGAGAAATCATGATTCCAATCTTCCTGGAGCTCCCATGGTGGCCAAAACAAATGGATGCACAATAATCATCGATCTCATCCACCTTTTAATATTAGCCCTCCACATGGAAGATGCAATCCAAAAATAAGCTAAATATTACCTTTTTAAAATTTGGATAAGGCGGGACACGTGTCAAAAATGATTGGATCGGGCCCATGCCTTTAAAAAATGCATTTACGACCTTTTGAAAATTTGGAAAATTTTGCCACCTTTCCTCGCCTGCCTCCTGGGCCCACCACGTGTGAAAAGGTGGGTTCCATTAAAACCAGGGACCAATTCTATCAATTTTTCCACTTTTGTGGAAAAGGAAATTTTTCCACAAAACCTCCACGGGCCCGGACACCCAATCTCTTCCCCGCCATATGGTGCTCTCTAATTCGCCGCGGGACCAAGTCTCCTATTCTACCTTCAAACCTTCCTGCAAAATTTGAAAAATTTAAAACTTACCGTGGGCTCACGCTCTTTCTTTGAATTCTTAGAATGTACCATGTGTCCACCATGGATAGGCCACAGAGGCACACTTCCCATTTACACTTTAGCTCCTTTTGCCAAAAATGTTAAATTTTACTTTGTCCCTCGAAGCTCCATGATCCCGTCTGATCTTCAAATTTACACCTAGTCTCGACACCCCTCACCCAATAGGAAATCGCCACATTGCCATTAACTTCCGATCATAAATTTGATGTGTAAATGACACCCGTATGACCGTCAAAATGTGAAAAATTTAAAGGATATCCTAGAAATCAAAATTTTCAAGAAGGATTGCAAATTTTTGATTTTAAATTAACTGAAGCATGATTTGACATTATTTTCGACCTTGGGATTGGGAATTTAACTCATACAATTTATATTTGAGCAATCCCAATTTTTGCATGATCTGGCAAAGGGAAAATGACACAACCCAAAAATTGGAAAAACCTAGGGCACAAATAAGAACAAAATGGAGTTTTCTTTTAAACCAAGGAAAAAAACAATTTTATGGGCATTTTTGAAGCATTTCAACCAGGGGAGAAATTGCAGGTCACCAATTTGAGAAATAAAACATTTCTGAGCAAAATTGGACATGAAAAATTAGGGCACACTATGCAAGCTCAGAAATGGCACCAACATCGGCTCTTGCTTGGGGATGGGCACTCCCAGTGAGTGCCACAAGGAAAAAACGTAGACCAAGTGCCAAAATACCATTGGGTAAAGGAGTGAAAACACAAGACAAATTAGAAAAACAAGAACCACCCAACAAAAACGAGTCGATGAAAAACAACCAGAATGGCTGCCAAGAATGAAGGGCAAACCACACACCACAAACAACAAAAACAAAATAAAAACAAAGACTATACAACTGTACAATTTGTGCATACCTCAATTTGGGGATTAATCCAAGAAATGTTTCAAATGTCTACCATTAACAGTAGTTCCAACAATTCCCCATCTAAATCTTTGAGAAAAAGGTGTGCTCACCAATTCGATATCAATGGCATAAGGGCCCATCCATAATGCATCAAATTTTCCATGCTTGCCCTTGTCTTCATGCCTACTATCCCACAACAAAACCAGATCTCCAACACTGAAGGCTCTAGGAGTAACCTTCTTGTCAAACAACTTCTTCAATTTCTCTCTAAATCTGATATGCCTTTGATGGGATGCTCTTCTCTCCTCATCAAGCTCAATAATCTGATTGATCCTTGATTCATATGGGCCATGCTCTTGATATTTCAACTATTGGGAAAACTGAAATGAAGATAATTGCAGATGTAAGGGCAGCAAAGCTTGAGATCCATACACCAATTCAAATGGGCTTTTACTAGTTGCTTTTTAGGAGTTATTCTATCAGCCCAAACTGCAAACTTCAATTTTTCTCCCCACTTTTTCTTGTTCATTTCCAAGGTTCTTCCAATGATCTTCAACAAGTTTTTATTACTAGACTTAGCTTGTCCATTCGCTTGGGGTTATAATTTAAAGAATAAGTTAGATTGATTCCATATTCCTTGCACATTTCCATTAAAGGTTTGGCTTTAAAGAACATGGCATTATCGGATATAATCTTAACTAGAACTCCAAATCTGCATATGATATGATTTAACAAGAATTCCATTACCACTTGATGTGTTTCCTTTTTAGATGGGATTGCTTCAACCCACTTTGTAAAATAATCAGTGGCTACAAGAATCTACTTATGGCCAACACTAGAAGGATTTGAAATCTCACCAATGAAGTCCATCCCCCATTGCTTGAAAGGAGATTCAATTGATACAGGCTGCAAAGGAAGGGACCCTGAAGCTTTCAACCTTCCAAAGAAACGTTGGCAACTATCAAATTTTCTAACCACTTGGTTGCATCTTTGAAGAGAGAAGGCCACTAATAACCAGCTCTCAAAATCTTATGTGATGTCACTCTTCCAGCAAAGTGTCCTCAACAAACTCCCCATGGAAATCATCAACTATCTTGGGAGCTTCATCTTCGAGTTATGCATTTCAAGAGGACACCTTCAAGGTTCTTCCAGCCAACCCAAGGTCTCAGATGATATATTTTGAGAAGCCAACTTGAGGGATATTTTCTGATTTTTATTTAAATTATTAGGACAGCAAAGGTGTCTAAGGTAAAATATTACATCCTTGTACCACTTAGAATTTACCAACTTTGCAAGCACATCTGCCCTTTCTTCCTCTAGTTGATTCGGTTCCACATTCTACAAGTTGCTCTCGACCATGAGCTTAGCAAGACCCAAACCTCTTACCAAATTTTTGTTTGGATGTCCATCTCATACTCCTACAATTTGTTCACCCATCTACATATTTTACTTGAGATCTCCATCTCGATAAGATGTCTTTCACCATGGTGTGGGGAACATAAGCAACAACTTTTGAACTCAATATATAAGGCCTGCAAACTTTTGTTGCTTTCACCAAGGCAAATGCTTATTTCTCCATGATTGTATACTTTAACTCAGCAGCTTGTAAAGCCTTGCTAAAGAAGGTAATAGGCCTCTCAGCCTCATTCTCATCCTTTTGCAGCAAAACAAAAGCAATGGTATACTCAGAGGCAAAGGAAAATATTTGAAAAGGCCTCTTGTAGTTTGGGGTTGCTAAAATAGGTGCATGTTTAAGTGCATCTTTAATTCCTTCAAAAGCTTGAATGGCAGCCTCCTCCCACCTGATAACTTGGTCCTTCTTTAGCATGCTTGTGATTGGAAGAGTCAACTCAAAGAAGTTGAAACAAACCTTCTAATAAAATTAATCGACCAAAGAAATCTTTGGATGCCTTTCTTGGTTCTTGGGATAGGTACCTTGTTGATTGCTTCCACTCTCTCGGGTCTATCATAACACCATCTTTTGACACAATGTGACCAAGCAGCTTGGCCTTTTGCATGCCAAAATGACACTTCTTTGGATTAAGAGAAATGCCATACTCCCTACATCTGATCAGCATCTTCTCCAAGTGCTGCAAATGATCACCTCTTTGCCTTGAAAATATAGTCACATCATCTTGGTAAACTGCAATGAACTCATTGATGTAACCAGCAAAAGCAACATCCATTGCTCTTTGAAAAGTGGCACCAGTATTCATCAAACCAAAGGGCATCCTAAAAAAACATATGTTCCCCAAGGAGTAGTGAATGCTGTCTTAAGTCTTTTTGATTCTTTGACAACCACTTGATTATGTCCGAAAAAACCATCCAATGTAGAAAGAAATTCAAACCCTGTCACAAGATGTAACATATTTTCCATATTTGGCAAGGGATAATTGTCCTTCATGTATGCTTTATTTAGATTTCTAAAATCCACACAAAGTCTGATGTCTCCATTCTTCTTTCTAATCGCACAAAGTTTGCAACCCAAGATGAATACCTAGTGGGCTAGATAATACCTCCATCTCTCAACTTCCTTAACTCCTCTTGCATTTTCATGGAGAGAAGTGGATTAATTGGCCTTTTCCTCTATCAAAATGGTTTGGAATTTGTTTCAAGAGGGATCTCATGATGAAATAAATCTTCTCTGTATGCTTTCACTCTGAATAGGACCAAGCAAGGCAGTCTTGATATTTTTTCAGAGTTGGGCATAGGACTATTTTTCTTCTTTACTTAAATTTCTACACAACCAAATCTTCCTTGGTTTGTCATTTTTTCCCAATTCATGCTCTTCCACATCCCTTGAGGTAGACATGCTTCTATTTATGATGCAATCAACATTGTTAAAATTTGACTCAAGTGCAACAAGAACTCTAGGAATGGCATTTGTTTTCAATTGGATGATATCATTTCCAAACAAAGTCTCTCTTCCTTCAGTCATGCATACCATTGGCTCCCAATCAATATTCTGATTTGAAAACTCACCTTGGTTTTTCAAGAACCTTAGCACTTGAGAATCATCATCAAACACCTGCCAATGATTGATGTTGTCGGGGATAGTTGGCCTACTCAACACTTCAACATTGTACTCATAATAAGGTGAAACTGTGAAAACTTCAAATCTTAACCCCAATATCGCCAACTTGTTAGCGAAACATTGAGACCTCTATCATGATACACAATGTTAAAGGAATCAAACATTTCAATTAGATCCCAAACTGCATGCTTATACTATTTCATACGCTGATTTTTCATAGCATACAGATTTTCTTATTTGTTTGACAACTAGCTTTGAGTTTCCTTTTGCAACAATATCTTTCACTCCATACTTCCATGCAATTCTTAACCCCAAAAACAATTCCTCATACTCAACAACGTTGTTAGTGCATTCAAAATTAAGTTTGAAGGAAAAAACAAACTCTTCCAAACTAGGAGAAAGCAGAACTATACCAGCACCATTTCCAAATTTGGAGCAAGCTCCATAAAATAGCAAGGTCCAAGGAGAACCTACCATATCAAGGCACTTTGATCTATCCATCTTGTGTTCTTTTCCATCAGCAAAACCAATGAAATTCTCAGCATCTACATTAGCAAACAACACTTTATAGGAAGCATTATTGGGATCTTCAATTAGGTGCAACATCTTCTTTTCACCATAAAGTTTGACAAGGCTTCCCTCAATGGGAATGGTGGAAAAAGACATATCCATCTGAATGCTTCCACCAACACTTGCAGCCCATTTTCTTGACAAAAGCATACCTCATTTGGCGGGCGGCATCAATAATTACAACATCCAGCTTCAAATTCTTACCCGGATAGGTCAGTAAGTTGTGCTACCAAACCCTTCACACAACCAACCACCGGCACTTCCCTTGAATCTGTGGTAGTACACTTTCCATAGGCAGCTGTCACTTTGATATCCAACTCATTCATGACTTCTAGAGGCATGACATTACATGATGCAC
Organism: Taxus wallichiana var. yunnanensis; assembly: GCA_018340775.1. Taxonomy (NCBI): domain Eukaryota; kingdom Viridiplantae; phylum Streptophyta; class Pinopsida; order Cupressales; family Taxaceae; genus Taxus; species Taxus wallichiana. The sequence goes on from CM031234.1 coordinate 541,875,476, forward strand.
TGGAATCAAACATACAATTGTGAAGTAGCCTATCTTTTATGAACAAAGTTGTGAAGAATGGATCAACATTCAACTGGGAATCAACCAAAGATGTCTCCAAATATACCTCGTGGTTTCTCTCTAAGAACTTCAACTTTGCTGGTTGTGTTTCAAGGTCAGCAATGATTTAAGGAGGAGTCTCAACAACATTTACATTTCTACTTGGGGTGATCTTCTCTTCCTTTAACCCCAAGTACTCAAATGCTCTCTTCTTATGCTCAGGAATTCTAAGCAACTCAATGATTGGAACTCTAACTTTAATTTGGCTCAATACATGGGCTATGTCATAGGGAACACTCTTTGAAAAAATAGTCTCGGAAGGAGACAAGAAGATTCATCAGATGGCAAAGGATTCTTGGAATCTTGGGCATGAGGAGGACTGTAATTTTGTTGGGACAACAAAACTTCTCGACAAGTGCTTCTCTCCTAGGAGCTTATTTTGGAATGCTTGTGAGCAAGGGTGTTTTAAGTTTGGCTTGAGGCCCACTTCCTTAACAACTTTACTTCTAGTGTTATAGTCTTTCTCTTGAGCTACAAAAAATTCATCAACAATTCTCTATCTTCTTCTAAAGGGATATCACCATCATAATTATTAATCATCAAAGCTCTTAAGTATTCAAAGTAATTGTTAGGAAATTTAAAAGCTTTCACTACATCAAATTTGAAAGCATGAAGGGGGAGAAAAACTTGTACCCATTTGATGAAATCCCTAAAGGTAACAGCAATCCTAGCACTTATTACTTCAGGTAGATGTTGATCCTCTTTGTGAACTTGAAGAACAACCCACCATGCAAATATCATCATCGAGTTCCATCCTCATTATCAGCTTCATCAACCTATTGGTCCACTTCACATGGAGGATGAGGAAGAAAACATCTATCACACTAATCCATATCAAGAACCTCTTCAATTGTCACAACCCTAGCAGCTAAGGGATCGTAACACTCTTCCTTCACGTGCTTGAGGATGTCTATTTATAGACCCCGTAGGTCCTTTCCCTTTATCATCTGCCATTTGATCACCCCTGTAGACACCAAATTTGTGTCTTACGACCCCTTGTGACCCGCATCTCATCTCGCAACTTAACCTCATCACCTAAACCTTACACAATTATTTATTAATTACCTTGTAATTGATAAATCCACATCACCTTACCTGCCACCTCATTTTGCCACCTCATCATGACCTAGCCCTAACCCTAAACTAACCTAATTAAGACTTATGGCTTGGTCTAGACTCACATCCATAACTAATGCCTCCTTACTCGCACCCAAAACCGACCTTCTAGCCACTTGACCAAGCCCGCAACTGATCTCTCGGGAGAAAAGCAGGGAAGGTGGGTTATTTTACTAAAAATAGCCTACTTTTTCCTTACCGATGCCGGTTCCTACTCGACCGCCGTCGCTTACGCAATCGCCATCGGTTCCTCGTAAATGGGCTCCCAAACCAAAAACAAAGGATCAAAATTTGATTTTTGGATCAAGATCAAAGGATTTCTCGGATCAACAGAGATCATTGGGAGCGAGGAACAGAGTCCAGATCTTCACTTGACCGAGTAGAGACAAGTGGAGATATCGAAGCGTTGCCATAGCAGAAAGGAGATCAACTTGCATCTTTGTCAAAACCAAGAAGTCACATCTTGCATGTCCTCTCGTTATAACATTTCTTATGCTCTTTGAATCACAAATCCTCCTAAATCCATTTCTGAATCCACTACCCAACGTGCCATTGCATCTAACTGTCATTCTTTTACCTCTCATCATCTCATTTCCTAATATCATCCATAAACCAGCCTTACAAACAACACAACTACCCCATAGAGTGACCAACCTACAGATCCTAGAACCCACCGGTCTCATTATCGATGAACCGACATCGGTTATCGATGAATGCCATCGGTTCCTCCGATCAAAAACAAAAACTAGCCTTTCCCTACCCAGGTTCAACGAAGCAACTTAATTGATATTTTACTGAGCTCTTTTGTGTTAATTCATATTAGCAGGGAAACTGACCACCTTCGAAAGGAAGTTTTATATTTCCTGGGCCCAAGGCAGTTTCCTCATTTATTGTCTAATCAAAATCTTGTGGTCTTGTGTTCTTATTTGCAGGTAGTCCTTCCAAGACAAAAAGGAGTTCTTCGCAGTCATCTTGATCTTTCTCTATGGTATGCGCACACCATCTCGACATTCTAATGTATTCCTCCTAGTCCCTAACCTTATCTGCTTCTAGTGAACGTAGATTAAGTAATGTCGTACACGTGGGGTGATATCCACGGTATTGACAGAAATTAATCTTACATTCACTGCACAACACATACCGAATCACTTCACAATTAACACAACACTCAAACATCCCCCTTTTTCCGCGGTATTCCTCCGCCTGATTGAGGTAACCTTATAAGCCAAAACAACTTGACATTTCCCTAAGTCTCTTGTTTAGGATTCGACATCATTCTACGTCTAAAGGCATAAGCCCATGATAATTAAAATTAACCCTAGGGTTAATCTCTGGATTTGTGTGTGCATCTTGCTTGTTTTTAGTTCTGTTTTCTTTCTCATACTCTGTCTTCTGTGATCAATAATTGGACACGTATACTAAACGTTGTTAAAAATCAAATTAGCAGCCTTTTATATCTTGTTAACCTGCATTCTTTCTTACACTCGACATCGGTTACCTGACCGACGTCGGCTATAGTATAACCGACATCGGATACTAGACCGATATCGGTTACTGTCTTTTACAACCCCTGACAAACCAACAACCTACCAATTTTACCAGTCTGAGTTTGTTTCTATTCCTGACAAATTGAAACCCTACTGTGAACACCTGTCCATGGTTGTTATCACTTGAAAGCAAGCCACCGCCATGGTTTCACATGCTTGCTCTGTTTCTTTACCTGAATCACCCCCTTCACATTCTGTGGGGAATCCTACAGACACCAGTGAGATCCCTCAAATTCCTGTAGGAGACAAGGACTTTGCCAAGTTTCTGGATGCTAATTCTAGCGCTGTACAATACTATTTGTCTCATACCCCTGACCGTACGCCTGATGGTCAGCTCCTTGTGGGTATGCCTATTAGTATAGCTGCTCATTTAGCTCCCACTCTGCCTGATAACACCGCCTTGCTTCCTGCATCTCTAGCCCCGTCTCCCAATCCGACAGCTTCAGAGGTTCATACGACTCAGATTGGCTTTTCTTTGGCTAATCTTGGACCCCACATATCATTACCACCGACTGCCCCTACCTCATCTCTCTTGCAGACTACTCCATTCATGACTTGCTCTCTGCCACCTATCCACACGAGCTTTCCTTCTCAAGCTCCGCCTACCTTCTCATTCCCATACACGTATCCAATAACCTCAACACCTTATATGGGACATCCCTATTCTGTCGCCTCAACATATTCATCCTCCATACCTTATCAACACTTAACTCCACCATTGTCCAGTGGAGGCCCTTGGCCCAATTTTCCTCCGTTTGCCACAACCGCATCATCATCTCATCCAACCACAGATTTCATCAAACAAATGATGGACAAAATGCAAAATCTGGAGGCTTCTGTGTCGGGAAGTCGTAGCGCCTTGACATACGAGAAAGTTTTTCGGGAGCCCATTCACCCTTCTTGTCCCCCTTCATTCATATCCTCCTCAATGGGAGTTGCTTGAAATTTACTCGTTTTAATGGTAAAGAGGATCCTCAATAACACTTGCGATCATTTAGACATGCTTGTTATTTGATTGCCCATGATGATGCCTTGTTACTCAAGCACCTTTCCCATGTCCTTATCGGGACCTTGGAGTGGTATGCATGCTTTAACCCAAAGACTCAATCTTCTCTTTTAACCAACTAGCCCAATCTTTCTTGGATCACTTCTCCATTAACATTGCTAAGAAAGTATCCATCACCGACCTTTATGCCATCCGATTCCAAGACGAATCTATCGCAGATTTCGTTGGACGATGGCGTGGCCTTATCAACCAACTTACATATGCCTTGCCTCAGTGAACTTATCAAACTTTTCACACGGGCATGTGCTAAGCACATTTCTCCTACTCTTCAAATTCAAACTTTCCACACATTTGATGAGGCCTTTACCATGGCTCTAAACTAGAAATTCGAGCCTTAGAAGAAAAGAAATTACGGTTGCGTAACAAAAACCCCAATTTCCGAACTCCTGATTCTACCAATAAACCAAATACCACCACTCCTCACGCGTCCACTTCTTGAAATAAAAAGGAGCTGTCCACGTGGTGATGGTTAAATCGCAAACACCGTCTAATGCCCCACCAAAACCACCTATAAGTACAAAGCCGAGCCCATCAACTACACTCCCTTGGGAGAAACATATGGTGTGATATTGGAAAAATTGCTCAAAGCAGGAGCCATTACATTACCTCCTGTTAAACCTCATTCCGGGTTTGATTCCACTCGCGCCATACCTTCCCAGTACAAAGAAAATGACTTCAGAACTTCCACCGCGTGAAGGGACACGGTCATGAGAAGCGTAAGATGTTGAAAAACATAGTGCAGAAATGGTTGACGAGGGATATAACCCTTGATAATCCTAATGCCCTTGCCAACCGAAATTTGAAAATCTTCAACAAACCATTCCCGAATCACTCTCCCAACAAGAATAAAACCAGGGATATCTTAGCCGAAGAGAGTGTTCATGAGATCCATGCATCTTTGATACCCGGCCTAAAGCCTCTATCAAGAAAATTTTGAATCAAGCCTCTTCACTTACACAGGGCCCGAACCTCCTTTACCACCATCAAACAAAAGCGAAATCATTCCTTTACCCATAAAGGAGTTAACGCCTGAACTCCTCTTCCCATCGATGAGTCTCGCTTATACCACATCCCTACGAGGATTGCGAACGGATGTTATCTAACCTATCTATTTCCCGATTTCCCCTTCTACCCTCTTCACGCACAAGAGGGAGATGCGCCACTCCTTTTGACATCCTTAGGCGAGGAATCTCTTGCATCGACATCACCAAATTCTTTAACCATGACAGATCCTCTCGAACATGCCCTCTTACCTATTAGTTCGTCATCACCTAAATCTTTTCAACGACCGGTTGACCTCTTGACATCTATTGATACAATTGCCTCATTTACCCCCTGTATCACGCCCACAGTGGACTGGAATCACAACCCACCTTTCTTCCGTACCAAATTTACAATTCAAGCCTGAAGACTGTCATTCTCCAGAGGATAGACAAATCCTATGGGAACGTTTGAGTACGCCATATTCTACTCAAATGCAAATGACCGATCCTGAGAACTCCACCATATACCCGAAGTGTTTACAGAAGCTTAAAATGCCCATGTTCTCACCTTCACCCCCCTCACCTCTACCAAATGCCTCGTCCACTTCTATTAACTTAGCCAAATCTTCCCCTACGCTTGGGACCTTACCCATACCCAGTCTAACACACCCGCCTAAGCGACTAGATTTGTCCAAGAATAAAGCCGCCCCGCCACCTAGGAGACACACTCAACCCGTGCCTCTATCACAATCAAAACCATCATCGTCATACCTACCTTCCATATTAGGACCTCATCCTTCCACCTTGCACCAATATATCATACCTCCTGCGTTTTCTTCAAAACGATCTACGCCTTCTGCACCCATACAGGGATCAAAGGGTATATCAACATTATCACCCCACGTATCCTGTCCACCCATCAACCCTAAACAAACTCCATCATCAAAGGATTTATTTTCTGTCACTCCCCTTTCTCCGTGGTTGTTTCCCGCTACCATGTCATCTGTAGCCTCATCATCTAACCAGCCGAACGTAGCTCCTGCGCCAAAGAAACCACGTTTAGTGAAAAACACATATCAACACCCCTCGGTTAAACCACCACCCATACAAACTAACCACGCCCAAACATTACCAAAACCCGCGCAATCAATACCCTCATCCTCTTCTGATTTTGACCCACTCAAAGGATCTTACACCAAAATCCTTGCTATGTTAGTAGATAATGCGACCATTTCCCTACCCCCACTTAGACCTTATGACCCGTCTAAACCTCGACCTATAGGTTATGATGAGTCTAAGATCTGCACTTATCACCGCACACCAGGACATGATGTGGAGGGATGCAAAGCTTTAAAAACCATCCTTCGTCGTCACTCTCCCCCAGATAGAAAGGTTAAGAAAGACAACTTACGAAGGGAGAGACCTTTAGCTTCAATTCCCTCTCCTATACCATCTATCCCCGCCTCACCACGATCTATCATTATTACAACCCCACCTCTTGAAGACCATAATTTATCCCAACCATCTTCCTCATCTCAGGTTTACGAGATTAATATGATTAGTGTTGCTACTCGAGCGCAGAAAAACAATGAGAAAGCGAAAGTAAGCACACCTGCGCCCTCTCCTTCTCCGTCCAGCATCCCGATTGCACCACCACCCAAAGTGGTTATTCGTGGACCTGCTTACCCCGTCTCTAATGGAGCCGCCCATCGAGCCATGATTAAACAGCTTCACCAATCACCCGTAAAAATGACACTATATGATCTCATTCAGACTTCTGAATCTCATCGACAAGCTCTCGTTGAAATTCTTCAAGGGATCGAGGTCTTACCTAATGAAACCCTGCCCGTTGCCTCCATTCTAACACCCAATCACGTTGCCTCTCTCACCAAACAACCCACCGCCTAACCACTACGTCTCTATACCACAAGCTGCTTGCAGTTAGTTTCTCTGAAGATGAAATTTTCAATTTTGGTACAGAAGATCCTGACCCTGCCCTGTTCATCTCAGCTTACGTCTGGGACATTCGTGTACGTCGTGTTATGATTGACGGGGGTGCTAGCCTAAACATCATCTCTTCAAAAGCTTTTCAACAAATGAATATCCCTTCTAGCTACATGTGTGCCAACCCCATCATGTTGCATGTCATTCAATGACGCTTTATTACCTCTACCTTAGGCACCATGATCCTCAACATTCGGTAGGACCACGTACTTTACCCGAACTCTTCTATGTCCTTGAGGGAGAGTTCCAATATAATATATTGCTTTGGGTCGTCCTTGGATCCGGGCCATGGGATGCGTTCCCTCAACATTACATAGATGCATAAAATTTGAGTACGAGGGGAAGTCCTACACCGTAAAAGCTGATCCTCCCCCCTTTAAAACCTGCAATATGTTATACCGCCCTAACGATGTGCTTATACCAATCAAGACACCCATACATTCAACCCAACCATCCTCTTTAAATGTACCTCAACCATCCACCTCAACCGCGCCTACGCCTTCAACTGATGAAACCACCGTCGCAAAAACCACTTCCCTTCCCGCAGCTAACATCCCAACCTCCGACCCCTTAGTCGATGTTTTTCAACGCCTTACGCTGGGGGAGTACCGCCTATATAACGTTAGTTCTTTCCCTACCCCACAGGAGTACGGACAATTACATGCACATCCCACCTACAACCGTCGCGTGGGGGAAGTAATCTCCTACGGACCACCTCACTGCCGCACTAACCTAACGTATGGGGGTGTCGACGCATCTTCCGTTGCCCCTGAGCCTCCTCTTGGTGTGGTTCCTTTCCAGTCCGATTTTCAATACCTTACCAATCGTCGCTTTGCCCTCACCTTCTTGACTCGCTGTGCTTGGAAAGGCTTTGGTTTTGGTCTTTATGAGCAAGGCCGACATACGCTCATCCCCATCACCACACGCAAACATAATGATCGCAGTGGTCTCGGTTTTCCTGAAACACCTACACAGGAGACACCTCGTGTCAGCTGTATTCTGGAAGAAGATGACGTCACCCCTACCAAACCATCATCACCCACTTTGCCATCATCACCCACAGAATCTATAGACCCTGAATCTATCCCTCCTAAATTTTTTTTTTCATAAATGCTATCTTCATAGGTCCTCTCACTTATCAACGCGATAATGAGGACCCATCTTCTCTTCCCCTTCTGTATCCAGACATGATCGAAGAGGATTCGCCTTTGATTAATGTTGTTGAGTGTCAGGATGACGACTCCATCCTCACTTACCTTGGCGCGGATGATTCTTATATTCAACGAGCCTTACCATCTGAAACCCAAACCATGCTGAACGAATCTACTATAGAAATCAACATCCACACGGAGGAGGATCCTCACATTGTGAAGATCGGACAATCCCTTAACGCATCAGAACAAGTCGCCTTTACTACTTTCCTCCGTGCTCGCAACCAAGCTTTCGCTTGGTCCTACGCTGACATGCCAGGAATTGATCCTACCATTGCCATCCATAACATCACTCTAAACCCCGATTCCAAACCAGTCAAACAAAAACTGAGAAAAATGCATCCACGCATTGCCCTCTTGGTCAAAGAAGAGCTTCAACGACTTCTTTCTATTTCCTTCATCTTGCCTATTGACTATCCTCAATGGATTTCTAACATCGCACTGTCATCTACTAAAGCGGCGGGGGACTTCGGATATGCATAAATTTCCAGGATCTTAACCTCGCTTGCCCTAAGGATGACTTCCCCTACCTAGCATTGACCAACTTGTTGATCTCACTTTGCGAGCCATGAGATGCTCTCTCTCATGGATGGCTTTTCAGGATACAACCAAATTTTGGTTGCCCCTGCCGATCAACACAAAACTACCTTCATAACTCCTTGGGGAACCTTCTGTTACCGTGTAATGCCATTTGGCCTTAAGAATGCTGGTGTGACCTATCAACGGGCTATGACCTACATTTTTCATGACATTATGCACACTATCCTTGAAGATTACGTCGACGATCTTCTTGGCAAGTCTAAACATCGCAGTGAACATCTCGATGTTTTAACCATTATTTTTGACCGCCTACTACAATATTCTGTCCGTCTTCAACCAAAGAAATGTGTCTTTGGTGTCCTTTCAGGAAAGCTTCTTGGTTTTATCGTCTCTTTGCATGGCATCGAGGTCGATCCATCTAAAGTCAAAGCTATCATAGAAATGCCCCCACCTACCAATCTCAAACAATTGCGTAGCTTACAAGGTAAGTTACAATCTATCCGACGTTTCATCTCCCAACTCTCGGATCGATGTCAACCTTTCCATCACCTCGTTAAAAGGACATTGAGTTTAAATGGAGTGAAGAGTGCCACCAAGCCTTTGAAGCTCTCAAAACTTATCTCTTGCAGCCACCCGTGCTTATCCCACCTCAAGACGCCCGCCCTTTCTACCTTTACCTTTCTCGCCACCGACCACGCCGTAGGGGCCATGCTTGCACATCATGACTCGAAAATCGAGAACAAGCCGTTTATTATATAAGTCGTACTTTGGTGGATTATGAGACTAGGTATACACATGTAGAAAAGTTGTGCCTAGCCCTATCATTCGTGGCTACCAAGCTCCGACACTACCTTCTGAATCACAAAACTTTCGTCATCACCAACACAGACCCCATCCATTACATGTATGCCAAACCTCATCTAAACCAACGCATCGCCCGATGGCTCATGCTCCTCGCCGACCTCGACCTTGAGTTCGTCCACCAGAAATCAATCAAAGGACAAACCATCGCAGACCAACTTGCGGAAGCCCCTTTACCTGGGGAACAATTTACCAATTTTATATTCCCCGACGAACTCATCGCCACTCTTTCACTCGGGGAAGAGTCGTATCAAATGACCCTCTTCTTCGATGGATCTAAATGCCAACGCGGTGGAGGAGCTGGTGTTGTTCTCATTCCTCTTGACGCCGAGCCTATGCCTCTTTCATTCCGACTTGATTTCCCTTGCACTAATAATACAGCGGAATACGAGGCCCTTGTTCTGGGTCTCCAGGTTGCGCTGCACTTAGGTATCAAATCTATCAATATTTTTGGTGACTCTCAATTGGTAGTCAATCAAGTTATGGGCATCTACCAATGCAAAAATGAGGAACTTCAAAAATACAAACACTACGTGGATTCGCTTCTAGCCTTATTTACTCACTATTCTATCCAAACCATTCCACGCTCCACTAACAAATTTGTGGATACTATGGCTTGCTTAGCCTCGCAAATTCCAGCTTCATCAACTGACTCTGAATTATTCGTCATGGTCCAACAACTCTTTGCCCCATCTTATTCAGCCCCGGTTGTTTGTACGATAAATACTGTGTCTGCTAACTCGCAGGATACTTGGTATCACCAATTCCATGACTACCTTACAACCTCTGTTCTCCCTTCTGACCTTACTAGTACTGGTAAACGTGCTTTTCTTAAACGTGTTTCTCGTTATGTAGTTATGGGGGGACTCCTTTATAAACGTGGCTTTGATGGCATCCTCCTTCGATGTCTCACCGGTGCGGAGATCACCCATACCATCCAACAAGTCCATGACGGTATTTGTGGTGGACATTTTAGTGGCCTTGCCGTGGCCAAACGAATCCTTCGCCTCGGTTATTATTGGCCTACTCTCAATAACGACTGCTACGAATATGTTAAGCGTTGTGTTATGTGTCAACAACATGCTAACCTTCAACATACTCCTAGCCATCCGCTGCAGGTCGCACGAGATCTTTGGCCTTTCTCACAATGGGGTTTAGACCTTATAGGTGAGATTCACCCATCCTCTTCACAACGTCACCGATGGATAATCACAGCCACCGAATATTACACAAAATGGGTGGAGGCTATTCCACTCATTTCAACTAAAAAGGAAAAAATTGTCGAATTCATTAACCATCACATTATCTGTCGTTTTGGTATTCCTCATCGCCTAATAACAGATAATGGTAAATCTTTTAAAAACAAGTTGTTACAAGACCTTTGTGACAACTTTGGTATCAAACTTAGTTTCTCATCGCCTTACTATCCGCAGGCCAATGGTCAGGCTGAATCTTCTAATAAAACCCTAACCAAAATCCTCATGAAAGTTGTCAATGAATCTGGAAGAAATTGGCACGATCACATTCCCTTTGCCCTTTGGGCTTATCGTACTAGCATTCGTACCTCTACTAATGCCACACCTTTTTCTTTGGTATATGGTACCGAGGCTGTTTTGCCTCTCGAAATACAAATACCCTCCCTTAGAATATCTCTTCAGGATATTCTCACCAACGATGATTTCCGCCAAGAGCGGTTAGCCCAATTGGAGCTTCTTGACGAACGTCGTCTTACAGCTCTTGATCACCTTCAAATCTATCAAAAACGCATCAAACGTGCTTATGATAAGCGACTTCATGAGCGTACCTTTAAGGTTGGTGATCTTGTCCTCAAAGAGAATCAACATGTCACCAAACTAGAAAAGAGAAAACGTGGAAAATTTGCTCCCAATTGGATTGGGCCTTACATAATCACTCACACCTATGGATCAGGCGCTTATCATTTAGCTTCGCTTAATGGTAATCCTGAGCCTGAACCCCTTAATGCCTTGCATCTTCAACCATTCTCTTTGTTGAATTTAGTGTTATATCACTTCTTATCTACCCGCCGCTCGTCCCGAGCTCACATACCACCACATGCACTTCGCTTCCTACACCTCATAATAAAAATCAAGCTCACATAGTTTGATTCTCACCTCACCTAAACGATGCCTTCCCTTTTTAGTCTAGTCCATGACTTCAAAATTTTAAAATAAGCCGTATTCTTATGGGATTTTCTTGAGTCAAACTTCCTAGCAAACTAGATGCTTCATGCCAAAAGAACATCTAGCTATCTAAATTATATATAGACTGTTCCTCAAGGACAGCTATATGCCAAATTATTGCTTCTGCTATTCTATATAGATGCTCCCCCCCGAAGGACAATGCTATGCACTAAAATCATATCTCGCTACTATAAATAGACTACTCCTCGAAGGACAAACTATACATCAACCTTTATTATCAAGCTTCTCGCATTGATCACTTCGTGAAGACCTCAAGAATAGCACAATCAATATCCCTTGTAGACTTCCCGCATCGATCAGTCTATATTCAGTAAAATAAAGGCCTCATTCAAAAGAACTTTTTGGGTCATGGACTTGTCTATTTAGGGTAGGTTCTCTTTCGTCAGAACACTCACTTTGTAATAAATTCTCTGTACCTCAGCTATATCATCCACCTCACCTCACCATTTGTTTCAACTCAAGGGACGTAACGTACACCCGATATATTGTGATCATACAACTCTTTTCACCTATGGACTTCTCGTCTATGCACGGTACCTAGGGCTTCAAGCTCGTTCTACGTTTGGTGGTTTGTTTAGCTCTTTTCACCTACGGAGCACTCTTTCCGCTTTGCCTCGCATCTAGGATTGTGTGTTGATCTTAATCAGGACATGGTTCCCTACCACTTGGGTAGGCTAACTTTCGCTTCCCTTATACCTTTTACAACATCACCAATTCATTACCGACACCAACAACCTTACCTTACCAATATTAATATCAATATTCTTACCAACCAACCAATTGCCTAACCATACCAAATTGCCTAAATTCACCTCTCCCTGGTCCTAAGGGAGAACTACATCGGTCTGAGGCCCTTCCTTGCTTTGTGCAATGGGCTATGTAGGCAGCACTTAGGAGACATGGGGTCTCCCAAGGTTAGCTCGACCATCCCCTACCATAACCTATCATGTGTTGTGTTTTTCCTTAAAAATATAAGTATCTTCACGTATTTATATTGATAACACTCACCTCTGCAAGCAACCACTCAGCCTGACCTAAGGCCACAACAAACCAATTGGCCCAACCCAAGGCTACAACAAACCAATCAGGCCCGACCCAATGCCGTAACCAACTCATTTGGCCCAACCCAAGGCCACAACCAACCCATTTGGCCCGACCCAGGCCACAACAACCCATTTGCCCGACCCAAGGCCAGTAACCAACTCATTTGGCCCAACCCAAGGCCACAACCAACCCATTTGGCCCGACCCAAGGCCGTAACCAACTCATTTGGCCCGACCCAAGGCCGCAACCAACTCATTTGGCCCGACCCAAGGCCGTAACCAACTCATTTGGCCCGACCCAAGGCTGCAACCAACCCATTTGGCCCGACCCAAGGCCGCACCCAACCATTTGGCCCGACCTAAGGCCGCACCCATTAAATACCTCGCCCAACATCAACACAATACAATTTTATCCACCCATCATGTAGCTTTTTGTTCAATCGAGCTCACCTGTTCGTGTTTTAGCATGATTAGGGTCCTTGACTTGATCTGTCGACCAACTTTGCCTAGACTTAGACCGTGACGTTTATCTCAACCAAACCAACCATTTGTACTGCCAAACACGCCTAAACGTTCCTCGTACCTTTACCTTACATTATATACCCCGAGCTACTTCCTATGCCTTGGATACCAGGATTATATCACCCTTGTTTGGATAAACTATCGACCTTTGCCTATGCACTGCTGGTTTGCTCGTCAAATCATGTACCCTAGTCGTACTATTGCATTTTACCATGCGTCTGCTTCCTTGGACCTACCCCACCATCTTACCATCCCCTCTACCCCATTTACCCTTTATCAACCCTATCCCTGATTTCCCGTTCACTCAATCTGTGATAGATTTGAGGGGGATTACCTATACCCTTAACAGGGGAAACCACTTCATATTATTGTCCGTGCAGCTTTACAAAACAAGCTACACGACAATAAGGGGCTAATGTAGACACCAAATTTGTGTCTTACGACCCCTTGTGACCCGCATCTCATCTCGCAACTTAACCTCATCACCTAAACCTTACACAATTATTTATTAATTACCTTGTAATTGATAAATCCACATCACCTTACCTGCCACCTCATTTTGCCACCTCATCATGACCTAGCCCTAACCCTAAACTAACCTAATTAAGACTTATGACTTGGTCTAGACTCACATCCATAACTAATGCCTCCTTACTCGCACCCAAAACCAACCTTCTAGCCACTTGACCAAGCCCGCAACTGATCTCTCGGGAGAAAAGCAGGGAAGGTGGGCTATTTTACTAAAAATAGCCTACTTTTTCCTTACCAATGCCGGTTCCTACTCGACCGCCGTCGGTTCCCTGTAAATGGGCTCCCCAAACCAAAAACAAAGGATCGGAATTTGATTTTTGGATCAAGATCAAAGGATTTCTGGATCAACAGAGATCATTGGGAGCGAGGAACAGAGTCCGAGATCTTCACTTGACCGAGCGAGAGACAAGTGGAGATATCGAAGCGTTTGCAGCAAAGGAGATCAACTTGCATCTTTGTCAAAACCAGTAAGTCACATCTTGCATGTCCTCTGTTATAACATTTCTTATGCTCTTTGAATCACAGTCCTCCTAAATCCGTTTCTGAATCCACTACCCAACGTGCCATTGCATCTAACTGTCATTCTTTTACCTCTCATCATCTCATTTCCTAATATCATCCATAAACCAGCCTTACAAACAACACAACTACCCCATAGAGCGACCAACCTACAGATCCTAGAACCCACCGGTATCGGTTATCGATGAATCGGCATCGGTTATCGATAACCGCCATCGGTTCCTCGATCAAAAATAGAAAACTATCCTTTCCCTACCCGGTTCAACGAAGCAACTTAATTGATATTTTACGAGTCTTTTGTGTTAATTCATATTAGCAGAAACCGACCACCTTTGAAAGGAAGTTTTATATTTCTTGGCCCAAGGCGCTTTCTCATTTATTGTCTAATCAAAATCTTGTGGTCTTGTGTTCTTATTTGCAGTAGTCCTTCCAAGACAAAAGGAGTTCTTCGCAGCCACCTGATCTTTCTCTACGATGACGTGCACACCATCTCGACATTCTACAGTATTCCTCCTAGTCCCTAACCTTATCTGTTTTCTAAAAGGAACGAAACATCCCAAGTGAAACACACCCCAGGATGATTGAAAAATCTATCTTCTGCTTCTTGCCTAGCCGACCTTGTGAAGTCTCGCCCAATTCCTTTCTCAGCTCTTGCCAACTTGTATGCGATTTCTTTGACAGCCCCTACCAAAGTTTTCACAACCTCTTCTAAGTCAACACCTTTGCTAGCTTGAGGTTGTTCAGGGTTTATCAATTTTGCACCATCTCTCTTGAGATGTTTCCCAATTGCTTTGATTTTGTTCTCAATTTGAAGTGCCATGGAGAAATCTTGTCTTAGATTGGTTGGGTTCTTGTCTCTTAGGTAATAGGCTACCTTCTTATCAAATGCATCTGCATATTTGATTAAACAAGATTCATCACAAGGCCTCAGATTAACTGGTAGCCTTCTCAAAGTTTTTTTAAACCTTGTGTTGAAGTCATGGACTGATTCATTAGGGTTCTTCTTGATATTCTCAAACTCAGATAAAAGAAATCTAGGATCATTCCTATCACCATATTGTAACCTAAATGCATTTTTCATTTGAGTCCATGAATCAATAGAATTATCGGTAGAGACTTGTACCAATCCTAGCATCTTCTTATAGTGTATGAATAAACAACTTAATATACACATCTTAAAACTCTATCTCAAAATCTTCCATCATATTATCAAAAACTTTGAGATGCCGATCACTAGTAATAGCATTGTTACCACAATTTTGGCAACCTATTTCGACATCTTGTGGGACAAGATTTGGGTAACCATCCATTCCACTAAAATTTATAATACCAAAGGCGTTAACAATAAATGGAGGTCTCGGCTGATCCATATTGTTTGGTGGAGGTGATCTTGGAGGTGAAACAAGATGATGAGGAGTGAAAGGTCTTTGGGGAATGGGAATGAAATCTTCAAAATAGATCTCTCTTAAGGGCACTCCTTGATGATCTCTAGAAAATTTAGAAAATATAGGAGCAGATTTAGGAGCAAGCCTTTCAAATGCACAAGAAGGTCCCTCACCGACAGGAATTCAAATCAGCAATAGGATTATTTGAATCGGATCCACTTGAAGAAGAATTGTAGTCCTCAATAACAAGCCGCTCACTTTCAAACTCAACAATAGGGATCTCCTTTCTTATAGTCAAGTCTCCAACAATCTTCCACACATTTCTCCCCTCAAGCTCGAGTTTATTAAATCAGTAAACAACTTCTTAGCGAGAATCTTTGATGAAGAGATATCTTCTTCCTTCTAGTTTTGAAGATTCGAGCAACAATTTATAAATGACAGAAAGGTAAGACAACTGGTATTTTCAAGATCAAATCAGCATGGAGTCACCACTAAGGAATTTCACCTTATTTGTGCAAGAATGCACTAAAATAATCACAAATGCTTGCTAGCAATGAAAAACTTCGCAAAGCCTCTTAAATCAAACCTTCTTCTTCTTAGATAAATCAATCATAATGCAACTAAAGTGTATAAACTACTAGGAAATGAAAGAGAGCAGACAGAGCCTGAAAATTTTACTTAAAACTTGCAGATCTGAAGCATAAAATGATATTTTAACAATGTAGCAGCTCAAATAATTGAATACACAAATTCTCAAATTCTTCAAACACTTCAAAAAAACCAAGAAATTCCAAGAAGTCCCTAGCAACGACGCCACTCGTGTTGGTGTCCAAATTTGTTCTCCTTTTCAATCCGAGCAACACCATAGATATGTCATGGAGCTTAAGGATATATTAGACCATGTTGCATGTCATTGGTAGCCAGGGATATGATCTAGCCGACACTCGGGTTTGTGGAGAAATGGATAATACTCCAATAGGACTTGATCTTGTCCTAGCTGTTTTAGGTCAGTGCCTTAACTGAACCAAGGTAAGAGGACCTATTTTGTAACCTTATAATGGTGAAGGAGGTGAAGATGTCCTTCTCTTTGCTTGAAATTCTATGATGGAGACCTTGATGAAAACATGATCAACACCCCAAATCTGAACTCTCACAAGTTGTCACTTCTCAAAACATGGGTATGTTCTCAAAACAAGGGAAATGTTAATAGAGACATTCAAATCCTAATCTGTTATGCATATTTTTACAAATGGACTTTGATATTTTGTGGGTATAAAAATTCAAATTAGGAATAGTACATGACAGGATATTTATTGTTTAGATGATTTTTGGTGGGGATTGATAAGACAAACGATAGATTAGATCTTTGACAATCTCTACAATACTTGAACATCTATTAGAAGAAATGCCTCGGATAATCGTAATGTTCTTTCAACCGTAAGAGGCATAAATGGAAGCCTAGGCAAAGCACTCTTCACACAATCTTTGAGAATTCACCACAAAAGCTTGAAGTAAAAACTCAATTAAACACAAAAATCCATGATCAAACCATGCCTAAGGTACCCCCAAAGGCTTACAAGAAATATCTATAGTCAAGGAAGGTAAAGTGATTTTAAATTTGTTTATCTCCTTATCAGATGAAGGCTCTTCTGAATATGAGATTGCAAATTTCACTAAACTATCAACCGAAATGGAGATCCCTGTGACTTCTAAAGACTTTCAATGCAAGATTGAGATAAGAACAATAAAATTTATTTGCAGGCATTTAAAATTGATAACAGACATCATATTTCCCACAGGGAAGAGTTACATGAACAATCTTAGAGCTGTGTGATGGCTATACACTTGTAACCAACTCACATACATGAATTTTCCAACACATGAGACATTAACCTAGTTCTTTGGCATATTTTCTCAGAAAATGAGTTTTTTCTCAAAATTTTCTCGTGATTTTTAACTCCATCCTTTTAAATTATCCAAAATGCACTATATACCCTATGCCACATTAGAGTCTTCTTTCCATAAGAAAAAAATATGCCATGGGATCAAGTTTGTTACAACAAAACCTCATGATTCAATGAAAATGCCATCAAACAAAAAAACACTCGCAAGCTGCTAGGTGTGTCGAAAAAGATTAAATCATTACAAATATCTGGATCATTATCCATCTTGGAGGCACTTTTTTTATCATTGAGGCATGAAAACACCTTTGAATCATCATTTTCACCTTTTTACCTTTTCAAATTACCTCTGCAACTTTTAATTTTTTCATTTCACGTTCTTTCTTGGGCTTGAGAAAAAATGATTTCAAAAACACCATAGATTGAAGAATTAAGTCATAAAAATGATGTCAATGTTCTCAGAAGGCCACGGTGACACAAAATCATCTAAGATTTGATGAAATTTGATGGATAAATCATGATTCCAAGCTTCCTGGATCTCCCATGGCGGCAAAAAAATGGATGCACAAGAACTATCGATCTCATCCACCTTTAATATTAGCCCTCCATGTGGAAGATGCAATAAAAAAATAAGCTCAATATTACCTTTTAAACTTTGGATAAGGCGGAAACGTGTCAAAAAATGATTGGATAGGGCCCATGCCTTTAAAAAATGCATTTGTGACCTTTTGAAAATTTGGAAAATTTTGCCACCTTTCCCCGCTTTGCCTCTGGACTCGCCACGTGTGAAAATGTGGGTCCCATTGAAACCGTGGACCAATTCTATCAATTTTTCCACTTTTGTAGAAAAAGGAAAATTTTCCACAAAATCTCCATGAGCTTGGGTGCTGGATCTCTTCCTCGCCATGTGGTGCTCTCCAATTCAACTCGGGGCCAATTCTCCTATTCTCGCTTTCAAACCTTCCCGTAAAATTTAAAAAATTTAAAACTTACCATGGGCCCGCGCTCTTCCTTTGACTTCTTAGAATGTACCATGTGTCCACCATGGGTAGGCTATGGAGGCACGCTTACCATTTAAACTTTAGCTCCTTTTTCCAAAAACGTAAAATTTTACTTTGTCCCCCAAAGCTCCATGATCCCGCACAAGCTTCAAACTTACACCTAGTCGGGGGCATGCACAAAATTTTGATTTTAAAACATTTTACCAAATTTGTAAAATTTTCAAAGTAGCTCCCGAGGCCTGAACCTCCACCTCCTCATACAAATTTATTGCAAGTGACAATGCGGACCATTTTTTAATTTTGAGATTTTTGCCTCCAAAGGCAAAAAATCTCAAAACTCTCAAAACCCCGCTTATCCATTTTTCATATTCCTGGACATGTGTCATTTTCTGACTTGTAGCGGAGCTTCGGCCCAAAATTTGATTTTTTACCATTTGAAGTTAAAAACTTCAAAGTCATTGCAAAAAACTCGCTGCCCCATCCTATCCTTTCTTGGACACGTGTCCACTAGGGATTGGCCGAGGGCCTTCGGGCCAAAAATTCACTTTATCACTTTGAGCCATAAAACATCAAAATTCTCCAAGTCCCTCCACCATCCGCATGCCCTCAGACCAAAATATGTGCCACATGTCCTCTCCCTATTCACTTGTGGGCCTTCGGGACAAAATTTGTCTTTGAAAATTTTGTAAAATGAAATCAAAATTTCCTAAGGAAAGTCCACCACCCACCAATCCACTAGCCAATCAAAACATGCCACGTAGGTACTTCTTACAGAAGGCAAAGCCACAGATCAAAATTTTCCTTTTTGTAAAAATTTCAAAAAATGATAAGTTAGAAATATTTCCGAACACCTCTTGGCCAATAGAAACCGCAACGTTACCATTAACTTCCGATGATGAATTTGACGGGTAATTGACACCCGTATGACTGTCAAAACGTGAAAAATTTAAAGGATGCCCTAGAAATCAAATTTTTCAACAAGGATTGAAAATGTTTTGATTTTAAATAATCTAAAGCATGATTTGACATTATTTTCAACCTTAGGATTGGGAATTTAACTCGTATAATTCAGATTTGATCAATCCTAATTTTTACATGATTTGGCAAAGGGAAAATGACACAGCCTGAAAATTGGAAAAACCTAGGGCACAAATAAGAGCACACATGGATTTTTCTTTTAAACCAGGGAAAAATAACAAGTTTATGGGAATTTTTGAAGCATTTCAACCAGGGGGAGAAATTTTAGGTCACCAATTTGAGAAATAAAAATTTCTGAGCAAAATTGGACATGAAAAATTATGGCACACTATGCGAAGCTCGAAATGGCACCAACACTCCTAACTCCAAATATTTTGGAACTTATGGCTCGACTGGAGGTTAGATGAAACTTTTGCCTAAATATTAAGGTGGGTTGGCATCGAGGTGGAGGAAAACTTGACACTTAGCCTTTTTAGGCTAAAAGGCATGTGTAAAATCCCGCTTTGAAAGCTCCGCATCCAATCGACGTCAACACATGGCCGAGGAAGCGCACTGGTGGACCCGCAGAGGAGTTTTTGGCACTTAGCCCTTTTGGGAAAAAAAATCTAAGGTCAAATTTCAGCCCGAAATTCCACAAAGGAAAAGAAGTTGCTTAAGGCCTGTAACTAATCAAAATATGCCACGTGTCAACATCAGTGGTGGGGATTTCAGAGGTGGAAGACCATGGAAAAATTTTCCCTTACGGGCAAAAAGGGTAGAATGTGATTTTTGACCCACCGACCAATCAGAAGATGCCACATGTCCTCAGATCGGTGGGGCCATGGAGGAATTTTGGAAATTTTTCCAATTTCACAAAAAGGAGAAAAAGGTCAAATTTTGGCCCACAGACCTGATTTTTGCCATAATTTTGCCCTATTTTGCACTAAATCTTCAAAGGGCCATATCTTTCGATCCAAAGCTCAAATTTTCGTGATCTTGATATCATTGGAAAGATGTTGAAATTATCTACACGATGGAAAATTCAATTTTGATTTTTGATGGAGTTTTATGGGAGAAAAATGGGAAAACATCTCTGGCACAAAAACGTTACGAGAAACGCACCCCAACCACCAAAATCAATGAAGTATGGGCCTCTTTCTTTCTCTGTGAAGAAATGTACGATGAAGTATGGGATTTTTCATGGAAACCCATCATTTTTTAGGCCAATTAAATAGATCTTGTCAGTGGTTGAAGTTTCAAATCAGTTTTGCCCACATTTTTATTTTTTTCATTCTCGCTTCTAGTGATAAAAGCGATTTGGCTCATATGTAAGGTTGTTGTCCATTCTTCTTCTTTGCCTCTCCCTTATTTTCTTCCTCGGGGTAAAAATGGAGTTTAAAACTCCTCTCCTACTCTGTAATGGAATTTTTTCCTCTTACCCATGAAATGATGCACTGTGTAAATTCTGAGCAATAAAAATGTGTTTTTATGATGCATTTGTCCATCCTTGCTCGTTTTCTTTATTGTTTTCATTATCTCTCTTTATTACGGGGTGTTTGTGCATGTTTGGATATTCATTGCAGGTTATGGAGCTATGTTCATGAAGTTTTGGAATATTTTCTATGTGAAATCCATCTTTGGTCTATGATGCACTTGTCCATCCTTTCCATTGCTCACCTCTTCTTGTTCCATGGTAGTTTTGATAGATAATCAACACTTTCCTTCTTTGGTGTATCACCGTTTTAGTGTAGGCTCTGTTTTTCCTTGTTTTCTTCCTCTCCTTATCTCCTTGGAAGTTATATTAGGTTTAGGATTAGTTTTCCTGCACTAGAATAGCTTGTGGCAGGTAGTTTAGGAAGAGGAACCAACCTTCTCTGGAGAGCTTTCCCCATTTGCAAAGGTCCCACACTTTAGGAAAGCTCAATGTTGTGTAATCACACCAAATGACATTGCCTTAGAAAAGCATATCCATAACTCATTTGGGGTCTTTGTGAATTTGTACTAACAAAGATGATCTCATCCTAACTATTTTTGTTGTGCCTTTCAACCAAGGTAAGAGAACCTATTTTTGTAACCTCTTTTTAGTGAATAATGCTGGTAAATCCTTCTTTTACACAAATTTTATGAGGAAGACGCGTTGAAAAAAATATGATCAACACACCAAATCGACTCTCACAAGTTACCACTTCCGCATATGGAGTTATTTTCACACAAGGCTAAGGTTATAAAGGGATTTTGGAATCCTGATATGTTCTCGCATACTTTAGCAAATGGATTTTGTTCTTTTGTGGATATACAGGGCAAAAAAAGGGTAGTTCAGGGTATGATTAGTTATTTGAATAATCTTTTGGTAGGAGAACAACAAGATATATTGGACTTTTTAGATCCCTAAGGAACTTCACAACAATGGAGAATTCAACAATATAAAACTTCAAAATAGTTTAAAATTCCTTCAACCAGGTCATGTGCATCAATAGAGGCCCATATTTGCACTTTTTCACACAATATTTGAGACTTTAACACAAAAGATTGAGTTAAAATGCCCTATAAAACATCAAAATCTAAGATCAATCATGCCCGAGGTATAGCCAGATGCTTATAAACAATCTTTTTCTATAGATGAAAGAAAAGTGATTTTAAATCGTTTATTTAATTCCTAGATGAAAGATATTTTGGAAAATGAAATTGCAGATGCCACTAAACTATCACAAGGATTGAGATCTATGTGATTCAAAGATATTTTGATACAAAGCGTAATATGAACAAGAAAAACTACTTGTAGACATTATGAAAGTGAAATAAACTGAAAATTGCTAGAGATTTAACACAAATTAACTCAAATTTTATGAGATTCATTAGCAGGGAGAGTTATTTCAAACAATCTCGTAGCTTTTTGATGGCTATACACTTGCAACCAACTCAACATGAATGAAAATATAACACGAAGAAGTTAACTTGGTTTCTCGAAAAGTTTTCTCAAAGGATGAGCTTCTCACAAAATTTTCTCATGAAAATAAAATCTCAACCTTTTGCACTTCTAAAACATGCATTATATATCATTTGTTTACATCTCAACCTTCTATCCCAAGCAAAGAATATGCCAAGCATAATTTTTGTTGCAAAATTTCTCCATGATTCACGAAGTGGGACATTTAATAGAAAAACATTTGAAGGATGCCAGTGCCTTAAAAGGTGAATAATTACAAATATTCGCATCAAATACTTCAATAGAGGGCACGTTTTTCATCCTTAGCACATGCACTTCCCCTTTACCTTCATCATTTCACCTTTTCCCTTTCCAAATTTTCCTCTGCAACTTTTGGATTTGGATTTTCACATTTTTACATGAGCCAGAGAAAAAATCCTCTTCAAATATACCTCAGATCTATAAATTGAACCATGAAATCGATTCCATTGATCTTTGTAGACCCAAACGACATGATTTTGCCAAACATTCTATGAAAATTTATGCAAAAATCACATCTCCAAACATTCTAGAGCTCAAATGGTGGCAAAATCAAATGTAATGTATAGTTGCCATTGTTTTTCTTTTAAATTTTAATCTGAGCCCCCCACATGGAACAAAATGATTTGAAACAAGCTTGGGGCCACTTTTACAACATTTTAAATAGAACTTGGCCACGTGGAGAAATTTGATTAGACACGGGCTTAAAGACATCTTTTATCATTTTAAAACCTTTCAGGAAAAATTAAAAATTTGATATTTTTCCCCACCCCTCTGGGCCTGACAAGTGTCCCCATGTGGGTCCCAGTGGAATCGTAGCTTGATTTTGCTAGTTTACCTCTTTTTTTGGAAAAAGGAAAATTTCCATATTTTCTCCACAGCTTTACCCTTCCGCCTTTAGCTTCTAATGTGGGTCCCAACGAACCCATGCTCCATTTCTTTACTTCATACTCATTTTTCCAAAAAGGAAAAATTTCCATATTTTCTCCGTGGACCCGTTGTTTTGCCTTTGATCCCGCCACATGTCTTTCGTGATTCGTTGCAAGATCGTGGCTTATTTTTTACTTTATTCCCACTTCTCAAAAAAATTAAATATTTCAAAACTTACCGTGGCCCGCACTCCCCTTCTGAATTTTCCAAGGTGATGTGTCCTTCTCTGATTGGCTACGGGGCCATGCTTCAATTTACCATTTTAAATCATTTTTCCAAAAAGGCTAAGTTTTCATTTTTCCCTAGTGGCTCGTGATCCTACGCAAGCTTTCAAATACTCCTTTGTCGGGCCACACTTTCTTTTATAACTTTAACCCTTTTTAGAAAAAAGGCTAAAGTTTCAAACTCTCTCGCGACCCACCGATCCGCCTTGCCCTTTTGAACAAAATTTATACTAACTCCTTGGCAAGTGGCTATGCTTATTTTTTAGAACTTAAACAATTTTCCAAAAATAAAAAAATTCCAACTTGCCTCTCAAGGCCCGCACTTCACCCTTCGATCTCTCATAAAGCATACATTAAATTTTTCATTTATCAGCCGCACTTAAATTTTTCACTTTACACATTTTCATATTTAAAGCAAAAGTCTCATTTTCTTCTAGCGACCTACCGCCCATACTTGACCTTTTAAAACAAAAATTAGACCAAGGCATTAAATCACTTTAGTGGGCTTGCGGCCCTTTCCAAAAATTTATCCCTTTCAACCCTAAAGGCCAAATTTCACAAACAACACTTTGTGTAGCTCGGCTTCCTCAAAATGCCAAGCGTCCTTTTCTCGATTGGGGCCGAGGGATTTTGGTTCCTTCCTTCATTTTAATAATTTTCACCAAAAAGGCAAAAAACCTCTAAGTCCACCACCAATCCACATCCGCTCTGCTCCCAATCCTGCCATGTGTCCTCTCCTGATTAGCTATGGGCCTAAGCTTCAATTTTTTCACTTTACAATTTTATAAAGCCAAAAAATTTCAAAGTATCCCACCAATTTGAAATTCTACCATTTAGCTATTCAAAATTGACATGTGCCCTCTTTTAATTTGTTGTAGGCCTTTTTCTTTGCATTTTAACTCTTTTTCCAAAATTCCTTAGAGCAAAAAAATACCCACCTTTCCACAACTAATTAAAAATGGACAAGTATACACCATCGCCCATGCAACTTTTGACTTTTTCAACATTTGATTTATCAGGGCCATGGCGAAAAAAATTGGCATTTTCTCAAACTTAGTCAAAATGATAAATTCACAATGCAAACCCACCGAGCGGCAACTAGTAAAAAGATTCCATGTAGGCACCCAAAGAACGAATTAGAGATGAGCAGAGCTATGGAACTAGATTTGCCTTTTTGCCAAAAATCCAAAAAGTGATATTTTAAAACATTCATCTACCATCCCTTGACCAATTAGAAGATTCCACGTATCTACCAAATGATCAGGGATAATTTGACGGGTAAAAGATGCCCACAAATCGCAAAAAACACAAAAATTACTAGTGATGCCCTAAATCCAATTTTTTTCGCTAAGGATGGAATGTTTTTGAAATAAAACCAAGTGAAACATGTTTCCAAGCATTTTCCGACCATGGGGATGCATTTTCAAAGGCATACAAGTATAAATCAATCATTTTCAAATTTCCACGATTAGAAAAAATGGAAAAAATGGCAAAGCCCGTAGATTTGAAAAATTAGGGCACAAAACAGGGAAAGCTTGGAGAATTCTTTAAAATAGGGCATAACAAATAACTTGCAAGAAAATCAAGGCATTAAAATGGAGGTAAAACCTTCGATCACCCATTTAAGATTTAGAAAACATTTTTGAAAACACAGAGTGAAGGAAAATTGGGGAAAAATGGTGTGAGATCAAAATTGACACCAACATCAGCTCCTACTTGGGGATGGGCACTCCCAACAAGTGCCAAAAGAACAAAAATAGACCAACTGCCAAAAATAAGACCCATTGGGTAGCGGAGTCATCTTGTAGAGTAGAAAAACCAGAACCAAATTCTAAAAATGAATCAAGAAACCAAGAAACCAGTCACCAAGGTTCGAACGGAAAAATAAAAAAAATACAGAAAGAGACCAAAGAAATATACACTATACAAAATGGTGCTCACCTTGATTCTAGGAAATCAATCAAGCTAATGTTTCAAATGCCTACCATTAACATGCAATTCAAACAATTCCCCATCCAAGTCTTTCAAGAAGAAGGTGTGTTCACCAATTCAAATGTCAATGGAATAAGGGCCCATCCACAATGCATCAAACTTACCATGCTTTCCCTTATCCTCATGCTTGCTATCCCACAACAGCACCAAATATCCAACATTGAAAGCTCTTGGAGTGACCTTCTTGTCAAACAACTTCTTCAACTTTTCTCTGAACTTTACATGCCTTTGGTGGGATGCCCTTCTTTCTTCATCTAGCTCAACAATCTAATTGATTCGAGCTTCATATGGATTGAATTCTTGATCTTCAAGTTGTTGAAAAAACTGAAATGAAGATAATTGCAAATGAAGGGGCAACAGAGCTTGTGTTCCATATACCAACTCAAATGGGATTTTACCAGTAGCTCTTTTGGCAGTGATCCTATTAGCCCAAACAACAAATTTTAGTTGCTCACCCCACTTCTTCTTGTTCAGCTCCAAGGTTCTTCTAAAGATCTTCAATAAGTTTTTTTTGCTGGACTCGCTTTGTCCATTTCCTTGGGGTTGAATCGAAGCATATGTTAGATTGATTCCATACTCCTTGCACATTGCCACCAAAGGCTTAACTCTGGAAGCTCATGGCATTATCAACAACAATTTTGACTGGCACTCCAAATCTGCAGATGATATGATTCAAGATGAAGTCCATGAAAACTTGGTGTGTTGCTTTCTTAGTGGGGTTTCCTCCACCCACTTAGTGAAATAATTAGTGGCTACAAGAATCCACTTATGGCCAGCACTAGAAGGGTCTGAAATCTCACCAATGAAGTCCATTCCCCATTGTTTGAAAGGAGCTTCAATTGATATAGGCTGCAAAGGAAGGGATCCTGAAGCTTTCATTCTTCCAGAAAAATGCTGGCAACTTTCACATCTTCTTACCAATAGAGTTGTATCTTTGAAGAGAGTTGGCCACCAATAACTAGCCCTCAAGATCTTGTGTGCTGTAACTCTTCCAGAAAAATGTCCCCCACAAACTCCTCCATGGAGATCTGTAATTATCTTTGGGGCTTCATCTTCAATTATGCATCTCAAGAGCACTCCCTCCGGGTTCTTCCAAGCTAACCCAAAATCAGTTATGACATACTTTTGAGAGGCCAACTTAAGAGCTCTTTTTTTATTTTTATTCAAATGATCAGGGCAGCATAGATGTCTGAGATAAAAGATTATATCTTTGTACCACTCATAACTTACCAAATTTTCAAGCACATGCACCCTTTCTTCTTCTACTTCATTCACTTCAATGGTTTGCAAGTTGCTCTCAGCCATAAGCTTAGCTAGACCCAAACCTCTTACCAACTTTGTGGTTTGGATGTCCATGTCATATTCCTGCAACTTGTTCACCCATCTAGCATCTTTTTCTTGACACCTCCATCTCTGATAAGATATCTTTTACCATGGTGTGAGGAACATAAGCAAAAACTTTAGAGCTCAAGATGTAAGGTCTGAAAACCTTTGTTTCTTTCACCAAGGAAAATGCTTGCTTTTCCATAATGGTGCACTTTAACTTAGTTTCTTGGAATGCCTTACGAAAAAGGAAATTGGTCTCTCACCTTCTTCATCATCCTTCTACAACAAAACAGATGCAATGGTGTTTTCTGAGGAAAAAGAGAACATTTGAAAAGGATTCTTGTAATTTGGAGCTGCTAAAACAGGGGCATGCTTTAATGCTTCTTTGATTCCATCAAAATCATGAATATTAGCCTCTTCCCATTTAATAACTTGGTCCTTCTTTAACATGCAAGTAATGGGGAGAGTCAACTCAACAAAGTTAGGCACAAACCTTCTAATGAAATTGATCTTCCCAAAAAGGATTGATGCCCTTCTTTTTCCTTGGAATTGGATCCTTGCTGATTTCCTCTACCCTCTCGGGGTCAATCATGACACCATCCTTTGATACAATATGACCAAGAAGCTTGGCCTTTTGCACTCCAAAATGGAACTTCTTTGGATTCAAAGAGATACCAAATTCTCTACATCTTATCAACATCTTTTCCAAGTGTTGCAAGTGATCACTTCTCTTCCTAGAAAACACATTTACATCATCTTGATAAACAACAATGAATTCATTAATGTAACTAGAAAAATAAACATCCATTGCTCTTTGAAAGGTTGCTCCAAAGCATTCATTAAACCAAAGGGAATTCTGACATAAAATATGTGCCCCAAGGGGTGGTAAAGGTGGTCTTAATTCTTTCTGATTCTTTCACAATAACTTGATTGTAGCCAAAGAAACCATCCAAGGTAGAAAGAAACTCAGATCCAATCACTAATTGCAACATGTTTTCCATGTTTGGAAAAGGATAATTATCTTTCATTGATGCTCTGTTCAGATTTCTAAAATCTACACATAGCCTGATATCACCATTCTTTTTTCTAACTGGCACTAGGTTTGCAACCCAAGAAGAATACCTTGTTGGCTGAATGATCCCTCCATCTCTTCGCTTCTTCAATTTATCTTGAATTTTCATGGAGAGGAGTGGATTAATCAGCCTCTTCATTTGTCTGAATGGTTTGGCATTGGATTCTAAAGGAATTTCATGTTGAAACAAGTCCTCTCTGTATGCTTTCAGCTCTGAATAAGACCAAGCCAAACAGTCCTGATACTTCTTCAACAATTGAATGTAGGACTATTTTTCTTCCTTACCGAGATTGCTTCCCAAACATATCTTCCTTGGTCTCTCCTTCATGCCAAGGTCATGCTCTTCAAAATACCTTGAGGTTGTTATATGTCTATTAATAATGTGATCAACATTATCAAAGTTTGATTCAAGAGCAACCAACCCTCTAGGAATGGTATTTGTTTTTAATTGATGATGTATTTGAAAAACATATTTTCTTTTCCTTCATTGCACATACCATTGGCTCCCAATCAATACATTGATTAGTAAACTCCCATTTTTTCTACATAAATCTTTTGACCTCGAGCATCATCATCAAACAATTGCGATTTTTAACATTGTCAGGGACAGATGGCCTTGTTAGTACCTCAACATTATATTCAAAATTGGGAGACATTGAACCAATCTCAAATTTGGATCCCAATACTGCAAGATGGTCTGCAATAGTATTGAACTTCCTATCATGATGAACAATATTAAATGATTCAAACATCTCAATCAAATCCCAAGTTGCATGCTTGTATTGTTTCATTCTCTGATTTTTAGTAGCATACAATTTTCTGATTTGTTTGACAATCAATTCTAAATCTCCTTTGAAAATGATATCCTTAATATAATACTTCCATGTAATTCTCAAACCTAACAACAATGCTTCATACTCAACAATGTTATTAGTACACTCAAAGTTAAGTTTGAAAGAAAAAACAAACTCTTCCAAGCTTGGAGAAATCAAAACTACACCAACACCATTTCCAAATTTGGAACAAGCCCCATCAAATAACAAGGTCCAAGGAGAACCAACTTGTTCAAGGCACTTACATTGATCCATTTTGTTCTCCTTACCATCAGCAAATCCAACAAAATTATCAGCATCAACAATAATATACAACACTTCATAAGATGAATTTTTGGGATCTTCAATGAGGTGAAACATCTTATTTTCTCCATACAACTTGAAAAATCTGCCCTCAATTAGAATGGTGGCATAAGACATATCCATTTGGACACTTCCACCGATACTTGGAACCCACTTTCTAGATAACAACATACCCCATTTGGCTGGGCAATCAACAATGACAACATCAAGTTGTAAGTTCTTACCTGGGTATGCTGCAAGTTGTACCACCAATCCCTTTACACATCTAACAAATGGGACCTATATAGAGTCCATGGTAGTACATCTTCCATATGCTACTGTCACTTTGATATCTAACTCATTCATGACTTCAAGAGGCATGACATTGCATGATGCACCAGAATCAAACATACAATTGTGAAGTAGTTTGTCCTTAATGATCAAAGTTGTGAAGAATGGATCAACATTTAATTGAGACTCAACTAAAGATGTTCCCAAGTAAACTTTAGGTGCTTCTCCAAGATCTTCCAATGCTGGTGGTGTTTCTAGGTCTGTAATGGTTGGAGGAGGAGTTTCTAAAATGTTTACATTTCTACCTGGGGTACTCTTCTCTTCTTTCAATCCTAAGTACTCAAATGCTCTCTTCTTATGCTCAAGAATCCTAAGCAGCTCAACAATTGGGACACTAATCTTGATTTGAACCAGAACTTGGGTAATATCATATGGAACACTCTTTGGCAAGGCAACATTGGAAAGGAGATTAGCAAACTCATTAGATGACATGGGATTCTTGGCAGTTTGGGCATGAGGACTATAATTTTTTCTTGGGACAGCAAGGCCTTTGGTAGATGTATCTCTCCTAGGAGCTTCTTTACAAATACTTGGAAGCAATGGAGTTTTAGGTTTGGCTTGAGGCCTACTCCTTTAATAACTTTACTCCTAGTGTTATAATATTTTTCTTGAGTAAAAACAATGTTAATCAACAACTCGCCTATCTTCCTCTCGAGGGGATTCCTCCATCATAATTCTTTATCATTAAAGCTCTTAAGTATTCAAAGTCATTATTAGGTATTTCAAAAGCTTGTCTGCATCTATTTCAAGTATGAGGAGGAAGAAGTGGTACTCATGGATACAATCCCAAAAAGTAGCAGTAGTTCAAGCACTTATCACTTTAGTTGAAGTTGCTCCTTATTGTGATATTGTAGAGAAGCCAATTATACAAACATCATAATTACTACCATCATCATTATCAGCTTCATCAACTTGTTGATCTGCTTCACATGGAGGATGGGGCAGAAAACATCTATCACACCAATCAATCTCACTAGCCTCTTCATTAGCAAAGTAACCATGACAAGTTAGAGGGTCGACACCAATCTATTTTCACGTGTTTGAGGTTTTCTATTTCCCCCTCCCATAGGTCCTTTACCTCTATCATCTGATCTCTGATCACCCCTAGGATGATTTCCAAATCATCATGATTTTGTGCCTTTTGCTGACCTTGTGAACTCTTCCCAATTCCCTTCTTTGCCCTAGCTAACTTGTAAGAGATTTCCTTGACAGCCCCTGCCAAAGTTTTCACAACTTCCTCAAGATCCACACTCTTACTTTCTTGAGATTTTTCTGGGTTAATCATGTTTACACCTTCCCTCTTAGGAGGTTTTCCAATAGATTTGATGTTTTTCTCAATCTATAATGCCATGGTAAAGGCCTGCCTTAAATTGCCAGGGTGCTTATCCCTCAAGTAGTATGCAACCTTCTTGTCAAATGCATTAGCATATTTTACAAGACAAGATTCATCACATGGCCTCAAATTCATAGGAAATATTCTCAATGTATTATTAAATATAGTGTTTAAATCATGCACTGATTCATTGGGATTCTTCTTAATATTATCAAATTCTGACAAAAGAAACCTAGGGTCTGTTTTGTCACCATACTATAATCTAAATGCATTCTTTATTTCTATCCAAGAATCAATAGAATTATCAGGCAAAGACTTATACCAGTCCCTTGCATCCTCCTCTAATGTATGAATAAACAGTTTGATATACACATCTTCATACTCAATCTCAAAGTCCTCCATCATGTTAACAAAAATTTTAGGTGTTGATCACCAGTTATAGCATTGTTACCTTGAAACTTAGGTAATATATTCCTTACATCTTGAGGGACAACATTTGGATAACCATCCATTCCTCTAAATTTTATAGGCCCAAAGGTGTTAATAACAAATGAAGGTCTGGGTGGAGGCTGAGCCATATTGTTTTGTGGAGGTGACCTTAGAGGAGAAACAAATTGATGAGGAGTGATGGGTCTTTGGGGTATAGGGATACAATATTCAAAATGAATGCCCTCTAAAGGCTCTCTTTCTTGATAAACACTACCAAATTTGGAAATTACAGTGCAGATTGTGAAGAAAAATTTTCAAAAATAAATGACAACCCCTCACCGGATGGAAAATTTAGATATGTAAGAGGACTACCCAATTCGATTCACTTGAGGGTGAATTGCAGTCCTCAATGAAAGGCTGATCAATTTTAAGTTCAATAGTGGGGATCTCTTTCCTTGAGCTCTGATCTCCAACAACTTTCCAAACTCTTCTTCCCTCTAACTCTGATTTTTTCAAATCTAAAAACAACCTCCTAGCAGGGTCTTTAACAAAGAGATATCTTCTTCCTTCCAGCGTTGTAGAGATTAGCAAAAAATTTCAAATGACAGAAAGTTAAGACACTGGTACTTATCAAAATAAAATCAGCATAGAGTCGCCACTAAGGAATTTCACCCTAGTTGTGCAAATGCACGAAACTTTTTTGTCAAATGTCTTTCAAGATCTTGAAACTTACAAATCTTATCAGGTCTGATCTTCCTTCACCCAAATTTATCAATTACAATGAAAAAAAAGTGCAATAACTACTGGAAACTAGGAAAAAAGTAGACAAAACTTGAAACCTTTGCTTAAATATTACAAATCTTCATATAAAACAATACTTCAACAATGTATTTGCATGTATCATTTGTAAAAAACATTACCGTGGTTTGATATGTATCCAAATATCTCAAATATTTTTAAAAGTCCTGCAACGCACCAAGCGTGTTGGTATCCATATTTAACCTCCTTCAAAGGCCAAGAAGCATAAAAATGAACAAGACACTCGAGGTAGATAAATAATTGTGTGTCGTTTTGTAGCCGGGGAAGTAGTTTATCTGACCTTTCTAGCACTTAGGCCTTAGAGGAGTGGGTAGCACCTTAAAGGATGTGATCTCATCCTAACTATTTTTGGTTGTGCCTTTTAACCAAGCTAAGGGAACCTATTTTTGTAACCTCATTTTAGTGAATAATGCTAGTAAATCCTTCTTTTGTATAAATTTTATGAGGAAGACCTTGAAAAAATATGTTCAACACACCAAATTTGATCACACGAGTTTCACTTCCGAATATGGAGGTATTTTCACACAAGGCTAAGGTTATAAAGGGATTTTGGAATCCTGATATGTTCTGCATACTTTAGCAAATGGATTTTGTTCTTTTGTGGATATACAGGGAAAAACAAGGTAGTTCAGGGTATGATTAGTTATTTGAATAATCTTTTGGTAGGAGATCAACAAGATATATTGGACTTTTCTAGATCCCTAAGGAACTTCACAACAATGGAGAATTCAACAATATAAAACTTCAAAATAGTTTAAAAATTCCTTCAACTGTGAGATGTGCATCAATAGTTGCCCAGCATTTGCACTTTTTCACACAATATTTGAGACTTTAACACAAAAGATTGAGTTAAAAGGCCTTATAAAACATCAAAATCTAAGATCAATCATGCCCGAGGTATAGCCAGATGCTTACAAATAATCTTTGTCTATAGATGAAAGAAAAGTGATTTTAAATCGTTTCCTTAATTCCTAGATGAAAGATCTTTTGGAAAATGAAATTGCAGATGCCACTAAACTATCACAAGGATTGAGATCTATGTGATTCAAATATATTTTGATACAATATTGCAATAGGAACAAGAAAAAATACTTGCAGACATTCTGAAAGTGAAATAAACCCAAAATTACCATATATTTAACACAAATTAACTCAAATTTTATCGATTCATCAAGAGGGAGAGATTTATTTCAAACAATCTCGAGCTTATTGATGGCTATACACTTGCAACCAACTCAACATGAATGAAAATCTAACAAAGAGGAAGTTAACTTAGTTTCTCAAAGGATGAGCTTCTCACAAATTTTTCTCGTGAAAATGAAATCCTGACCTTTTGCACTTCTAAAACATGCATTATATATCATTTTTTTACATCTGAACCTTCTCTCCCAAGCAAAGAATATGCATAGCATCAAGTTTGTTGCAAAATTTCACCATGATTTGCGAGACAAGGACATTTAACAAAAAAACATTTGAAGGATGTCAGGTGCCTCAAAAAGGTGAATTACTACAAATATACAAATTAAATACTTCAATAGAGGGCACGGTTTTCATCCTTGGTGCATGCAAACCCCTTTACCTTCATCATTTCACCTTTTCCCTTTCCAAATTTTCCTCTACAACTTTTGGATCTGGATTTTCACATTTTTACATGAGCCCGAGCAAAAATCCTCTTCAAATATACCTCGATCTACAAATTAAACCATGAAATCGATTCCATTGATCTTTGTAGACCCAAACAACATGATTTTGCTAAAAATTTATGAAAATTGATGCAAAAATCACATCTCCAAACATCTTGGAGATCAAATGGTGGAAAAATCAAATGCAATGTACAATTTGCCATCGATTTTATGTTCAACGCTTAATCTGAGCCCCACGTGGAACAAAATGATTTGAAACAAGCTTGGGGCCACTTTTACAACTTTTTAAATAGAACCTGGCCACGTGGCAAAATTTGATTGGACATGGGCTTAGGAACATCTTTTATCATTTTAAAACCTTTCGGGAAAAATTAAAATTTTGATATTTTTCCCACCCCTCCAGGCTTGACATGTGTCCCCATGTGGGTCCCAGTGGAATCGCAACTCGATTATGTTATTTTACCTCTTTTTTGGAAAAAGGAAAAATTTCCATATTTTCTCCACAGCTCTTCCGTTCCACCTTTAGCTTCGATGTGGGTCCCAGTGGACCCACGCTCCATTTCTTTACTTCGTACTCATTTTTCCAAAAATGAAAAATTTCCATATTTTCTCCGCGGACCCACCGTTTCACCTCTGATCCTGCCACATGTCTTTCTGTGATTCATTATGGGATTGTGAATTTGTTTTTACTTTATTCCAACTCCTCAAAAACTTGAAGATTTCAAAACTTACCGGTGGCCCGCACTCCCCTTCTAAATTTTCCAAGGTGGCGTGTCCTTCTTTGATTGCTGGGGCCGTGCTTCAATTTACCATTTTAACTCATTTTACCAAGAAGGCTAAGTTTTCATTTTCCCCGGTAGCCCATGCTCCCACGCAAGTTTTTAAATATGCCTTTGGTTGGGGCTGCACTTTCTTTTATAACTTTAACCCTTTTTAGGAAAAAAGTTAAAAGTTTCAAACTCTCTCAGTGACCCACCGATCCACCTTGCCTTTTTGAAAAAAATTATACTAACTCCTTGGCGTAATGTGCTTATTTTTAGAACTTAAACCATTTTTCCAAAAAGAAAAATTCCAACTTGCCTCCAAAGGCCTCGCACCTCCACCCTTGATCTCTCACAAAGCATACTTTAACTTTTTTCATTTATCTAGGCCACGCTTAAATTTTTCACTTTACATAATTTCATATTTAAAGCAAAAAGTCTCATTTTCCTCCAACGACCTTCTAACCCGTACTTGATCTTTTAAAACAAAAATTAGACTAAGACATTAACTCACTTTTGTGGGCTTGTGGCGCTTTCCAACTATTTAACCCTTTTAACCCTAAAGGCCAAATTTTACAAACAACCCCGCTACTACGCTTCCTCAAAATGCTACGTGTCCTTTTCTGATTGGCTATGGGATTTTAGTTCCTTCCTTCATTTTAATAATTTTCACCAAAAATGGAAAAATCCTCTAAGTCCACTCGCCGATCTCGCATCCCCTCTTCTCTCGAATCCCGCCACGTGTCCTCTCTTAATTGGGTCAGGCCTAAGCTTCAATTTTTTCACTTTACAACTTTATAAAGCCAAAAATATTCAAAGTATCCCCAATCTAAAATTCTACCCTTTTATTATTTAAACCCGACACGTGTCCTCTTCGATTTGCTACGGGCCTTAGGAATTTTCTTTAAATTTTAACTATTTTTCCAAAATGCCTTAGAGCACAAAAAAGACCCACCTTTCCACAACCAATAAAAAATGGACACGTATACACCATCGGGGCAAAAAGTAAGAATTTTCTCCACGCCCATGCAACTTTTGACTTTTTCAACATTTGATTTATCAGTGGCTGCATGGAAAAACATTGGCATTTTCTCAAACTTAGCCAAAAATGATAAATTCACAATGTAAACCCACCAAGTAGAAACCAGATAAAGATGCCATGTAGGCACCCAAAGAACCAATTAGAGATGAGCAGAGCTATGGAACCAGATTTTCCTTTTTGCCTAAAAGCCAAAAAGTGATAAGTTAAAACATTCATCCACCGTCCCTCGACCAATTATAAGATTCCACGTATCTTTCAAATGCTGAGGTATAATTTGATGGGTAAAAGACCCCACAAACCATCAAAAACATAGAAATTACCAAAGATGCCCTAAATCAATTTTTTTGCTAAGAATGGATTTTTTTGAAATATAACCAAGTGAAACATGTTTCCAAGCATTTTTGACCATGGGAATGGATTTTCAAAGGCATACAAGTATAAATTAATCATTTTCAAATTTCCACGATCGAGAAAAATGGAAAAAATGGCAAAGCCCGTGAATTTGAAAAATTAGGGCACAAAACAAGGCAAGCTTGGAGACTTCTTAAAAATAGGGAATAACAAATAACTTACAAGAAAATCAAGGCATTCAAATGGCAATAAAACTTTCAGATCACCCATTCAAGATTTAGAAAATGTTTTTGAAAATACAGAGTGAAGGAAAATTAGGGCAAAATGGTGTAACATCAAAATGGACACCAAAGAGTCCCTATGGAGGAAGACCCGATGGCTGCCCATATTATGAGGTTTCCATTCCCGAGAAGATTCTTGGATGCTTATGAAGAAAATTTTATCATGAAAACTTCCAATGAAATCCAAAACAACTTCATGGAGGAAGAAGAAGAATAGAAAAAGATAGAATCACCATTCGAAACTCCATTTGGCTTGAGTCATAGCCCATAGGGGGAATAATATATTCAATAAAGGAAGATCCTTTCTACATAATGGATGATCCAATGCTCTCCAAAGACTCCACTAATGATGAATAAGATGAACAATTCAATGTAAGCATGGATGATCTCTTTTCAAGTTTTTATCTTTCAATTAATGATGAAATGGAGAGATGTGAAGAAGTGCAAGAAAGTCACCCAACATCATGGTCTGAAGATGATGAATTCAAGATGGTCATAAATAATCTTCCCTCCTATTTTGATTCTTCAAGTGATGTAGAAATTTTACATGAAGAAATGGAGGAAGTCAAAGAATCAAACTCTCTTCCCAATGCAATCATGAATGATCAAATGGAAGAAGCCCACTCTCTTTTCAAATTCAAGGAGAATGAACAATTTAAACACAACCTCTACTCACTCGGGAGAAAAATCATCATCATGGTGAAAACAAATCCTTTCATCTTTCACCTGAGCAAGAAGATTCAATAATGGATGGTCAAGATGTAGCTGAAAATTATTCTCATACTGCTTCCCTAACATAGTTCTCTACTTCTTACAAAGAATAATATGATATGGATTTTGATCTTGAAGGATTTTCCTTCCCACGAAGTTGGGAAATATTCTCCTTTTCATTAGGTGTCATTAATCAAGTATGCATGTGTTTGTAATAAAGTGAATATTTGGAAACAAAAAGCATGGAAGAGGTGAACATGAATGTTTGAAATGAATCATGGGCCAATATGGATCAGATTTTTAACCATCTCCTAGAGGAACAATAATAAGATTCTTCCAATGAAGGTAAAAATAAGCCTATGGAAATTTCAGAAGAACTATTTGTACAAGATATCTTCAAGGTTGTGGAAGAAATTGAAGATCCTAAACTTAGCCTTGAACTCCTAACCTAGGCTATGGAGATACAAGACAGGTATGAATCAATTTGTGCTTCCTATTTTGGTGGACCACTTTTTGATGTTGAGATGGAGCAGTTGGATAATAATTTCATTGATGAGAATGGACATGAAAGCACGTATTTTCTTCCACATTGTGCGAAGAAGTTCATGAGTGTAAAATAAGAAAAGTTCGTGAATCTCCTTTGGACATCTCTAGTTTTGAATACAACACCTCCGCCATGGAAGAAGATAACAGTGAAAACATTGAGATGATTCACATTGAAGAAATTTGTTTAGAACATGGTGAAAATTTGCAGCAATGTTGGGAGTATATTCAAAACCAACTTGCTCCCACCATTTCGGAATGGTCCATCAATGCAAAACAAGAGTTCATATGGAAAAATATAATTAAGGGTGAAGAATGCTTACATGGCCAAACCAAAAGTTGTAATTTTGAAAATGATATCAAGATGCACTCCAAACAAATGCATATTGGCAACCATTTTTCTAGACAAAAATCAGGAATATGCATTATTCTTACCAAATGATCCAAAATCTCAAGGATGATGAAGATATCCAGCTCAATGATTTAACCTCCATGTCTGAAAATAATTGCTCAAAGAAACAAAGTGGGATGTTCAGGGAAGTTCTTGAATGGGAAGAAAATTAGTTTGTTCTCACTCCTTCCAAGTGTTTTGCTGATATAAGAGATAATTTGAAGTTGCAAATCAAAGAAGATGAATTTTTTTCATGATAGGAGAAATTTTCCCACTCTTGAAGACATGGAAGAATGATGTCACATGGTCGTAGGACGTAAAGTGGGAGCATCAAGGTACAAGAGTTTTGAGAAAGTGATGAAGTGTTCATTGGATGCAAGAACGTTCTCTATGGAGTATGAGTACTAATCAGAAACTCTTCAACTTTGGAATTATCCACGTAAATCACAAATTGAATGATGTTGTTCCACTTTCTATTAGAAACTAACACAAATAGCTAGTGAATGAGTTTTACTTGTGCTTAGAATCAACAATTACAGGAAAGGAAAGAATATAAGCTCACAAACACTAACAAATTTTATCTTGGAAACCTCCAGAGGAGGAAAAATCAGTCGGGAAGGGAAATTGCTCTTTCTTCCCACTTTTATTAGCCAATTCAAACAATAAGTATAAAAATTACAATAAGTATGAAAGAGAAGTAGATAATATCTCACACTTCCTCCCAATTACTTGCTTTCTCTGTCTCAACACTCCTTTCTTCTACAAAAGCACAATTCCAAAGACTAAGAATTTCTTGCTCACTTGATTTTATGCTTCGATGCCTATTCTCTTCTACAAACATATAATTATAGCCTTTCTCATGTCCTCCCGTGCATTGGAGAATGGGAAAGGTCATGGAGGAGAAAAGACATGAATAAAGTTTCAAATTATGAGGTTGTTCATTTCATATTTTATTTTTTTTCCAAAAGATCCAGACCACCTCCCAATGCGTACCAAAGGTCCTGGATCGCTGCCACTGGTTTGGCGGTGGTTACTCAGAACCACCGCTCTACACAAAGTGGTAGTCTTGTTACTAAAAACAATAGAACCTCTATGTATTTATTTTCCTTCTTTGTGCTGATTGATCTGATGAAGTAGAGTCATTTTGGATCCCTATGGATCACACCTCCCCTACTTAGGAGGCTTTTTTTCCCACAAAATCTTAGTGGGGGAGTGGATGAGGAAAAAATCCCTCGCTGCTTTGAGTACTACCGGGCTTGCCTTGGTGTCTTTCCTTTTAGTCTAATCTTCCAAGACTCCTGCGGACCTCTCCTAGTCTCTCTGACCTTCTACTGCAGCACTACATCCTCCTCCATTTCACCTCATGAGTCCAAGACACAATCCTCAATGGAAGGTAGCAACTGTAGTTCTTCATCTTCATCTATCATGGTGGCTCATATAGGTGCAAGTTATCACAGTTTACTACAGAGTACATCCTCATAAATGATGGTAAATCAAGTCGAAAAGCATTTTCTCCAACTGTTCCAATATGGTGAAGGGCCCATATCATAGTGGCTTGAGCTTCGTGATTGACCTTGTAGTCTCTATTTTCTCAAGTAAAGGAAAAATCTATCTCCAACATGGAGCTTATGTTCCCTCTTATGTTGATCATGCCTAGATTTGTACTTGGCTTGAGATTTCTCTAATTTGTTTCTTTGAATTTGAGATGGATTTTCTAGATCCTCTCAATGAATTTGTTTACTCTATTCACCTCTCGTATCTCATGTCTCCTTCTCATCCTTCTACCCAAATTCTATGCCTAATGGATTTGTAGGTAGATATCCCAAGCATGCTTCAAATAGTGACTTCATAGTGGATGTGTGTACTACCCGGTTATAGGAATGCTGAATGTAGGCTAAGAACTCATCCCAAGTCCTTGGGTATTTATTGTTATACCCTCTGATCAACTGTACCAAAGTCCTGTTCACCACCTCTATTTTTCCATCTATTTGTGGATGGAAAGTAGTGCTCCTCTGTAACCTGGTATCCATCTTGTCCCAAAAAGTAGTCCAAAACTTCCCCAAGAACTGGAATCCCTGTAAGAGATAATAGACTTTGGAAACCAAAATGCACCCATACATTAGCAAAGAAAAGATCTGTTGCCGCATGTGATTTAACTTTCTTTTTACATGCCATTAAAATACACATCTTACGGAATCTATCAACAACAACATCGATATAGTCATGGCCATGTTTAGAAATAGGTAATCCTCCTATAAAATCCATAGAAATTTCCTCCCACAGATGAGTAGGTACTGGAAAAGGCATATACAAACCCTCCTTTATAGTCTTAGGCTTGCTAGTATAAAAAAGTTTACATCCACATATAAATTTTAATACTTCTTCTTGCATATTGGGCCAATACACATACCTTTGCAAGTAGGCTAGGGTCTTACCAACACCAAAATGTCTCGCTACTTTCGAGGTATGTGCTTCCCTCATCAATATAATTCATTCTTATTTAGGAACACAAATATTCCCCCATTGGTATGTTCTTCCCTCATCAATCCCTATCCTTTTAGTCCTTGGGACTGAAACTTCTAAAATGTCAACCCAAAGTCTTTGTCTTAGGCATATGCCTCTCCATAAGCTTCCTTCGTGAAGGGCTCAATTTGAGAGATAGTGGCCAAACAGGAGAACCTCTCCTATTTGGGTGGCCTAGACAACATGTCTACCACCAAGTTTGTACTACCCTTCTTTAATTAGATCACCGATGGAACTATCAAGAAACCCCATCCATTTGTAGTGCCTTGCCTCGCTCCAATTTAGACTATGCTTACAAATAATGGAGAGGTTTGTGGTCAGTGTGCACAATAGTTTCTTTACCCAACAAATAATGCTTCCATTTTTTAATTTCCTGAACTAGTGCATACATTTCCTTATCATATACTGAATATCCTTTAACTCGTTGAAGACAAAGTTTTAGAATGATAGCATACGGGTTTACCTCATTGAATTAACATTGCACCCATATAATAATCACTTTGGCATCTGTCTCTAATTCAAAAAAATTGTTGTAAACTAGGAAGAGAAAGTACTAGAGCATGACTAATCTTATATTTCAATAACTCAAAGGATTTTTCTTGTTCCTTACCCCAGTCAAAACCCTTACTCTTTGTGGCCACTATGTGTAGAGGTGCTGCAATCATGGAGAATCCTAGAATGAACTTCCGCATGTACTGTACTACTCCCACAAAACTCCTAGTCTCTGTGGCTCCTATTGGTGTTGGCCAATTAGTGATGGCTTCCACCTTCTTTGGATCCACTCATAGATCTCCTCCTCTAACCATGTGCCCAAGATAGAAAAGTGACTATTTGTAAAATTCACATTTCTTCATATTACAAAGTAGTTGTTTCTCCCTGAGAACTTACAAGACTTGTTGTAAATGAGTTAGATGTTCTTCCCATGTGGCACTAAAAATCAAGATATCATCTAGATATACAATGACACATGAATATATGAAATCCCACAATACATAATTCATCAATCTCATTAATGTAGTGGGTGCATCGCATAACCTAAAAGGAATTACTAACCATTCATACAAACCCTATTTTGTCTTGAAGGAAGTGTTCCATATATCCTCCTCCTTCATTCGACTTGGTGATAACATGACTTGAGATCCAACTTCGTGAAAAATTTGGCATGGTGTAGCTGGTCCAAGAGATCATCTATGCAGGGAAGTGGATATCTATTCTTTATGGTGATATTTTTTAAAGCACGGTAGTCGATGCACATTCTACGAGAACAATCCTTCTTTGGAACCATCATAATAGGAGAACCGCATGGTGAGGTACTGGATGTATCACCCCTTGGTTTAGTAGTTTTTGGGTTGTTTCTTTACTTTAGTACTCTCAATAAAGGATTACCTATACATCTTGATGTTCGGTAGAGGGGGATTATGGCAATAGCTTAATCTCATGCTCTACTTCCCGCTTTTGGTGGTAACCCACTAGGAGCCTAAAATACTTCTGAAAAGACTGCATAATACTATTTAAATCATGCTTTCCTTGGTTAGAAATCTCTACAACTTCTAACCCATCTTGTTTATCCATCCAAAAAGTAAACAAAACTGATTATGATTTTCCCGAATAAGTCAGTTTGCTTGGTTAACACTCACCATAGTAACCCATGTCTTACGCTGGTGTGCCTGTATGTTGTAGCTGATCCCATCCTTAACCCATCTATACTAGTTTTCCCTTCTCATAAATATAGAATCCCTAACATACAAGTAAGGAATCCCGAATACAACATCAAAAGCATCAAGTGGGATAACGTCAGCTTACAAAACATCAATATACTAGGAATTTATCCCAAACTTGACCTTACATCTTATTTTTACTCTGAATTTCAACTCCCTTCTTCACCGAACCCAAAGGATAAGGGTGTGGATGCTCGTAAGTCTAAAGACCAAGATTATTTACAATTGCTTCGAAATCATGTTAGACTCGATAACCGATATCAACCAAAGAATTTACCTTAGTTCTTTTTATCGATTTTGATCTAGAATATTCTACTCATATCCTCTTCCGGCTATCCATGATGGTGGCCGTGTATCCAAGCCTTTTATCTACATCGATTCATCTTTGATTTCCACCTCCCCTTCTATTTTTACAGATGCCATGGAATTCTTTGAGTGCTTGGTTCGGTTTTTCATATGTAACTCCGGATGCAACTTCCAACATGTAGCATAAGTATGACCATTGATATCACAGTTCTTGTAAAAATTCTTGGGAGCTTTACAATGATTTAAAGTAGTGGCAACTTGTTTACCTTTCCCTTTCCACTTACCCTTGTTACTTGTTTGCCCATACTCTTTTTCTATTGATTTATTGACTGCTTTACCCTTGGCTCTACTTCTCCTTACTTCTTTTCATCATCTGTGTAGTATGCATGTACACATGCTTCATTGAGATCTTTGGGATTTGTGGAGATGAATTTTATTTAAAGGTGAGTGTGAAGTCCTCCCAAGTACTTGGTCATAATATCCTCATCCTCCAAGTCCATGTTTAACAACGTGGCTTGCCTCAAAAAATTCATAGTATAGTCCTACACACTTTGAACACTGCCTTGTCTAAAATACTACAATTTAATCATTTGGTTAGTTTTGTGGCCAATAGGATAGAAGTTAGCTCTAAGTAATTCTTTATATTCTTGCCAAGATTTCACAATAGGACACTTCTTCTTTTCACAAATGGTTAGATGGGTTTCCCACCAAACCAGAGCATGTCCCTCAATTTTGAGCCATGCAAAGGTGATCCTCTGTTCCTTAGTGACATTATGGATGCTAAAGTAGACTTCTAACTATTGTAACCATTTATC
This sequence comes from Taxus wallichiana var. yunnanensis, assembly GCA_018340775.1. NCBI lineage: Eukaryota > Viridiplantae > Streptophyta > Pinopsida > Cupressales > Taxaceae > Taxus > Taxus wallichiana. The sequence continues at coordinate 541,918,625 of CM031234.1, forward strand.
AAGAAACTCGCATCTACTTTTCCTTCAAAGATTTTAATCTCAGATTTTGTCTCAACTTTAAAAGGAGTATGACCAAATTTTACCTTTTCTCTTGTGTTTGAAGTCTCTTCTTCATGCTCTTCCCCACAATCTTCCTCCTCACGGTGGCTCTTCCCTATACCAAACTTTCCAGCTAAGCCTCGAACCAATGAGTCCATGGAGTCTTTCTTGACAAAAGTTGTCTTCTACAAATCGACAAGTTCTTCTTGCCTTCTAAACATCCTATCCATCATGGTCTCCAGCATCTCGATTCTATGGACCAAGTTCTCTTCCTCCATTTGTCCTAGAATTCTCTATTTCCACTTCTTTGTAGAAATTTATAAATCGCAAGGTAAAGCCTCTTCTCCTTTAGATCTCATCACTGTCATAAAAATTCAAGAATGAATACCTCGGTGTTGATATCACAGTTATCAAAAATCAGCCCATGCTTATTTTTGATAACTTACCTTCTTTTCCTCCTTCCTTGTGCTTCATCTCAAATTTCATGGATTTCTGGCACTCAAACTTTTCTGGGTATTGCTTCATCAGATGGGAAATTTCTTCCCCTTTCCAGAAAGGTAAAGAAGTCCTCCTAACTCCTTGTATTTTTTGAGTTATGGCTCAAAGAGTTTGCAGGGAAATTTTCCCAAAGTGGACCAGTGGGCCTAAGGGAGAATTTTTTCCAAGGAGATTTGGCGGATTGGTGGGGATGCGGAGGAAAATTTGGCACTTAGCCATTTTTTGGTTAAAAACTCAAGTTCATTTGCCACTTTACCAGCCCATGAAGGAAAAATTTGTGCCCCCAGCCAATCATGAAGCACCATGTGACGTGCCTAAGCCTGGATGACGAAGTGATGGGAAAGTTTTAGCACTTAGGCATTTTTGTCAAAATGCTCAAAGTCAAATTTTAACCCATAGGCCCAAGGAAGGAATTAAGTGCACTCATGGGGCCAAGGAGAAATTTTTAGCACTTAGATTTTTTGGGCAAAAATTTAAAGTAAAAAATTGGCTCATGGATCCAACAAAGGGAAGCGGAAGGAAAAAGGTCAAGGTTTCACTCCAATCAGAAAGTGACACATCATCAAAAGTTCAGCGGAGGTTGGAAGAAAGTTGGGAATTTCATCCTCTCTTTTCCAAAAAGATTAAGGGTGTGAAATCGCCGCATCACCGCATCGAATCGAATGTGCACGTGGCTAAACAGCTAGGCACAACCAGGCCCGAGGAGAAGATTTTGGCACTTAGCCATTTTTGGGAAAAATTCTAAGGTCAAATTTTATCCCAAATTCCTACAAGGAGAAGAAAAATTATAAGGCCCGTAACCAATCAGAGGATGCCACGTGTCAAGGAGGAGCGACGGGTGGCGTAAGGAGTTTTAAGTTTTTGGATTTTTGCTAAAATTTTTAAAGGGAAAAATAAAAGCAAATCACCGCCGACCAATCAAAAGGCACCACGTGTCTTCTCATCATTGGGGTCGAAGAAAGATAAGTTTTTTCCCTTTTTGCCAAAAAGATTTAAGGCAAGAAATGAGCCTCGCGACCCCATTAGCGGAGATCGGGCGTGCGAGAGAGAATTTCATAATTTTTTCCAAAATTACAAAAACACAGAAGGCAAGAAATGAGCTGCATTTCCACAGCCAATTAGAGTGTGCCACGTGTCCACATCAGCAGTGGAGATTTCACCAGTGGAAGACCTTGGGAAAATTTTCCCTTGTGAGCTAGGAGTAAAATGTTGTTCAGGACACACCGATGAATGAGATAGTGCCACGTGTCATTAGATTGATAGGGCGTGGAGGTTTTTGGAAAATTTTCCAAATTTGCAGAAAGGGGGAAAATGTCAAATTTCGGCCCGCCGACCTGATTTTTGACCTAAATTTGCCCTATTTTTCCTAAAACATTACAGAGGGCATATCTTTCGATTCCAAGATTAGATTTGGATGAAATCAGTTTTTTTAGAAAGATCTTGATCCCCTCTATGCATTGAAGGCATAAAAACATCATTTTTGTGGATTTCAATGGAGAAAATGCGAAAAATGTCTTTCACACATTCAATGCATATCAGATTTCTTTGAACAAGTCATTTTTACTCGAGCCACCATGATGTTCTTCTCCGAACGCTAAGGATGGAGAATCAACTCGATTTGATGGGAGAAAACCCTAGAATGTCTTCTCATGCCTTGAATCCAAGATCAGATTACTCGAAGACATCATTTTTATTCCATTTTCCATTTTTGCTTCTCCAACACGTAGGTGAAAATTCAATTTAATGTTTTAAAGCGGGCTGATTTGAAAGGGATTAATGGTGGTGGTTGAGGAAAAGATCATATTTTCTTCCCCTTCCATTTTCTCTCTCTTGCTCTAGCTATTAATGGAAAGGATTCATTCTTTGCAATGGTTAGACATTTTTCTCTCGTATCTCCCTCTCTCTCTATTCGTAGTGAGTTTGTGGAGTTTTCAAACCTTCGATATATATGTAAATGCAAATTTATGTCTTTTGGCCATTATAATGCTCTGTATCAACTCTCTAAAGCAATAAAATAAGCCTGTGGGTTATTTCCAGGTCCCTTTCTTACTTCTATTGCATTCATTCTGATCTTTTCATTTACAAATTTGGTTATTTGTACATCTGAGTTACATTATTTCTATGGTCTGTGTTTAACAAAGAGAGTGGGAGTTCATCATTCCTCGGTGCATCACCTCCATTAGCTTAGATTTCATTATTTTTGCAAACTTCTTCTTCACCTTGGTCCCTTGGAAAGATTTAGAATAGGACTTAGAATAGATCCTCTACAAATTAATGCATGCACCTGAACAGAGGGATAGGAACCAGCCTTTAATCTGGAGAGTCTTTTCCCATTTTTGCAAGTCCCACACTTGGGGAAAAGATTCAATGTTGTGCAATCACACTGGATGCCCATTATCAAACTAGAAATCTGAGAAACATCCAGGGGTGTTGTGATTCTGCACTAATAGTTTTGGCATGCCCGGTGGGACCTTAGAGGTCTTCATTTTCATTGCAACAAAGTTGATGTGTATTTTTTGCAAGTTTATTTCTTAAAAGAGCCTTGATTTACACATCTGGTGACTCCAAAAAGATAAGATCAACTGGTTTCAGCAGTCCAAGCTTGAATATTCATGAGAAGAATCCAAACAAGGTCAAGAACAAGAGAAGGATTGATTAACCATCTCCACTTGTCCCCAGAAAGAGGAGAGAGAGGAAGAAGGATTCAAATATCTCCATCTCCACCAAACAGAACTCTATCAACTCCTCCACCTAGTAGACCTTTCATCCAATCAACAAGAGTTCTCAGGCCAATTAGAATGGCACAACCAAATCCTTATGTCAAATTTACTGGCAACAAACCACTTGCTTTCAATGCACAAAATCTAGTACCAGTTGTAGCATTAAAGAGCATTCCATTTTTTACTGGAGAAAATCAGACCACTCCTGGTGACCATGTCTAGGACATTGCAAATGTCTGTACAATTCATGAGATTGCTGAAATGGATATTGTTGTCAAGTTGTTGGTATCTTCCTTAAAAGGTAAAGCCTTGCAATGGTTCAGAAGTCTTCGAGAAGGATTTATCACAAGTTGGGAAAATCTATGCATAGCCCTTCATGACCAATTTGGAGAAAAGGGGGATAACTTGTCCCTATTGGAGCAACTGACAACTATCAAGAGGGCTCCTAATGAGCAGCTAACTAACTTCAACTTCAGATTTCAAAGAACTTGGGATAGAATCCCATTGGCCGTGAGACCAGCAAAGTAGAAGGTGCTTTCCTTTACTTTCTCAAAGCTTTAAATTCTGATATTACAATGTTGATTCAATCCATGGGAGGTGTAACCTTGCCTGCAGCCTATAGTATCTCCATTAGGGCTGAGAATTGTTTAATACAGGCTGGTAAACTTGCACCTAGACCACCCATGCCTCTATATCCAGATTTAGGAAGCCCAAGTACTAGCCAAGAACCTACATTAGCTCCCATTCCCACTCCCAAAAATCAAAGTTCAAATGAAACCTCTACTTCATCTTCTAGTGCCTCAAATGAGCTGCAAGAGGTCATGAAACAATTGTAAAATTTGGGTAATGAGCTGGTTACACTTAAGAGGCAGCAAGATCAAGGTTTTAGGCCTTCTTATCAGCCTCAAGATCAACCCAATAGACCACCATTTCAGCCTAATAGGTCACCCTTCCAAGCTGCAAACTAGAATCAAGTTAGGCCTCTAGCCAATAGACCTTCCCAACCCTATAATCCTAATGTTGCGTCTACATCAAGAGCCCTAGTGCCGTAAAAAAATAATATGGTTCAAGAATATGATTGGTGTTTCCCATGAAAAAACCTCACATCCAATCTATGTGCTTCAATGGTGCTTTGAACTAAGCTTTGATGGTGACAACAATTGGTGTAGAGAGTGAAGTAAGTCAAAAATATATATTAGCAACAAGGAACTTCTCAACAAGGGGCAGCTCTAAGTGAGACCACACTTGTGAATTGGAAGGCTAAATATTTCTGTGTGATGAATCAAATACCTCCTCAAAATGTAGTAGATAATACAAGGTCCAAGAAGAGGAACATTGAAGAGGAACAACCACCAAACTTGAGTGGTTCACAACCTTCCATCACTCCACAAGGTGTTGGCAAGAAAAATGCAGCTCCAAATGTGCAAGGATAGTCCAAGCTAGCTTATAGACCAGCTCAAATACTAACTGCTGTAGCTCATGTGCAGGCCAAAGGGAAGCAAAGAGATGGTTCATTCCCATTTAATATCATTGAATAAATGAATAAGACCAATGTGAACATATCTATGTGGGAATTAATTTCTATTCCAGAAAAAAGGATCTCTTAAAGCTACCATGAAGGATTGGTCAACCTCAAATTAGCCACCTCATGTGTAAGATAAGGTAATCACTAATACAACTCAGCTGAAGGAAACCATGGAGGGCGAAAGGTAAGAATTTGAAGCCCCCACCCTTCTATGTGTCATTGATTTTTGGGAAGCATTTGGTGCACAATTGCATGATAGATTCAGGGGCAAGTAGTTCAGTGATGCCAAAGTAGATAACTGATGAATTGAGCACAAAATATGAGCCAGTACTCAAAGGAGTAGTGAAATTAGATGGGACAACAGTATCAACTATTGAATCATCAAGGAACTAAGCCTTACCTTACATGCATGCCCAAATGTAACGGTTTTACAAGATGTGTCTGTGATTGATCTTCCACCACTCTTTGCCATATGTTTGTCAAGGGATTTCACAGCTAGAATTAGAGGCTACCTATCTACTAATTGATCACATATGCTATTCAAAACAAGGTATGGGGAAAAATAAACAATCAGATCTGAGCCTATTTCCAATTTCCATATTGAACCTCACACTCCAAGCCCAATCAACACAAATTGTTCAGCTTTTGACCAAGAAGACTATCCAAGCATACATGAAGCTGACACCAAGGTTGGAGGCATTCTAGATTTGACCCTTGATGAGTGGGAAAACAAGGTGCATGATTTTGATCCCTACAAGGAGATAGAAGAATCTGAGCTAGGTGTTTATTGCTTACATGAAGAGAATCATCCTCTTCCTAGCATCACCAAGTCAGAACAAAAAGATGATAATGAGGTATGGAAACTTTTCTTTGATGGATCAAGAAGTAGACAAGGTGCTGGAGGTGGTGTAATGTTGGTTTCACCTTAAGGCATTAAGTACTATTCAACTTTCAGATTTCAGTTTGCATGCTCTAACAACACTGCTAAATATGAAGCTTTGGTTCATGGACTTCATTGGGAAAACAAGAAAATCATTAGAAATCTACAGGTCTTTGGTGATAGTGAGTTGATAGTAAATCAAGTTAAAGGGCAGCATGCTACAAATAATGATCTGCTCAAGAGTTATAAGAATAGAGTATGGGATCTAATGGAGGATTTCGAAGATTTCAACATCAACTCCATCCCTAGGAAAGAGAACCAAGCTACTGATATGCTTGCAATAGTTGGAGAAATGTTTGATGTGGTGGACATCATTAAAAGAGATAAAATACAACCACATATCCACATGATTGTGAGGCCATCAGTGCCAGACAATAATACAAGTTGGAAAGTTTTTTAAAGTGACTAAAAAATAATCAATTTATTGCAAGAAGAGGCTGAGTTCTCACCAAAAATCAGAAAAGTTAGAACAACGATGGTGATCAAGTAGTGCAACTGAAAACAAACAAAATAACAAAGGGAATTTTGACTTTAGAGTCTATTTTCAATCCTAATGATCATCTTAGAAAGAAGAAAGCTAACATCCAAGTCAAAGGAGAAGATTTAGAATCCATCTCAGTTGGAGAAGGAAAAACACTTCAAATTGGCAAAGTGGCAACCGAGCAAGAAAGGTATGAGTTCACTCAACTTTTCCAAGAGTTCCCAGATGTATTTTCTTGGAGCTATGAAGAATTGAGAGATTTCAAACCCAAGCTAGCACAACACACAATTGAATTGGATCCAGATGTTAAGCCCATCAGGAAAAAGAAAAGGCCAGTCAACCCACACATTGAGCCTCTAATGAAGAAGGAATTGAACAAGTTAATAGAGGAAAGTATCATTTTTCTAATCAAGCATTCAAGATGGGTTGCCAACTTGGTTCCAGATTAGAAAGAAGAGTGGAGAAATCAGGCTTTGTGTAGACTTTAGAGACTTGAACAGAGCATCCCTCAAAGACCACTACCCACTTCCATCTATGGAGCAGATTTTGCAAGTTGTTGCTGGTTCTAGGAGGTTCTCATTGCTAGATGGTTATTCAGGGTACAATCAGATCATGGTGAAGGAAGATGATCAGTTTAAAATAGCATTCACCACCAAATGTGGAACCTATGCATATAAGAAAATGCCATTTGGATTGTCTAACGCTGGAGCCACTTTCCAAAGGGAAATGGATATGGCATTCAAGGGATTGATCAATAAAATAGTTCTAATTTACATTGATGATATTACTGTGTTTTCTAAAAATGCAGTGGACCATCTATTTCATTTGAGACAATTATTTCAGAGGTGTAGAAGATTTAGGATATCCCTAAATCCCAAAAATGTATATTCATGGCCCATGAAGGTAAACTTCTAGGCCACATTGTTTCCAAGGAAGGGTTGGTAATTGAACTAGAGAGAGTTGAATCAATCAGATCATTGCCATTGCCAAGCCATAAGAAATATCTTCATAGCTTCTTAGGAAGAATTAATTTTGTCAGAAGGTTTGTACCAGACTTTGCTACTCTTATCAAGCTAATAATGTTGATGTTGAAGAAGAATGTAGCGTTCAAGTGGATAGCTGAAGGCAAGGTGAGTTTTGAAGTGATCAAGGAAGCTATTTCATGAGATCCAACCCTCATAAACCCATATTTATCCAAAGATTTCATGCTTTATGCCTTTGCTAGAAGTGATACAATCTCTATAATTTTGGTACAACAGAACAAAGAAAAAACAGAGCAACCAGTTTCTTTCTTCGGCCAAAGCCTTGCAGATTATGAAACGATGTATTCTTTCATTGAGAAGCACATTCTTGTAGTGATTATAAGCTTGAATAAATTTAAGCATCTAGTTTTAAACAATAAGATCCATTTGCTGGTATCCCATGTGGGCATTAGAGACTTCCTTCTTAATAAGGATTTGAATGAAAAATGTGCTGGGTGGATCACTCGTGTCATGGAGTATGACATTGAGATCAAGGTCACCAAGCTGGTCTATGGAAGAGGATTATGTGATCAATTATCCTTGAGCCAACTAATTGAAGCAAGCAAAGGAAACGATGTTGTTTTAGTGCTGCAGGACAATCAAGAAGAAGTCATTTTAATTTTGCAGATCGATCAAGAAGAAAATATTGATGTTCCGTATAATATATTTCCTACAAACTGGCCTTTTCCCTCTAGAAATGGGAAAATTAAAGAGAAGGTATTTTAGATTGTAGGCCATTCCTTTTGTGCTTATTAATGGCATTCTATTTAGAAAAGATATCAATGGCGTTTTGCTAAGATGCATTGGTACAAATTAGATTGAGAGAATGCTACAAGAGTTCCATGATGGATCAACTGGAGGTCATTTTTCCCCACGTGTGATAGATCTAAAGATCATGATGGTTGGTTATTGTTGGCCCAAAGTATTTAGTGACTGCTATGCATGGATAAAGAAGTGTAAAAAATGTGCTTTCTTCACTAGCAAAGAGAGGTTAATAGCCCTTCCATTGAATCCCATTTTAGTTTACCAGTCATTTATACAATGGGGATTAGACTTCATTGGAGTGATCAATCCAAAGTCAAGCCTAGGGCACAAATGGATTCTAACAGCAACAGATTACTTCACTAAGTGGACTGAGGTAGTAGATCTCTAAGAAGCCAATGAATCCAACATTCTAGATTTTTATGAAGGGTTAATAACCAGGTTTGGTATACCATCCACCATCATATCAAACAATGCATTGGCATTCATAGGTTCTAAGATCACTGAATGGGATGTTAATAATGAAATATATCTAAGCACTTCATCAAACTATTACCCTCAAGGTAATGGCCAAGTGAGTCCACAAACAAGAATTTACTAAGGATTATCAGAAGGACTCTTGATGAAAATCAAAGAACTTGGAATACTAAGCTCAAATCAGCTCTATGGGCTAATAGGATAACTCCCAAGAGGTTCACAAGTAACTCTCCATTCAGACTTGTTTATGGGAAAGAGGTGGTCTTGCCTATATCACTTGAGTTTCTAACATTGGAACTCATGAAGCAATTGGAATTGTTGGAGTTTGAACCAATGGAATTTAGATATGTGGAGTTTATGGAGTTGGAAGAAGTAAGAGAGCATGTAACTCAAGCAATAGAAAGGACCAGGCCTTAGTCAAAAATACTTTGACAAAAGGGAAAGAGCAAGGACCTTCCAAGTTGGAGATTTAGTGTTGAAATGGGATGTAGACCGAGCAAAGCCAGGAAGACATTCAAAATTTGATTCCATTTGGAGTGGCCCTTACATGGTCACAAGTTTCAAAAGTAGCAATGCCTTCCAATTTTCTACATTGGAAGGTGAAGAACTTTAGATTCCAGTGAATGGGATCTACCTCAAACATTGTTGCTGAAAAGGAAAGGTTTCACCCTTGTACATACTAGTTTAGATTTTCAATTTCCTCTAAGTGCTTGTGCACATTGTTTTGTTGTAGTTTAGATTGCTTTCTTCCTAAGTGATTTACACATCTCTGCATATTCCACTTGGAATATGTATGATTTATAATTTTGTACATAGTGTTTTTGGAGCTGTGTTGCCTCTTGCAGTGCTTTTCCCTTGGCATTTGGTCGAGATCGGTGTCATTTTCATGGGTTTTAAGTGGCTAAGGGGTAGTTTTTTGAGTTCGATCGATTCACAGGCTATAATCATGACTCCATGCCCAATGGATACTTCAAGGAGATGATCACTTCATCTAGCAGGAAGATGATCCCTCTGAGTCACCAAAATTGTTATAAAAATTCAGCCCATGCTCATTTTTTGATAACTTACCTTCTTTTCCTCCTTCCTTATGCTTCATGTCAAATTTCATGAATTTTTGGCACTCAAATTTTTCTGGGTATTACTTCATCAGATGGGAAATTTCTTCCCCTTTTCAAAAAGGTAAAGAAGTCCTCCTAACTCCTTGCATTTTTTGAGTTATGGCTCCACGGATTTTGCAGGGAAATTTTCCCAAAGTGGACCAACGGGCCTAAGGGAGAATTTTTCCCAAGGAGATTTGGCAGATTGGCGGGGATACGGAGGAACATTCGGCACTTAGCCATTTTTGGTTAAAAAAATCAAGTTCATTTTCCAGCCCATGGGCCCATGAAGGAAAAATTTGTGCCCTCAACCAATCGGGAATTGCCATGTGGTAGGGCTAAGCGGGCCGATGAAGTGAAGGGAACCTTTTTAGCACTTAGGCATTTTTTGTCAAAATGCTCAAAGTCAAATTTTATCCCGCAGCCCGAGGAAGGAATGCAAAGTGCACTCACGGGGCCAAGGAGAAATTTTTTGGCACTTAGCTTTTTTGGGAAAAAATGTTAAATTCAAAAATCAGCCCGTGGATCCGATAAAGGGAAGTGGAAGGAAAATGGTCAAGGTTCCACTCCAATCAGAAAGTGACACATCATTAAAAGGTCGGCGGAGGTCGAAGAAAGTTGGGAATTTCTACCTCTCTTTTCCAAAATTTTAAGGGTGTGAATTCAGCCGCATACCCGCATCGAATTAGAATGCAACACATGACCAAATAGCTAGGCACAAGTAAGCCCACGAAGAAGTTTTTGGCACTTAGCCATTTTTGGGAAAAATTCTAAGGTCAAATTTTATCCCGAATGCCTGCAAGGAGAAGAATTTTTTTAAGGACCGCACCAATCGAGAGGACACCTAAGGTGGAGCGATGAGTGGTGTAGTGCCCACTTGCCTTTGACACTTTTTGATACTGATTTTGATACTATTGATCATATTATGGACACTACTATGTTTTGTTTTAGTATGATGGTTAGATGTTAGATCATGGATTAGTATTGATCTGGATTCAGTTATTATGATTGATGATTACTAGAGACATTTTCTATATGTGGTTGATGATATACTATTGTGACATGGACATATTATAGATGTTGATTTGGACTTATGATATTGGATATTTGAGTAGATATGGTATGGTAGATTTTGATGATGATATAGTTGATTTATTTAATTAAAATGATAATGTTAAATTAATGATATTGTTGTGATTTGTGTGTTTAGATGATTTTGAGATATTGTTTATATCATTTTGGATGTCTGATGCGCCACAAGGCCAAAGGAGGTATTTGCATTTTACAGGTTAAAAATCACAACAATGTTGGGGGAATGGAGACTAACCATATTGAAATTCCGAGCGAATTCAACAAGGTCACCATGGCAACTATATTGTTTGTGTGTGTTGTGTTTTGCTAGGAATTCCCATGGGGGGGGATTTCCATTATATGTGACCATGTGATATGTGTTTTATTTATGTGTTCCTTTTATTATTGTTTTATGTATTTTTATTTGTAATGTGTTCTTTTTTTTTTATTAATTTAAATGTGATGGATTTAATGTGAGAGTCACATAGTTAAACTTTATTTAAATTTAAATGGGACATGGAATGTAATTAATAAAGTTGTTGAGTTTAAATAATAATGTTGGAAGAGTGTGTAAGTTAATTTGTAAGGATGTGTAAGAAATATGTAAGAGTATGTAAGGCTGATTTTAGAAGGTCAAACACTCCATCTTTTATGAAATTTGAATTTGACCTTGGAGGCCAAATTTGAGGCTTGTGGGACAAGTTGAATTTGTCCCACACCTCTTAAAATGATCCACCAACCATGCCTATGGTTTGGAGATTAAATTTAGGCATTTTTAATGCTTTTTGAAATGACATATGTAAGTTTTAATTGCACCTCCCTTACATATTTTTAATGCAATCCTTTTTGGGTATGGGTTGAATTGGAGTATGTAAGTGATTTTTGTCATGTTTATTTATTGTGATTTATTTTTTGATGTTGATTTCCTCTTAGGGATGTGGAAAAATGACGTGGCATCCCACTTGGATCCACATCATCCTCTCTCTTTCCTTTCCTATAAAAGTGAAGCTTCTTGATCATTTGGAGGTTGTTGAAACTTGGTTCTTCTTCTTTGGGGTGAATTTTTTTTTCTATGGAAGTATTGCTTGTGGAGGGAGTTTGAAAATTCATTTGCATGTTTGGTGTTTCTGTTCTTGGACTACTCTTTGGTCATTGAAGAGCTTGCTATTTTGGACTATATTTTTGAGCATTGAAGGAACTTGTTGTTTTGGAAACAAACTCCATTATGGAGAGGTAGGATCTTTCCCTTTTTAAATGTTGTTTTCTCTTTCCTTGCATGAGAAAAATGGTGAATGTGTTGTGTATTGTTGGCTGGTTGGGTAGAATGCTTAGGGCATGGTGTAGGAGAAGGCTATGGGGATTTCATATGGGGGCATAAGGGATTGCCAATGGCACTGTTTTATTGAGGAGGGAGTTTTGGTTTTGGGATCCACCTTGGAAAATAAACTGCTTGCATTTCTTACTATGGGGGCATAAGGGATAAACTTGGGGGAGGCATAAGGAGGGGTTGGGAGATATAAGGTTTATGGGGTTGATATGTATATTGGCGGTATGCATTTTGGTGGATGCCCAATTCCAAATTGGGAGGCATAAGGAGTTCCCCATAGTTCTTGCTCTTGTTGGCTTGCTTGATCAAGCCTATGTTTTGTGTGAATGATTTCAAATGTAGTTGTGAACTACTGTCCTTGTTTGGAATGTGTATCTTATTAATTTGTGCATGTGAAAAGAATGTTTCTTGTTATTGTAGAAGCCATTGTTGCCATGAGTTGTCTCTCATTCTCTATTTCAATATGGTTGGGGCTCTGGGGCCAATGAGAAAGAATGGATTCACCCTTCTCATTGGCTATCTTGGTTGGGTGGAGAGTGTTTCCTTTCCCCCTTCCTTGTTGTGATCAAAGTTGAAAAGATGGAGAAACTAGCATGCTGCTGTTTGGAGTAGGAACATATACAGTTTTGACAGTCCCAATCTTTTGAGAAAATTTATTGTAACCTTTCCCACCTTGAGTAGATGAGTTGTATAATGTTTGTAATGAGAAACCATTCGTATTGATGATGGAAGTTTTGAATTGAATTGAGAAATGTAAAGAGATGTATTCCAATATCTGTTTATAAGAAATGAAAAGAATGTTTATGTATGGTTGATTGTATTTCAAAGTTAAAAGAAAGAGATAAGTTGTATAGATGTTCTCTATTTGAATTCAATAAATAAATTGTCAGCTCATTCTTATTCACACTGTTATAATTGAAATGGTAATATTAAATGATGATTGAGGCTATGTTTTATTACAATGGAAGAAAATATGTATGAGAAAGCTAAACAGTATTATTCTCATTTGAATTGTGCATTAGAATTGAAATCTAAACTATAATTTAATTTAGAAATGAATGGATTTCCTAATCAATTAAATGTATTTGACTAAGTTTAGGAATCATATGCACATCCAAATTACAAAAATTGATAAACAAATTTAAAAGAAACAGCTCACTGTTTTAAAACTTAACTCTGAAATGTACATTTTAATAAAATGAGCAGTTCAAACCTATACTCAACAATAAGTTATGAAACTTGAAATTCATACTTAGGAAGACTTAAGGAACCCAAATTCAATAAAACAGTCAAGAATGAATCTCTAAAACTCAAGGAATTTCAAATCGGAGCTTGCACGGTCATTTTTCCCGTCAACTGTCAGAAAAATGCAAACTTGTATAAATGAACAAATTGACTTCACTAAAACACTCTAAACCCTCCCTAGACTGATCCTCCATGTCTGTTTGACATGTTGAGTGAAGGAGGAGTTCTAATTTTATCAAAATTATAAGTTGAAAAACTGTCAGTTCACATATTAAAATCCTGCAGATCGATTTCATAAAATTGACCCTTTAAAATTTATCAAATTTTAAAATTGGAAACTCTTGTGTGAAGAGGGCATCGAGATATTTTTGAAAAGTCCTCATTTTCCCAAATTTGACATTCCTATCAAAAGTTATGGCCATTTGAAGTTTTATTTCAAAATGGCCATCCAAAAATTAATCAAACTATTTAAAAATCAAAATTTAACCTTTGGAAAAATTTCCCCAAAAATTCCACGGCCCTGTCACCCTCACAACTAATCATATGTTTCCATGTTGAACTTTGGAGGGCAGACTCATTTGAAAACTTAACTTTTTGAAAATTTGACCTTGGGAAAATTTTCCTATTTTTCCCCACAATTCGGCTGGCCTCGCAGCCAATCACATGTTGACACATGGCTTAGTGGGCGTGCGGAATAAATTTGGAAACTAAACCATTTTGGCTCAAGGTCTTAAACCTCTCCACTATTCCACTAGCCTACATCCAATCACGTGCTGACATGTTGTAATTTGGACCTCGGTGAGAGCGCAAAATTTCCTTCGGCATTGATATTTTTACTTCTAAAAATCTCAATTTTTCTTTTTGCTCCATTGGTCTGTGACCCTCATGACCAATAGGATTTTGACACATGGCAGGGGTTTTCTCCTCGGTGGAAGCATGTGACGAATTTTTCCCTTCGGCTTTTGGCCCAAAAGAAAAAAATTTCTAATTTTCTAACTTCTCCACCGCTCAGGAAGCGACATGTGTCTTCCCCGTCACACGCGCAGGTGTGTGGAGGAATTTTGTGCTCTTGCGCTCAATGAGGGAAAATTCTCAATTTTCCTCCCAGCTCCACCAACGCGCTAAAGGGAAAAATTTTCTCCCTAAGCCCACGGTTTCTCACAAGGGAAAATTCCTTCCCTAAACTCCACCGGCCCATAACTTGAGTTCTGTTGAGTTAGGAGGAATTCTTGATATCATCGTAAAGCCGAGAAAATTTTCTATCCATTAGGAATGGTTTAGGGAAATTTTGAAAGTGTTGAGTATGAGAAAAATATAGTTTAAGTTCTAAGCCTAATAGAGAGTGGTATGGGGTAAGATTACTCATTTGAATCTAACTAGAACATCTAACCCTAAAATTTGAACATTGTGAGCTTGATATTAGTTAATAAAGGAAACTTGTGTTTTGGTAAATGTGTTTGTTCTGGAACCTTCCAGTGGCAAACTTTTGTGTAGCAACTCGGTTGTGTTTAATTCTAATAGAAAAAAATTATCCTATAATTTTCTAGCTAACCCTAGGTTGTTTCTTGGGTCTCAAGTGGTTGTTTGAACGGGCACTACAGTTTGGTATCAGAGCAGTGGCTCAAAGGCTTGGACCATTGGGCACACTAGAAAACTTGAGACATGAAAACTTAAACCTAACACACTTTGTAAATCAAGAAAATAACTTAAGAAATTGTATGTTTTAGTAGACATGGAAGTTGTATAACTTAGTAAATGAACCGACTCTCACTTTGGTCGGTCAGGAGGTGTAGACGGAGCAAGAGGAACCTTCACAGAGACTCAGGGACCACCACCACAACCACCACCATGGATCAGGGTGTAGAACCATTCTACCTTAGATTCTACGCACCCTTAAGGATGTTAATACCACTCTATGTGGAGGATTAGGTAGAGGCAGGACATCTAGTCATGATAGAGCTCCTTCCATCGAGGGTCGGTGCCTCCTCATTTTAGTGAGGAGCATAGAGGAGAGAACTCCCATGCGAAGTTGGTATGAGTAGAGTCACCACCTAGGAGATAGGGTGAGGGAGTTCCAGCATAGAGAGAGGTATCGGAGCCGTAGGCTTAGGGATGAGCATGTAAAGAGACCTAGAGGTCGACAGACCAAACGGATCACATCAAGGAGATCCTGGCTTAGGCCCTCACACTACTCAAGTGATACATGTGGATTTCAGGTAGAGGCCTGGCTAGTGAGCTTGAGCGGTTGCTTCAAGCTTTTTATTTTTTTCTAGTAACACGAAAGTTCATGTTGCGATCCATCTACTGAGGGATGGAGTAGGAGTATGATGGAGGACAAAGGAGTAGAAGCTCCATGTAGATTTAGAGACATTTACTTGGGAGCTATTTGAAGAGAGATTCAAGAGCAAATATCTATCATGGAGGTTCATCCAAAGATAGGATTGACGAGTTCCATGACCTCCGATAGGCTACCCTTTTAGTAGTAGAGTATGAGAGTAGATTTCTAGATCTACTTCAGTATGTAGAGTATATGCAGGATGAGAAGGTGTAGATTCACATGTTCATCTAGGGCCTAAATTTAGACATTGGAGGTGTAGTATGGATTCACTGTCTATAGACTTTAGCAGAGGCATTGAGAAGGCCTATATTACAGAGGAGACTTAGGGTAAAACCCAACAGGCTAGAGACCGAGTCAGGAGCTGCATTCAACAGATGCAATATGGTATATTGAGAGGTTCAATTCCTCTTCCTCATGGTGGGAAACATTCAACATAGTCATCCTTTAGGCCACAACAGTAGTAGCAGTCCTGCTTACCCTATAGACCTCCACATGAGCTGATGCATAGAGAGGTTGGAGCATGGGGCCTCCTCTTAGGGGTCCCATTAGAACATAGGGTGTACCTAGAGCTCGGGCCAGTGGAGCTCACCAGTAGAGGTCATAATAGACCACAACCAGATCATTAGGATCCACACCATAGGCTTCTAGGCCACCTACTAGAGGTGTTGTTCCTTAGAGAGGATCAGGTGGTTGCTTTGGATGTGGAGTAGCTAGAAATTTTTAGAGATATTGCCTTCATAACCCTAATAAGGGTAAGGCACTTTGGTTTCTAAGCCGAAAGTTGGTGACATGGGACATAGCCACATGATTTATGCAGTGGTTGAGAACTGCCAGAAAAGCACCAGAGCATAGTCATTGAGACCACAAGTAGCATTGGTGGTATTCCTACCTCTGTATTGTTTGATTCTGGTTCTTCTAATTATTTCATTACACCATCTTTAGTAGAGCAATGCAAGCTGGTGGTAGTTAGGTAGGGTCTTAATTGGGATGTCAAGATGGCTTCTGGATCCAAGATTTCTGTGGAATCCTTAGTTAAGGAGTGTGTAGTGGATTTGGGACCTTTCACCACTACCTCAGATCTCCATATTCTTCCTTTGGGCTCGTATGGAGTCATTTTGGGTATGGATTGGTTATCTACACATAGGGCTAGGATGGATTGTTATCATAAGAATATATCTTGTGTAGATGATTTAGGAGTTGAGTCGGTGATCTCGGGAGTTAGGAGACCCATTTCTATTCACACCATTTCCGCTATGTAGCTTAAGTGATGTGTGCGATGGGGTTGTCAGATGTATGCTATTACAATTAGTGACAGGTCAGAGGATGGGTCTAGTGGACCATCGCTAGATGATCATCCCATCTTGAGAGAGTTTTCCAATGTATTTCTAGGGGATCTACTGGGGATGCCACCCCCATGTGAGATTGATTTCCATATAGACCTAGTTCCTGAAGTAGAGCCTATCTCACAGGTACCTTATTAGATGACCACCTCAGAGCTCTGTGAGCTCAAGTTATAGCTTGAGGGCCTTTTGAAGAAGGGCCTTATCTATCCTATTGTATCCCTTTGGGGTGCATTGGTGAACTTCACAAAGAAGAAGGATGGATAATTGCGGTTGTGTATTGATTACCACCAGTTAAACAAGGTAACGATCAAGAATCGTTATCCTCTTCCTCACATTGATGACTTGTTTGATCAGATGAAGGGAGCCACAATTTTCTCTAAGATTGATCTCAATTCGGGCTACCATCAGTTGAGGATTTCGAGGTGGACATTCATAAGACCGCTTTCTTTATGAGGTATGGGCACTATGAGTTCACGGGTGCCTTTTGGTTTAACAAATGCTCCCATAGTGTTCATGAGTTTGATGAATGGGGTATTCAGAACCTTCTTAGATCACTTCATGCTCATCTTCCTAGATGATATTTTGATATACTCACGTACACATGAGGAGCATGAGGGGCACCTTCAACAGGTTCTTCAATGTCTTCATGAGTAGTAGCTTTACGGGAACTTGGAGAAGTGTGCTTTCTTTTAGATAGAGGTGCAATATTTGGGTCATATCATTTCTAAGGGGAAGGTATCATAGTCGATCCTTCCAAGATTAGAGCCATTATGGATTGGCCAGCACCCACTATAGTGACCAGGTGCACAGCTTCATGGGTTTAGCAGGATACTATCGAGATTTATTCGGACTTTTCTCGGATTGCTCACCTTATCACTTCCCTTCGAGAGAAAAGGGAAGAAGTTTTTAGACACACAGATGTGAACAGACTTTAGGAAGCTGAAGGAGTGCCTCACTATAGCACCCATTCTTATAGTACCAGATCCATAGGGTGAGTTCTTTGTTTGCACATATGCTTCTTTAGCAGGGCTTGGAGGTGTGTTGATGTAGGATGGTAGGGTTGTAGCCTTTGAGTCTCACAAACTCAAGGATCACGAGCTTAATTATCCTACCCATGATCTTGAGCTTGTGGCGGTGGTGCATGCCCCTCTAAGATGGAGAAATTTTCTTCTTGGACAAAGATTCACATTTAGGATAGATCATTTGAGTCTTCATCACCTCTTCACGTAGCCCAATCTAAATGCTCGTCAGTGGCGTTGGATGGAGTTGACTTGTGAGTATGACATGGAGATGGAGCATGTGAAGGGGAAAGAGAATGTGGTAGCGAAACTCTCCATAGATGGAGACATGTGATTATGGCCACTACGGTGAGAATAGATTTACAGAGTAGGATTCTCCTGCAGCTTCCTCTTGATAGCTTCTACATTGCGGCTCGAGTAGAGATAGAGTAATAGAGACCCCTTGAGGGGAAGTTTGATGGTTTCACCTTAGAGGCAGATGGTCTTCTTAAACACAGAGGCCGATATATGTTCCCGAGAGATGGAGGCTTAAGGTAGGACATCTTGGTTGAGGCACATCATGCACCCTATTCAACACATCTCGGGGTCAAGAAGATACACACCACTTTGGGACAACAGTTGTATCACTAGAGACGACTTCATCAAGACGTGGCTCAGTTTTTGTCATGGTTTTTAGAGTGCCAGAGGGTTAAGGCCAAGCATCAACATCCAACAGGTCTTCTTTATCCTCATGCCATACCGAAATAGAAGTGGGACACCATTTCCATGGATTTCATTGTTGACTACCTATGTCAAGATATCACCATGATGCCATTATGGTCACGATTGATAAATTGAAAAAGTGGCTCACTTTTCTCTAGTGAAGACCAATTATACGGCTAGCAAAGCATGCACAAGTATATTTGGATGAGATCATCAGGTTGCATGGGATCCCATGGAAGATCATTTGTGACCACGATCCTTTGTACACTTCACATTTCTGGACTACCATGCAGTATGTCCTCAAGACGAGGATTAACTTCAGCACAACATATCACCCTGAGACATATGGATAGACCGAGTGAGTGAATCAGATTTTGGAGGATATGCTCGGGATGTACATGATGGATCAACAAGGTCTAAGTGGGTGGAGTACTGTGACTTAGTGGAGTTTGCCTACAATAATAGTTTTCGAGTTCTATAGGCATGACTCCTTTTTAGGCATTATATGGTAGAGAATGCAGGACAACCCTTAGCTGGGACAAGTTAGAGGACAAAGTATCTCTTGGACCAGCTCTTTTGCAGGACATGGAGCAGCAGGTAGTGTTGATCAGGCAGAGATTGTAGGAGGCACAGGATAGGTAAAAGAAGTATGCAGATCAACATAGGATTGATCGTAGTTTTGATGTGGGCATGAAGGTGTTTCTTCGTGTTAGACCACACAAGAGCCCTATCCATTATGGAAAAGTTTCTAAGTTAGCTCCTAGATTTGTTGGTCCCTTTGAGATTTTGGAGTATATCGGACCTTTGGCTTATCGTCTAGCATTGCCACCCAACTTATCTCATGTACATGATGTATTTCATGTTTCTATCCTTAGGAGGTACATTGCAGATCCTTCTCATATGTTGGACTGGACATCATTGTAGGTGTAGGATCAGGGGTAGGTGATGGTGGAACCCATCTGTATCATAGATTACAGGACCCTGGGCCTTCGAGGCAAAGAGATTGATTAGGTACGGGTGTAATGGGACATATATGATGAGACTACAGCCACTTGGGAGGATGCCACAATATTATGAGTACAGTTTCCACATTTTTTCCAGTGACTTCCAGGAGGAAGTTGAGTCTAAGGGGAGGGGGATGTATGACCCACTTCCCTTTGACACTTTTTGATACTGATTTTGATATTATTGATCATATTATGGACACTACTATGTTTTGTTTTAGTATGATGGTTAGATGTTAGATCATGGATTAGTATTGATCTGGATTCAATTATTATGATTGATGATTACTAGAGACATTTTCTATATGTGGTTGATGATATAATGTTGTGACATGGACATATTATAGATGTTGATTTGGACTTATCATATTGGATATTTTAGTAGATCCGTATGGTAGATTTTGACAATGATATAGTTGATTTATTTAATTAAAAATGATAATGTTGAATTAATGATATGGTTGTGATTTGTGTTTTTAGATGATTTTGAGATATTATTTATATCATTTTGGATGTTTGATGCAGCCATGAGGCCGAACGAGGTATTTACATTTTGCAGGTTAAAAATCACAACAATGTCGGGATTGGAGACTAACCATATTGAAATTCTGGGTGAATTCAACAAGGTCACCATGGCAACTGTATTGTTTGTGTGTGTTGTGTTTTGCTAGGAATTCCCATGGGGGGATTTCCATTATATGTGACCATGGGATATGTGTTTTATTTATGTGTTCCTTTTTATTATTGTTGTATGTATTTTTATTTGTAATGTGTTCTTTTTTTATAATTAATTTAAATGTGATGGATTTAATGTGAGAGTCACATAGTTAAACTTTATTTAAATTTAATTGGGACATGGAATGTAATTAATAAAGTTGTTGAGTTTAAATAATAATGTTGGAAGAGTGTGTAAGTTAATTTGTAAGGATGTGTAAGAAATATGTAAGAGTATGTAAGGCTGATTCTAGAAGGTCAAACACTCCATCTTTTATGAAATTCGAATTTGACCTTGGAGGCCAAATTTGAGGCTTGTGGGACAAGTTAAACTTGTCCCACACCTCTTAAAATGATCCAAGAACCATGCCTATGGTTTGGAGGTTAAATTTAGGCATTTTTAATGCTTTTTGAAATGACATATGTAAGTTTTAATTGCACTTCCCTTACATATTTTTAATGCAGTCCTTTTTGAGTATGGGTTGAATTGGAGTATGTAAGTGATTTTTTCATGTTTATTTATTGTGATTTGTTTGTTAATGTTGATTTCCTCTTGGGGATGAGGAAAATGATGTGGCATCCCACTTGGATCCACATCATCCTCTCTCTTTCCTTTCCTATAAAAGTGAAGCTTCTTGCTCATTTTGGAGGTTGTTGAAACTTGGTTCTTCCTCTTTGGGGTTGAATTTTTTTCTATGGAAGTCTTGCTTATGGAGGGAGTTTGAAAATTCATTTGCATGCTTGGTGTTTCTATTCTTGGACTGCTCTTTGGTCATTGAAGAGCTTTCTGTTTTGGACTGTATTTTTTTAGCATTGAAGGGACTTGTTGTTTTGGAAACAAACTCCATTATGGAGAGGTAGGATCTTGCCCTTTTTAAATGTTGTTTTCTCTTTCCTTGCATGAGAAAAATGGTGAATGTGTTGTGTATTGTTGGCTGGTTGGGTAGAATGCTTAGGGCATGGTGTAGGAAAATGCTATGGGGATATCATATTGGGGGCATAAGGGATTGCCAATGACATTGTTTTATTGAGGAGGGAGTTTTATTTTGGGATCCACTTTGGAAAGAAATTGCTTGCATTTCTTACTATGGGGGGGGCATAAGGGGATAAACTTGGGGGTGCATAAGGAGGGGTTGGGAGATATAAGGTTTATGGGGTTGATATGTATATTGGCGGTATGCATTTTGGTGGATGCCCAATTCCAAATTGGGAGGCATAAGGAGTTCCCCATAGTTATTGCTCTTGTTGGCTTGCTTGATCAAGCCTATGTTCTATGTGAATGATTTCAAATGCAGTTGTGAACTGCTGTCCTTTTTTGGAATGTGTATCTTATTAATCTGTGCATGTGAAAATAATGTTGCTTGTTATTTTAGAAGCCATTGTTGCCATGAGTTGTCTCTCATTCTCTATTTCAATATGGTTGGGGTTCGGGGGCCAATGAGGAAGGATGGATTCACCCTTCTCATTGGATGTCTTGGTTGGGTGGAGAACGCGTTTCATTTTCCCTTCCTTATTGTGATCAAAGTTGAAAAGATGGAGAAACTAGCATGCTACTATTTGGAGTAGGAACATATACGCTTTGTGATCCCAATCTTTTGAGAAAATTTATCGTAACCTTTCCCACCTTGAGTGGATGAGTTGTATAATGTTCATAATGAGAAACTATTTGTATTGATGATGGAAGTTTTGAATTGAATTGAGAAATGTAAAGAGATGTATTCCAGTCTCTGTTTGTAAAGAAATGAAAAGAATGTATATGTATGGTTGATTGTATTTCAAAGTTAAAAGAAAGAGATAAGTTGTATAGATGTTCTCTGTTTGAATTCAATAAAGAAATTTCCAGTTCATTCTTATTCACACTATTATAATTGAAATGGGAATATTAAATGGTGATTGAGGTTGTGTTTTATTGCAATGGAAGAAAATACGTATGAGAAAGCTAAACTGTATTGTTCTCATTTGAATTGTGCATTAGAATTGAAATTTGAACTGTAATTTAATTTAGAAATGAATGGCTGTCCTAATCAATTAAATGTATTTGACTAAGTTTAGGAATCATATGCACATCCAAATTACAAAAATTGATAAACAAATTTAAAAGAAATAACTCACTGTTTTAAAACTTAACTCTGGCAATGTACATTTTAATAAAATGAGCAGTTCAAACCTATACTCAAAAATAAGTTATGAAACTTGAAATTCATACTTAGGAAGACTTAAGGAACCCAAATTCAATAAAACAATCAAGGATGAATCTCTAAAACTCAAGGAATTTCAAATCGGAGCTTGCATGGTCATTTTTCCCGTAAACTGTCGGAAAAATGAAAACTTGTATAAATGAACCAATTGAATTCACTAAAACACTCTAAACCCTCCCTATACTGATCTTCCATGTCTGTTTGACATGTTGAGTGAAGGAGGAGTTATAATTTTATCAAAATTATAAGTTGAAAAACTGTCATTCACATATTAAAATTATGGATCGATTTCACAAAATTGACCATTTAAAATTCATCAAATTTTAAAATTGGAATCTCTTTGTGAAGAGGGAATCGAGAGCTTTATGAAAATTCCTTTTTTCCCAAATCGACATTCCTATAAAAAAATTATGGCCATTTGAAGTTTTATTCCAAAATGGCCATCCAAAAATTAATCAAGCTATTTAAAAATCAAAATTTAACCTTTGGAAAAATTTCCCCAAAAATTCTATGGCCCCATCACCCTCACAACCAATCAAATGTTTCCATGTGGCACTTTAGAGGGTGGACTCATTTGAAGACTTAACTTTTTGAAAATTTGATCTTGGGAAAATTTTCCCATTTTTCCCCATAATCCCATGGCCTCGCAGCTAATCATGTGTTGACACATGGCTTGGTGGGCATGTAGAATAAATTTGGAAACTAAAACCTTTTGGCTCAAGGTTTTAAACCTCTCCACCATTCTGCCAGCTCACATCCAATCACGTGCTGACATGTGGCAATTTGGACCTCGGGGGGAGCGTGGAATTTCCTTCGCCATTGAGATGTTTACTTCTAAAAATCTCAATTTTTTTATTTTTACTACGTCGGTTCGCGACCCCCGCAACCAATAGGAGTTTGACACATGGCAGGGGTTTTCACCTTAGCAAAAGTGCGTGATGAATTTTGCCCTTGGGATTTTGGCCAATAAAAAGAAAAAAATCTAATTTTCTAACTTCTCTGCCGCTCTGCTTTTCCCCATGCCAATCGGGAAGCGACACGTGTCTTCCTCATCAGACCCACGGGTGTGCTTAGGAGTTTTGTGCTCATACACTCAAGGAGGGAAAATTCTCAATTTTCCTCCCTGCTCCGCCGACCCGCTCAAGGGAAATTTTTCTCCCTAAGCCCATGGTTTCTCACAAGGGAAAATTCCTCCTCTAAACTCCGTCGGCCCATAACTTGAGTTCTGCTTGGAGTTAGGAGGATTTCTTGATATCACCAGAAATCTGAGAAAATTTCCTATCCATTGGGAATGGTTTAGGGAAAATTTGAAAGCATTAAATATGAGAAAATTATAGTTTAATCTCTGAGCCTGATAGAGATATGGTATGGGGTAAGATTACTCCCGAATCTAACTAGAACATTTAACCCTAAAATTTGAACCTTGCAGTGAGCTTGATATTAGTTAATAAAGGAAACTTGTGTTTTGGTGAATGTGTTTGTTCCGGAACCTTCTAGTGGCAAATTTGTCTAGCAAACCTAGTTGTGTTCACTTCTAATAAAAAAATTATCCTATAATTTTCTAGCTAACCCTAGGTTGTTTCTTGGGTCTCAAGTGGTTGTTTGAATGGGAACTATAGGTGGCGTATGGAGTTTTAAGTTTTTGAATTTTTGCCAAAATTTCTCAAAGGCAAAAATAGAAGCAAATCCCCACGACCAATCAAAAGGTGCCATATGTCTTCTCATTGGCGGGGTCGGAAGAAAGATAAGTTTTTTTCCCTTTTAGCCAAAAAGGTTTAAGGTAAGAAATGAGCTCGCGATCCCATCAAAGGTGAATAGGAAGGCACCACATGTCCACTCATCGACGGAGATCGGGGCATCGGGAGAATTTTGGAATTTTTTCCAAAATTACAAAAACACAAAAGGCAAGAGATGAACCAAATTTCCGTAGCCAATTAGAGAGTGCCATGTGTCCACATCGATTAGGGAGATTTCATAGTAGAAGAACTTGGGAAAATTTTCCCTCATGGGCTGAAGGAGAAAAATGTTGTTTTGGGACCCACCGAGAATCGTGAGAGAGTGTCACATGTCATCGGATCGGTGGGGTGTGGAGGTTTTTTGGAAAATTTTCCAAATTTGCAAAAAGGAGGAAAATGTCAGATTTCAGCCCGCCAACCCAATTTTTGACCTAAATTTGCCCTCTTTCACCTAAAAAATTGCAGAGGGAATATTTTTCGATTCCAAGATCAGATTTGGACAAAATCATATTTTTGGAAATATCTCAATCCCATATATGAATTAAAGGCATAAAAACATCATGTTTTGTGGATTTCAATGGAGAAAATGTGAAAAACATTTTTCATGCTTTGAATGCGTATCAGATTGCTTTGAATAAGTCATTTTTTGCTCGAGCCGCCATGGTTTTCTTCTCCAGCATGCCAAGGATGGAGAATAATAAACTTGATTTGATGGGAGAAAACCCTTGAATGTCTTCTCACAGCTTGAATGCATGATCGATTGCTTCAAGACATCATTTTTATTCCATTTTCTGTTTTTCTTCTCCAAGACATTGTAAAAAAGAAAAATCAATTTAATGTTTTAAGCGAGTTGATTTAAAAGGGATTAATGGCTAGTGGTTGAGGAAAAGATCGATTTGCTTCCCCTTCCATTTTTTCTCTCTTTCTCGCTATTAATGGAAATGATTCTTTCTTTTTAATGGTTAGACATTTTTTCTATCTCCTTGCTCTCTATTCTATCAGTGAGTTTGTGGAGTTTTCAAACCTTCCATAGATCTGTAAATGCAAATTTATGACTTTTGGCCATTATAATGCTCTTTATCAACTCTGTGAAGCAATAAAATAAGCTTGTGGCTGATTTCCAACCCCTTTCTTACTTCTATTGCATTCATTATGATATTTTCATTTACAAATCTAGTTATTTGTGCATCTGAGTTGCATTATTTCTATGGTCTATGTTTAACAACAGAGTGGGAGTTCATCATTCCTCGGTGCATCACCTCCATTAGCTTAGATTTCATTGTTTTTGCAAACTTCTTCTTCACCTTGGTCCCTTGGAAAGATTTAGAATAGGACTTAGAATAGATCCTCTACAAATGAATGCATGCACCTGAATAGAGGGATAGGAACCAACCTTTAACCTGGAGAGTCTTTTCCCATTTTTACAAGTCCCACACTTGGGAAAAAAATTTTCAATGTTGTGTAATCACATTAGATGCCCATTATCAAACTAGAAATCATGAGAAACATCTAGGTGTGCTTTGTGATTCTACACTAATAGATACTTGTTAGCTCGATACCAAAATGATCTATAAACTCTTCAACTTTGGAATTATCCACAAAATCACAAATTAAACATTGCTGTTCCACTTTCTATTAGAAAATGATAGAGATAGCTATTGAATGAGTTTTACTTGTGCTTAGAATAAACAATTGCAAAAAGGAAAGAATATAAACTCACAAACACCAACAAGTTTTATCCTGAAACATCCAGGAGGAGGAAAAACCAGTTGGGAAGGGAAATTACTCTTTCTTCCCACTTTTATTATCCAATTCAAACAATAAGTACATAAATTAAAATAAGTATGAAAGAGAAGTAGATAATATCTCACACTTCCTCCCAATTACTTGCTTTATCTATCTCAACACTTCTTTCTTCTACAAAATCACAATTCTAGCACTCAGAACTTCTTGCTCACTTGCTTTCATGCTTCGATGCCTATTCTCTTCTACAAACATATATTTATAGCCTTTCTCATGTCCTCCCGTGCATTGGAGAATGGGAAAGGTCATGGAGGAGAAGAGACATGAACAACCTTTCAAATTTTGAGGTTTTTCATTTCATATTTTATTTTCTGTCTGAAAGATCCAGGACCGCCACCCAATGCAGATGGAGGTCCCAGGACTACCGCCCTGGGTGGGTGGCGCTTAGAATCGCCACTACTCGCATAGAGTGGTGGTCCTATTACTAAAAAGACAAAACCTCCGTGTATTTATTTTCCTTCTTTATGCTGATTGATCTGATGAAGTAGAGTCATTTTGGATCCCTATGGATCATACCTCCCCTGATTAGGAGGATTTTTTTCCCACAAAATCTTAGTGGGGGAGTAGATGAGGAAATAGTTCCCTCACTTGCTCCTTCGAGTACCACTGGGCTTTCCTTGGTGTCTTTCCTTTCAGTCCAATCTGCCAAGACTCCTGTGGACCTCTCCTAGTCTCTCTGACCTTCTCATGTTGTAGCACTACAACCTCCTTTAATTTGCCTTGTGAGTCCAAGACTCAATTGTCAATGGAAGGTAGAAACTATAGTTATTCATATTCATATAGCATG
Source organism: Taxus wallichiana var. yunnanensis (assembly GCA_018340775.1). NCBI lineage: Eukaryota > Viridiplantae > Streptophyta > Pinopsida > Cupressales > Taxaceae > Taxus > Taxus wallichiana. The sequence goes on from CM031234.1 coordinate 541,945,473, forward strand.
GATGGCTCATATAGGTGCAAGTTATCATAGTTTACTACATAGTACATCCTCATAAATGACAATAAATAAAGTCGAAAAGTATTTTCTCCAACTTGCTCCAATATGGTGAAGGGCCCATATCGTAGTGGCTTGAGCTTCCATGCTTGAACTTGTAGTCTCTCTTTGCTCAATTAAAGCCAAAATCTATCTCCAGCATGGAGCTTATGTTCCCCTAGGTTGATCATTCCTATCTTTGTACTTGGCTTGATATTTCTCTAGCTATTCTTTAGCTTTGAGATGGATTTTCCAGATCCTTTTAATGAATTTGTTTGCTCTAGTCACCTCTCGTGTCTCGTGTCTCCTTTTCATCATGCTGCCCAACTTCTATGTCCAACGAATTTGTAGGTATATAGCCTAAACATGCTTCAAACGGTGACTTCATAGTGGATGTGTGTATTTCCCAATTATAGGAATGTTGAATGTAGGCTAAGGACTCATCCCAAGTCCTTGGGTATTTTTTGTTATACCCTTTGATCAATCTTGTACCAAATTCATGTTCACCACCTCTATTTGTCACTGTCTATCTCGTGGATGGAAATCAGGTCCTCTGTAACTTGGTATACATCTTGTCCCACAAAGTAATCTAAAACTTCCCAAGAACTTGGAATCACTGTCGAGATAATAGAATTTGGAAAACCAAAATGCACCCATACATTAGCAAAGAATAGATCTTCTACCTCATGTGATTTTACTATCTTTTACATGCCATAAGTATACACATCTTATTGAATCTATCAAAAACATAGAGATAGTCATAACCATGTTTAGACATAGGTAATCCTCCTACAAAATCCATAGAAATATCCTCCCACGATGATGAGTAGGTCTTTGGAAAAGGCACATACAAACCCTCCTTCCTAGTCTTAGGCTTGCTAGTACAACAAAGTTTACATCCACATATAAATTTTGATACTTATTCTTGCATATTGGGCCAATACACATACCTTTGCAAGTGGGCTAGGGTCTTACCAACAATGAAATATCCCGCTACTTTTGAGGTATGTGTTTCCTCATCAATATGAGTATTTATTCTTTAAGAACACAAAGCTTCCCCCATCGGTAGAGCATCCCATCCTTGAGATAAAAAATCTTCAATCCTTGTCCTTTCAGTCCCTTGGGATTACAACTTCAAATGTCACCTCAAAGTCTATGTCATTGGAATATGCCTCTTCGTAAGCTTCCTTCATGAAGGGATCGATATGAGAGATAATGGCCAAACAGGAGAAATTCTCCTATGTGAGTGGCCTAGACAACATGTATGCCACCATGTTTGTACTACCCTTTCTTTTATTAGATTACTAGATGGAACCGTCAAGAAACCCCATCCATATTTAGTGCCTTTCTGCTCTAATTTAGACTATGCTTACAAATACTTGGAGAGGTTTGTGGTTAGTGTGCACAATAGTTTCTTTACCCAACAAATAATGCTTCAATTTTTAATTTCTGAACTAGTGCATATATTTCCTTGTCATATACTAAATATCGTTTAATTTCTGAAGTGAAAGTTTCAAAATGATAACATATGGGTTTACCTCCCGAAGTAACATTGCACCCATAGTGTAATCACTAAAGATCATCTGTCTCTACTTAAAAATACTTGCTCTAAACTAGGAGGATCAAGTAATGGAGCATGAATAATCTTGTATTTCAATAACTCAAAGGATTTTCTTGTTCCTTACCCTAGTCAAAATCCTTACTCTTTAAGACCACTATGTGTAGAGAGTGTGCTGATCATGGAGAATCCCGAAATGAAATTCTCGCATGTATGTAATGCTCCCACAAAATCCTATTCTTTGTGGCTCCTATTGGTGTTGGCCAATTAGTAATGGCTTCCACCTTATTTGGATCCACTTGTAGCTCTCCTCCTCTAACCACGTGCCGAAGATAGATAAGTGTTTGCTTGGAAAATTCACATTTCTTCATATTACAAAGCGGTTGTTTCTCCCCGAGAAATTGCAAGAATTGTTGTAAATGAGTTAGATGTTCTTCCCATGTGGCACTAAAAATAAAAGATATCATCTAGATATACAATGACACATGAATCTATGAAATACCACAATACATCATTCATCAATATCATAAATGTAGCAGGTGCATTGTATAACCCAAAAGGAAGTACTAACCATTCTTAAAAACCTTGTTTTGTCTTGAAGGAAGTGTTTGATATATCTTCCTCCTTCATTCTCGACTTGGTGATAACCTCACTTGAGATCCAACTTCGTGAAAAAATTGGCATGCTAAAGTTGGTCCAAGAGATCATCTATACATGGAAGTGGATATTTTTTATTTATGGTGATCTTTTTCAAAGCATGGTAGTCGATGCACATTCTCCAAGAACAATCCTTCTTTGGCACCATCACAATAGGTGAACCACATGGTGAGGTGCTCGGATGTATCACCCCTTAGTTTAGTAGTTTCTGGAGTTGTTTCTTTACTTCAGTACTCTCGAGAAAGGATTTCCTATACAACCTGATGTTTGGTAGAGGGGATTATTGAAATAGCTGAATCTCATGTTGTACTTCCTGTTTTGGTGGTAACCCACTGGGAGCCTGAAATACTTCCTAAAAATAATAAATAATACTATCCAAATCATGCTTTCCCTAGTTATAAATATTTGTAACTTCTACCCCATCTTGTTTATCCTTTAACAAAAGTAAACAAAACTGATTATGATTTTCCTGAATAAGTCATTTTTCTTAGTTAGCACTCACCATAGTAACCCGTGTCTTACGCTGGTTTGCCCGGATGTTGTAGATGATCCCATCCTTGACCCATCTATATTGGTTTTCCCTTCTCATAAATATAGCATCCCTAACATACAAGTAAGGAATCCCAAATACAACATCAAAAGCATCAAGTGGGATAATGTCAGCTTCCAAAACATCAATGTACTAGGAATTTATCCCAAAATTGACCTTACATATTCTTGTTACATGAATTTTAACACCCTTCTTCACCCAACCCAAAGGATAAGGGTGTGGATGCTCGTAAGTCTCAAGACCAAGCTTCTTTACAACTTCTTTAGAAATCAAGTTAGACTAAGAACCAATATCAACCAAAGCATTTACCTTAGTTCTCTTGATCTGGATTTTGATCTGGAATAGTCTACTCATCTCCTCTTCCTGGCTATCCATGTTGGTGGTTGTGCATCTAAGCCTTTTGTCTACATTAGAGTCATATTTGATTTCCACCTCCCCTTCTATTTTTACAGCTATCATGGACTTCTTTGAGTCCTTGGTTTGGTTCTTCGGATGTAACTCTAGATGCAACTTCCAACATGTAGCATCAGTATGACCATTGATATCACAGTTCTTACAAAAATTCTTGGGATCTTTACAAGTATTTAAAGTAGTGGCAGTTTGTACCTTTCCCTTTCCACTTACCCTTGTTACTTGTTTTCCAATACTCTTTTTCTACTAAATTTTCAACTTCTTTACCCTTGGCTCTGGTTCTCCTTTCTTATTTTCATCATATATGTAGTATTCCTATACACATGATTTGTTGATATCTTTGGGATTTTGGAGATGAATTTTCTTGAAGGTGAGTTGTGCGAAGGGCTATCACTGGCCTTCCTAGGGCTAGAGAAACCTCATGGATTGGAGAATAAAATCCAAAATAGACGTGGAGTTGATTAAAATTTCTTGGGAAATCATGGAAGTAATTTAGGAATATTTTGGAAGGGGTCGGAGAAGTTGGGCCGATTTTGCCAAAATTAGGGTTCACGCGGGCCTAGTTGATGCACAGCCAAAACAATTTTTGAGCTTCAAAAGGTGATTATGGGACCTCTAGATGGATTTAGGAGAAAACAAAAACATAAATGGAAATACAATTCCAAGCCATACAAGATGGTGAAATAAGTTTTTCACAACACTTTGGTGCATTAGGTCTACGAGCATGTTTTCTCATGTAGAGGAGTACCAAATACAAAATCCTATTTTTCAGAAATCATATAGAATAATAAAGACATAAAAACCTACCCATTGGATTCCAAATGCCATTTCCAAAGTGAGGATCTTATAAAATTTCACCCAAACAGGTCCATCAGAGCTCGAAGTTATCATCGTTTCAAGTTGTCCTCTTGGAGTGAGTTCGGAAGTTAGCCAAATTTTGGGAGGACATGTGTCAACTCTAGGAGCCTGGAGGGATTTTGAGTCACTCAAAGTAAGGGAAATAAATCATTTAAAAATCTTCCCAACTCCCATATGACCTCTAAAACCTCATGCGACCTTTAAGATCGTTAGTTCACCCCCCGAGTGCTATTGAGAACTCAACTTCCTTGTCATCGGATCTCTACCACGTGTCATCTCCAAGAGCACTATGGAATTTGATGTCCCTCATGTCCCTCACATTTCAGGGACATAAAACCTTGAAAAATTCACCCAACCCTCTAGGGAAACTTTTGGTCACCCATGTGACCCGCTTCTAGCCCCTCAGTGCTTTAAAGCTGATTTTCTAGCTCTCACTCCCTGTCATCGGATCACCGCCACGTGTCACCGTATTTATCACCATGGAAATTGATGTCCCTCACATCCCTTTTAGGTGAGGGATTTTAGGGACATGAAAATGTTCCCAAATCCAACTCCAAAATTTGAAAATTTTCTAACTCATGGCTGCTTCTTACTACTTCTAATTGCTTCTCCATTGCTAGAAGAAAGTTGTAGAGAACACCTCAATCCACCATTGTTATTCCGAACCAGCTCCACCATGGAAACCAAAAAATCCAAACCAAGAATATGCACAGTTTTCAAAGAATATATTGATTTAAAGAGCTTTAGGAATTAAGAATAAAAGAGAAGAGCGAAGGAATTGTTCAGAAACCTCCATTATTTTGAAACAAAGATTCAAACATATCTTGCAAACCGGTGCATGGATTGCAAACCATATGTTGTTGGGTTCTTCTCTCTTGAAGGCCATTAAATAATCATATTCAAACCTTCCATTCATAGCAAGGAATTCTCACAACAAAGAAATTCCACTTCGCTCGATGAAGAATAAAGCTCGAATTCCCATCAAACCGTAACTTGGATCGAAGAGAAATTTCACCAGTGAGACAAGAACCAAAAACCTATTGCAATGGAATTGATTTCATCACAAATGGAGAAAAAACTAGAATTTTGAATTTCAAGCTCCATTAATGGCTACCATGACACAGTAGTGGAAAAAATAAGCAAGCTACCTCTCTACGTCTCAGGGTTCTAGTGGGTGAAATGCGTGAAAATTGGAGGGAATGATCATTGAAAAATATAGTTTTGTGTGAACTAGTTTTCATGCCATGAAGTCCCTATTTTTAGGGATATGGATGGCTTTATTTTTATCGAATTATGAACTCTTTGAATAAATTTTAAAATTCTTGAAGATCCGGCAAGGAAATCATCTGAAATTCAAAGGGAAGGGTCTCCAAAAAATCTAGTTTCTCTCAAACTAGTTTTTGCACGATGAAGTTACCAGTTTCTAGAGGTATGAAGGACTGATTTTTTATCAGTATTTTACCCTGGTAGCTCCATACCCAAATCTCTTACCAGACATCATTTTTTTTTCATTTATGAGCTTTCTAGAAAGTGGATCATGATGAAAATTGGAGCACAAGTTCATGACAAAGAGTCAAATCCAAAAAATTTGTTCCTGTCGCAAACAAAGGTAATTTTCACCGATTACTAAAAATAGCATATGTTATACTTCCTGGCATGCTATAAATTATGAGTCCCACTTTGAATTATAAGTTCGGTCACTTAAGTCAATCATAAAAGGGGTAAAATGGAAAGTAATACGTAAAATTACTTCTTCCCAAAATGGCATATACCCAAATAACAACCTGCTAAAAATAGAATTGTACTAAAATTAGATATACCTCAGGAACAAAGGAGGTTGGAATATGGTAGATGGTTCGGAAGGTGAAAGTGGAGCAAGACAAGCGATATGCCCTAGAATAGTAGAGCATGAGCTCATATTCTAAAAATAAAAAGTTTTCATTTCGAATGTGTTGGGTTTCAAATTTGCACTTTGATGGAAACCACGGTGTGGGATAAGCAAGTCACTCCTATTTAATGGGAGAGGTTCCCTTATTGAAAGAAACAAAAACCTATGTATAAACATACAAATTTCACCATAGTGTGGACTTCGATATGAAGAAATGTGTTTTATGCCGGGAAATTATCAACACAAGAGGATAGAAGAATTGAGGAGATGATGGGAGAAGAAGAAGACAATACTTTCAGGGGAAAATAGGTAGCAAAGAAAACCCTATACGTATTGAACAAAGGAGATAGAGAATGAAACCATTCACATTTATAACAGAAAAAATCTCATAGACACAAAGTTCTCGAGATCACATCAACTAGAACACAAATTTTCTTAGCATGCAAAGATTAAATGATTCATAGATCAAAGAAAGGGAAGAAAGAGAAATAGAGGAAGAAAGGGAAAACTCTTGTATTGATTTCTTTCAATTCAAAATACGTTTCCGAATATCAAAATTCAAACTAGAACAATGGCTTTGAAATCCCATCATATAGCTTGCAAGAAACGGTTATAACTTCTTCAAGCAAGCAAGAAACAATTACAATTTATTCTAATCATTCGCACCCTTTCGGATTCTTGATTCGCAAAGAAAACGACAATGGTGGAAAAATCATATTTTTAATATTGCAACTATTACATTGTTTTACAAATTTAAATACAAGCCATTCATCTTGCCTTTAAAACTTTGAATTTGAGCCGTCCACGTGGGAGAAAGTTATTGGAGCAAGTGTGGGGAAGCCCTTTGCATTTTATGAATTTATAGAGATTTGGCATTTTGGAACAATTCGGCCCGCTCACCCACTTTGAATTTTCAATGACCTAACATGTGTCATCATCTGATTGGTGATGGGGTCATGGATCACTTTATAACATTTTAAATCTTTTAATAAAAAGGCTCAAAAAAATAAATCCCTCATGAAACCGCTTCCCTAGTTTGACTTTTCAACGGTGGGCTCAAGACCAAGGCGGAGCTAAGGATCATTTTGTAATTTTTACTTCACCTTTGGAAATAAAACCAAATTTCCAAAAGTGCTCTGATGACCCGCTCCTCCACTTTGACTTTTCGATAGCATGATGCAACACGTGGCATCATCTCGACCGGTCAGGGGGAGCGGATTACTTTATACTTTTATGCTTTCCAAAAAAAAAAATCCAAAACGCAAAGTCCCTCCGATGACCCACCTTCCCCGGTTTGACTTTCCAACACGGCCCACATGTCATCATATGATTGGAGATGGGGTTGTAGTTTACTTTTATACTTTTGACCTTTTTTACAAAGAGGCTAAAAACTTCAAGGTTCTTTGCTTACCCACTACACGCTTTGACTTTTTGACTCTAACATTAACACGTGGCATCATTTGAGTGGGCGTGCCTTATTCATTTTTATTTTTATTTCTTTGTGGGCTTGTGGGCCCACAATTACAAACCGTGTTTTTTCCCAAAAGTGCAAAGGGCTAAGAAATCTCCCACCCCACCGTGCTTTTGGACAAAAATACCATCCCAAGTCCGCCGCCCATAACTTGCAAAATATGGGGAGTTAGAAGGACTTCCTTATATTTTTGGAAATGGGATGAAATTTACCATCGATGAAGATGTTTCTAGAATCCTCAAGTACTCGAAAAGTTTAATATTTCTTACCTTTTCTTTAATCATTTCTCAAAAGGAAACCGACTCAAACTTTACAAAACTTGACTTCAAAAAGAGGTGAATTTTGAGGGTGACAACAACCTGTCTCTTTCTAGGGATGACTTGGATTGGAAAAAGGAACAAGGCAAGATCAAGAACCGTAGAAAAACTCGGGAAAGAAGACCAAAGGTTTTTATCCATTGGGAAAATAGAGTCAAAGTCAAAACCAATACAGAAGATAACACATGCAAGGCATGAAAAGGAACCAAAAAAACAAAAGGGAAGACCGAAACAAAGCACACTACACAACAAGGAACAAGAAAGGAAACATGCCAAAACCAAAACACTATACATAATATACGAAGGAATTCCTAGTCACCTAGGAATTGAAAAACATTAAGTCTTGCCCACTATAAGGGAGTGGGAGAGGAGATTTATCCATGTAATCTAGATAAAAATAATTCTCTCTAGCAAAATGCCTGATTTTGAAAGGACCAAGCCAAAGGGAATCAAACTTACCATAGCTTCCTTAAGGCTCATGTATTTTGTCCCATACCGAACAATGTCTCCCACTTGGAAAACTCGGGTTTAGCGTTCTTGTCAAACAAAGCCTTTGCTCTCAATTTATGAGCTGATATTCTATCAACAACTTGCAATCTAACCACATTCAGATTTTGAAGGTACATGATCCTCTTATCCAAAGAACTACTGAAACTTGAATCTTCAATAGCTTTCATCAGATGCAAAGCTAGCAATTTCACCATCACTTTGAAGTTGGGCTTCAACACCATACACCACTTGGAAAGGAGACATTCTAATTACTCTTTTGGGTGTAATCTTATTAGCCCAGAGTGCATCATAAAGTTTCTTGTTCCAATTGCTCGAGTGTCATTGATAAGCTTTCAAACAATGGTTACCAAGTTATTTTTGTTGATTTTTCTTGTCCATTCCCTTGAGGACCCCGTAGTAGTCGAAGAATGAGCAAGGGATATTCCATAACCATAGAAAAAATCCATCATCTTAGCGAAGAAAATTTGTAAGCATTATTAGCCATAATCTTGTTTGGTATCCCAAACCTTATCAAGTATGTTCTCCTTGATGAAATTACATACTACTTCAGAAGTAGTACTTTTAATTGGAATGGCTTCCACCCACTTGGTGCGGTAATCCATGGCATTCAACACATGAATGTGCCCTGCACTTGAAGGTGGATTGAGTGTTCCAATGAAATCCAAACCTCATTTTTGAAAAGGATCCTCAATCACTATTGGTTTGAGAGGTAAAGCAGCCAACTTAGGTCTTCCAACAAATGTTTGACATGCTTCATACTTTCCTACCCATTTTGATGCATCTATGAACAAAGTGGCCCAATAATACCCAACACAAAGGATCTTATGGGATGTGAAAGAAGAAGAGAAATGACCTCCACAATCTTGGTCGTGAAAGGTAGAGAAAACTTCCTCTATTGTTCCTTGTCTACACATTTCAAGAATCTTCCATCTATGCCTCATTTGAACAAAGCATTCTCCCATAACACATAGTGTGCATACCTCAGCTTGATGGATATTTTATCTTTGGAACTAAAGTGCGATGGACATTCACCATAAGTGAGGAAATGTGCAATGTCGATACATACCATTCATTTGTTGAACTTAGGAAGAGAAAAATAGGGACATCAAATCCATCCTTGGACAACTCTTTATCATCTCCTTCAACAATGAGCTCACATAGGCCTTTACCCCGAACCAACTTAGTTGGCTTGATATCAAGATCATATTCTTGAACCCTTGTTACCTAATTACCTCTCATGACCTGGTAGATCTAGTGGATCGAAGGAGGAAACACCGGAGGAAATCAAAGAAGCTGGATCGGGGAGGACAAGACCCCAACCACCTCCTCAATTCTTCTTTGATATGTCTTTACAATTACCAGATTACCAAGGTATAGAAGATATTGTGGATCATGTACATAAATTTGAAATACTATGGTGCGCATAGGAAGTATGAAACTCATCGGATGGTTGTGGATTACACCGCTTTCTAAAACACCTTCCTAGAGGAATTCCACATCCCTATGTTTGAGCAAAAGAACATCAACACTCTCAAGGTGATCCAATAAGGTATGGCAGAGAGTGTGTGGGAGTATGATGCATGCTTAAAAACACTATTATCTAAATTATCATATGATAATCACCCATCATAGCATGCTCAATGGTTTTTGGAGGGTTGATAACACCTTTTAGAAGGGAATTACCCCATAATACTTTCACAGACCCGCATGAGGCGTTAGAGGCTAATCTACATGTTGAAGTTTGTTGAGCATTGAATCTTGGTGTTAGCCCATTTTGGAGGCTCGAGATCACCTGCTATGGCTAACCAATTGGAGATGTTGTTTGTGAACTTAGCTTTAGAGACTCGCAAAGATGGAATTTGGTGTACAGACTATGACGTGGAGGAGCATACAAAAGATAATGGTGGAATATGCACTCGAAAGTTGGTACGCACCTTGGTAGTGGATTGTGAAATTTTCACGAGGACCTTGATGCAAGTAGGTGCGACTGCTACAACGCACAATCTGCAAAGAATGTATCTTGTTATTGCAAGATCTGTTCATCCACATCACATGACACTAAAGACTGTAGGATGATTGATTAGATTCATGACGCTATTGATCTTGGTGTGTGCCAGACTAGCCTTGCAAGAAATTCTAAGGGTGATGAGCACCGTTATGAGTAACGCGCAGATGGAGAGCGCGTAGAAGGGGATTTCACGTGGGATTTTTTGGTCGTAGTAACCACGAGAGGAAGAAGTGAGTTCCCATGTGGAACATGTTTTAATTTTGGAGCTACAAACCATTACAAATGTGAGGGCCCAAAGCTATTGCGGTGCTCATGGTACAGTAAGAAACATGAGTATGAGGAGCACCCAGAGTTGTTTGAGCACATGAGTCGAAGCACCGAAAAGACAAGGGAACTGAAATGGTAAATATTAAGAAGAAAGATACACAGTGGATGCCATGGGTAACATGTGATGTAGGCTTGGATTCTATTATGGTAACGACAAGAGTAGAAGCTACACACACAAGTAAATACCAAGGTAGAAGAACCTAGTTTCAAGAGAGAAAATGGTACAATGTAAGTACCTAGACCTGCACATCGAAGGAGGTATATCAAGACACCATAGATGTCATTTGGAGTTTATAAGGAGAAATCCAGGTGTTTAAAGGAGCACTCCGGAAGGAGGAACAAAGAAGGACCGTCGAAACACCAAAGGATGACTTGGATGAAGTCAAAGATGTATGTAAGATGCTAAGGCAAGAGAATATTATTCCCTTATTAAGATCATGGTTAAGAGAAAGGTACCACACACTAGAGAGGAGCGTGAGAGGCAGGTATTGCATGTAAACCTTCCCCCTCACATCCTAGATTATGATAAGGAGATCATGTTAAATGCGATTGTGGATGGGTGGATCCTTAGTAATATCCTCATTGACATAGATGCGGAGGTCAATGTTATCACTTTGGATGCATGGAATCGGATGGGAAGAATTGTATTATAGTCATTTTCAAATGTGTTGTATATGGAAAACAAAACAAAGGAAATTCCCATCGAGTGTCTTAAAAGATGAGGCTATCACCATTCGGGGCTATGTTTCTTGGGGACTTTGAAGTCCTGGCACTTGCCAAGGAAGAAAATTTTCCATCATTACTTGGGCACCCTTGGAGCTATACCAATAATGTGGATCTTTGGTTCAAAAAAGGATACATAAGTTTTGAGGATGAGGAGGAGCAGGTCATCATACCCATGGCTAATGGACAATCAACACCCTATACTTAACCCGTAGGAGAAGAGGTCCTTGATAGAATATATGTGTGCTCATTCAGGGATCTAGAGATAATTCATCCTGAGAGGGAGTTATCCGGTTTGAGGATGCTCGGTCCATAAGTGACACCACCAAGTATAGCATGTGATGATTGGGTGCATGGGACCTATGAGTTGATCGGATGGAAATTGAGAGGATCAGTGACCAAGGTGACAAAGGAGTGTTTAGTGCAGCTCTTGGGAGAAAAGAAGTTAACTAAGTATTTAGGAGGATCCTTCCCCGAGATATTTTTGCAGCAGATGGAAGTTCAGTGGAAGAAGGAGGATGAGAGAATATGTATGTTAAGTTATGTCCTACTTGGCACAAAAACAAGATGGTGGGAAACACATCGGGAGAGCCTCTTGGAATGGCGTGAGGTGAGAATTTCCCTCTCTGTCTGGTTCTCTAGAAGCAATGTGCCCACTACCATCAAATATTATCATGGAAAGGAAACCACCTCTTTCCATATCCAGGATTGTGAGAGGGTTTAGAGAGAAGGCGTGGAAGCTTTACCACCATTCCTATGGTTACACAAGATATATTCTACATTGTAAGTTTGTGCACACACATGGTACATTCATGTTGAGACATGCCTCCAAAAAGGGAATTAGGAAGAGTTAGCGGTTGATCTCATTAAAAATTTGAATATTAGAGTACAAAGCCATTAGTGGATAAGGCATTACAGGTTTTCAAGCACCTTACCATTAGGGATAGTTCCATGAAAGAGGATAGGCTCTTTGGACTTACTTGGTGACCACGGCTTAGAGGCATGTTTTGAGGAAGACGAACCGAGGAGATTCAACTAGAGCACGCATGCTTGGAGAAAGAAAAAGGAAAGTTGGTGTATGTTATTGATGGAGAGGAAACATACAACTTATATGTTGACCATTATATAGGGACACGTGAGGTGTTGAAAAGTGCTTGATGAATGAGTGAGTGCCTACCATGAACATTTAAAGACAAAGAAATTTAACATCGGCTCGGAGGAAGAGCCTAAAGAGGCTATCATTGGAGACTATTGGTTGGAGAAGGAAGTCTCTAAGATCATTGATCTATTACATGAGTTTGAGGATTTATTCCCATGTGGGTACCATGAGCTTAAAGGAATCCACCATTCCTTGGGGAGATGAGGATAAAGATGAAGGAAGGTGCACGCTCAATCAAGAAGAGACCATATTGGATGAATCCCAACCTACGCATGAAGGTCAATGAAGAAATAGATAAAATGATAGCGTCTAGTATCATTGATGCCATTGAAGAGTTAGAATGGATAAGTCTAATGGTGATTAGTATCAAGAAGGATGGAAGGATTAGGATTTGCATAGACTATAGGGAGTTGAATATGGTTTGTGTCATTTATCCTTTTCCAACCCCTTTTATTGAAGAAATTTTGGAGGAGTAGTAGTGGGCATGAAATCTATTCTTTTACAGATGGATTTTCAAGGTACCAACAAGTCTGGATTATAAAGGAAGACCAGAGAAAGAAACATTTTGCCACCGAGTAGGGAATTTTTGCATATACATTCATGCCTTTTGGGTTAAATAATGCGCCTCTTGTTTTCTTGTGCATAGTGGTACAGGCATTGTGGGACTTCGTCCACAAATTTCTTCAGTGTATCTGGATGATTAAACACTTTGTATGCGCTAGTGAAGGACCATTGTGATAACTTGAGGTTGATGTTTGAAAGGTGTCAACAATTGAGGATATCCCTCAACATTAAGAAGTGTGTCTTTTCTACCCCATTTGGAACCTTGTTGGGACATATCATATGTAAAGAAGGCTTGTTAGTAGATCCTACCAAAGTTGTAGTAATTGTGGGATTGGGGGAGCCTACTAGTCAAAGTGTAGTACATAGATTTCTTGGGCACATGGGTTATTACATAAAGTTCATCAAGGGGTATGCCAAGATCTCTGTGCCTTTAGAATAATTACTCAAACAAAAAGTTCCTTTCACTGGGAGAGGTGCAACAAAAGGCATTTGACACTTTGAAGGATAGGCTTGTCACCACACCCATTCTATGGTTTTCTTCCTAGGATAAGCCTTTCCATGTTCATGTGGATGCCTCGGGAAAAAAATTGATGTAGTACTTGCACATCCTTCGGTGAAGGGATTGTTGATCATCCTTCGTGATTTGCAAACGAACTTAACACCAAAGCATAGCAAAATTATACTACGACCGAGCGCGAGGCAATGTCCATGATCTACGTACTTCACAAATTCGACAATATCATTGGAAACTCATTTTATATTTTATAATGACCATATGGCATTGAAATATTTAGTCAACAATCATGTTCTACAAGGGCGCATATGTCGGTGGGTTCTATTATTCCAAGAGTTTGAGTTCATGGTAGTTGTCAAACTAGGAAAGAGTAATTCCAGACCTGATCATTTGTCTAGGATTAATTTAGGGGAGGATGCACAGAGCATTGAAGATACTATGCTAGACTCGCAACTATTTAGGTTGTAGCACACGCCCTTGGATTAGAGTACATTGCAGTATTTCTTAAGGAAGGTGTGGTGCTGGAAGGAATGAAGGCCTTGGAGAAGAAGAAGTTGGCCATACGTGCCACACCCTACATGCTAATTAATGAGGATCTGTCATGAAATTGGGTCGTGATGAGGTTTTGCGCCGATGCGTACTAGAACATGAGTGTAATGCTATAATGGAAGAGGTGCATGGTGGGATTGTAGGAGGACACTATGTGGGAAATGCAACCACGCTGAAGATTCTACTCATAGGGCTTTGGTGGGAGACCATTTATCAAGATTGCATTGAGTTTTGCAAGGCCTATGACCATTGCCATCGCCTTGGAAAACCTGGAAAGAGGGATGAAATGACCTTGCGACCCGATACCCAATGTGTAACCATTTGAGAAGTGGGCTATTGAATTTTTTAGACCAATCTCACCGGCACACTTGGCGGTAGCAAGTACTAGTTCACATTATATCATAACTTGCAATGATCATTTGACAAGGTGGGAAGAGGAAACACTTACTAAGGATTGTACCACGGCTATAGCTCTATATTTTTATGGGAAAACATAATCAGTAGGTATGGATACCCATTTAGTTTGACAAGTGATAGAGGTATACACTTTTTAAATGAGATGGTCAGGATTCTATTATCAAAATTCATGGTGGCCCATCACAAAACTACCCCTTATCACCCTCAAGAAAATGGAACTACTGAGGCATTTAATAAAATACTTAGTCACACGTTGACTAAGATATGTGATGTTGGAAGGAAATATTGGGATGCCAAAGTATTAGCTATTCTTTGGGCATATAGGAAAACCTACAAGAGGTTAAAAAGGCCACACCATTTAAACTAGTATTTGGCGTGGAGGCTATCCTACCACCGATTAAATTTATGTTACCTTCATCTGCGTATAGTGCGTGCGAGAGGTTTGGATGATGAATAAGCGCTGAAGGAAAGAATAGGAAATTTAATTCAATCAGATGAGAGAAGATCATTAGCCAGGTGGAGCAAGACAACTGAGAAAGTAAAACAAAAGGCATGGCATGATCGTCACATTAAGAAAAAGAAGTTTGATGTTGGGAATATGGTGTTAATTTATGATTCAAAGTTTTTGCGCCATCCCGGGAAGTTAAAATTCCATTGGTTGGGTCCTCACATTATCTCTTACATCCTTTATTCGGGCATGTGCTAGTTAGAAGTGTTGGATGGGATGAGATTTTATGGACACTTCAATGGGAGTTGGTGAAGCCCTATTGTAAATAAGTGTTCTTAGTGTGTGTAAATAAGGCAATGTTGCAGATAGATTAGAATTTCCTTTAGTGCATTTTCTTTTCTCGCATTTCCCTTTCACGTTGTTGTTTTGTTTTGTTCCTTGGGTGTTGGTAACCTTGTTACTTTTTGAAGGTTGTGATTGTGCAGAGGATCGCACATCATTTTAGTGTGGGGTGGAGTAAAGTGAAGTAAAGTGATAGTAAAGTGCTAGGAAGGATTGCATTGGAAATCTTGGTTGAATGGCCACAGGAAGGAAGTGCATGGAAGGAAAGGTGAAAAGGATGGTTGGTGTTAGGATAAGGCTACATTTTGAATCCATGTACAAGGGGAGGAAGAAGCATAAAACAACACGAGGTAGTAAGTAAGAGAAAAAATCATGAGGATAGAAGAAGTAATTTCGACACCGTTATGCGCATGTAAGAGTCTCATATCAAGGTGGATTGGTTGCACACTAGAAGGTTGGAGGGTTATCCACGTAGGGTTAGGAGCGTGAGTGAGGGCACTAAAATCAATTTTTTTTTGAAAAATCCACATTAAGTCTTCAAGTACGGTGGTAGGTGAAGTGACATTTAATGCTAAAAGAAGGAAAAACTATAAATATAAGGTTGGGAACTTCATTATTTACTTTGCGAATATGAAGAGAGAAGAGCTTTTGAGAACTAGGGTTTCTAGAGTTGAAGCTGTGTGAAGAAAAATTGGAAAAATTTTAAGCTGTGGTGACTAGTTTGGATCTACAAACCAGGAGGGAAGTAATTCACAAGTGTGGGAAGAGTTATAGAGAATTTCATCTTGTGAAAGGATATTCCATTTAGGGTTTGGCCACAGCTAGGGCACGAGTTGAAAAGAGTTTCTTCGCAAGTTAGAGGTTTGAACTTGGAAAGATAGAAGAGTAGACAAAGGAAGAGAGGTTGAAGTGATAACCCACACAATGGCACCCAAGAAACCAGCTAGAACACCTAAGAAGGAAAGGGAAAGGGAAAACAACAAGAAACTACCACAAGTATCAATGAGGAATGGTATACAAAAATGCGGTACCAGATGATGGGGTTTGGTCGGGATGGAATGGGAGTCCCACACGAGAAAAATGATAGTAAGTGATTACAATCATCACATGAATGTGATTAAAAGGAAATGGCATTGGAGTTAGTTCACACGACTAATAAGAGAACACCGGAGGGGTTATAAATTTATAACGACAAAGTCAAGGTGAAGTTGGAGAAGGTTGGATTGCTTTAACTCTATGAGTTGCCGTATTTTGGAAAGCTTGGGCACCTCTATCAATGACTGATGTCGCACGTGCATGAAGACCAGTTTCACTTCATGGGGCACAAGATGCATGTAACCCCTCAGCTAATTTCAAGATTCAAAGGCCTTATCTATGAAGGAGAAAGTTTAGAGGACAACCTATGCGACAAGGAAGCAATTAAAGAAACCGTCACTGCATATGCATACAAGAAAGGGTGAAGGTAATTTGATATCACAGATATTCAAGACACAGGTGATGAGAATGGCCACGTGCCTGGTAACCAAACTGAACGCGTAAGAGAGATGGATGCAGGTAAACAAATCCTGGTTGAATGTTTGTCCCTATAGCTAATTCTCCATTGAGCATATCGTCACTTTGCTCCAAAGTTTATTTTTATTCCAATTCCTTAGATATTCTAAGTCACTTTATTTCTGGGTCTATGCTCATTGAAATATTCTCCATGAGAAACATTTGATTCATTCTTTATCTCTACTCCACTGTGTGGCTTTTGAGTATTGATGGGAGGATTTGAGGAAAACTCATTCTTGTCATGTATGTCCATGACACGAATGAAGAGATTAAGAATCAACTTGGGGTCTTCCACACTTCTACTGCATCCAATATTTCTTGCACAAAGTTATGCTTCATCATTTCCTGTAGCTCCTCTTTGTACACCTTTGAAGAATCTTTATTTTGTAGCTCAAGGCAACTACCTAGAGGGATTACCTCATCATCTTAGGAATATCTGCACTCTACCAATCCTTCATCAAAAAGAGATTTATCTTGAGAGGTCTCGAAAATCCTTGATTCACTTTCTTCATCATGGAAAGAGTCTTCATCTCTAATTAGGAAATAAAATATCTCCATTTCCTTATTACATCTATCAATCATTAGCTCAAGAGCGGCATCATATTTTTCATCTTTCCTTATCTCAATATGTTTGACCTTCACATTAGTTGAGGCTTCTAAATCAGCTTCACGCTTGTCTTGCATATTTTTGGCTTGCATCGGAGCTCAAGAGGCGAGCTCGGGATCTTGAGTTTCTTCTACGGCTTTAAGCATTTCTTGTATAGACATTTCTTTAAGTCCTTTCATGGGCTCATCACAAGCTGATTTTGTCTCTCCATAGATGGCCTAACTAAGATCATATTCATCCCTAAATGGGAATGAGAATAACTCCTCATCTTGGAAAAGCATATAAGATGATTTATCTTCTTGAAAATCATCAAGAACCATCTCCTCTTCCTCGTGGTCTACATCATCTGGCGATTTGGGGCTGCCCTCTTGTAAATAGAATCTCCTCAGTGCTTATTCAAAGTCCAAATATATCTGAGAAGGCATGTCTGAACCTATCAATATGGGGATATCCTCTTCTTCCTCAGTTTCCACAAAGTGATTCATCCGCATATTACCACAGTATAAAATGTTAGCTTCAGGATTCCAAAGTTTTACATGGTGTACCTCATTGTCTTCTCTGGAAGTAATTTATCCATGTCTCCCTTCATTGGTATTGCTTTTGATGACCAATTCATCTAAATTTTACCTCCCAAGTCTCGACAAAAACTTCTACTCGGTAATATTATGAATGAGGCTAGGACATCGGCTACCAAAATCATTGCTGAAATCTTCTTGTCTAGAAATTTAGTGAGAGACACTTGTGCATCTTTGACCTTACCTACAAGTGGGACCTTTCTTGACTCTAAAGAGTAACAAGAGCCACCGGGTGGAGCCATGGTGAGTTTGAGATCTTTAGCAACCTTCAAAGGCATCACGTTATCTGAGGCACCAGAATCTATTATGCAATTGTTCAGTACATATTCTCCAACAAGCAGGGAGATGTAGAAAGGTTCAATTTTATCAGTCTTTGATGCACTCAGAGAAATCATGTTCTGTGAGGGAGGTTTATATGAGTTTGGTAGCATGCCTTTGGACCTATAAGTTATAGCATTAGGTGTTAGACTACCACTCTTGATATTTTAGACGAACATCTTGAATTGTTCAAGATGAGTTTGCAAATATTAAGTTTCAGAAATCTGTACTTTGGCTTTGTTCGCATATTCTATGAAATCAAAAGGAGAATATGAGAACAAGGGGGGTGAAGGGACTACTTTTGGAGTTTGGATAGGCTTGGGAGAAGGATTTGATGTTTGAGAAATGTAGGGTATTTTGAAAGGTACACTAGGTGATTTTGAAGTACTAGATTTTATAGGAGAAGATTTAGATTTAGACTTGGAAGAGACATCAGAAGACTTACTTGGGATTATGGGATCCTTCTTACTTGCTATGAGATCAGGCTCTAACAATGCAGACTTCATGGAAGATGGAAGTGGGGATCCATGACTAATTATTTTGTTTTGTGGAGTTACCATAGGAGGATCTTCAATATTCTTTATCTTTACAATAGTGGAAGGAGATGTTCCTTTCTCAGACTAAGAATGAGTGAAAACTACAAATGAGAAACTAGGTGCATCTTCTTCATCTTCTTCATAACCTCAAGAATACTCAAATAATTTGATTTGTGTATCGTTCTCAAACTCATCACTTTCTACGAAACCACCACCTTCAGTTTCTTGCTCAAACTCTTCTTCACTTTCTAGAAATCTACAATTTACGCTCATGGGTGGGGCCTCCAAGGCGAGCCTTTGTGGTGCCCCTGCAATATTATTTTTGTTTCTTCTTTGAGAAGATACTCATTCAAATAATTCCTTGTTCAAAGAGGCCATCTCATTTTCCAACTTTTACAGAGATGAATTAGTTCTCTAATCTCCAAGATGTTGGACCTTGCCCTTTAATGGATTCTTGATCTTTCCAGAGAGGATGAGATCATCATCAAGTTCAGTGGCCAATATTTTTTCTTCTACAATATCCCTTGGTTGGGATCTTCACATAAAAAATCCTACATCTGATGATTGAGCATTGATGAAGAATCTCTTGACATTATTTTGAGATGGTCAATCCTCTTCAGGTATCTTGTGAAGCAACCATTCGAAATGAGCCACAAAGTCTCTCATGGTTTCATTTTCTCCTTTCTCTATTTGAGCCAACTGTACTAAGAGGTCTTGACAGTATTCATTCGATTTAAATATTTCCCCAAAGGTAGTCTTGATGTCATCCCAACCAGTGATGGACTGGGAAGGTAGGAGGTAAAACCATTCTACTTCTTTTTCTTGGAGGGACTCCATGAATAATCTTACAGACAACGTCTTCATGTTGGACACCAAGAATTCCACATGATATCGTGAAAGCAACTATGTGTTCTTCAGGATGTTGTGTGTTGTCTCCTTTGAACTTTGGAAATTTCTTGTGGGAACCCATCGGTAGATCATGAAGAGGGGGTTTAAGAGAAAGAGGGCCTGTATTCCTTCCCCATGGAACAATTTCTTGAGGTATTTATTCTTTTACTGCCATTATTTCTTCTACTTACGCTTCAGATCTTGCTTCTATGAGTTATTCTTCAAATTCTTCTTCTTAGGAGCTCAAATCTCAATGGTGGTTGAAAAATGGGAGAATTTGAAGGAATTTGGATAGGATTACCAGGTGAACTTCTTGAAGAGCCGGATGAAGAAGAGGCTTGAGAGAAGAAGTATGGATTATCTCTAATTCATTCTTTCTGATTTTGCAAAGCCTTGAAATTGGAATCAAAGAACACCTCTCAACTCGCTCAACTTTGGTGTATCTTCCTTTAGCTTGACTTTTGGAAAAATTTGTAGTTAGAATACGAAATGACACTGTGGAATGTGAAAATTCACGTGCAAAATTTAGTAGTATATCTTTTGGTAATCAAATTTCATGAACTCTTTTTTCTGATTTTTTCAATATTCAATTTTTTTAATTTTCGGGACCTTGCATGTCGTATTTTGGGTACGAATGTCTAAATCAATCTGCCCCACGATGGGTGCCAAAAACTATTAGTGAGAAAATATTTTGGGTGGAAAAACTTGTGGATTTCTTTCCAATGCTATGAGATTCTAAGTCCCTCTACTTAATTGGTGTAGGCTGTCGTATGTGCATGTGCATGAAAAATGTGGATTTCTATGGTGGCCTTTCAATGGGGGATCCAACAAGGGCACTCCATTGACCTATGGTAAAGATAGCAGTCTCTTCTAGAGAAAAATATATCTAAAAGAGGGAAAGAGAGTGAGAATGGAGGTAGGAGAACTAATGCTGTAGGTAGAAAATCAGATTCGTACACACACACTAGTTAGAAACTTCATCACATGCATTTATGGGAAGAAACAACCCTGCAAATGGTAATAATACCAAATAGAATTTGATGAACACAAAGTATATTGAAATCCCTTTGTCAAAGAAACCTATAAAATCATTCTTCTTGTATTGATGCTTGAACAAAAGTTGTACATAGTGGAGAAATGGAGGAAATTGAGAAGGGCGGGGGAATAGAAGAAAATGGCTATCTCCTTTGTTCTCTCAAGGTAAAATATACTATTGAGTTTACAAGATCAATCACTAACCCTTTGAAATGGGAATGAATTTACAATTTATAGAATAGAATATGAATCCTCATCTACCCCCCAATGCCTTTTCATATGTCCTCACACAAATTAAAAATTTTCAAATTCCTAGGATAATATTAAGTCCCTTTTTATAACATAAAGGTGACTTAATTTACATTATGTTTCTAAATTCACTTTTAAGTGACTTAAAGGCATATCAAAAAGTGAAAACCCCAATGAAGAATTAGAAAATTTGAAGGGAGATAAAGTTGGGGGAGAGGGAAGAGAGAGAAGAGGAGAGGATGTTACCCGTGATGAAGTATGATGGTCCTTGTTCATGGAAATATCTGATGCAATGAAGTTATGAATGTCTGTTGTGCCAATATTGCTCTTTGAGTGTGGCTTACTATTTTTAGTAAATTCCCAGATGGGGGACTTACTATTTTTAGTAAGTGGTCATTTTCACTGTTTTCTGCTCTGGATAATCATTCTGGCCTTTTGGAGATCTTCAGTGCACACTGCTCTTTCCATAGCCACTTTTGATGAAGACTTACCAAAAATAGCAAGCATGTGTAGGAAAACTTACTATTTTTAGAAAGGGTGTTTCCAGTGCTTGATTTTCAATGGAACATACTTTTTTAGAATGTTCTCATTGTTACGATCACACCTTTCAAATTTCACATAGTTTTCCCACTAGAATACGTGGAAGTAATTTTTGAAATTTTGACTTGGCAAAGGTGGCTTCGGTGCAAAGCTACCATGGCGGCCATTAGTGGAGCTCAAGATTTACAGTCTAGTTTTTGTCTTTGTTTGCAATGAAAACAAATCCATTACAATAGGTTTTTCATTTGGAGCTCATGTGCATGTTTTTAGCTCGTTTCCATTGCCGGAATGATGGGAAATCCGACAAATGTGAACTCGTGCACAAAGAGACGATTTTGTTGGAGAAAATTATTATGGGAAATATTTGACCTCTTGTTTATTGGATTTTGATCACCTTGAAAAATGAGGAGTCATGCAAAATATGACATCTCAATCGGCTTGTATCTTGTAAGATATGAGGATTTTTTGATCGGGTGACTTCACGGTTATCTAGTAAAAATCTCCAATTTTCTCTTCGTTCTTCATCATTTCAATCCATTTTTCTTTGAGGCCTGAATATTGGTGTACATTCATTGTTTGGAGAATTTATGTTTCCATGGCATAGCTGGTTCGGATCAACAATGGTGGACCGGGTGTCTAGACGAGCTTGAGCAAAGCTATGGCATGTTGAGGAGTTGTGGAGGAGAAATGAGAGGAAGAAAATAGCTAAGTGCTAAATTTAAACTTTGAAAACATGCACATGGAGGGGCTGGGAGAATTTTTATGTCCCTGACCTCAGGGACATGAGGGACATCAATTTCCATGGTGGTTAAGGTGATGCCATGTGTCCTTGATCTGACGGAAGGATTTGCTTGAAAAATGCACTTGGGGGCTGAAAGTCGGTCATGTGGGTGTAAAAATGACTCCCCATAGGGGTTGGATGAATTTTTCAATGTCGATGTTTGCCACCTCGGGTGCATAAGGGACATTAGTTTCCATGGTGGTCCTAGAGCTGACACGTGGCACCCGATCCAATGACGGGGGAATTGATGCTCCAAAAAAGCACCTAGGGGCTGAAAGGTGGTCAAGTGGGTGCCGAGAAGAATCCCCATGGGTGATGGGTGCATTTTTCAAGGTATGATGTCCCCACCTCAGGTGCATAAGGGAAAATAAATTCCACGGTGGTCCTAGAGCTGATACGTGGCGCCCGATCCAATGACAGGGAATAAATGCTCCAAATAAGCACCTGAGGGCTAAAGCTGTCAAGTATGGAGGTCATATGAGGGTCCCGAGGTCATATGGGGGCTGAAATTTTTTTCAAGGGCTGGTGTACCTGACCTCGGGGACGTCGCGGACATGAAATCCTATCGGGATCCTAGTGCGACGTGTGTCCTCCTGAAAAAATGACTAATCCCAAAGAGGGCAACTTGAAACGATGATAACTTGAGCTCCCGGTGGAAGTTATTAGTGAATTTTTTTATGATCCTAACTGGAAATGGAATTTTTAATATAATAGTGTGGGTTTCATGTCTTTATTATTTCATTTGATCCCTAAAAAATTGGAGTTTTTATTTTGTACTCCACTTATTCTTGAAAAGCGTATGCATACCGATGCGCCAAAGTGTTGTGAAAAATATGGTTTGACCATAATGTAGGAATTGGAATCCTATTTCTGATGATATTTTTTTACTTCTAACTCCATCTAGAGCTCCCAGAATCATCTTCTGAAGCCCAACAGTTGTTTTAGGCTTGTGAACTACCTAGGCTTATGAACCATGTTTTCACTCAAAATGCTCCAAGTCTTTCAAAACTTCCCTAAACCTTCAAAAATCATTTCCACGATGTTTTGAGGTCTTCATTTCATATCCATGTAAAATTTTTCCTTCTGTTCCGCTTGGGGTTTGAATCTAGTCTGAGAAGGCCAGCGATAACCCTTCCCAATACTGAGAAGATAACATTTTTTCAAAACTCCCTAAAATAACCTAGGGGGAATAAATAGACTTTCCTAAATCACCTAGGGGACCAATTTGACATCAAATAAGGGGTGAAATCAGGACTAACGTATTTGACACAGGGTGCCTAGGAATGATAAAACATGAACATTTTTGCATAGGGGTATAGTTGTCGTGCTTGGAAACTTCCAATTTCCCTCTTGCAAATTATCACGACAACATTAAAATATTTTATTAATTCATAAATTAATCCTAAGATATCTGTTTAATTAATCCTAATAAAGCACCTTAAATTTATCAATTTTTGACCAAATCTCCTCTCCCAAGTTTTGGCACATTTTCCAAGGCAAGCCAATTTTCAACCAAGAAAATCTCCACGAGAGAAGGAGGGGGTGGTTAGCATCATGTGGACTTAGTACACACATTAAATGGAGGATTTGAAGGCTTTGATAAAGTCTAAAATTGGTAATATCCCATTATATGTGGGATTATTCCTCCATTTTTGATGCTAAAATCCACTCATATGGATAAGAGAAAATCATGGGCTTTGGGAGGATTATTGGGAGATTTAAATGGGATTAAATTTACTAAATATACACTTAAGTGTGTGTGTGTGTGTGTGTGTGTGTGTGTGTGTTTATATATATATATATACGAGTATTTGTAAGGTTTGAAGAAGGAAGAATACACACGGTGTATTATTATTTGATTGCAGAGATGAAATACGGAAGGTAGAATTTGACAGAGGAGGATTTTATTTTCTTACAGGGAATTTCTTCTACTGATAATCACCAGACACAGGTTTATTGTAAGCTTACTCTGAGGAGTTGTATTGTTATTCTGAAGAGTTTTAATTAATTGATCGGAACACTCGTAGAGTGGACTGGGGACGTAGCCAATTGGTGAACCCCATAAACAAACTTTTGTGTCTCCGTGTTTTATTTTCTTATTGCTGCAAATTTTATGCCGTTGAGTATTAATCTGTGTGATTTTTATTTAATTAAAATTGCTGCATATTGGATATAATTTGAGAGAAATTATTTGGTTAAATCCATTTCAAGTTACTGTGAAGTTTATTAAACTTGAATTTTGGATCGGGGGAGGTGCAGGTGTTATCCTCATCCCTCTTAATGGTGAACCTATGCCGCTATCCTTCAAACTTGATTTTGATTGTACTAACAACATTGTCGAGTACGAAGCACTCATATTAGGTCTCCAAACCACCATTTCCTTAGATGTTAAATCAATTAATATCTTTGGTGACTCTCAACTGGTAGTAAACCAAGTCAATGGTATATACCAGTGTTGTAATGAAATACTTCAAAAGTATAAGCATCACGTCGGCACACTTTTGACCTCCTTTGATCATTATGAACTACAAACCACTCCACGTTCCACTAAAAAATTTGCAGATACCATGTCCTATCTCGCATCCCAAATAAATTCTTAAGCCTCTGAATACAAAATCTTTATCACAGTACAAAAGTTGCAATCACCTTCTTATTCGCTTCATACCATTAATCTAGTAGGGGCTGTTGAACTTGATCGACATGAATTTTTGTATAAGAAGTTTTCTTATTACCTTTCTCTTTTAATTCTACCTCCCGACCTCACTCATAATGAACAAAACACCTTTCTCAAAATGGCCTCTCCTTATGTCATCATGGGTGGCCTTATTTATAAATGTGTCTTCAACGATATCCTCTTACGATGCCTTACGAGTTCTGAAATTCCTTTTACCATCAAGGAAGTTCATGAAGGCATATGTGGAGGTAACTTTAGTGGTCTCATAATTACTAAACGCATCCTTTTCCTAGGATATTATTTGCCAACCCTCAACCATGATTTTTGTGAGTATGTTAAGCATTGTGTGAAATGTCAACAACATGCTAACCTTCATCACACACCTAGTCATGCCTTACAGGTCACCCATGACCTTTGGCCTTTCTCCCAATGGGGTTTGGATCTTGTTGGAGAAATCAATCCCCATTCTTCCCAAAGACATCAATGGATCATTACCACTACCAAATATTATACCAAATGGGTTGAAGTCGTGCCTCTCATTTCTAAAAAAGTAGAGAAAATATGTGAATTGATTAATCATCACATTATTTGTTGCTTTGGTGTCCCGCATCGCCTCATCACTAATAACAAAAATAATTCAAGAAAAAACCCTACGAAGGATTTGCGATGCTTTTGGTATTCAACTCAGTTTGTCTTCACCTTACTACCCACAAACCAATGGCCAAGAAGAATCAACCAATAAAAGCTTGAAAAAAATTCTTATGAAAGTGTTTGACGATACTGGGAAGGATTGGCATATGCACATTTCCATTTCCTTATGGGCTTACCACACTAGTATCCACACTTCAATTGCTACCACACCATTCTATCCGGTATACGGTACTAAGGTTTTCCTTCCTCTCAAAGTCCAGATTCCATCTCTTGGTATTTCACTCCAAGACATGCTCAACGATGATGACTTTCACCAAGACAATTTGGCACAACTTGAGTTATTGGATGAACGTTGTCTTAATTCTCTCGACCATCTCCAAGTCTACCAAAAATGTATCAAATGTGCCTATGACAAAAATGTCTAAGAACAAACCTTCCAATTCGGTGATCTCATCCTAAAAGAAAATCAACATGTAACCAAAGAAGAAAAAAGTAAATGGGGAAAATGTGCTCCTAATTGGCTTAGACCATATATTGTGACTCATGCCTATAGGTCAGGTTTTTATCATTTGTCTTCACTTGAAGGTAAAAATGAACTTGAACCCCTCAATGCCTTGCATATTCGACCATTCTATTGTTGAATTCAAGTCCTATATCACTTTTTTCATATTTCATGCTCGTCCTTTGAGCGTTGTTCACCCCTCTTATTTCCCATTCTCCCTAACGACTAAACAAGAATCATGTGATTACTGTCACCTTTCATACTTATCTTCAATATGAGTACCATGACTCTACTCATGGATACTTTTCATCTTTTTCAAGATGGAATCTCATGGTAATTCATCACTTAGCACTCCTCCATCATTGTTAATCTTTGTATGCTCCAGATTGTTTCTCCTCAAACAAGAACCAAATTTCCTATATAGTTGTGTCCATGATATCACAACTCAAAAATAAAATAAGTTTCAAAATGGGATTCAACTCCTTGAGTCAAACTTCTAGTAAAAATATGACTCCCTCAAAAAGGACATCTATTCTTTTGTTTTGCTACTATAAATAGACTTCTCCCTCGAAGGACAGCTATACAAAGCTTACCATATTGTACATAGTCTATCACAAAAGAAGACTATTCTTGCAAAACTATCATAACATATTTAGAAGCTTCCCGCATCAATCAGCTTTGTGAAGACCTCAAGGAGACAAATATACTCATCCCACATAGACTTCCTACATTGATCAGTCTATCAAAAAAAAGTAAAAATAAAACTTTTTGTCATGGACTTGCCTATCTTGATCTTAGGTCTCTTTCCAGTGGGCGGGCCGTCTTATACCATGTTACACTACAACCAACCATTTTCACCTTATCACCTTTTTCACCCTCGTTTCCTACCACATCAAGGGACTTGCTACAAATGCAACATTTTGTGATCATGTGACTTTCTTCACCCTTAGAATAATCAATCATGCAACACCTTTAGGGTCTTATGTTCATAAGAATATCTATAGTATAGTAGACCCTTTATGATCCTTATTAATTAGGTGGCTCTCTTGCCTCGTGTTATCTTTCAAATTCCTCATTACTTATTGATTATCCTATACAAGACAAGACCATCGACACCTAAATTTTGCAACTCTCTCTTTCACCAAAATCATCCAAACCTCAACCATGCCTAAATGACATAAAACCAATCACACCTATCACCTAGAATCGATCATGCCTAAAACTTACCCTCCCATTTCCCTATCTCGTCACATTCTTCCCTAGCTTATGGGAGAACTACATCATCCTGAAGCCCCTTTTCACCGAGGCTATTGTAGACACTAAAATTAGGTCACACTCCCCCTTCGTCCCTCGAAAAATACAACACCCTTTACCACATTTACCTAGCCATGACCCCCTTCACCCCTCTTATATTAATTAAATTAAATTAATGCCTTATCCTCACTATATTTATTATTTAAATATCTTATTTGAATAATATTGCCACATCTGATTCACTTAGATACCTCGCCAAGCTAACTCAACCTAAGACCTATTCTTAACAAGTTACCATAACTAAATGAGTCTTATCCAAACCCTAAAAATCAATGCCTACACTTCCTATAACCACATTCATGTATGCTCACAAGAATCTCCTAGTCTAATCCATGGGATAACAACATGAGATCCAAAGAAATCAGGTGGATCTCCTAAGTTTAGCAAACCTAGAAAATCCCACCTTAAGCGACGTTGGTTATCCCTAACCATCGCCGGTTATCCCTAACCATCACCGGTTATCCCGAACCACTTTGTCGATTACCTCTTTTAACCCCAAAATAGCCTTATTCTCAAGGTTGGAACTTGGATTTTTGTAAGAAAATAAATTTGATGAGCAAGAACACATCTTTGAGAGATAACGCATCTTGAGAGCCAATTCCAGCAGAACATACATCCCATCCATGATCTGATTTCTTCAAGCAAAGAAAAGTGTGCATGCAGCCCATGTAGAAGCTTTTCTTCGGTTGGTGATCACCTACGGCCTTCAAGCTCATCATCAGCACCTTCATCCTTCATACACGGATCCTCGAAGTGAAATCCAAGTAAGTGTAATAGCATGCTTTTCTTGTTATTTCCGTGCATCATCATTTATCACCCATTGTTCATCTTACTCATTATTGACCATCTCCAACACTTTACACCCCCAAAGACCCATTGAAAACTTACAAAAACCTTCTCCGTCACCCATTACCTCGTCCTAACTAACCAAAATCCTTTGTTCAATCACAAGAGGGACCAAAACCCCATTTTGTGATGTTCCAAGATTTCACAAGATGGCGCACCGGTTATACCTAACCATAGTCGATCAACCCCGACCGATGTCGGTATCTGTGTTTGCCCACATAGTCTTGGATAGAGATCTATCCACCTAATTTCACATCACCCTCACTCATCTGTGACCTACATGAGACCCTTTTATAGACCTGCGAGTACACTAGAACCAACTATTTGACTTCCATGGATTCTATTCTAGCTTAGCCTTTGTTAGATTAGATCTTGTTCTTATTGTGTTTTAAGTTAGATACCTAAATCATTTTGAAATAACAATATGATTTACCTTGTTTTTAGAATTAATTTTTTAAAGTAGTGGATTGATAGCCATCTAGGAAGTATCATACTTCCCGGATCTAGCTCACGCTAGGTAGTTCACTTTCCATATTGTTTAATGCTTTCGGTGGTCTTGTTTTCATTACGGGTAGTTCCTCCTGACAAAGGAAGCTCTCATGATCACCTGTGGATTTAGAAGTAATATGTGTGCAACAACCCATTAACCAACATTTGAACATGTATTCCTCCTACGCCTGTTACCCTTTCTCTTTTGAAAACAATTCAAAGAAACGATCTAAGAAAAGTAGAAAAAACTATGTAGGAAAAAAATTTGAGGGCATAGGGCCCTTGAAGGTTAGCTCGGCCACTCTTGACCCTAACTAATTCACCCTCATTTTTCTATTACCATTCTACCTTAATTATTTTCCATTTTATATCAACAATTGGAAATTAAAACAAACAACAATTATTAGAACACAAAATCAGATCATACACATTTCCATAATATCAAAGATTTTGAAAATCTACACCATAACATACATATAACTCATAATTTATTCCCCATGTTACCAATAACTTGGAAATTAATCAAAACCAAAACCAAAACCTGAATCAACCATGCCTAAGCCAACCCGACTTAACCATGCCTAAAAAGACCCGACTCCACCATGCCTAAAAACCTTACTCCACCATGTCTATGACCCGACTCCATCTTGCCTATGACCCGACTCCATCCATACCTAACCAACTTAACTCAACCATTCCTAAAAAAACTTGACTCCATCGTGTCTCAATTACTCGGTTTCCATCACATACACAAATAATAATAGAAATTTCACATCAATCCAACATCATACCATAACTATCACCATCTCTATATAAATCATGAAAATTTGTGTGTCCATACATGTATACTCAGATGCAAAATCAATACAAGTATCTCAAATACATTGTCTCAATATTTTCGGCATGCAGGCTAGTATAATCATCAAAATCTCAAACAATCTCATATACATCATCGCTCTCTTCGTCATGCAGGCCGGTATGTAGAAAAAATAAACAAAACTGAGGTACATAGAGATATCAATCACCTCCTCATCAGATGTCCTCCATGCCTGTCTCCCCTGTCTCCTCCTTCTCTACTCTCGTGTGGTGCCCAACTAGCATCTCACCACCCTCCATGGGCCTTGTTATGACCTCTAATGTCCCCTCACCTAGAGATTCCCTCCGTAAAGTAGTGGTATCTTCCTAACCCTATCTCTGGGATCTTCGGCACCCTATAATCTCTACACTTTATGAGTGTGGGACCTAGTCTTCTCACTTGAGGCCTGATGTGCTCTCTACTTGGCATAAGATGGGACATCTATCCCTACGGCCATTAAGTGATCCCGATAATACCATACCTTGACTAGGGCATCCTTGAACCTAGCCATCGATACTCTTTGTGGAGGTTCCATCCGTCTCGGACCCTGTACCTATCTCATGG
The DNA here is from genome assembly GCA_018340775.1 of Taxus wallichiana var. yunnanensis. NCBI lineage: Eukaryota > Viridiplantae > Streptophyta > Pinopsida > Cupressales > Taxaceae > Taxus > Taxus wallichiana. The sequence continues at coordinate 541,975,753 of CM031234.1, forward strand.
GACGTTGTCCCTGAGCCCATGTTAGTACCTGTGTTGGTACCTGTGCTGTGACCTAGGCCTATAGGGCCACAATCTGCCCATGTGTAGTGGAAAACTAGCCTGCACCTGCTATATGCACCTATAGGGAAGATACCTATCCCCATCTCCATCCCCACCCCGTACGAGTGCCCATCCTGTGTAATCTAACCCTATAGGGACACCACCTATCCCTGTAATGTGGCAACCTCTACCTGTGACCCTGCCAACTACCCCTATAAATCTATAATATGGGCTTGTAAGGTGGCCACCTACCCCTAGAGTGTATCCTTATGGATTGTGAGGGTGGCCACATCGACTTTCTGGCCTAGGTGGTGTTGCTCGTAGATGGGCTTCCCACCATCTCCTGTAACCAACCCGACCATATTTGGCTCAAATGCATCAAGCTAGGGTGGAAAATTAATCATATGAACACACACAATGTGCTTGCATGCCCAACAATGAAAGATAAAAGTACAACACAAGATGAACCTCCGTAGCCTCTTGTAGGAAAATAACTCCATGTATAGTTACACCAAGTATGTTGGTGCCCAGTAAATTAGGTCCTCTCCTCCATCATATCATGAAGGACTCCCATCATTTCTCATGGGAATCTCCCACCCTCTGCATCTGGTAATGAAAAACAACACACTACCTCCATAATCGGAACAAATAGCCTCATCTCCTCAAAGGCTAGGCCACATACATCTCTCCATAGCTTAGGATTGTGCTATGGAACCTCATCTCTACCATACCCTCTCAAAATACCATTAACATCAGCTCCTCGGATGCCTCTGGAGAAATGGATTATACTGCGCTCTTGCTATTGGTAGTCGTAGGATCTCGGTACACATCCTCTAGGGTGACTGTAATCTCACCTATCAGTAGATGGAATGTGTTGGTCACAAAATCCCATCTATCAATGAGATAGACCATAAAACTTGGATCACGAGCTATACACCTATAGCATCAAATCCCAATCAGATCCACGTCGGTCATGTGCCTCGACTCCTCATTAGTCACATCCCCCAAACATATAGTAATAGATATGGAACCCTAACACGCATCTATAACTGGTCTCTCACATGCATCTAATAAATCACACCATTGTTAAACCCATAACCATTCCCAAAACAACTTTTACCCGACTAACCTATTCTTGAAAATTCTTATTATTTATTTCCCATGACCTTAGCGACCTACCTCTTTTTTCTCGTCCCACTCTCCCACCCTCAACTCACATCATATATACATTTTTTACCTTACCTACTCTCAACACCCTTACATTTATACCTCACTTCCTCTCTTCCTCTTTACCTCCCACCATAACCCTTGCACGACCTATTTTTTCCTCAAAAGCCGACCGACCTCGGTCATTGGTGACCAAAGATCGGTCATATACTATTTGACTAATGCCGGATATATCTCACCGACATCAGCTACCATTGGTAGCGTCGGTCACCATCCACGTGACCGAACCCACAAAAACCCCCACGTTTTTCCACAATTTGACCATCTTACCCTATAAGCCTACCCTATCCTACTCAAACCTCCATTAGCTTTCCTCCTACTCATATTTAACCCACATTCAACTTTCTACCCTTAACATTTCATCAAATTTTCTTCGAAATTCATAACTAATCCCTACCCAAATGTGTTTTACGCCCAAACCAATTTATGTAAATATAAACACTAATATGCATAGATTGGGATGAAATCCTACCTCATCTCGGTGTCGTTGACATGGTGGCACTCTTGGCCACTACTGGCTGGTGGCCCACCCAACCCCTCTCCCACTTATGCCATCACCAAATGCACTCCTAACCTCCACCCAATCAAATCCACCACACCAATCTCATGGAACCTTCTACTTAGCTCCTATCACCAACCAGTTCCTCCACCTCGGCCCAGTACATTGTTTGTACTTTTCTCCCAAAAAGGTACAAAATTCGGCACTCTGTCATTTTCACTAAAGCCAAGAAATACAAATGAATCTATAAGATGTGGATTTTTCTTTTTAAAACCCCAACCCGACCTGACCAACATCAATCAGGGCATGCCCTACCAAACCGATGATGGTTATACCTTACGAACATCGGTTACTTGCCATCCCACTTCTAGCCCATTTTTACCCATTTTTCCCAAAACTATCAAAACTCACCACCTTTTGACCTTACCCACAATTATTGCAACCTACCTACAAGTCCACATTACCTATACCTATCCTTAATTACATTTAGGGAATTTTTATTTTACCTGTACCTCGGCCCTACCCGTCTTTGTGACCTATATGCCTTGACCCGGAACAATGTTAGTGACTTTTGAACCCATGTGCTTGCTATACCTTGCTGCATTATTACCCGTGTTGTTTAGCCTAATGACCTTACCTTGCCTATTTTTTTGTTGTTTATCTTGACCCACCTTTGGTGTACCAAACCATACCTAAATGTTCTTGCCGACCTATGTTGTGCTTCCACACCATATCCTATAGGTTGGATACCGAATCACTTCAACCTTGTTTGGATAAACCTATCAACCTTGGATGGTGTAGAGTTTGCAAGCTCTTCAACCTAGTCTTGTGCCTTAGTTTATATGTATGCGTGTGTTCGATGGCCACTACCTTTGAGCTTGACCCATTTACTTGTTTTCCTTATTTGACCTTTTTCCCTTTACCCCACATGCCCACCTCTATACTTATGCCCACTCACCTTCATTCTCTACACATCCACCTTTTATCAAACCACTCACCGATTCTGTTTTCCACCTCATCAATTCCTGGTTTGAGGGGGATCACCTCCACCCACACATGGGGCAACCACATCCTATTTTTGTCAGCATCACTTACCAATACAAGATACGCAAAAAAAGGGGAAAATGTAGACACCAAAATTGGGTCACACTCCCCTTAGCCCCTAGTCGAATAGCTAACTTAAACATATTCATCTAACCATGGCCCCTTCCACCCCACATTAATATTAATTTAATTACTTTAATTAAATTAATACCCATCCTCACAATATTCATTATTTAATTATCTTAATTAAACTAATTTCCACCTCACCTAGACACATCATTATAAACCTATTTTTAGTATCTATCCACTCACCATAACTAACTAAAACTTAGTTCAACTCTAAAAATCAATGCCTATTATTCGTCTAACCACATTACCACTCATTAAAAGATAAGGTTCATTTTGATCTGTGAGAATATATAGACCTCACCCAAATGATTGCTAAGATCTGTGTCTTTTAGTAAACCTAGGGAATCCCACCTTAACGACACCGATCATCTCGAAACCGACTTCGGTCAACCCAAAACCGTCCCCGGTTACCATTTATTCACTTTAGTAACCTTGTTTGTGAGATTTTCCACATTCCTGAATCAAGAGAGAAAAGGAGAGCTGCATGAAATCATGAACCAGAGCCTTTTACACATCCATACATCCATAACCAACATCAAGATAGATCTAGAGGTATTTCACTAACGGTAGCATTCCATGAAGCACTACCATGACACTTTGAGCACCATTTCACGGATCAACCATCATCACCACCCAACTATTGAACCTGCACTACAAGGTAAGTATGTTTTTAACCAACACCATCTATTTCTATTTAGTTTATAAGGTTCTTCCACCTCTATTATTAGTTTCTACTTACATTCCCATTCCCCCACTATTTACTTTCTGTAAACTCAACCATTCCCACACCCACACCATTAAGTCACCCATACCTGAATTTTACACATCTCGAGTGTACCTAAGATCTCTAAATATCTCACCATTCCCCCTTTCATCTCTGTCTAACCTCAGATCAATCTCCACAACCAGATCTTATTGAGTTCCTATCATCTCGACCGTCTGCCGTCTTTGGTTAGCCATGACCGTCATCGGTTCCGTCTAAACCATCATCAGTTATATCTAACCAATATCGGTCTCTGTATTTGGCCATCTTATTAATAACATAACATAAGAACCTTCATCCAACTAACCTAAATGATGCAAAACCTAACCCTAACAAGTTCCAACACCTTGAGCGAATACCCCTCCTCCGATTTTATTATAGCCAGCTGTTATGTTAGATTTTCTTATTGTACTTGAATGAGATACCTAAATCATATCAACTATAGTAGGATTTTTTTTATTTACGTTATTTCTTGCATTAAGTTGTATTAAACAGTGGATTGACAGCCATCTAGGAAGTATCACACTTCCCGGATCCAAACTACACGCTAGGTAGTCTATTGTCATATGATGTTTAATTCTTCTTTTAAGGTTTTGTTTTCTATTTTAGGTAGTTCCTCCTAGACAAAAGGAAGATCTCACATCGGCATTGGATCAAGAAGTCGAATGTGCACATCAATCTCCAACCAACCAGCATAAAAATTATTCCTCCTCAACCCATAACATTATCTATTTCGTCACATTCAAAATGTAAAGAAAATAGTGAAACAATATCATTGGTCCACACATATCGGTATGCACCAAGTCAAGTTTTTCCTTAGCTTTGAAATGTACTATGTTTGAATGGCACTCTATTTTTTTCCCTTCCAAACAATGATGACATTTATTGGTACCCTTTTTTAGAGGTGGTAAACCCCTAACCATGTCGTATCGAAAAAGTGTGTCAAGATAGCCAAAACTCACATGTCCAAGTCTTCGATGCCATAGTTGAGCTGATGATGTATCCTTGGTTACTAGTGCTTGATCATTTCCATAAACAAAATCCAACTAAAACATTCTTCCCACATTTAAATCGTTTGCAAACAATTTTGGAGCTGCATGACTTATCTATAATTAGGCACATCTTTTTACCACATTTACAATCAAAGTCAATTTCGAGATTGTGATCTAATAATTGATTCACGGATAACAGATTTTTTGTTAAACTAGGGACATAAAGAACATGTTTAATTTTAAAAATATGATGCCCAAGTGGTAGTGAAATGGAACCAATGCCTTCAAAGCGTAAGATGTATCACCACCCAAAGAGACGTGATTTTTGGTGGGTGTTTTAATCATTGTGAAGAACCAATATTTTTTTCTGTCGTGCGTCGAGTTGCACTCTGAGTTGACATACCAAATTTGATTTGTAGAATTGGATACTTCATTTGATTATGTAGAATATAGGAAGTCATCATCATCCAATTGATCTTCCTTCTTGCTACATTTCCTTGTTGATTTGGTTTCTTCTTCCACTTTTGATTATTTTGTCCCTATTTAATCTATTGTTGGCCATATTTTATTTGTTGGTAATCAATATTTTTACCACTTGACGATCCTTGTTGGAATGTGTTGTACCAATAATTATTTAACTCATGTCCTTTTTGACCACAAATAAGACATTTTTGTTGGTCCTTTTGGCCTTGTTGAGTATTACCTTGCTTCGAGGTTGTTTACTAGACTTATCCTATTTTTTTCCTTTTTGATTAGAATAAAGTGCTCGCTCTTCGATTTCACCGCTTAAGTGAATAGCTTCCTCTTGTTATAACATATTCACTAACTATTCAAAAGTTGTTGTTTGACCGTTATGTTTAACGTGGCCACAAAAATCCTATAATAAGGAGGAAGATATCTCAATATTATAGGCACGAGTGATTTGTCAGTTACTTCTTCTTCCAAAATTGAAGTGATGAATGTAAATTTTTTACTCTTCTCAAAAACATTTCAACTTTCTCGATTGGTTACATTTTCAAGTTCAAGAGTTAACTCTTGAGATGAAGTATTGTGTTCTTATTTTGTGACTCATATATTGTTTTCAACTTGTCATAAGATTATTTTATTGTTGTGGTCTCACAAATATGAGGTCGTACCTCATCTGAAACACTAAACAAGATTATTAACTTTACTTTTTGATTTTCACGATCAAATGTAGCTTGTTGTGTAACATTTGTTGCATATCTTGTTAATGTACCAAAAACAACATACCATATATTTTCAAAATCAAGTTGTGCGTGAATTTTTGTTTTCCATCTTTGGATAATTATCAAAATGCAAAAGTTGAGAATCTGGAAAAAATAATTTTGGTGCCGTAATTGTGGCCATTGTGAAAAGTGATAAACAATAGAAGAAAAAAATTGAACACTTTTCCCCCTTAAAGCATGCACACCCCCAAAAATATTATTTTATTTATTTTGGGCTCCTTTTCAACCGTGTACAATGAATTTTTGGCACTATTAGCCCTGTTACAAATTTGGCTCTATGGACGATTTGCAAAAATAAAATGGCTCTCTTGGTCGATTTGAAAAATATCTTTAATTTTTTGGGCTCTTTGGCCTCTTTTAAAATACAATAAATCTCGAATTTGTGAAATTTTTAAAAAATAAATATTACTAAAAGTTATACCAAGACATAGATATTGCAAAAACATACACTTAAAAAAATGGCACCTCAATACAAGGTATTGTTATCCAAAATGAGCCCCATGCTCATTTTTGGCTAACTCCTCTTTTTCCTACCTTCCTAGTTCCTTAGTCAGAAAATTTCATCTTTAAGGAACTCAAAACCTTCTAGAAATGGCTTTATTGGATAGAGGTTGTTCTCGGCTTTCCATAATGGTAAAGTTTGCCTCCTAACTCCATGTATTTTTCAAGTTATGGCTCGGTGGAGTTTTTGTGGGAATTTTTCCTAGACAGCCTACCACCAATCAAAGCGTGCTAGGTCATCAAAAAGTGGTGGAGCGTGGCGGAAAATTTGGTTTTTTTCTAAAACATTTGGCATGGGTGCTTATGGGAAAATTCTGACCCAAAAGCCCACTAACCAAGTAATATGATGCCACGTGTCCTCCAATCGGTAGGAGGCGAGGCGGGAGAAGATTTTCCCGTTGGGTGAATTTGGAAAATTTCAAATGGAAAGTCTACCCCCCAAGGCCCGCACTAACCAAATTGTGCCACGTGTCCACATGGCAACAAAAACCCAAGGCTGCCCCACATGGAAAAAGAACTTGTCGGACCAGCGTCGATTGGATTATGCCACGTGTCCACTTGGTGAAAATGACAGAGCAATGGAAAATTGGAAAACGCATCCCGAGGGCTAATGAGGCCATGCCACGTGGCATCGGATTGTCGGGCGGTGGGAAAATTTTGATTTTTTTTTGCTCGATAGTTCAAATTTTCCTAAATGTTCAGAGGGGCATAACTTTCGATCCAAAGCTTAGATTTTCATGTTCTTTATATAATTGGAAATCTAGTGAAATTATCTACATGATTCTGTTTCAATTTTACATTTTGGTGGAGAATTTTGGGAGAAAATAAAAAACTTACTTGTAAGGGGGAACTGATAGAAATGACATTTCAACAACCATTTTTGATGAAGCATGGCTTGAATCTTCTTCCAACATGGTCCAAAACATTGGGGAATTAATTTTAAGGGTGTCCATGCCTTTTTATGAATTTGGTTGGTGGTTGAAACTTACACCCACGTTTTCTCATGTTTCTCTCTCCTGAACTTGAATTTTACATTGTAAAAAGCCAATTTTGGCTCATTTTCAAAAGGTTGGATGTTCTTGCTTCTGCAAGCTCTTCATTTCTCCTTAGCAGGTGGATTTGAAGGAGTTTTAGGCCTCCCATGGAGATTGAAACATGTTTTTTGCCTCTTTTACTATTGCAATGCATTGTATCCACTCTGGGCCGACAATACATGTTACGTGATTGATTTTCCAATCCTCTCTTTGCATTGGTTTGTTTCCTTCTAATCTTTCCTTGTATTTTTGAAAATTTGTGCATGTTTTGTTACTCTACCTTCATGATCTATGTCTATTTTTGCAAAATAAGATATCCAACATTCTCCTTCTCTCGTATATCAACTTTGTTTTAGTGTAGGATCTGTTTTTCCTTTCTCTCTCTCTCTCTCTCTCTCTCTCCTGTCTCCTTGGCATGGTTCAATTAGGATTAGATTATCTTTCCCGCACCGGAATAGCTTGTGGTAGGTAGTTTAGGAAGAGGAACCAACCTTCTCTCGGAGAGATTTCCCCATTTGCAAAGGTCCCACACTTTGAGAAATGTCCATGTTGTGCATTCACACCAAAATGACATTGCCCTAGAAAAGTAGATACTTTGGTCATTTTGGGGGTGTTGTGAATCTACACTAACAGTTATGGCATGCACAGTGGGACCTTAGAGGTATTCCACTTCATCTTCTCGCATGTTGGTGTATTCTGTGAAGATTTCATCTTTTGGAGGCACTTCAAAACACATTTGGCGACTCCATCTGATAAAAAACTCATTCTCTTAGTTGCAGACCTATTTTCCATATATTTTCATCCATCCTTCTTTCCATCTCTTTCATTCTTTTCCATTCCATGAAGTTGTGCAATCATGACTTCATTCCCATCATGGAATTCACATTCACAACAGCAGTATATTCCACTTCCAACATGTTTTTCAAATCCTATAGATCAGCATTTTGTTCAAATTCAAAATCATTATGCATATGCATATGAACAATGCCAAAATTAGTTTGGATATGAAGCACATTAAGCACAAGGGTATGCAGATTGTGAGGGCAGTCATGAAGAAAATGCTGATTTTTGGAGAAGATCCAAAAGATGGAGGAAAAGATGGTGCAATCAAAAGCAACACTCAAATGAAAGCCTTCGAATTGGTTGCAAGACTCCTTGTCCATGGGGAGGCCCTTTTCCAAGAAACTTCAGCCCTTAGGAGAAGTTGTACTTCATGATGGAGATTCTTCCCCAACTTGCACAATGGACAATAGAGATAGAGGCCTATAAACTTGGTCTTGAACAACCTTGTCGGTGGGTAAGTTCGACACCATCATCTGGTTTTTCTCCTTCCATTCCTCAAGCAACACCATCTCAATTTGGGTTTGAATTTTCAAGTTTCCCATATGCTGCCCCAAGAGTCAATTCCATTTCTCCATCCCCTAGTCTTCCACCCCATCTCAATTCTTCTTTCCTCTTTCCTTCCAAACAGCCATCCCCTCCACAAGAGCCAAAAGAAACACCCTCTCCTCCAAAGAAACAAGAGTTTCTATCTCCTCCACCACCAAGAAAAAAATGTAAAATCAATTAAACTCCAAACCACCCCTCCTCTTGCATTCCCAAATCCATGTTGGGAAGAGAAAAATCAGAAAATTAGTCATCAAGGAAAACAAGAACAAGAGCCAAACAGAGAAGAAATAACAAAAAAATTGAAGAGTTGGGATGCCAAATTTGGGATAACAAATATCCCCTTAATGGTTAAGCCTTCAGAAGAGGTTGGAGTTGGAGAACAAGTGGCAAACAAGGTTGATTTTACAGCAGTAGTGAAGCAAGAAGAATAGCAGTTAACTTGTAAAGAGTTGAGTGTCCATGTTGGCACTATGCCCAAAGAGAATTATGATCCAATTCAAGCTGCACAATCAGCCATGGAGGAAGAAAGCCCTGAAGAAAATCTTGCAATCCCAACTTGTCCTCTAGAGTAGCATATTGAAGAGTTTTACTTGATAAATTTCATGCTAGAGGAAGAGTTGAATCAAGAGCAGGATTATCTTCGAGAAGTTGAGGAAGGAGAAGCTACTCAAGATCCAAAAGAAGAGGAGCAAATGGATGAGATCAAGTCAGTTTTTACAACAACTGAAGAAGGAAGCATTATTGATACATTTTTGCTTTCATTTGAAGGGGCTGATTTGATTGATGAAGCCATTATGGAGGTGAACAAAACAGGTCCAAATTGTGAGAAAGAGGCACAAGAAATTTCATGTTTCTCTCCCACTTCATCTCTCCAAAAATCTGATTTTTGGGATGAGTTTGAATTGACAAGTTTCATGTTTGAAAATGAAGCTACACATGGTGAAGAAAATGTAGATTTGGAGGTCACCATACAAGAGGGAGAAACTTTTCTACAACAAGACATTCAAGAGTTTGATTTTCCATCAGACTTAGAAGAATGTTTGGATGAAGAGCCAGCTGAAATTACAACATTTCCTTCTTCACCATTCATTCTCCAACAACAAGAACTTGCTGCCATGGACAAGAGAATTCAAGGAAGCAGCCTGTAGTTTGCAACATACCCATTGAATAAAATTTGGAAGGATTTGATCTTCTAAAAGATACAATGGAGGAGCTCCAAAGCCAACAATGTATTGCAGAAGGTAACAATAATGCAAAAGCAACTTCATTGGATGTTGCAATCAATAATGAGGAGCTGCATATTGTAGAAGAGTTCCACACTTGCCATGAAGGAAGGAGAACATCAGATGAACTTCATCATTGCTTCCACATCACCCACCCAAGGTCTACAAGAAGACTCCATTTTTGGAGTTATAAATTAGAGTTATGGGCATATCAAACAGATCAAATCTTGCCCAATAAGGTATTTGGCTTCATTGGAGTCAAAGGAGAAGTCACAACCAGTCATGCTTGCTTCTAAGCATGAGGATGAGCATTAGAGTACTAAGGATCAGCTGCCATACCTCTTCAATCCAAATGCAGAGAAACTAAAAGAGGTATTGAATTTGCCTTCACCGACACCTTGATGATTTGGGTAGAAGACCAACTTCTTGTTTATTTTCCACTCATCCAACCAGCCATGTTTAGTTCCAAATTAGTTGCATGGCTGCCCATTTTGAAGAAAGGAAGCTATTTTACACAACCAGTTGCAAGGTTTGTTTAGCTTACATTTACTTCTAGTTAGAGTACAATAGGTAGGTTTGGTTTTAGCGGAAGAAGTGCTTGTACACACTCTACATGTTCCATTTGGAGCATGTATGATTTTCAGTTTTGTACATAGCTTTTGGTGCTAGTTCTGCTCTTCATAGTTCATTGCAGTGTGGTATTTTGGTGAAAACAACTCCAGTTTAGTGGGATTTAGTGGCTCAAGGGGAAGTTTCAAATTTCAGATCAGTTTGCAGGCTATAACTCATGACTCCATGCCCAATGGATGCTTCAAAGGCTACGATCATTCATCTAGCAGGAAGATGCCCCCTCTGAGTCGCCAAAATTATTATCCAAAATGAACCCCTTGCTCATTTTTTGGCTAACTCCTCTCTTTCCTACCTTCTTAGTGCCTCAGTTAGAAAATTTCATCTTTTAGGAACTCAAAACCTTCTAGAAATTGATTCATTGGATAGAGCTCATTCTCGAACATTCCGAATGGTAAAGTTTGCCTCCTAACTCCATGTATTTTTCAAGTTATGGCTCGACGGAGTTTTGTGGGAAATTTTCCTAGACAGACCACCACCAATCGAGCATGCCACATCATCAAAAAGTGATGGAGCACGAGAGGAAAATTTGGTTTTTTCCAAAATGTTTGGCGTGGGTCTTATGGGAAAATTTTGACCAGAAAGCCGACGACCAGAATATATGCCGCCACATGTCCTCCAACCAGCGGGAGGTGGAGGCGGGAGAAGATTTTTCCCATTCGGTGAATTTGGAAAATTTCAAAAGGAAATTCCACCCCCTAACACTCGCACTAACCAAATCGTGCCACGTGTCCATGTGGCGATAAAAACCCAAGGCGGCCCCGCATGGAAAAAAAGAACTTGTCAAGCCTCGCATCCAATTGGATTATGCCTCATGTCCGCTCGGTGAAAAATGATAGAGTGATGGGAAAATTGGAAAACGTGCCCAGAGGGCCAATGAGATCATGCCACATGGCATCGGATTGTCAAGCGGCGAAAATTTTGAATTTTTTTCCCGACAGTTCAAATTTTCCCTAGTTTTTCTTTAAATGTTCAGAGGGGCATAACTTTCGATCCAAAGCTCATATTTTCATGTTCTTTATATCATTGGAAAGCTGGTGAAATTTTCTACATGACTCTAGGTTTTATTTTACATTTTGGTGGAGAAATTTGGGATAAAATCAAAAAACACTTCTGTAAGGGGGAACTCGACGAAATGACATTTCAACAACCATTTTTGATGAAGCATGGCTCAAATATTATTCCACCATGGTCCAAAACATGGGGGGAATGCATTTTAAGGGTGTCCATGCCTTTTTATGAATTTGGTTGGTGGTTGAAACTTACACCCATGTTTTCCCATGTTTCTCTCTCCTAAAATTGAATTTTACACTTGTAAAAAGCCGCTTTTGGCTCATTTTCAAAAGGTTGGATGTTCTTGCTTTTGCAAGCTCTTCATTTCTCCTTAGCGCAGTGGATTTGAAGGAGTTTCGTGCCTCCCATGGAGATTGTAACATGTTTTTGCCTCTTTTGCTATTGCAATGCATTGTATCCACTTTGGGCCCGACAATACATGTTCGTGATTGATTTTCCAATCCTCTTTTGCATTGGTTTGTTTCCTTCGATCTTTCCTTGTATTTTTGCAAATTTGTGCAAGTTTTGTTGCTCTACCTTCATGATCTATGTCTATTTTTGTAAAACAAGATATCCAACATTCTCCTTCTTTGGTGTATCACCATTTTAGTGTAGGCTCTATTTTTCCTTTCTCTCTCTCTCTCTCTCTGTGTGTGTGTGTGTCTGTCTCCTTGGCATGGTTAGATTAGGATTAGATTAGCTTGCTTGCACTGGAATAGCTTGTGGAAAGTAGTTTAGGAAGAGGAACCAACCTTCTCTAGAGATCTTTCCCCATTTGCAAAGGTCCCACACTTTGGGAAAGGTCCATGTTGTGCATTCACACCAAAATGACATTGCCCTAGAAAAGTAGATGCATTGGTCATTTTGGGGTGTCTTTGTGAATTTGCATTAATAGGTACCATTAAATTTATGACCTTTTTAACTTTTTATTTCAATATCTTAGTGGGCTCCTTTCCAAAAATAAAAATTAGAGAATATCAATGTTTCAGATGTTTGGAGGCTTCACTACTCACCTTTTCTATTTTGTAGGTTCGCTTTCAGAATAACCTTGGCCGCTATGAAATATTTTCTTCTTGAGGCTAATCTATAATCTCATTTCTTCTCCTTAATTGTTGTAGGCTAGGCACTTTGGATAGACATATTCTCACAGAGACATGTACAATTCTCTTGCCATATATATGAAAAAAATTACAGAGAACATGAAGGAGAAGTTATGTGGGGAGATTGAAAAGATCGGGTTCCCACAATAAAAAAATATTGTATATTTTAAAAAAAAGCTTCAAATTTTTTAGAAAAATTTGCAGTGTACAGTTATTTTTTTATAAAAATACCAGAGAATGAAACAATGTCACCTTTTGCAACAGAGTTGCATCCAGGTATGTAAGGGTTAGTGATTTCTCTCCAGGTGTTCTTCAACTACAAATCAATTCGTGAATCGGGGTGTGGATTCGGGTAGGGGCTGTGAAATGGCTTGGGGCATCTATGGCTCCTCCTAGCTCTGTAATTTCTCTAGATCTCCCTAAACTTCCCTAAAACTTCCTACACTCCTATGTGGATCGAATACTACTCGATACCAAATCTTGTCTATAAACTAGATTTAACTACGAGAAAAAATATGGTGCTTGCATAATTTTATTAATATGTGTGTTTAAAGAAAGGTTGCAAAAAGCTATGGAATGGGGTAAGAACACTCAAGAGACCCCAAATCTTTGTGCAAAACCAATCAATGGACCATCAGATAAGAAGTAAACAAGGATTCCTATTTTGCATACATTAACCTTGAAGCAAACAAGAAAACTTAACAAATATAATTACCCTCTATTCTTGAAAGCTTAAATAAATGAGCCTAATAAGGATCTAAGAAATCATTTTGTGCTTAAGAGAATGGGAGCTCACCATTAATGGATTCAAGGCCAATGGTTATTCCCATTTACTCCATGGCGTGAGGTGTGTTGTAAAGGATAAAGCAAATAACTCAATAAAATGAAATAAAACTCCTAATCCTAGCAATAATACTATAGTTTATGTTAGAGGGAAGAAGTGTTCTTGTAAATGAGAGGGGGTAGTGGGATATTTATAGTTTTCCATTTGGGAAAGTGGGAGATTTGGGTGCATGTGGGACAAATGAAAAATCCCAAAAGCACTTTAGCAAGTCAAAGTAAGATTTGACTAGGTTTTAGAAGAGGTTGACCATAGTTAGGGCTAATTAACCTAGGTTAGGCTAGTTAATCTCACTCTTAGAGAGAAATTAGGGTTTTGAAAGAGTTTTGAGAGGTCTAATCAATCCAATGAAATGGATTGATAGTCTAGGAAGCTAATAGAAGTAGTCTAGAAGAGGATAAGAAGAGGATTTAGCCAAGAAGAGGCTTATATTAGCCTATTTAATTGACTTATAAGAGGAATACAACTGAAAGAGTGTCGTAAGAGGGGAGTTAGATAGGTCTAATTGACGGTATGTCATCAATTTGCAAGGAGAAGGATAGTTAAGAGTAATAGTGCTTTGATCAAACTATAGGTGTCTAAATTTTCCCCTCTTTGGGGTGACGTAAGCTACGTCACTTCAAAGAAAACATACAAGCATAAACAAGTAAATTGTTTTTTGAAGGGATAGAAGAAAAAATTATTAGCTAAAGGGATGCCCCTCAAGTTTTGATGGGATGATGGAAGAACTCGATCGAAGATTGAAAAGAGAACAGAATAAAGAAAAGTGTGAATAGAAGATTAGATAACAATAAGAAAGAGGGATATTGAGCTATCCACAAACCAGTGCAAACAATTTTTTAATCATCATTTTTCTTAGTATCCTCATCATCGGTCCTTATTAAAATGTAAGCATATTACGGAAGCGTAAAATGGCATGAAAATCCAAGATATAAAAACTTTCCCTTGCGAAAACACCTCCATGTAATATACAAAGATACAATGCAATACAAGAAGTAAACAAATTCATATAACAGGGAAATAAGTACAATCACACACACTCAAACCAACAACATTCGAGTTAGTTGCAAAAATAATTTGTTATTGAGATGTAGTCCGAAATTTTCTGATAAATGAAAAGGGTTTAAAATGATGCCCCAAGTAATTTGTATATGCAAGGGAAAGTATGGAGGACACTTGTGTCTAATGGAAAAGTAATGTGCATGATAAAAATAGTACCAGAAACCAATAGTGCCCTGCCCAGTACGGATGAAGTAAGAAGCGTAGCTTTTTAAAATGATTGTAGAGTTAGGTGATCCGTGATTCATTGTTTCAAAACATGTGAAAATGTCAGCAAGATACAAGATGAGTGCCATGCGAGAGACACATATTTCAGTTGTAAATGAGCCTTTTACCAATTTTAGTCCATTTATGAAGTTTTACGATTTTGTTTTTGGTTTTTTGGATGGTTTTATAATTTTTAATTTTTTTGATCACTGAATAATTTGCATAAGAGATCAAAGATCTCCTAAAAGCATGCACAATCGCTGATGGCGAAGCCAAGGGAGTTAGATAGAAAAAAGCTGCTCTCTGTAAGAAGAACTACACACAACAATACTTATATTATAAAAATAATCATCGCGACGGGAAAAAGAGAGGAAAAAAAGAGAAATGATAAAAACAATGGTGCTTGGAATATTCATAAATCATTTCGGGTTAAAGAAGTGACCATAGGGTGGCACTGAGTGCTCCAATATGCAAAAACAAGTAGAAATACTCATCTTAGATATAAAAATAATCATCTTGGTGAGAAGAAGAAGTACCAGAGTGATCATGATAGAGAAAACATGCCCTAGGGGCATCACGGTGGCATAATATACCCACCTGGGGGGGTAAAACAATCATGACTAGTTCATTTGTAGCAGCTCTTGTGAATTTTACCGTGAGTGAGAGTGATAGTCCTGGAGTGAGATTGTGAGATTACCGAGTAGATAGACACGATCGGATCACATCCGATATTTTCTTCGGGACCCAACAGACGGACCTTACGTGAGTGCCCTATCCCTCCTTTGTCAATTATGCATTTAATGCATTTTTTCATCTTTTAGGGTAGTTTTGGCATTTTTGAGAGATATGCGTGTGCGCATGCGTTAATTTGACAGATGTGTGCACATGCATATGTAAAAAAATGGGTACGCATACACATACTTTTTAAAAATAGGTACACACCCATGTATCTCGTAGAAAAGGGGGCGTATGTGTTGGGTAGGTCAAAATAGAGACGTGCACGCATGCGCGTCGAAGGGTGAGCATATGCACCGTGGTTGGGTTGCATGCATGCAGGTAGAAATAGGGATAATAGGAAGAATGGGGGGGAGGATTACGTGTCGAGTAGGGCACGTATGTGTCGAAGTAGAGGTGTATGCACAATGGGCACATGTACACCGAGATATGCACCCAAGCGTCGAAGTGGAGGCGCACACGCCAGGGAAAGGAGGGAATTTATCCCTGCAACCAAAATAGCTAAGTATAGAAGAAAAATAGACTAGATGGTTTATAGAAGAAGGTGAAAATTAGTACGGTAGATGAATGAAAGAATAATTTTGCTAGAAAATTAACTAGGAATAGATAGAAAATTAGATAGAAGTGGATAGAAAATTAGATAGAAGTGGATAGAAAATTAGATCCTAACATGTGCCCTTTTGTTTTGTAGAGGATACTACCCATTCTACATACCCCGAGAGGTATGGATGGATGGCGGTGATAGAGTCATGGTTTGATGAGGGTGATAGGAGGATATTGGATATCCTCTTATACGTGACATGATTGGCTTACGTTGATGATATGCCTTAGATTACCTTAGATCACGGCCTGCTGACGATTGTGGCCGAGAGGTGGCATAACAAGAGTCAGTGATTTCAGATCCCTACTGGAGAGATCATGATTACACTAGAGGATGTATGGTGTGTCATGCGGTCCCCATCTAGGGTCATCTCATTCAGTATACCCGTCACTAGCCCGAAATTGATTGGTGTATTCTTGAGATATTTGGTGTCCCGATGATACCTTGCATTACATGATGACCTAGATTGTCACGCTACATCGAGGATCTAGAGCTTGATCATGTGGTAGTCTACATGATGGCCTTTGTTAGTGGAGTTTTACTCCCTAACAAGATCGGTGCTTCATTTCCTCTCGGGTCTTCTTGAGTGATACGAGGATTTATTGACGGGAGTCATACTATCGGGGGTCGAGTGTATATTATCAAAATTATATTGGGACCTCCATTTGATCACATACTACCATCAGAAGATGATAGTACTGACCATATTACTATAGATTTGAGTGTGGGACCACATTGCTATTGGTTGGCCTATAGGTGCATTGAGAGCTCGAGCTCTAAAGGAGCCTTCTACTAAGGTTTTGATTGGAGATGATGTGTAGCCACATATAGGAGATGCCTACCATTACCTCCATGAGTTGGATGAGTTAAAACATGTTACCATGGTATAGAGGCCTTAAGAAACTTTCGGTGGCCGGAGGATGGCCTAGATCTCAAGACTATGATTGAGCACTTCATGATGGACATGTGCTAGTGACATCTTGGTATTACCTGTGATGTACCTGGACCAGATATGTGGTATGCTCATAGGGCTAGAGAGTATTTTGATATGGGGTCACGATTTCTAGGGAAGGGCCTTGAATAGATTTTTACATGTGGTACCAACTATATGGGTACCCCAGAGATAGATCAGAGATCCTAGTTGTACACCGTAGTATGCCCCCTAGTTTCATAAAGTGATTCCATGTCGCTTGACCATTCCCAGAGCAGCCTATGATGTAGGAGTGAGGGCACCCCCAGTGGGGCTTCCTAGCAAGGTGATGAGGGTGGAGTTGGTGGTGGTGGTGGTGATGATGATGATGATGATGATCCATTTGATGGCCAATGTCATGGTGGGGAGGGGCATAGGGTCCTCCATTGCAACAACCTTAAGGACAGGGGACCTCGAATCCGATAGAGATAGGAACCCGGGACGCTAGATAAAGATTTTCCTCTAATAGGCATTCTAGTGGGGATATATGCCCCTTTACAATAGATATTTCAAGAACAGGGTCCGCCTCCTCATGCTCTAAGGGGTGGTAGTGATGATGGAAAGTTAGATGCACTTCAACATCAGTTATAGGTGGCGATAGCTATGCAATTATAGGTGGCCGATGAGAGAGATGAGGCCAGGGAATAGGTACAAGCCCTTACAATAGAGTGAGATCGGGCCGGTTCCTGTGCAGTATTGACAACTTAGAGGGATCTGGAAAGAGGACATGCCACTCAGGTTAGGGATGGTGCAGCCTTGTAGTACCAAATTTGTCAGTTGGCAAGGAAGGGGGCTTAGATACTGAGTCTTTTACATCAATCACGAGACTCACGTGTAGATGTTCATTACACGAGGGATCACATCCAAGATTAGGCATAGGGTTTTATCATTCAGAGGGACCAGGCCCAAGCCCAGGTACAAACTATCACTATGGACAGGGACCGAGAAGCCACCGCCACACGAAAGGCCCATGCTAATAGAGTCGACTAGTAAAAGAATGAGATAATGACGTTCAAGAAGCCACTACTTTTGGTGATGCCGATATGATTCAAGATGTTATGAGGGACAATGGTGAGGCCTTGTATTATAGGACCACCTATTTCAGAGCACTCATAATAGAAAAGTGAGTGGTAACTTTTGAGAATATAGGTGTGAGTACAAAAGTTTCGAGATCACGGTGATCATCTCGCTTAGTTATATTAGTTTGAAAGTTAGTCACACAACAACCATCTAGACAGGTAGGGTGGTACTCCCGGCGCATGCCCATCATAGCCACCACCTTCTCGTCCCCGTGACATGGACCCATGAGACTCGGACATGGCATGATTTGTGGTTGACTTCTCCATTTTAATTTTGTATAGATGTATTGTATGTATACATGCCTCTTATGAAGGCTGATTTTGATTGATGTATAGATTGATGTACCATTATTTTGATGCCTCTTGATGAAGGTTGAGTTTTGATGCATGCCCTTTTTAGATGGCATATTGTATCGATGATGTATACCTAATTTTGAGCCAGACATTTATACATGTATTATATGGACATTCGATGATTTATTGTTATGTCATGCTTTGATTATGCTCTTATGATGATGGTTTATGTTCTATAGCTGTTTTATGGTATCCTCACAACATACCACAATATAAATGACAATTAATTAGCATGGATTTTGTTCAAGGGTTGCCTATGTCAAGAAATAAACATGATGTTATTTTATTCATGGTGGATAAACTAACAAAGGTAACACATTTTATTGCTGGTAATCTTAAGGATGATTCACTTGTTTTAGCAAAAATATTTTTGCATGAAATTTTTAGATTGCATGGAGTACCTGAATTGATCATATCGGATAGATATCCAATAATGAAATATAGATTTTGGAAAACACTCAATGCATCCTTAGGGACTAAACTAAATTTTAGTTCCGCATACCATCTGAAATAGATGGGCAGACTAAAAGAGTTAACCAAGTTTTGGAAGATATGTTATAAATGTATTACATGGACCAACAATATAAATGGGAAGAGTATCTTCCATTAGTTGAATTTTCTTATAATAACACATATCACGCCTCTCTGAAAATGGCACCTTTCAAAGCATTATACGGAAGGAAATGTAGAACCCTAGTTAGCTGGGATAACATTGAGGACAGAGAGGTAATTGGACCTAAAATCCTTACGAAAATGGAACAACAAGTTAAAATGATTCGTGAACATTTGAAGGAAGCAGCAGATAGGCAAAAGAGTTATGCAGACTTAAAAAGGGTTGACAAGAAATTTGAACTTGGTGAGAAGGTATTTTTGCGGGTTAAACCAAAATAACATTCTATAACTTTTGGCAAGGCTATTAAGTTATCACCTCATTATGTGGGACCCTTTGAAATTTTTGAAAGAGTAAACCACTGTAGATTATCGTTTAGTTTTACCTCTTGTTTTGTCATGAATTCATAATGTTTTCCATATTTCTTTTCTTAAGAAATAAGTTTTAGATTGATCACATGTGCTAAATTGGAATTCCTTGCATGTCCAAGAACTAGGAATAATCATGGTTAAACCCAATCAAGTGCTAGAAAATCACCAGTTGCACTTAAGAAATCATGAAATAAGTCAATGTAAGGTCTAATGGGACTAGTTTAACAAAGAAAGTGCAACCTAGGAAAACCTAGAAGATATGAAAGTTGCTTTTCCATATTTTGTTTGAACAGAATTGATTCTGTGGATTGATAAAACATTAAGATTTTATTCTTTATATATCAATAAATCTACCAGTTTTGGGTAGAAACTAAATTATTTAGTACTGAAACAACTATTTTAAGATGAATAATTATGAAAATTTGAATTTCTCAAATCTGGTTCTTTTATGAACTTTCGAATGAAAGAACTATGAATTGGTTATATTATTTATTGGAATTGTTGACTAAGTTAATCATCAAGACAATGATGCTTTTTAGGAGGGAGGTATGTAACACCTCTAGCATGACAGGTACCTAAGATGACTTCTACTTAAAAGATGCAAACATTGACATGTGATTTGGTCTTAAGACACTGTACTCTTACGGCTCAAAAATCATGTTTTCAGTAGAAAATAATGTATCCTTTGTGCAGGTACATTTTCTTGTGTTTTATTGCATTTAATAATAATAACCCACCTCCTTATGCAGAATTAGTTTGTCGCTTGAATGAGAAATCCAGGTTTAGTTTTTATACACTCTTCCTATTTCAGAACAACATTACCTTGGATCAATTGCATTGATCCAAGGTATGCTTTTAATTTATAATTTTTGTGGTCAAAATGACTAAGTCTGTAGATCGATTGATCATTGGATTAAGATCTCTTTAGATAATTGACGAGTCTTCCGAACTGTTGTATATTATATGTATTTTTCATGGCAAGTTATTCTTTTGTAAGAATGTAATATTGCTTCGAACGGAACCTATTATAAGTACGACTAAAAGTTATTAGCTTAAGCCTAGAGCTAAGTCTAACCTATGTCTCTTTAGTATCTTGAAATTAAAATGTTAATACCTTAGCTAAAGACCTACCTATGGACCTATGTTGATTTCCTAAACTAATTTTAATCCAACTTAAAAGGTGGATAAGCTAGAGGTGGCCTAGGGAACACATGGACATTAGGTGGTCGATGGCATTGGTTTCAAGGTAATTAAATGAGTTTTAATTCATCCTTATCTTTTTCTACCACAAATTTTGGCAAGTGCATTAGAAGAGTTGGGAATAGCTGAGTTGGCATCTCCATCAAAATTGGTTGCATGCAAAAATTTAAGTTAGTCTTCGCAAAAATGGAGACAACTGGTGGTGAGGAAAATGGAGGGAAATATCTGTCCCTTGCAATTAATGTTTTTGAAATTGGAGAAAAATCCGTCTAGGAAGGTGCATGAGGATTTTTGGTTGTCTTGATCTTTTTTGTTTCCAAGCTTGGGCTCTGCATGGTGTTGTTTCTATCCTTCAAACCTCTAGTTCGATACTTGCGTGCTTCATCGTAACTCTTGCGTGATCAATTATTTTTGTATGTATTTGAACTTTTAATGGGGACTATGGAAACTATAAAAGGAAAGGGAAAGAGTTTAAGGTTCTATTGACATTCATGGATAAGAAGAAGGTATTGAAGTTTTTCTCAAAGATCTTCTGTGAAACGGTGAAGGAGAAGCGCTATAAGGCATGATAGGCTCTTCCCATTAAGTTGTTTTGCTTTTACTTAAATTTTTTCATTAAAAGAACTCTGCTCTTAGGGAATAAATGGGTTTTTGTTAAATTTTATGATCTTGCTTTCGATGCTTGTATTATTTACTATGTTCACTGTTTGAATTCACTGTTATTATGGATGATCTGTTCTAGGTTACGATCCCCTTGTTTAGAATAAATGAGTTAGGATTAACTTCTGAATGGAACCTGTGATGAGTTTGTAACTATGTGTATTTTTGTTAAACTTGTGAGTAACTTGACCTATGTTGAACTTGAATGAATCCTTTTAGCAATAATCTTGTTTTACATGGTTGTTTCATTTATCTTTGTGAGGGTGATTTATGGTGTTTTTAATTTGAATGTTGTTTGCAACTCCTATGGTATGAGGAGAGTGTGATCTAGGATTCGGTATTCTTTTTTACTTGTTGAGTATGCCTATCTCCTTTTACTTAAACTTTAGGTGTGGTTGAAACCGTATGTTCTCTTGGTAAACAGTGTTGAACTGTAGGTAGCTCGGATGCTAAATTTTGTGGAACTTATTCTAGGAAAACCTTGTATCACTCAATGAGAATACTTTATAAGATTAACTATTTGTATTTCTTGATGATTGTTGGATCTTGTATGAATCTTTAAGAGGATTAAACTTCTATGACCCTGGTTGTAGCATACTTTTCTGAGTTTTCAAGGAATGATCAAAATATAGAATGTAATGTGGGTTCTTATAAATTCTCAGTATTATGATTAGGGTTATATATTCTATATTTCCATTATAGTTTTCTATCCTTGTGATTTTGAGGAAATATTAATTGTTTTGAATTTATTTTACTAGGATTGGAGTACATCTGTCGGAATTTCTAGAACTCCATCATTTTATTGAGGATCCGTAAATATAACCTTGTTGGTTTATTGAAAATAATACTTGCTATGAAGCATAAATTACTTGAAAACTCCGTAAGGGAAGTGATATTCGGTTTTGTTCTTTTGTGTATTTGGATAGCTATTGCTAATGAAAGGAAAATGGCCTTTTATTATGGCGTAATTTTTTTATTTTGATGTATTCAACTTAATTGGTTGGAAAACTCGATGGTCTTGTTGATGTGTTGGGTTTGCATGTTTCCTTACCTTGACCATCAATCTTGGTTCAAATAACTTTGATTTAGATAAATGTGCATCGATGAAAAATAATCGATTACTCCTATTGGATTTCAATATGTTGATTCATTTCCTTATCTATTTTGGGTCCCAAGTTGGAGGGTGGGTTCTCACTTGCTCTTCTGCTGAACTTTTCCTTAGCATCCCTATATCTTGTGGTAAATTATTTTTTTATTATTATGTAAAATGTGGTTACCTACACTTCTCTGGGATTGATGAAAGATGATGAATTTTATTTCTCCTTATTCTTTCCTCTCTCTTGGTTTGTTGATCATTCAACATGAATCCTAATTGATCTCGATTTGGGATTTTAGTTTGGTAAATTTTTATGAATGACTCAGATTCGTATACATTATGCATTCTTGATTCTCTTTTGACCATTCAAAGGTAAAATTAGAAAATGGTCTCTCTTTGCAATTGTGCTTGGAAAGGTTAGCTAAAGAAAAGGTTACATTTAAGAATTGTTTTTTTGGTCGAAAATATTCTGCGAGTAAGTATTTTTATTGGTGAAAAATATTTTAATGGTTGCAAAGTTTGTAGCTGATTGTTAAATCTCTCCATTTTTCTATGTTGCCTTAAACCTTGGTAATGATGTTTCCTATTTGGGATTGTGTGGTTGATTCCAATTACATGTCAAATTGATCTCATCCTTTGTCAAAATCTATTTAGTGCTGAAATTGAACTTGGAATTGTTTCTAACTCTTTTTTTGAGTTTTAGGATCATTTGATTACAAAATATTTCTTTATTATGTTGTTATTTCATCCTAAACTTATTCCTAAGTTGATTTGAACTCGCATTCCATATTCTAGGATAGAATTAAGTGAAATAAATGCTAAGATGAAAGTACTATTGTTCTATCTAATACTGATCTATTTCTAAAAAAGTAGGGATAGTTATCTCTCATGTTAGATTAGATTAACTAAGCGAAAGAATAATATATGAAAGGAAAATTGTTTCTTTGATGAAATGGTACTTTTCTCGGAATACTGTCTTAGTTATATTATGTATGACAAAGTTGTTTATATCATGAATTATTCTTAATTATGATATGTTTACCACATTTTCTCTCTCTCATTAGTGTCTAGTAACTTTCTTTGGTATGTATTCTGTAATGCCTAAACTGTTTCATAATAGTAGAAATATTTTTGTCATGCAACAATTAGCTAACATCACATCTTTTTAATGCTAAGTTCTTATCATGCTTAGTTCAATGAACTGACCCATCTTTGGCAATTTTGCAGATGGAATTCATAAGTGATGAAATGAGAAAAGATATTTTAGAATTCACCTTTGATTACCAAAGAGACTGGATCATTTATGATGAATTATGGATCATTATTGAAATGTATTTGTTAGAAAAGAAATTTTTACTTGTAATTGATCTTTTTATTGTTGTTTGACATTAGAAATGTCTGGAGGTGTTTGGACTTATAATGTATGAATCCCATTCTTATGAATGAAAGAGTTGTGGGTTTGTTTGAACTTGATGTGTAATCTTTGTGGGTATTCTGTGAATGGAAATGATAAGCTTATCTCTAATTGTTTTTAAATATAAGTAATAAACCCTCGCGGGTTGGTTTAAAATGAATTAGAGGTTAAGAGTACTAAATACACTACACTCTTATTTAAATGCAACTTATTAATGTTGACATTCATTATTAGACATTCAACTAAACCACTACGGCTTTACTACAACAATGTATGTGTGTAAATGAAACCATGATGATATCTTGTAAAATACTATGGGGTTATAAATGAACCGAAATCCTTTATAATAAAAAGGGAAGACAACTTCCCTATAATGATTAATAGATTGGTTTAAGACCTCTTGGAATTAAATCAATGTTATCTTGGATAGAGGAAGGTGTGCTTCCTCTTGATAAATTCCTTAAATAGAATAAGACCAATGAAAAGAAAATATTTAGGATTGGACTTCATTCTAATGAAGCCTATTATAAAAAAATAAAGAACTAATTCAGAACTTAATCAAGGTAAGACTTGCATAAGTAAATTAAGTTAATATCATTGTTAAGTATGTTGAATCTATTTTGTGAAACATAAATTATGTTAATGGATTAAAAAAGTCTTATGAAAAGGTTTGGAGGCAGATGTATTAGCATAGATCAACTCCAATTGAAATTTTATTACTTGGAACCCTAACGGTTAACGGACCTAGTTTTTCAAGTAGGGACAACTTCAATTAACCCTTAATAAGGAAAAATAATAAGTAATTAAATTCTTCTTTGGTATGTTCACCTCAATGAGGAGAACTTGGTTGGATGTTGGCACATGCCAATTGAATAATAGTACCTTCGTGAAGAATTGGGTCTTCATGAGGATACTATGTTACAGTTGACATGTTGTAACACCCTTTAGAGTTTAATCATCTAGATCTACATAAATATGACTTGGTCACAATTCTACCCTAGGTAGAGTTAGGGGTATGATCTAGTGTTAGGGTCAACTCATGATGACTTAGGGTAACTAGACACACGCAATCGACTTAGGTTGATTGAGTATGTATATGTATCCTTAGTCACCTGCGAGCAGTCCTCCACACTAGACTATGTTGCTAACCTTGGCTAGGGTAAAACCTTGAACATTTAGACTCGACGGAGTCGGTGAATACCATTCTAGATAACTGATAAAGTGGGGTGAAGGACATATTCTATTTGACGAGTATTCTATCCAAGAATATAAACATGAACAATAAGTTTAAAATATTTGGCCAAATTATCATAAGATGTTGGTTGCATTGTCCTATGTTACCTAGTTTAAGAAGCAAGATTTCGATGAATATTGGTAACAAATATTAAGATAGGCATCTTAAAAAGAACACTTAACACCCCAAAAAGGATAAGGGAAAAAGTATACCTAATATACAAATCAATAAGTTAACATGAGAGATAGGTATGATACCGAGTCATGGAATGAAGGATCGGTGTTTAACCGAGTCATTTACAACGCATATGGTTTTCTCATTATGACATTAATTGGATTAGAATGTGTGTTCTAAATTATGATTATTTAGAACATAGAAAATTAAAAAAGAAATACCAGTAACTATACTTTTTGATATTGAAGCTACTCAATGATTTATTTCTACTAAATTAGATTCGAAATTAAAAATAAAAAATGGAAAAATGGATAAACCATGGGTTGTACACTATGGAAATAATGTTGTCCACACAGTTAGTATGTGTCTTTTTGAAGAAGTCCTTGAATTGCCTAGTTTTTCCACTAAAGTTGATATTTATGTTGCTCCGTTGGGGTCTTATGATGTAATCATAGGTGTTAATCTGATAGCTGAACATAAGGCAAAGATTGATTGTTTGAAAAACATATTAATTTTTTGGATGACCTACGAAAATAATAAACATTCGGGGGGGATAAAACGTGAGATTTCAGTTAGGAAATTTTCAGCTATGTAACTTAAAAAGGCCAAAAAGAAAGGTTGCACCTTGTATGTAATAAAAATTTCTGAAATGATTGAGGAAAGTGATAATTTCTTGGAAAGATACCAGTTGTTACAAAATTCAAGATGTGTTTCTAGAAGAGTTTCCCGGTCTTCCGTCTAAAGGGAGTTTGATTTCACAATTGAAATCAAGCCCAGAATGGAACCTATTTCCAAGGCACCATATCTAATGAATACCATTGAATTGGCAGATCTTAAGACATAGTTACAAGAACTATTGACTAAAGGATTAATAAGGCCAAATGTCTCACCTTGGGGAGCACTAGTAATTTTTGTGAAATATAAATATATAACACTTAGATTGTGAATCAATTATAGAATGTTAAACAAAGCAATAATTAAAAATAGATATCCACTTCCTAGAATTGATAATCTGTTTGATCAGATGTGTGGTGCATCAATGTATTCTAAAATAGATCTTCGATCTAGATATCATAAGTTAATAATCAAGGATGAAGATATTCATAAAACAACTTTTAGAAAAAGGTACGGGCATTATGAATTCACGTTTTACCATTTGGATTGACGAATGCACCTACAACTTTTATGAATTTAATGAATAATATTTTTCAAGAATACTTGGACAAATTTTTTCTTTGCTTGTATTCTTGGACAATATTCTCATATATTCTAAAAGAATTGATGAGCATCATGAACATTTGAAAATAGTTCTAGAAATCTTAAGAAAGAGAAGGTTGTATGGTAAGTTGTCCAAATGTTCCTTCTATGAGACAAAAGTACACTATTTGGGACATGTCATAAGTAAAGATGGAATAGTTGTAGATCCATCAAAAATTGTTGTAATAATTGAGTGGCTGCACCTAAGAATGTACATGAAGTTAGAAGCTTCATGGGTCTTGTTGGTTACTATAGGAAGTTTGTTAAAGAATTTTCTAAGGTCGTTGCACTAATAAATTCGTTATAGAAGAAAGATAAGAAATTTTTGTGGAATGAAAATGTGAATCTGAATTTAAGACTCTAAAGGATCAGTTAACATCTGCACCTATTTTGAATGTATCTGATCCTAATGGAGACTTTACTGTAGCAACAAATGCTTCTGGGGAGGGTCTTAGAGGTATTTTTTTACAAAACGAGCATGTTATAGCCTATGAGAGTAGAAAACTCAAGTTACATTAACTAAAATATGCTCCGGATGACCTAGAGCTTACTTCCATTGTTCATGCACTTCAAGTATGGAGGTATTATCTCCTTGGTAGAGATTTTTAACTAAAGACCGATCATCTTGGGCTAAAGTATATTTTCACTCAGCCAAATATGAATGCAAGTTAGCAAAGATGGTTAGAATTTCTATCTTAGTGTGATTTTGACATAAATTATATTAAAGGAAAGGAAAACAGAGTGGCAGATGCGCTGAGTTATAGGAAGCATATTTCTACTCTTATAACATTGAGAACTCAGTTTAAGGATGAAGTAAAAGCATCATGGAATTTGATTCTTATTTTAAGTAAGTAAAAATAGCACTTGCTGCAGATCCAAATGATGTGAGATATAAAGGTTTTCACTTTGATGATGAAGGAATCTTGAGGTTTGAAAATAGAGTATATATACCTTCGTTAAATGAATTAAGAAAGAAATTGTTAATTGAATTTCATAACTCACCTTTTTCTAGACATCCCAACATTACAAAAATTCTTGGTGACATAAAACAACAATATTTTCGAAAGGGATGAAAAATGATGTGATTGATTTTGGAACACACTGCTTAGAATGTCAGCATGTTAAAGCTGAAAATATGCTTCTAGTTGGTTTATTTTATCCTCACAACATACTGCGCAGATAAATGGAAAATAATTAGCATGGATTTTTTTCAAGGGTTTCCTATTTCAATAAATAAACATGATGTTATTTTAGTCATGGTGGATAAACTAACAAATGTAGCACATTTTATTGCTGGTAATCTTAGGGATGATTCACCTGTCTTAGCAAAAATATTTGTGCATGAAATTTTCAGATTACATGGAGTACCTAAATTTATCATATCAGATAGAGATCCAAGAATGACATCTAGATTTTGGCAAACACTCAATGTAGCCTTAGGGACTAAACTGAATTTTAGTTT
Organism: Taxus wallichiana var. yunnanensis; assembly: GCA_018340775.1. Taxonomy (NCBI): domain Eukaryota; kingdom Viridiplantae; phylum Streptophyta; class Pinopsida; order Cupressales; family Taxaceae; genus Taxus; species Taxus wallichiana. The sequence continues at coordinate 542,003,944 of CM031234.1, forward strand.
CGCATACCATCCGTAAAAACAAAAGGGTAGAATAAAAGAGTTAACCAAGTTTTGGAAGATATGTTATGAATGTATTGCATGGACCAGTAGTATAAATGGGAAGAGTATCTTCCATTAGTTGAATTTTCTTATAATAACATGTATCACGACTCTCTAAAAATGGCACCTTTTAAAGCATTAAATGGAAGGAAATGTAGAACCCTAGCTAGCTGAGATAACATTGAGGACATAGAGGTAATTGGACCTGAAATCCTTATGAAAATGGAGCAACACGTTAAAATTACTAGTGAACATTTGAAGGAAGCAGCAGATAGGAAATAGAGTTATGTAGACTTAAAAAGGGTTGACAAGAAATTTGAACTTCTTTGAGAAGGTATTTTTGCAGGTTAAACCAAAAAAGAGTTCTATAAATTTTGGTAGGATACAAAGTTATCACCTCGATATGTGTGATCCTTTGAAATTGTTGAAATAATAAACCCTATAGCTTATTGTTTAGCTTTACCTCCTGCTTTGTGATGAATGCATGATGTTTTCCATATTTCCTTTCTTAAGAAATACATTTCAAATTTATCATGTGTTAAATTTGAATTCCTTTGCAGATCTAAGATCCATGAATAATCATGGTTAAACCCATTCGAGTGCTGGAAACTCGCTAGTTACACTTAAGAAATTGTGAAATAAGTCAATGTAAGGTCCAATGGGACCAGTTTAACAAAGAAAGTGCAACCTGGGAAAACCTAGAAGATATGAAAGTTTATTTTCCATATTTTTTTGAATAGAATTGATTCTATGGATTGATAAAACATTAAGATTGTATTCTTTGTATATCAATAAATTTTCCAGTTTTGGGCAGAAACTAAAATTGTTTAGTACTAAAAAAACTATTTTAAGTTGAATAATTATGAAAATTTGAATTTCTCAAATCTGGTTCTGTTATGAACTTATGAATGAAAGAACTATGAATTGGTTATATTATTTATTGGAATTGTTGACTAATTTAATCATCGGGATGATGATGCTTTTTAGGAGGGAGGTATGTAATGCCTCTAGCATGACAGTACCTAAGATGACTTCTACTTAAAAAGATGCAAACGTTGACAGGTGATTTGGTCTTAAGACAGTGTACTCTTATGGCTTTGGAAATCATGTTTGCAGTAGAAAATAATTCATCCTTGTGTAGGTACATTTTGTCATGTTTTATTGTATTTAATAAGAACAACCTACCTCCTTATGCAGAATTAGTTTGTTGCTTGAATGAGAAATCTAGGTTCAGTTTTTATAAACTCTTCGTATTTCAGAATAACATTACCTTGGATCAATTAATTCATAATTTTTTAGGTCAAAACGGCCAAGTTTTTTAGATAAGTTGATCATTGGATTTATATTGTGTTAGAGAATTGATGAGGTCTTCTCGACCCTCTACCGTATATTAGACGCATTTTCCATGGAAAGTTCTTATTTTATAAGCATCTAATATTGCTTTGAATGGGAACCTATTGTAACTACGACTAAAAGTTAGTAACTTAAGCCTAGATCTTAGTGTAACATAGTGTGCGTATGATATTCTTTACTAGATTCCTCAATGGTAGATTAAAGAGAGAAAATCTCCTTTATCTTCTCTTTAGTTATGGAGTCCTCCTTGAACAGGTTTTCATTAACAAAATCCACGAATTGAGTTTTAATTTCTGAAGGAGAAAGGAACACTGAATTTTCATCATGAAGGTGACAAAGGATATCCTTAAAAGTGGATACCACACATACTTTGAAGGCTTCTCACTTTTTCCAACCTGCTCCTCAATTCTCCTAGAGCCTCCTCCAGAACTTTTATTTTCCACTCAACGCTAAAGACCCACGACCTTGAAAAATTATCTTTGGCATCATCAAAGACTTTACTTGCCATCAATATATTTTCATCGATCTGTCCCATCAAAGTAAGGTCTACTCTACAACTACTCCAAAGTTTAAGTTCTTTATCCATAGTTCCAATTGTGGAGGAGGGCTTTTTTTGTAGATTAGTTACCTTCTCATTGAGTTTGAAGGCTTCTCCAATGAAATTCAAACCTACAATGATCATGTCATCCACCATGGCTTCTATAGCTCTCCCATAGATGGAATACCTGTGTATGTCTTTAATTCTTTGGACATCATCTTGACTAAAGAATCATAGGTGGCGTAAGAAGGCGATCCAGGGTAGGGTCCGAACCTTGTCCTTACAAAACAATGACTTGATGAAAACAGAAAAAACATGAGCTTGCTATTCAAGCTGCTCTATAGTTTTCTTGCCTTTTTCTACTCTCCCAATAACCTTGGTTATTGTTTCCTAAAGGTTATGTATTTCACTTTCATGGGTAGATTCTCCCATTGGGATCCTTGAAAGCTCTAGATTAGAGGTTAGTAAATCCTGTTCTACCTTATCAACCTTGGGATTTGCTACCTCAAGAAATTTCTGGCTTTGGACATCTATCACTATCCTTGAAGTGGTTTTAGCTCTCTTTGTAGGAGAAGAAGGAGTAGTGCCCAACAAGGCTGCCACAACATCAAAATTTGGTCCTGTCAATCAAGAAGAAGACTTCCTTTTCCTACCGTCAACAAAAGGTTGCACCCATGCAAAAGAGGAGGAAGAAGAGGGAGGAAAAAGAGAACCAAGGGTAAGAGAACTCATGGCACTTAAAGTATTTACCACTGCTTTCCTCTAGTAGTGATGTGAGTGAAGTAGATGAGATTTCTTGGATAGAGGAATCAAGGGTACTTGGAGGCTCGATGACTATGAGTTTCCTTCTCTTTATCCATTGTGGCTTCTGAAGCTCTAGCAGACTCGGCACTTCACTATCCTCACTTTCACTGAGAACAATGATGTTCTCTGGCCCCAAAGCTAATTCTGAATGTTTTAGTAGGGGATCTTCCTCAATAGGCTCCTTTTTGACCTCCTTCACCTTCTTCTGATATACTTGAGTAGATAGGAAGGGGTAGAAGATTTAGGTTCTTTACTTGATGAAGGAGGAGGAGTTTGTGTAGGTACCTTTGAGCTAGGTGTATGTGAATCCTTCCTCGTTGTTGAAGTTTCTTTGGAAGAAGACTCTCCCAAATTATTCCTTAGCTCTCGAACCCTTCACAAACCAAAAACCTTGGTTCTCACCAAGATAGGGGATATAATCTTAGTTAAATCATTTTTCTCCATCTTGAACCGGTCTAGATCCTCCAAGGGAGTATGCTTGATCAAAGTATCATATCCGTATGACAATAAGTCTGCATTTTCATCTTGAAGCCCTTTAGGAATCAGATATAGGTTGAGTTATTTTATCAATTGGAGGGAGAATCTACCGTAATGCCTTTGTGTTGCTTCAAAGTCATCTATGCAATCAGCCCAGTAGTCCTATGTATCTGCCATATGATGATAGTTGATTCTGAGATTTATCTCGATGAATTTCTTCAAATCAAAACAAGTCCTGGGCTTGAAGAAGTGAACAACGATGGGAGCAAGGGCCCTTTCTATGTTCTAAGCATCCAAAGTTATGTCACATGTATAGTTACCCAAAGATATGGGAAAATGCAGCCCAAGTGATTTTCTTGTCCCCGTAGGTCCTATGCAACTTATCCAATTGTCTCGCATACCTCAATCAAAGCCATATTGTCATTACAAAACATGGGAAGATTGAGAGGTTTATTCTTATGTAATCGCTAACTTTGATATATGAAAACCTTCAATTGAATGAAGTAAGCTCCATACTTTGCTATCGTGTTCATGGCTTAATCATAAAATCTCCTAGCAGTATCACTTTCTAGAATCCTCACAATGTACATGGTAAAAGAATAATTCACCCTCCTAAAGTTATGATTGCTAGTTTCCATTGTAGAACCGATGGCGATGCATAGATGGGATCACCCTTTTGACCCTCGATGTATGTGAAACCAAACCATTGACGGGATTCCGCTAGGGGTGTACATAAGATAAGAATTCATGTTGAACTTCTTGGTTTGTTGCATGTTAGACAACTCGCTCAAATTCATACAAATGATCTCCACCCATTGATGTTCTGGTACCTTCACGGACATTATTGATGAGTGGGCACATCCAAAAATGAAACTCACCTGGTAGAGGGTAAGCCCATGACATGATCCAACAAGATGATGAAATCAGATAGCTCTTTGTTGAAATCATCCCTAAATAGAGCTTTGGAAAGTCGAGATGCCCCTTTTTTAGGGTTCTTCAACTACGACTTTGCTACCCTTGCTTTGTATTTCTCACTGTCTTGCTTAAAGAGAGTTTGTGCTTGAGTTTGAGAGATTACCATGGAGTTGTCAATCTCGGGATCCAGTAGGGCAGCGATAATGGTAGTAACATCTAATTTAGTGATTAGCTTCCTTGTACATTAGTCAATTCACTCGTGTCGATTGAAATGAGCTCCGTAGGTGAGTACAAAGGTGTCGACATTGTACTGAGATTGGGAAACCCGCAGCAAATGTAAGGCCACTGTTATTGATCATTTGTGCCATATGAGAGGGATTTGGGTCACCAACCTATTCCAAAAATCTCCAAAATCCAAGTGATGAACCTCACTATCCCCAATATCGGGAACAAAAGAATCGAGTGGTGAAACATGCTCCTGACCTTGAAATTTTATCTTCATGTTGAAAGTGCTTAGAAAAATAACCTTCACAACAAGAATCATGCAACAAAAATACAAGGGGGAAAATAGCACAAGTAAGTGGTCAAGATTGCAAAAATTGAGCGAATGGTAGCAAGTAAGTAGTGTGCAAAAATGTGTAGAGGGTAGTCCCATTAAATAGCCATTTTAGGAGAGAGAAGGTTATAAATGTGCATTAAATTCATATGCACCGACTCAAAAAGGCAAGCATTGGGAAGAGTGGAAAAAACTAGCCTAGATGGTCTTTGGTACATTTGGGACATGAGGGATGTGAAGACGTGATTTAGCCGATGTGGGAAAGTGGGCCAAAAGAGCACAGGTAGTCTAGGAACTTAGAAATGCGAGGGATGCAAAAGACACGAAGACGCGATTCGGTCAACACGGGTGATGTGGGAAAAGCAGGGACAAAATGTGGGAAAGATGAGACCAAAGTAAGTAATGGGCCCAATGTGGCCGATGCAGGGATTGTGGAACATAGGGCCTGATGAACTTAGAACATTTGGAACAAAAATTTTTGATAGGCCCACAAATTAAAAGATTTTTAGGGAAAGCGGACGATCGGGAATAGGGAGCCCGCTGTAACTTAGGACACATGGGACAAAAATGTATGAAAGACCCACAAATCACTAAAATGACTCAAAAAAATGATTTTTCCCTAACTCCTCAACTTTTCTCTTCACTAGAACATCATAAAAGGCGTTAACTCAAAATTTTCAATTTTTAAACTTTTGAAAGAGGGGAAATTTTTAGAGGACAATAGCTAGCTCTTTTTGAGGATGACTTGGCTAAATTGAAAGAATGAGACAAGGCAAGAACTCTCTAAAATATGGGAGAAGAAGACCATTACCTTATCCATTAGGCCACAGAGTCAAAAGAAAACCAATACAGAAGACAACACCCCAAACAAGGAAAGAAAACACACCCTATACATAATATACAAAAGACTTCCCATCCACCTAGTACTTAAAAATTTTTAGGTCGCCCACTATAAGTGGGAGAGAAGAACCATCCATGTAATCAAGGTAGAAATAATTCTCACTAGCAAAGTGCTTGATCTTGAAAGGTCCGAGCCAAAGAGAATCAAACTTGCCATGGCTTCCTCGGGCTCATGTCTTTTATCCCACAAAAAAATGATGTCTCCAACTTTGAAATCTCTGTCCCGGTCTTTTTATCAAATAAATATTTTACCTTCTTCTCGGTGAGAAGATATTTGATTAGCCACTTGCAATCTGTCTTCATTTAACTTATGAAGATACATGATCCTTTTATCTAAAGAATCATTGAAGCTAGTGTCTTCAATGGCCTTCATTAAATGCAAGGCTGGTAGCTCCAATTCTTCGGTAATTGAGTTTCCACACCATATGCTACTTGAAAAGGGGACATCCCAATAGATCTTGTAGGTGTAATTTTGTCTTCCCAAAGAGCATCATAAAGTTTCTTGTGCCAATTCCTCTGAGATTCATTAACCAACTTCCTTATTATGGCCACTAGATTTTTGTTTGTTGATTCTGCCTAGCCATTCCCTTGGGGATAATAATCTAAGGAGTGAGCTAGGGAGATGCCATATCCATAACAGAAATCCATCATTTCATTTGAAGAAAAATTTGAAGCATTATCAGTCACAATTTTGTTTGGCACACTAAACCTTACCAAGATGTTCTCTTTGATAAAATTACATACTACTTCAGATATAGTACTCTTTACTGGGATGGCTTCTACCCACTTAGTAAAATAATCTGTGGTAGTCAATACATGGGTATGTCTGGCACTTGAAGAGGCATTAAGTGTTCCAATAAAATCTAAACCCCATTATTGAAAAGGCTCTTCAATCATGACTACCTTAAGCGGCAAGGCAGCCAATTTGGGTCTGCCCACAAAGGTTTGACAAGCTTCACATTTATCAAACCACTTTGATGCATATTTGAAAAAGGTAGGCCAATAGTATCTGCGCATGAAGAATATTATGAGTAGTGACAGTAGATGAGAAATGGCCTCGACATGCTTGATCATGGAAAGCTAAAAGAAGCTTCTTCTGTTGCTTTTTATCCACGCATTTCAGAAATCTTCCATCCGTCCCACACTTGAACAAAGCATTCTCCCACAATACCTACTGGGCTGATCTTAACTTAATAGCTCTTTTCTCCTTGGCAGTCAAATGAGAGGGAAATTCTCCATAGGTGAGAAAAATTGTGATATCAGCATATCATTCATCAATTGAGCTAAGAAACAAAACAGTAGGAATATCAACTTCATCTTTAGGTAACTCATGGCCATCTCCTTCAACAATGAGTTCACACAAGCCTTTTCCACGGACTAGTTTGGTTGCTTTGATGTCAATATCATATTCTTAAACCTTTTCCATGAAATTCCCTCTCTTAGTTCCAAATTCTTGCTATGTGAGAATAGACTTGATGGTTGTGTCAGGCACAAGTAATGTGGAGTGAGAGTTAAGAATATAAAAATGAAACTACTTGATAGCTTTAACCACTACAAAAGCATGTTTCTCCATCATTGTGTATTTCAACTCATGATTTTTAAGAATGTAGCTCATGAATGCAATTGGGAGTTCATGATCATTAGAATATTTCTGAGTCAAGACAACAGCCAGGGTGTTATCTGTGGCATAGCAATAGATAATAAAATCTTTGCTAAAATTTGGACATGCTAAGATAGGATTTCTAGCAATAGCCTTTTTAATACCTTCAAAGGCTTCTTTTCCTTCAAAATACTAGCCAAATATTTGTTTTCCTTTCATCATTTGGGATATGTTCAAAGTTAGCTCTGTAAAATCAGGGATGAATCTTCTCAGAAATTTGATCTTACCGAAGAAAGAATGCACTCCCTTCTTGCTGGTTGGAAGAGGAATCTACTGAATAGCTTGAACTCATTCAGGATCAATTTTGATGCCATCTTTAGAGACAACATGCCCTAACAATTTTCCCTCTATGACACAAAAGACATATTTCTTAGGATTCAAAGAGATCCCATGTTCTCTACATTTCAAGAGAACTATTTCCAGATGCTGAAAATGATTTGCTCTAGTTTTGGAAAACATGGTTAGGTCATCTAGATATACAACAATACATTTCCCTTTCAAGCTTCCAAAAGCCAAGTCCATAGCCCTTTGAAAAGTGGCACTGGCATTAATGAGTCCAAAAGGCATCCTCTTGTAGGCAAAAGTACCCCAAGGGGTGGTGAAGGTTGTCTTGTGCTGATTTGTGGTATTGACTTCTACTTGATTATACCCTGAGAAGCCATCAAGCATGGACAACATTTCAGATCTTGTAACAACTTGCAAGACTTGATCCATCATGGGCGGGGATAGTTGTCCTTCAAAGAAGCTCCGATTCATATTTCTAAAGTCAACACGAGATACGAATCTCACCTTTTTTCTTCCTGACAGGCACAATGTTGGTAATCCATGTCGAATGGTGGATGGGGAAAATAATTTTGGCTTTCAACAACTTCGTATTTCCTAAAAAATAGTGTTAGCAATCTTTGGATTATATTTACTTTTCTTCGCTTGAAAGGTTTAATCCCGTGAGTTTGAGGGAATAAAATGTTGCGTCTCCTTTGGTTGGAGAGATTTTAGGGCTTTATATGAATATGCAAGAACATATCTATATTTTTTAGGAGGTTCACCACCCTCTTCTTTTCTTCTAGTGTACAACATTTTCCAACATTCACCATCTTGGGGTCAATGCGAACTCCCAATATTAATTTTTTCATACTCAAGCAAATTGTTGTTACCTAGTAGAAAATGTAGACTTAACATACCCGTCATGTTTATCAAACAATTCTTCTAAACTCACCAGCCCTTTAGGAATCTTTTTACCCTTGAGTTTGATGCACCCATCTTGATCTATTTCCTCTTTAACATCCTCTTTTTTGGAAGATACACTCTCACGAGGTAAATTGTCACTTCCTTTGAAGTAAAATTGTTTAAAGTTATCCCCGAGCTCCAAGAAAGAGAGAAAATGCTAATCATCATTGAAAACTTTCCGCTTACTGCATTATCGACACCGGGCATATGGATCATTTCGATGGTAAACCTATCTTGAGAGAAGTCAGGATGAGGTATCAGCAACGATCCTGAGACAGCTAGTGAATCGGCCCTGGTGTTATTTTCCCTAGGCACTACTTCAATGGAGAAGGCATCAAGAAATTCAATAGAATCCCAAACCTGATTCTGTAATGCTTCAACCTTCTATTCTTTACTTGAAAAAGGTCTCTGACTTGTTTAACCACTAGTTCTGCATCTCTGTGAGCTAGAAGATTCTTCACACCTTTTTCTTTTGCCATGTTAAGTCCAAGAATGAGAGATTCATACTCTATTGCATTATTAGTGTTATCAAATTTTAGTTTGAATGAGAAAGGATGAACCTTTCCCTTAGGGATATCAACACTACACCAGCTCTAGAACCAGCTGAGGAACAACTTCCATCAAATTCTAAATTCCAAACACCATTAGGATCATGAAGTACTTCTTTGGGAAGCTGAGTTTCCTCTGGAGACATAATCATATAGTTATCATTCCCAATATCCTCATAAAGTATTTGTGCTTTGGGATCATCTGTCTTTTGTACAATATACTCATATTGCTTCTTGGGCAACAACTTCTTCATTTTTCCATTAACTGGTATGAGGGCATGTGACCAATCCATTTGAATTTCTCCTCCCACATCCTTGCAGAAGTTCCTACTCAACAACATACCATATGAAGGAGGGATATCTGCTACTAAGATAGTATCCAAGACCTTTTTCTTAGGTAAAGTAGCAAAAGCTACTTGTGCATCTTTAATTCTTCCAACTAGGGGCACTTCCTTACTCTCCATGGAATAACAAGACCCATAAGTACGTGTGAGAGTTAGGCCTAAGGCATGAGCTACTTTGGGAGGCATTACATTATCTGATGCTCCTAAATCTATGATACAGTTGCTGAGTTTATGGCCTACTATAAGAAGGGTCACATAGAATGGTTTGATCTTCTCATTAGGTGAGGTGACTATAGCTACCAGATTGGGTTGGGGTGCGAGAGGATGGAGTAGGTAAAATGCCTTTAGAAGAAGTTTTGGAGTGAGAATTGACAAAGTGAACCATTTTGGAAAAATCTTTAGGATGGGTTTGATAATACTCAGCCTCTGAAATTTGAACCTTTGTCTTTTTAAGGTGATCAATGATATCAAAAGATCCAGAGGTGGATGGGCTATCATCACTAGGAATCTTAGGTTTATCAGATTTAGGAGTTATAGAAGAAAAAAATTTAGTAGAAGAATTAGGAAAAATAGAATTAGCAGAACTCACCTTCTATGTGGATGTAGTGGGGATAGGAGATCCTCTTTTTGCAATAACAGGGATAGTCATGGGATGTTCCTTGGATCTTTTAGCGGGATGTGTCACATTTTCCCTTTTATTCATCTGCTCTTGAGTCATGACAGCATATGATTTGCTATTCATATCTACTACAACTTCATCATAATAATCTTCTTCATCAATACCTTCAGTGGTGAAGAAATTAATTCGAGACCCCTCCAGTTCCTCTATCTTTTCATCAGCTTCTTCCTCAAGTTCTTCACAATCTTCATTAACCTCTTCATCTTCAGGTTCTTCAACCTAATAGGTTGCATTAACAGGGACCTTAATGGGTGGCCCCTCAAGTGCTAGCCTTGTTTGAGAAGTAGGAAAATGATTTTTGGGCTGAAAAGTCCTCCTTGGAACATCCGCAAAAGGAGCATGCTGAGCCAATTATTTTTTGATGGCAATGAGGTCATTTGCAAGCTTATGTACTAATGGATCAGTATTAGGTCCAAAAGTGGAAGAGGAGGAAGAAGAAGGCCTAGATTTAGAAGGATCTCTTTTCAACTTTCCAGACATAATCAAATCATCTTCAACACTAACAACCAAAGAGTGTCGATCCTCACCAACGTTGTGATATTGGATCTTCTTAATACGTAGCTAAATTCGGGTAATTGAGCATTCGGAAGAAACATTTTTTAATTTGAGCTATAGGTTGAGTGTCCAAAGTGGAATTTTGTTAATCAACTTGTTGAATATAGCCACAAATTCCCTCATGGGTTCTTGTGAGTTCTTTATTTGAGAAATTTGGGCCATCGAGCATGTACATCCTCTGTAGGTTTGAAATGGTTCTCAAATCTTGTTCTCATCATGGTCTAACTGGTAATGGCCCCAGCTGGAAGGTGATAGAACCAATCTGTTGCATTATCTTGTAAAGTCTCTACAAAAATCCTCACCGAGACATCTTCATGTTCAACTCTGAGAAATCCACATGTAACTATGAAGGCTGTGATATGTTCATCAGGATGCACCTTGCCATCACCTCTGAACTTGGGGAAGTTATTCCTGTTACCCCTAGGTAACTCATGCAAAGGATGAGGGAGGGCGAGAGGCCCAACATGATGGCGCCAAGGTAATGGGGCTGCCATCCTTGGAAAGATGGCTTGAAGGGGAACTGAAACACTAGCAAGAATCAAAGCATGAAGATTAGGGCTTAGTTTCTCTGGAGGAATACCACCTACAGGGGTTCTATCTTTAACAGGAGGAGTGCTTGTTAAACGAGCTCTTCTATTTCTTCCTGTTGAAGAAAAAGGGAAACTTTGCTGCTCCAAAAGTTGAAACGAGAATCTTCAATACCAAGGACCCTTCTTCCATGAGTAAAACATAGATTCATCGGATCAAAGGATGATCATGAAATTGTTTATAGAACTAGAATACATTTTTAATAAAAATGAATTCCCATGAGAGTCCCTAAAAGCTGTTGGTCGTCAAAAATGACTTTAAAGAGAGCAACAGTTAGGGGATAGAAAGTCCCTCCTCTTTAATGGGAGAGGTTCCCTTATTCAAAGAAAAAAATTATTTACATAGATACAAAGTGTATAGTTTTGATGGGAACTTGGATATCATGAAAGTGTTAAAATAGAAACAGATCATCAACACAAAAGTATAGAGGAATAAAGTATTGGGAAATGGTAGAAAGGCACTCTCAAGAAATATAGATAACAAAAAATTCCTTACACATGCGAATGAAATAATTTGGAACAGAACCATTTGCTTTTGAGACAATAAGATGCTTTTTGAAGACACAAAGTTCCGTAAATTACATCTACATGAATACAAAGCTTCTTGAGGTAATCATAGATAAATGATTCATAACATTTAACAGAGATAGTAATGAAAGAACAAGACCATATAGACACGGGAAGAAAGATCTTTTGTATTGATTGCTTTTTATTCTTAACACTTTCAAAAATAAACCAAGTTCTAGCCCCCCCATCAAAATGGCATAGAGAGCCCATTATATAACTTTACAAATTAGTTACAATTTGTAACTACTTCTTTTAACTAGAATGTCTAGTTAAGGAGATGTTTGACACAAAACCCTCAACTAATTACAATGAGCCCAATTTTGAGAAGGAGAAGCTGAAAAGAAAAACAACTTCCTATTACTAAGGAGGGCCCACCGACTTGAGGATCCATTGTCTAAACTTTTTAGATTCTTCTGCTATGTCTCTGCTCCATGGAACTGATGTGTTGGTAGTATCTTTAGCCCAATTTCCTAAGCATTTCTCCATATCCTTATCAAAATCGGTGTGCGTATGATATTCTTTATTAGCTTCCTCAATGGTAGATTGAAGAGAGAAAATATCCTTTATCTTCTCTTTGGTTATGGAGTCCTCCTTGAATAGGTTTTCCTTAACAAAAGCCTTGAATTGAGTTTTAAGTTCCTGAAGGGAGAAAGGAACACCTAAAGTTTCATCATGAAGGTGACAGTGGATATCCTTGAAAGTGGATACCACACATGCTTTGAAGGCTTCTCCCTTCTGCCAAATGTTCCTCAATTCTCCTAGAGCCTCCTCCAGAACTTTTATTTTCCACTCCACGCTAAAGACCCAAGACCTTGAAAAATTATCTTTGGCATCATTAAAAACTTTACTTGCCATCAATATCTTTTCATCAGTCTGTCCCATCAAATGAAGGTCTACTATACAACTACTCCAAAGTTTAAGTTCTTTATCCATAGTTCTAATTGCAGAGGAGAGCTTTTATTTCAGATTAGTTACCTTCTCATTGAGTTTGAAGGCTTCTCTAATGAAATTCAAACCTACAATGATCATGTCGTCCACCATGGCTTCTATAACTCTCCCATAGATGGAATACTTGTGTATGTATTTAATGCTTTGGACGTCATCTTGACTAAGAATCATAGGTGGTGGAAGGGAAGTCAGTGGGGTAGGGTCCAGAACCTTTTCCTTAGACAACAATGACTTGATGAAACAATAAAGAATATGAGATTACTCTTCCAGCTACTCTATAGTCTGATTGCCTTTTTCTACTCTCCCAATAACCCTAGGTACTATTTCCTGAAGGTTATGTATTTCACTTTTAGGGGTAGATTCTCCCATTGGGATCTTCAAAAGCTCCGATCGATCGAGGCAAGTAAATCTTGTTCTCGCCTTATCAACCTTGGACTTTGCTATCTCAAGAAATTGTAGGCCTTGGACATCTATCACTATCCTTGAAGTGGTTTTAGCTCTCTTTGTAGGAGCGATGAGTAGTAGTGCCAACAAGGTCACCACAACATCAAAGTTTGGTCTTGTCAATTGAGAAGAAGACTTCCTTTTTCCTACTATCAACAAAAGGTTACACCCATGCAAAAGAGGAGGAAGAAGAGGGAGGAGCAAGAGAACCAAGGGTAAGAGAACTCATGGCACTTAAATTATTTACCATTATTACCTCCAAAGTAGTGATGTGAGTGGAGTAGATGAGGCTTCTTGGATAGAGGAATCAACGGTACTTAGAGGCTCAAGTGCTATGAGTTTCCTTCTCTTTATCCATTGTGGCTTCTGAAGCTCCTATAGAGACTGACACTTCACTATCCTCACTTTCACTTAGAACAATGACGTTCTCTGCCCCAAAGGTAATTCTAAATGTTTTAACAGGGATCTTCCTTAATAGGATCCTTTTTGACCTCCTTCACCTTCTTCTGATATACCTGAGTAGATGAGGAAGGGGTGGAAGATTTAGGTTCTTTACTTGATGAAGGAGGAGGAGTTCGTGTAGGTACCTCCGAGCTAGGTGTATGTGAATCCTTCCTTGGTGTTGAATTTTCTTTGGAGGAAGACTCTCTTGAATTCTTCCTCGGCTCTCGAACCCTTCACAAACCAAACCTTGGTTCTCACCAGGACAGGGGCTAGAATCTCGGCTAAATCATCTTTCTCCTTCTTGAACCAGTCTAGATCCTCCAAAGGAGTATGCTTGATGAAATTATCATATTTGTATGACAATAGGTCTATATTGTTATCTTTAAGAATCGGGTATAGGTTGAGCTCTTTTATTAATTAGAGGTAGAATCTACCGTAATGGCTCCATCTTGCTTCAAAGTCATCTCATGCAATCAGCCTAGTAGTCCTCAAAGATCTACCCTATGATGATAGTTGATTTTGAGATTTAGCTCGATGAATTTCTTCAAATCAAAACAAGTTCGGGCTCGAAGAAGTGAACAAGTGATGGGAGCAAGGGCCCTTTCTATGTTATGAGCATCCAAAGTTGTTTTACATGTATAGTTACCCAAAGATATGGGAAAATGCAGCCCAGTGATTTTCTTGTCCTTGCAGTCCTATGTAACTTATCCAATTGTTTGCATACCTCAATAAAATCCATCTTGTCATTACAAAACATGGAGAGCTTGAGAGGAGTATTCTCATAACCAAGAAACTCGATATATGAAAACCTTTTGAATTGAATGAAGTAAGCTCCATACTTTGCTATCAGGTTCATGGCTTCATTAGAAAATATCCTAGCAGTATCACTTTCTAGAAGCCTCATAATGTACATGGTGAAAGCATCATTCACCCTCCTAAAGTTATGATTGCTAGTTTCCGGGGTAAACGATGGCAAGATATGCATAGATGGGATCACCCTTCGACCCTCGATGTATGTGAAACCAAACCATTGTCTGGATGCTGCTAGGGTATACATAAGATAAGAAGTCATGTAGAACTTCTTGGTTTGTTACATTAGACAACTACTCTGTCAAATTCATACAAATGATCTCTACCCAATTGATGTTCTAGGTACCTTCATAGAAAATATCGATGAGCGGGCACATCCAAAAATGAAACTCACTAGTAGAGGGTAAGCCCATGACATGAGCCAATAGAATGATGAAATTAGATACCTCTTCATTGAAATCAGCCCTAAACAGAGGTTTGGAAAGTCGAGATGCCCCTTTTTTAGGGTTCTTCAACCATGAATTTGCTACCCTTGCTTTGTATTTCTCACTTCTTACTTGAAGAGAGTTTGTGCTTGAGTTTGTGAGATTACCATGGAGTTGTCAATGTCGGGGATCCGTAGGGCAGCAAAGCAGTGAATGACGAAACATCTAATTTAGCAATTAGCTATACATTGGTCAATTCACTTGTGATGGGATTAAAATGAGCTCTGCAGGCGAGTACAGTGTTAGCACACTGTACCAAGATTGGGAAACCCGTAGAAAATGCAAGGCCGCTGTCATTGATCATTTTTCCCATAGGAGAGGGATTTGGGTCACCAACCTGTTCCATAAATCTCCAAAATCCAAGTGATGAACCTCACTATCCCCATGATCGAGAACGAGAAGACTCGAGTAGTGAAACGTGCTCGACCTTGAAATTTGATCTTCATGTTGACAGTGCTTAGAAAAATAACCTTCATAGCAAAGAATCTAAAAAAAATGCAAGGGGGAAAAGAGCACGAGAAGGTGGTCAAGATTGCAAAAAAGGAGCGAATGGTAGCAAGCAAGAAGTGTGCAAAAATATGTAGAGGGTAGTCCCATTAAATAGTTGTTTTATGAGAGAGAGTTATAAATATGCATTAAATTCATATGCACCGACTCAAAATGCATGCATCGGAAGAGTAGAAAAAGCTATCCCAAATGGTCTTTGGTACATTTGGGACATGAGGGACACGAAGACGTGATTTAGCTGATGTGGGAAAAGTGGGTCAAAAGAGCATGGGTAGTCTAGGAACTTAGAGATGCGAGGGAAGTGAAAGACACAAAGAATCGATTCGGCCGACATGGGCGATGCGGGAAAAGTGGGGACAAAATGTACAAATGATTTTGGGATAGATGATACCAAAGTACACGATGGTTCCGATGCAGCCGATGCAGGTGATCGTGGAACAGAGGGCCCGAGTGAACTTAGAACATTTGGAACAAAAAGTTCGTGAGACAGGCCCGTAAATAAACAAATTTTAAGGTAAAGCGGACGATTGGGGAACAGGAGCCCATCGTAACTTGGGAAACATGGGAAAAAAGTCTAACAGACCAGTAAATCACTAAAATGACTCAAAAATGTGAAATTTTTCTAACTCCTCAAATTTTCTCTTCACTAGAACATCATAAAAGGTGTTAACTCAAAATTTTCAATTTTTAACTTTTGAAAGAGGGGAAATTTTGAGAGGACAACACATGCAAAAATCGAAGTTAGTATTCACCAAAAATGGAGATAGCGAAGGCGAGGAAAATGGAGGGAAATATCTGTCCTTTGCATTTAATGTTTTTGAAATTGGTGAAAAACCACCTAGGAAGGTGCATGAGGAGTTTTGGTTGTTTTTCATATTTTGTTATTTCCAAGCTTGGGCTCTGTATGGTGTTGTTTCTATCCTTCGAACCTCTAGTTCGATACTTACCTAAATGTAACTCTTGCATGACTATAATTTTTACATGGATTTGAACTTTTAATGGGCACTGTGGAAACTATAAAAGGAATGGGAAAGATTTGAAGGTTTTGTTGACATTCTTGGCAAAGAAGAAATTATTGAAGTTTTACTCAAGGATATTCTGCAAAACCTGTGAAGGAGAAGCGCTATCAAGCATGATGGGATCTTACCATTAAATTGTTTTTATTTTAGTTAAATATTTTCATTAAAATAAATCTACTCTTGGGGAATCAATGGGTTTTTGTTAAATGTTATGATATTTCTTTCGATGTTTGTACTATTTACTATGTTCACTGTTTGACTTCACCGTAAATATGAATGATATTTTCTCAAGTTAGGATTCCATTTTTTTAAATAAATGAGTTAGGCTTAAATTTTGAATGGATTATGTGATGAGGTTGTAAATAAAGGTGTATTTTTGTTGAGTTGTGTTAAACTTATGAGTAACTCAAATTATGCTAAACTTGAATGAATCCTTTTGGGAACAATTTGGTTTTGTATTGTTGTTTAGTTTATCTCTACGAGGGTGTTTTGTGGTGTCTTTAATTTAATCGTTGTTTGCAACTCTTCATTGTGAGGAAAGTGTGATCTAGGCTTCGTTCTTCTTATTTGACTTGTTGAGTATGCCTAGCTCCTTTTACTTAAACCTGAGGTGCAGTTGAAATTGTATGTTCTCTTTGTAAATAGTGTTGAATAGTAGGTAGCTCGGATAATATTTTTGGAACTCGTTCTCAAAAAACCTTGTATCACTCAATGAGAATACTTTATAAGATTAACTGTTGGTTTTTTTATGATTATTGGATCTTGTATGAATATTTGAGAGGATTAAACTTCTATGACCCTAGTTATAGCATAATTTTCTAGAGTTATGAAGGAATAATCAAAATATGGAACGCAATGTGGGTTCATATAACTTTTGTGTTATGATTAGTGTTATATCTTCTATATTTCAATTGCAATCTTCTATCCCTACAATTTTGAGGAAAGATGATTTTTTTTGAATTTATTTTACTAGGATTGGAGTAAACTCGTTGGAATTTCTAGAACTCCATCATTTTATTGAGGATCTGTTAAATATAACCTTCCTGGTTTCTTGAAAATAATTATTTCTTAATAGAAGTATAAATTTCTTGAAAAATCCATAAGGGAAGTGATATTATGTTCTTCTTTTTGTATTTGGATAACTATTGCTAAGGAAAGTAAAATGGTCTTTGAGTATGGCATACTATTTTTCTTTTATTGTTAATGACTTAATGCTTAGACAGATCGATGGTCGTGTTGATTTGTTGGGTTTGCATGTTTCCTTACCTTGACCGTCAATCTTAGTTCAGCTCACTCTGATTTAGATAAATGTGTATCAATGAAAAAGAATCGATTACTCCTGTTGGATTTCAATATGTTGATTCATTTCCTTATCTATTTCGGGTCTCAGTTAGAGGGTGGGTTCTGACTTGCTCTTCTATTGAATTTTTCCTTAGCATCCCTATATCTTATGGGAAATGGTTTATTATTATTATGTAAAACTTGGTTACCTGTATTGTCTCCTGGAATGATGGAAGGTGATGAATTGTATTGCTCCTTGTTCTTTCCTCTCTCCTGGTTTGTTGATCATTCAACATGAATCCTAATTGGATCTCTGATTTGGAATTTTAGTTTGGTATGTTTTATGAATGACCATATCTGTATACGTTATGCATTCTTGATTCTATTTTGATCATTCAAAGGTAAAATTGGAAAGTGGTCTCTCTTTCCAATTGTGCTAGGATAGGTTAGCTGAAGCAAAGGTTGCATTTAAGAATTGTTTTGTTTGGTCAGAAATATTCTGAGTAAGTATTTTTTTTGGTGAAAAATATTTGAATGGTTACAGAGCTGTAGCTGATTGTTAAATCTCTCCATTCTTCTATTTTGACTTAAACCTTGGTAATGATGTATCTCATTTGGGATTGTGTGGTTGATTCCAATTACATGTCAAATTGATCTCATCCTTGTTAAAATATGTTTAGTGTTGAATCGAAGTTGGAATTTTTCTAACTCGGTTTTGAGTTTTAGCGTTTTTTGATTAGAAACACTTTCCTTATTATGTTAATGTTTCATCCTAAACTTATTCCTAACTTGATTTGAATTTGGCATCCCATATTATAGGATAGAATTAAGTGAAATAAAATGTTGAGATGAAAGTACTATTGTTCTATATAATACGATCTATTTCTAAAAACATAGTAGGATAGTTATCTCTCATGTTATATTGGATTAATTGAGGAGTGAATAATATATTAAAGGAAAATTGTGTCTTTGATGAAATGGTACTTTTATGGAATATTGTATTAGTTATCTTATGTATGATAAAGTTTTTATATCATGAATTATTATTAATTATGATATGGTTTACCATATGTTCTCTCTCTCAATATTGTCTAGTAACTTTCTTTGGTATGTCTTTTTGTAATGCATAAACTATTTCATAATAGCGAGTTCTCTTTATGAAACAGTTATCTAAAAGCACATATTTTTAATGCTAAGTGCTTATCATGCTCATTGAATGAACTAACTCATGCTAGCATTTTTTAGATGGACTTTGTAAGTGATGAAAGGATAAAATATCTTTTGGGATGTCACTTTTGATTTTTAAAGATCTTGGATCTTTTATGATGAATTATGGATCATTATGTAAATGTATTTATTGGAAAAGAAAGTTGTACTTGTAATTGATCTTTTTGTTTCATTGGACACTAGAAATGTCTAAGGTGTTTGGACTTATAATGTATGAATCCCATTTTGATGAATGAAAGAGTTGTGGGTTTGTTTGAACTTGATGTGTAATCTTTGTGGGTATTCTGTGAATGGAAATGATAATCTTATCTCTAATTTTTTTTATATATAAGTAATAAACCCTCTTGGGTTGGTTTAAAATGAATTAGAGGTTAAGGGTACTAGATATACTACCCTCTTATTTAAATGCAACTTATTAAAGTTGACATTCGTGATTGGACATTCAACTAAATCACTATGGATTTACTAAAACAATGTATGTGGGTAAATGAAACCATGATGATAACTTGTAAAATACTATGGGGTTATAAATGAACCTAAATCCTTTATAAGAAAAAGGGAAGGAAACTTCCCTGCAATGATTAATAGACTGTTTTAAGACCTCTTGGAATTAAATCCGAATGTTATCTTGGATAGAGGAAGGTGTGCTTCCTCTTGATAAATTCCTTAAATAGAGTAGGACCAATGAAAAGAAAATATTTAGGATTGGACTTCATTCCAATGAAGCCTATTATAAAAAATAAAGAACTTATTCTGAGCACAATCAAGCTAAGTCTTAGATAAGTAAATTAAGTTAATATCATTGTTAAGTAAGTTGAATCTATTTTATGAAGCATGAATTATAATTTTAATGGATTAAAAAAAAATCTTATGAAAATGTTTGGAGGCGGTTGTATTTTCATATCAACTCCAATTGTAATTTTATTACTTGTAACCCTAATGGTTAACGAACCTAGTTGTTTAGTAGGGATACTTAAATTAACCCTTAATAAGGAAAATTAATTAGTAATTAACTTATTCTTTGGTATGTTCACCTATATGGGGAGAAATCGGTCGAATGTTGGCATGTTACAACAATGTTTAGAGTTTAATCATCAAGATCTACATAAATATGACTTGGTCACGAGTTCTTCCCTAGGTAGAGTTAGGGGTATGTTCTAGTGTTGGGGTTAACTCATGATGATTTAGGGTAACCAGACACATGCAATCGACTTAGGTCGATTAAGTATGTATATGTACACTTAGTCACCATGAGCTGACCTCCACACTAGATTATGTTTCTAACCTTGGCTATGATTAAACCTTGAACAAGTAGACGACAGGAGTCGGTGAAGACCATTCTAGATAATAAATTAAGTCGGGTGAAGGACATATTTTGTTTTATGAGTATGCCATTTGGGAATATAAAAATGAATAGCGTGTTTAAAATATTTGGCCAAATTATCGTAAGTTGTTGGTTGCGTTGTCCTATGTCACCTAGTTTAAGAAGAAGGATTTCAGATGAATATTGGTAACATATATTTAGATAGGCCTCTTAAACAAAACACTTAATACCCCGAAAAGGGTAAGGGAACTAAGTATACATAGTATACAAATCAATAAGTTAACATGAGAGATCGGTGTTTCACCAAGTCATTTACAGATGCATATGGTTTTATGTTATGAGATTGATTGGTTTAAAATGTGTGTTCTAAATTATGATTATTTAGAATAGAGAACATTATAAAAAAATACCTTGTTTCTAAAGTCTTAAAATTAGAATGTTACATCTATGTATCGAGTGAAGGTTGCAGCTCTTGGACCTATTGTGTCCATAATATGATAAAAACTTAAATTTTCTTGTTAACATAAAATGGTTAGAATAAGAGTAAATGTTGTAAACAACCCACCACTAGGTGGAGAAGCAACTACTTCCCAAAATCTCGATGAGATCCTTGTTGTCCTGTTAGACACAAGAGATCATTTGGTTGTACTTGAACAACAAGTAATGGGAAATGAGGAGGAGGAGGAAGAAGATACTGGTAATAACAATCAACCAACTCCCGTAGACAACGCTAATGTTAGAAATTTAGGCGTTGATAACAATAATGCAGCAAATGCTAATGTTAATGTACCTAATTATCCTGAGAATAAAAAGGCAAGATTGGCAGCTAAACTCAATAATGACATAAAAAGGATAATTCCACCCAAGTTTGATGGCACTACACTAGGAGATGGAGTTGAGAACTGGCTCAATAAAATGGAGAATTACTTTGCAATAAGGAACTTCTCTGAGGAAACTAAAGCAATATGGGGAGCTTATCAACTTTCCCATGAGGCATCTTCTTGGTGGGACAACCATAAGGCTGAGTTAAACATTGATGAAACAAACATCACTTGGGATCAATTTAAAAATTATTTTAGGCAACGATGGCTGCCACAACTTTACTATGATTAGAAAATGATTGAATTTCAGAACTTAGCTCAAGGAAAGTTAACTATAACAGAGTACTGGGAGAGATTTACTAAGCTCCTTAAGTATGTACCTCAATATCAAACTGACGAGAAGTTCAGGATACAAAAATTCATTATGGGATTAAATCCCATTATAGGTGGTGAAGTGGATGTTCACAACCCAACCACTATGGAAGGGGTTGTTGAAAAATCCATAAGGCAGGAACAGAAATTGAAAGTAATCTCTACCCATAAAGAATAAATCAGAAAGAAAGTTCCAAATTATTCTTCATCCCTTGCACCCAAAAAGGGACCATGGAAAAAGTTTGGTATGAAATTTTTTTTTTACTGATAATAACAAGAAAACTACAACAAATAAACCTGTTGCTAATGTATGAAACAAGTATTTCAAGAACAATAATAACGGAAAAAATTCCTATGGGGGTCAGAATGATAAATTTAAGGCTGGAAATAAATTTGAGCCTCAGAAGGGACATGTAAGAGGCTATTACAATTATTTCAAGGATCATTATGCAAATCAATGTCTTTTGAGGAAGGATGACATAAATTAGCAGCATAAGATTCATGCTGCAGTCGCTGATAAACAAGATGAAAAACAAGTTACGCCCATAGAATTTCTAGGTAAGTTATTTGATATACCTATAACTATAATTTTTGATATTGGTGCTATTGAATGCTTTATTTCTACTAAATTAGCTTCAAAATTAAAAATAAAAGATGGAAAAATGGATAAATCATGGACTGTACATTATGGAAATAATGTTTTCCACACAGTTAGTATGTGTCTTTTTGGAGCAGTCCTTGACTTGCCTAGTTTTTCCATTGAAGTTGATCTTTATGTTTCTCCTTTGGGGTCTTATGATGTAATCATAGGTGTTAACTAGCTAGCTAAACATAAGGAAAATGTTGATTGTTTTGAAAAACATATTAGTTGTCTAGATGACCTATAGAAAACAATAGACATTCAGGGGATAAAATGTGAGATTTCAGTTAGGAAATTATCAGCTATGCAACTTAAAAAGGCCAAAAACAAAGGATGCACCTTGTATGCAGTAAATTTTTTTGAAACAACCGAGGAAAGTGATAATTTCTGGAAAGATACCCGATGTTACAAAATATCAGTTATGTGTTTCCGGAAGAGTTACCTAGTCTTCCATCCAAAAGGGAGTTTGATTTCACAATTGAAATCGAGCCCAAATGGAACCTATTTCCAAGGCACCATATCGAATGACTACCATTGAATTGGTATAGCTTAAGGCATAGTTACAAGAATTGTTGACTAAAGGATTAATAAGGCCAAGTGTCTCGCCTTGGGGAGAACTGGTAATTTTTGTGAAAAAGAAAGATAAAACACTTAGATTGAGCAAGAAACACAAATTGACAAACATACTTTGAAATACAAGTGTATGCAAACTTTGTCAAGAGATAAAACCATATAACCTTGGATAATTGATCAAACATCAGCAAGGGAATGTTATTAGAACAATATCAGAGCTTGTTGATGTCTTTACAACTGAAACCAACTCAACATGATGAAACTTGATACAATATGGAATTGAAAATGGCTCTTAGGCGGTTTTCTCAAAAGAAATGGACTTCTTCCAGTTTTCCTCGTGAAAATTCTTAGTCTCTTTCTCCAAAACTCTCAATAGAGTTCTCCCTCCTCTTTAAAATGCTTCAAAAATATAATTTATACCTCATGCCAGCTTGGAACCTTGCATCCCAAGAAAATAATATGCTTAAAAGATCAAATTTGTTACAAACCCTACATCATTTCATGAAAATGACATCAAACTGTAAAATAGCTCGCAGAATGCCAGGGATGCACAAAGGTTTTAAAATATTACATGAATTCGGATCCTTATCCATCCTAGGGTCACGTTTTTGTCATTCAGGTATTCCAGCATGCAATTGCAATCATTTTTCACCTTTTACCTCATCATTTTTCACCTCTGCAACTCTAATTTTTTACTTTTCACGTTCTTTCACGGGCATGAATAGAAATTTCATCAAAAAAACCATAGCCCATCGAATTAGTTGAAAATAATGATGCCATTTCACTCAGAAGGCTGAGGGGATGTGAAATCACATAAAATTTGATGTAATTTGGTGAAAAAATGATGATTCAAAGCTTCCTGGAGCTCCCATGGCGGCCAAAGAGGGAGAATGCTCAGAAACCATCAAGTTTGATCAACTTTAAATGCTAGCCCTCCACGTGGTAGATGAGATCTTTGAATATTCCTTTTTTTCCTTTGGATAAGGTGGGACATGTGTCCAAAAACCATTAGACCGAGCCCTCATTCTTAAAAATGTATTTGAAACCTTTTCAAACCTTTGGAAAAATTTTAAAATTTTCCCCGCAGCCCGAACACCCTCTCTCTCCCTTCCACGTGTCGCTCTCCCATTCATTGTGAAGCTAACCCTCCAAATTTTCCTTCAAAACAATGAAGGCACCAAAATTCCTCTTGGGCCTGAGCTCCCCTTTTCGCCCTTTGAAATGTGCCACATGTCACCCCCGATTGGATGCGGGGCACACCTCCAAATTTTCCTATCGGGGCTACGGATCAATTTTTACTTTGAGATTATTCACCAAAATTTGTAAACTTTTCAATATTTTCCGCACACTCCAAACATCTGCCTCATTTAGGACACGTGTCTGCTTCTCATTGAATGCGGGCCTCCAGGTCAATAATTTTCCCTTGAAACCTTGAGCCAAAAATAATAGAATTTTTCCAACTCCCCACTATCCGCTGATCTCCCCGCCACGTGTCCACTTCCCATTAGATGCGGGCCTTCGGACCAAAAATTGACTTTTGAAAATTTTGCCAAAAGGGAAGCAAAATTTCCAAATAACTTCCACCACCGCCTCTCCTCGACCAATCACATTGTGCCACGTAGGCACATCACAGTAGCAAATGGGGCCACAGACCAATTTTTTTCTTTTCACCAAACCTAAAAAAATCAAATTTTTTGACAAGGCATATTTCTGGTTTTGAACCATCTCGAATCATGATTTGACATTTTTTTCAACCTGGGGAGTAGGATTTTAACCTCAAATAACTCGGATTTGATCCATTTCGAGTTTTTTCATGATTTGGCCAAGGAAAAAATGAGATAGCCCATATAAATGAAAAAATTAGGGCACAACAAGCGGGAAACTTGGATTTTGTTTCAAACTAGGGTAGAATAACAACATTGTGAGCATTTTTAAGGCATTCAATTGGATAAAATGAATTACAGGTCATCAACTCAAGTAAATGAACGTTTCTTGAGCAGAATTAGATATAACAACTTAGGGCACATTATGAAGACTCAGAAATGGGACCAACATAGTCACCCAAGTGACCTCTTGATAAATGTTATCTCATCCTCCTAGGTGATTTAGGAAAGTCCATTCATTCCCCTAGGTGATTTTAGGAGTTCATTTGTAAGCTACAAACAATTGTGGGAAGGGCTATCACTGGCCTTCCTAGGGATGGGGCAACCCCATGGAGCAAACCACAAGATCCTAAGTGAATTTGGAGGTGAGTAAAAGGTCTTGAGACATCATGGAAATGGTTCAAGAAATATTTTGGAAGGGCTTAGAGAAGTTGGGGTATTTTCACCAAAATTAGGGTTTATAAGCCTAGTTAGCACATAGGCCAAAACAACCGCTGAGCTTTGGAAGGTGATTCTGAGAGCCTCATATGGAGTTTGGAGAAAAACTAAGCATCACCAAAAATAGAATTGTAATCCCTACATGATGGTTAAATCATATTTTTCACAACACTTTGGCGCATCAGTGCTGCAAGCATTTTTTCTTAAGTACATGTGGAGTAATAATTCAAAACGCCAATGTTTCAAGGATCAAATGGAAGAATAAAGACATGAGACCACCAAAATTGGATTTAAAATTCTATTTCCAGCTTATGATCATAAAAATTGTTTCCAAAAAAATTCCATCGGGAGCCTAAGTTATCATCATCACAAGTTGTCCTCTCAGAGCAAGTTCAGGACTTAGCCAAATTTTGGGAGGACACGTGTCAGCTCCAGGATCTTGGTGGGATTTTATGTCCTTGACGTCCCTGAGGGTCAGGTACATAAACCTTTGGAAAATGTTCCCAACTCCCATGTGACATCTAGAACCCCATACGACCATCAAGATCGCATTGCCGCTTTATCCCCTGGGTGTAGTTTGGAGCTCAAATTCCCTACCATCAGATCAATGTGACATTTCAGCTCTAAGACCATCATGAAACTTGATTTCCCTCACGTCCTTCACATGTCGAGATATTAGACCTTGGAAAATGTTCCCGGACCTCTAGAAGAGAGTTTTGGTCACCCATGTGACCCACTTTCAGCCCCTTAGTGCTTTAAAGTTGATTTTTGAGCACTCTGTTCTTGCCATCGGATCAACACCATGTGTCATATTTTTGCTTACCATGGAAATTTATGTCCCTCACATCCCTTTGAGGTGAGATATGTTAGGAAAAGAACATTCACCCAAGTATATATCAACATGATTTTAAAAATTCAAATATTTAATCTTCCCGCTTCTAACTACTTCCACTCCCATGCATAGCCATATCTCCATTCTTCCTCTGCAACCTCCTTTCCATCAATCCACCATTGTTGAACCTTAAACCGGAATTGTCACATAAATAATCTCCTTCACTTCATGAAATCATATAGTTATTTTGTTCAATGAAAAGTTGCAAAAGCCATAAATTTGGGGTAAGAATCTATAAAGAACCCCTAAAGGCTTTTAACAAACTGATCAATGGATCATCGATAAGAAATGAGCAAGGGTTCCTACTTTACATGCATTAATTTGAAGTAAACAAACAAACTAAGCAAATGAAACTAACCTCTATTCTTTGAAATCTTAAAATAATAAAACCTAAGAGGATATAATCAATTACTTATGTTCTTAAGAGAAAGGGATCTCACCATTAATGGCTTTAAGGCCAATGGTTCTTCCGTTTTAATCCGTGTTTGTGTTATGAAATGCAAAAGTAAAGCAAATATCTCAATAGAAGAAAATGAAATGAAATCTAAATCCTAAACAAAATACTCTAGTTTATGCTAGGAAAGAGAGAAATTATTAGAAATGAGAGAGAGGGTATAGCCCTATTTATAGTTTTTCATTTAGGAAATGGGAGGTTTTTTGGTGCATGTGGGATTAAAAAGGATTCAATAAGTTAATTAGCAAGTCAAAGTAAGATTTGACTAGGTTTAGAAGAAGTTGATCATGGTTAAGTTTAATTAACCATGTTTAGAGGAACCGAGAGAGTTTTGAAAGGTTCGATCAATCCAATGAAATGGATTGATAGTCCAGGGAGATAATAGAAGTAGACTAGAAGGGAATAAGAAGCTAATGTAGTCATAACAAGGCTATAACAACCTGTTTAAATGGTTTACAAGAGGAAATACGACCAAAAGGGTGTCGTAAGAAGGGAGTTAGATAGGTCTAACTAGCGATGTATGTCGATTTGTAAGGAGGAGAAGAGTTAATGTAATATTAGAAGTAATAGTGCATTGATCAAACTATAGGTGTTTGCATTTTCTCCTCTTTGAGGTGATGTAAGCTACATAACTTCAAAGAAATTAGACAAATACAGATGAGTAGAAATTTTTTTGAAGGGGTAGAAGAAAAATTATTAAGATTTAAGGATGCCCCCTCGAGTGTCGATGGGGTAATAGAAGAACTTGATCGATGATTGAAAAGAGAATAAATAGAGAAAGGAGAGAAAAAGAGTAGAGAGAAAATACTTGAAACAAGAAGAAAGAGAGAGATTGAGCTATCCACAAATCGATTTCATTCAATTCTTTAAATCATCATTTTACTTAGAATCCTCCTCATTGGTCCTTATTAAAAATGTGAGCATACGATAGAAGCGTAAAGTGACATGAAAATAAAAAATACAAACAACTATCCACTACTAAAAATTCTAACCCCATGCAACATAAAAACATGCAATGCAATACGAGAAGTAAACAAACTCATGTAACAGGGAAATAAGTACAATCACACACACTTAAACCAACAACATTCAAGATAGTTACACAAATATTTTGTTATCAAGTTGAAATCCCAAATGTTCGATAAATGAAAAGGGTATGAATGATTCCCCAAGAAATGTGTACATGCAAGGGAAATGATGGAGGACACTTGGGTCTAATGGAAAAGTAACATGCACGATGAAAACAAAGATTAGGTAACTCGTTGTGCCCCAAAGTACATACAAAGTAAGTAGCAAGTCTTTGTGAATGATTGTAGATCGGGGTGATCTGTGAGTTGTTGTTTTAAAACATGTGAAAACATCAGCAGGACACGAGATGAGTGCCATGCAAGAGACATAAATTTTAGTCGAAAAATGAGTCAAGTTATCGATTTTAGTTCATTTAAGAGTTTTATAATGTTTTTGATTTTTTATTGAATGAATTTAATAATTTTTAAATTTTTATCACTCGGAAGAATTTAAAAAAATCAAAGATCTTCTAAAAATACACGCAAAGGTTAAAGCAGAAGGCAATGTTGTTAGAGAGCTAGAATGGGTTCCCACGAGAAGAAAAACGAGGTGATAATAATTATTTAAAAATAAATAAATAATTAATTATCATGATGGGTGGAAGGCAGAGAAAAAATAAGAAAAATAGAAGAAGGCCCCTGAAAAGTGCGTAAATAATTCCGGACCCAAGAGGAAATGACCGCAGGTAGCACAAAGTTCCCCATCGGGTGGAGGTTAATAAAAATAATTACCATGTTGAGTAGAAGAAGGTTAGAATGATCACGATAGAGAAAACATGCCCCAGGGGCATCGCGACGGTAATATACCCACTCGGTCCAGTAAAACAATCATGACCGAATCATTTTCACCAAAACTCTTGAAAATTTTTACCATGAGTGATAGCAAGAGGACTGGATTGTGATGGAGAGGATATAGACGAGGTGGAGGCAAGTAGATAGGATCCGAGAGTATCGACGGGACCTAATGGATGGACCATACGTGAGTGGCCTATCCCTCCTTGTCAATTATGCATATAATGATTTAATTAGGTCACACTTAGGGTAGGTAGGGACAAATTTGACACATGTGCGTGGGCACATGTGTCGGTTGGATGTGTGCACACACGCACATGTGTTGAAAACATGGATATGCATGGTCGTATCCGTCAAAAAGTGGATATGCACATGCAAATCCGTTGGGAGGGAAAATAGGGGATGCGTGTGTGCACGCATCAAAATAAAGCGTAGGTGCTAGGGGAGCATCAACGTTGGAAGGGGTTAGGAAAAGTGCACATACACACGCCGCTAGACAGGTGCGTAGGTGTCACACCGGGTGCATAGGCATTCTGTGTGTCCTTCGATAGAGGAGAAGAAAATGCAAGGGGCATGTATGTGTCGGAGAGGTACGCATGTGTCGAAAAGGGTGTGCAAGCATCCGGAAGAAGATGAGAATAACAACTTGCTAATCAAAATAGATAAGTATAGAAGGATATAGACTAGATTAATTTAGAGGAAAAGAAAAATTAGTAAGTTAGATGATTGAAAGAATTATTTTCCTTAGAAAAATAGATAGAAGTAGATAAGTGCCTAACACCTTGTGTTTTTTTCAAGCATATATTACCCACACTCCGGATGCGGGAGTGATATGGTCGATTAGGCGGTGATAGAGGCACATTTGATGTGAGTGATATGAGAATATTAGATATCCTTCTATATGTCATAGGGTTGGCCTACGTGGCTAACATGCCTTAGATCACATTGGATCACAAATTCTCACAGGCCCATAGTGGAGAGATGGCACAAATGAGATTCAATGTTTTTGGCTGCCCACCAAAGAAGATCACTATCAATTTAGAGGGTGTGTGTAAGATTATGCAGTTCGCATCCAGGAGAGCCAATATAGTATTTGAGTGACATGGCGGAGCTTGAGCTTTGCATTGCATAGCTATTCAAAGTCCTGAAGATACCTCGCGTGGGATGACAGTGAGATTATCACGATGCATTGATGAACCCCAGTTAGATCGGGTTGTAGTGTACATGATGGCCTTTGTCAGTGGAGTTTTACTCCCTAACAAGACTAGTGCTTTGCTTCTGCTTAGCCTACTTGGATTCATACGTGGATTGATAGAGGGGGAGACCTACTTCTGGGGTTAGTGCATCTTAGAAATACTTTACTAGGACTTACACTTGATTACATACTACCATCAAAAGATGGTAGGCCCAACCATGTTACTGATGATTTGGGCATGGGATCATATAGTGATTGGTTTCCATTTAGGCATTCTCGAGGGCCCGAGCTCCAGAGGATCCTTCTACTATGGGATGGGTCCCGATTAGGGATGATGTGTGGCCATTTATGGGAGATTCTTATCAATATCGTCATGATTTAGACAAGTTACAGTAGGCAGCCATAGTATGGAGGCCGTATAGACACTTTCACTGGCCAAAGGATGTTTTAGAGTTGTGTACAGCCATAGTTCAACACTTCATCCTAGGAATTCGTAGCTATATTCAAGAGATATACAAAGTGGATTTGTGCGAGAGACAGCTTTAGAGTTTCCAAGGATGTTCTGGTTAGATATGTTGTATGCCCAGAGAGCTCGTGAGTACTTTGACATGGGCCCACAAATAGCATTTGATAAAGAAGTGGCTAGCTTCGACATGTGGTACCTATTATGTGGGTACCGCTGAGGCAGATTAAAGATCCGGTTGTACCCTTAAGTATGTGCCTTGGTACCATGACATGATTCCACGCCGATTGACTATAAGTAGGGAGACATATGATGCAGTGTGAGAGCTCCTTCAATAGGGCCTCCGAGTTGTGATGAGGGCACTAGTGATGATGATGACGGTGGTCCTGTCGCCCAAATGTCGAGTTAGAGGCGGGGCACAGGGTGCTGATTATAGCCCCCATAGGGACAGACACACATAGGCCACGCATGCCCACGGGGACATGGGCCTAGACCCATACCTAGAAAGATGAACCAGGGTCTAGAGATAGAGTTGCCTCCAATAGGAATTCCAGTGGGGATATATGCCCCATTATAATAGGTACTTCCACAACAGGATCACTACCTCATGCTCTAGGGGTGGTGGCGATGATGGGTAGTTATGGGTCATTTGTAGTGTAACAACATTTACAGTGTGATAACAAAGATAACTATAGGTGGCCAGGAGAGAGATCAAGCTAGGGCCAAGATTTAGATATTTAATGTAAAGAGAGACCAGCCAGGATCAAAGTTACATAGGGTGGGGACAATGTAGTATGGTAGAGCCAGACATATACTGGCAAAGACAGGGTGCATAATTTTTGAGTGCATTATAATACCACAGAGCTAACTACATAGTGTCATGCTTCAAAGATGATTAGGTGTAGGCGAGGGATAGGGCTATCTTATCCAGAGGGACCAGCACGGACCCAGTCCGACTATAACCATAGATAGGGATTGAGAGGAAGCTATTGCTAAGCAGGATCAAGTTGATAAGGGGAGGTTGATAGGTGAGTGATACGCCGTGGTACAGTAGCCACTACTCGAGGGATGAAAATTTTATACAGGACGTGATGAAAGCCGGTGGCGAGGCTCTATATTACAGACAACCTACTTCAGATTGGTCCTAGTAGAGGAGCGAGTGACTCCCTTTTCATAGCTAGATGTGAGCTAGATAGGTTTTAGGTTAAGAAGATTAGGTAGATCAGTGCAAAGCAGCCCACCTATATAGCCAAGTACATGGTCAGGTACATGACCCACAGAGACACAGTCCCATATATGTAGCTTGACAAGCTTCCCGGGCCAGCCCATCATAGCATCCATAGTTCTCCACCACTGTGTCATGGTCTTGGCAGCCCCGGAGAGGGCGAGAGTTACGATTGAGCCTCGCTACTTCTCTTTCTATGTATAGCTATATCATTTATATGCCTCTTATGAAGGCTGATTTTGACCATGTATAAATTCTTTCATTATTTTGCTAGATGCCTCTTAATGAAGGCTCAATTTTGATCAACTTGTATGTATTTTTGATGTAGTATCAAACCTTTGTATGAAGGCTCAATGTCCGATCCATGGCCCTTTTTATATGGAAGATGGACAGATGATTCTTTTGTATACCTGGACTATTGAGATAGATATTTTGATCCACATGTGATATGGATACTTTGATGATCTTTATACATATATCTTGCTCTGATATGTTGCTATGATTGATGATGTTACTTTGATGTATATGATGTATCATTTCTTTATATATGTGATATACTTCCATGTGTAGATATGTACATGTGTTCTTTCATAGCAATGACGTGTCTTGCAGCTTGATATCATGTGTATTTGATTTATGAAATGTTATAATTTTATATTGCTAGCACTTGGGATGATACTAGATGATATTGGTGTGGGGGATAGCTTTGTGATCATGTGCAACCCATCTTACCCCCATTGATGATACGATATATGATGATTAGATTATCACACATGCATGATGTAATACTTAGCATTTCTTTATATATATGATGTAGTGAATGATGTTAGAAATGTGATGAAAATGATAGATAATAGATGTGATAAAAACAACTGTGTAAACCACACAAGAAAAAAGTTAACAAAAATAAACAAATATACACATACAAAACAACACAACACAATGCAACTAAAATGAACTCATGCAAGTTCTTTTAACAAAATATTAAATTAACATTCAATCGAAGAAAGTAAAATGAATTCCAATAGATGCATACAAGAAACAACGAAACATGCAACAATATTTTACAAGTATGAAAGTTACTTAATGAATCCAATGCAATACATAATTAAATCAAACAAGATTCAATATAAGATAAGAAAATGAACCCTTCAAGAGCAATCAATATAACAAGATAAGTACACCAAAACTATACAAACCAATAACTAAAAGCAATCTAAATACCACTTTGTTTTTGTGGGACAAAATTGATATATTTTGTAATATTTTTGGTTATCTCCTTGAAAGATAAAATTTTCAAGACTATGATTTACGTTTTTTTCTAGGTTTCCCTAAAATAATGTTGTGAATGAATGTAGCTAGCATCCCTAAAAGGGATATTTTCTAGATGTTCGTGTTTTTGTGTATCCTTTTCAAATGTTTTTGGTATTTTCTAATGTCATGTTCCCAAAGCAATGTAATAGAACAAAGAAGCATGGATGCCCCCAACGTAATGTGGGAATGTACAAAAGGTAGAATGCCACTCATGCATGTATGAGGAATTGGAACGTGAAGGTTCCCAAGCGTTAGATGGTGTAGTGCCCACTCTCCTTTGACACTTTGTTTAGATGCTGATTTTGACAAGATCGATCATATTTTGAACATTATTGTGTTTTGATATAGCAAGATGTGTATATGCTAGCTCATGGATTATTATGGACATTACTATGCTTTTTTAGTATGATGGTTAGATACTAGATTTTGGATTAGTATTTATCTGGATTCACCATTATGCTCGATGATCTTTGAGACATTATTATTACTACTATGTGGATGATGATATACTAGTTGACATGGACAGGTTATTGATGTTGATTTTAGACACATGACCTTGATATTATGAATAGTTCTAGCATTGAAATCTATTGGATGATGACATAGTTACAAATTTAATTCAAAATGATAATGTTAAATTCTTGATATTGTTGTGATTTAGATTTGATATTATATACATACGTTGATTTTATATCTTCTTGGATGTTCTGATATGGCCACGAGGCCGAAGGAGGTATTGTTATTTTATAGGTAAAAATCACAACAATGTCAGGTGGATGAGACTAACCAATTGGAAATTTAGTGTGAGATCAACAAGGTCACCATTGAAACGGTGTTTGATTTGTGTGTTGAGTTACGTTAGGATTTCCCATGGGGGGATTTCCACTATTGTGAGCATGGGGCATATATGTGTTTTAATTATGTGTTTATTTTTTTATTGTTGTATGTGTTTTATTTGTAATGTGCTTCTTATTTTAAGTATTCAAATGTGATAGTATAATGTAGGAGTCATATAGTTAACTTTTAATTAAATTAAATGGGGAGTGGAATGTAAGGAAATAATATTGTTGTCTTGATTAATAATTAAATTTGATTTATATTATGTGCAACCATAGGATAAATAAATAAATCTTATGTCAAAACTTGTAATAAATGGAGTCATAAACTTTAATGCGTGTGTAAGAGGATGCACGAGTTGTGTAAGTGAAATGATAGATTGTATAAAGCATATTTTGGAGTGTAGAACACTCCATCCTCTTTGAAACTCGGATTTGGTCTTGGGAGCCTTAATTGAGGCTTGTGGGACAAGTTAAACTTGTCCCACACCTCCCAAAATCCTCTACCAACCATGCCTATGGCTTGGGAGTAGATTTTAGCCTTTCTTATTAAGTTTTGAAATGATTGTTGTGTAAGAATTGATTGCACTTGTCTTCTAAATTTTAATGCATTAATTTTTTTGAGTATGGGTTGAGTTTGTGTATGTAAGTAATTTTTGTCATTCACATTTCTTATGATTTAATTGTATTGATGTTGAATGCTTTCGGGATGAAGAAAAATGATGTGGCATCCCACTTGGAATATAAATCATCCTCTCCCTCCCTCTCCTTTAAAAATTCAAATTCCCTCTCGTTTGAAGGTTGTTAAAACTTTGCTTTCCTTCCTTGGGTCAAATTTTTCTTGGTTTGGAGCTTGCTTTGTAGAAGGAGCTTGGAATTGTTTTGCATGCATTATTATTGCTGTTTTGGGATTGCATCTAGAGCATCAAAGAACTTTTGTTTTGGAAAACAAGTCTCCATTATGGAGAGGTAGGCTCTTTTCATTTTAATTTGCTATTTTTCCTCCTTCTTGCATGCATTGTTGAATGATGTTTTGTTGCATTCTTGTTTTGGATGGGTAGAATGCTTAGGGCATGGTGTAGAGTGAAGACTATGAGGTTATATCAGAGGAAAAATAAGGGATTTTATATTGGCACTTATCTTAAGGAGGGAGTGTTGGTTTGGGATCCACCTAGGAAAAGAATATGCATGCATTTCTTACTTTGTGGGAGGTATAAGGGATAAATTTGGAGGAGGGATAAGGAGGGGTTGAGGAGGGATAAGGTTTATGGGATGTTTATGTTTCTTGGTGGTATTTTTAGGTGGATGCCCAATTTCAACATGGGAGGCATAAGGAGACCTCCATAGGTCTTGCTTTTGTTTGGCTTGCTTGCTCTAGGGCTTTGTGATTGCATGGCTATTTTCAAATGCGGTGTAGAACTACTACCTTGTTTTGATTTGTGCCTTCATTGATTTTTGTGATAAATGAGTGTTGATTGCATCTCAAAGAA
Organism: Taxus wallichiana var. yunnanensis; assembly: GCA_018340775.1. Lineage (NCBI taxonomy): Eukaryota > Viridiplantae > Streptophyta > Pinopsida > Cupressales > Taxaceae > Taxus > Taxus wallichiana. Next base: position 542,038,637 of record CM031234.1, read on the forward strand.
GTCCATGTTTCTATGAGTTGAATTATCATGCTCCATTTCAATATGGTTAGGCTCAGGGGGCCAATGGGGAAAGATGGATTATCTTTTCCAATTGGGTATCTTGGTTGGGTGGAGAACATTGCCTTTCCCCTTCCTTGTGATTAAAAGATAAAAGATGAAGAAATCAAGATGTTGCTGTTTGGAGCTTGGAGAAATCAGTTTGACAGTCTTTCCCTTTGAGCAAGTTCATTGTAACCTTCCCACTTTGAAGTGAATGATTTGTATTGTTAATTATAATGAGAAGATACCTTGTATTGAAAATAAAAGGTTGAAAGTGATATGGGAAATGTAAAAAATTATTATTCCATACTGTGCTTAGAGAAGAAAGTGATATTGTGTATTATAACTTGAAATTCAAAGAAAGAGATAAGTTGTTAAATTATTGTTGGAAATCAAATAAAGAATTACATTCCTTTCTCAACTTTCATTGTTGTATTGAATCTGAGTTTTGTGAAATGAAAAATCAGTGAAAGGAAAGTGCATATGGGGAAAAAGACATTGTTTAATCCCCTTTGAATTGAAATCAAAACCGGAGTTTAAACTTTTCATATGAACCGTCAATTAATTGTTCAATTAATTGAATGTCTTAGATAAGATTTGAAATGCCTTCCCATATTTGGAAGATGCAAATTGGTTAATAAACTTGTTAGTGAATGATCTTTGTTTCTTTCTTTAATTCGAGATTGAATTTAATTCAAAAAATGTACAGCTTCAGATTTACTACCTAAACTAATAAAGGAGACAATGTAATTTAGATGTAACAGACCTAATGAACCTCAATAGAACTCAAGATTTAAGGAAAACATTTTTTTGGACTTCATCAAATCCAATTTTAACTTCAAATCCAACTTACTTTGTCAAAAAAATGTTAAATATACCAAATGCGACCCAATCCACAAATTACACCTTGATAACACACTTGAACTTACCCTAGATCAATCCTCCATGTTTAATTTACATGTTGAGGAGAAAGAAGATCAAAATTTAACAAATCTCTCTAGTTGGGAAAACTGCCGCCTAAATTAAAAACCCTGCAGATCAATTTCCTAAAATTGACATTGAAAACTTAACCAAAAACTAAAATTGATGATTCTTGTGCAAAGAGGACTCCAAGAGATTTCTGAAAGTCCTCGTTTTCCCAAAATGGAGTTCCCTATCAAAAGTTATGGCCATTTGAAGTTTTACTTCAAAATGGCCATTCAAAACCAAAAAAGAATTAAATCTAACCTTAGAAAAATTTAAAAAATGCGTTGGAAAAATTTCTTAGAAAAGTCCGCCACCCCGCCACCCTTTTGTCCAACAAGAAGCTGCCACATGGCACTATGGAGGGGCAGATCCCCTTTGAAAACCTTTCTTTTCGAAATTTTCACTTTTGGAAAATTTCCTAAAATTTTCCCGCAACCCCACGGCCCGTGCCAATCACGTGCTGACACATGGCAGGGAGGGCCCACAGGTTAATATGGAAAACTAAACTCTTTGCACCCTTGGGAAAAAAATCCCACTTTTCCTCCGTGGCCCCACACACCCACACCTAATGGCATGTTGACACATGTCCACATGGGTGCGGGCGCGCGCAAAAGCCAATTTGGTTTTTAAAACCCTCTTTGGAAAAAATTTCTAACCTTCTCCCCACCCCACCGACCCACATCCAATCATAGGATGCCACGTGTCTCTCCGCATCGGACCCGCACAATGGGAAAATTTCTTCCCCTAAGCCCGTAGACTTCTAAGGGAAACTTTTCCCCTAAAACTCTGTCAAGCCATATCTTGAGATCTACAAGGAGTTAGGAGAACTTATTTATATGGTTGGAAAGGTGAGGAAATTTCCTATCCAATGAGCCTAATTTAGGAAAGCTTTGATGAATCTAAACATGAGAAAAAAACTAGTTGAAATTTTGGGCCTGTTTGAGAGCAAGCATGGGGGTAAATTGCTCCCTAAACCTAAACAAAAATGTAACCCTAAAATTTAAAAACCTAGTGCACTTGTATTAGATTAAACCATGATAGGTCTTGTGTTTTGGAAATTAGGATTTGTCCTAGAGACAGTTTGTTCAAACCGAAGCCTTGTAAACTTAGTTGTAGACATTTCTTATAAAAAAAAATTTATTCCATAATTTTTCCTAGTTTGTTTCTTGGTCTCAAGTGGTAGTTGAAATGGGCATTACACTTTGGTATCAAAGCACTAGTTCAAAAGATTGGACCATTGGGCACACTAGAAAACATTGAGACTTGAAACCTAAAACTAGCAAATTTGATAATCTAGAAAACAAAACCGATTGAAAATTGAACATGATAGTAAGCTTAGAAACTGAAGGAGAAGACTTGAAGTATCAAACTAAATCTCACTTTGGTCTTTATAGGGGCTCAGATGAAGTGAGAGGAATAGTCACAAAGACTTAGAGTCACCACCACCACCACCTCCACCACCGCCACTAGACTAGGGTTTAAGCAGCCTATCCCGCCACATATTTTATAGATCCTCTAGGATGTGAATGTTGCCTTACATGGAGGATCGTAGGAGGGCACTGTGAAGACAGGATAGAGATAATTCCATAGAGGACATGCACCTCCTCCACTCAAAGGAGGAGGATGGAGGAGATAACTTTCATGGAGAGTCACTAGAGTAGAGTCTCCTTTGAGGGGACATGGTGACTGTATTTTAGGACAGAGAGAGAGGTATCGGAGCCCTAGACTCGGGGACAGTAGATAGAGAGGGCCCAAAGGTCATCGTAACACATATGAAGATCACATTAGGGGGATATTGAAGCTTTAGCCATCACATTATTTAGGTGACATAGGGGGATTTCAGGTAGAGGCCTAGCTAGTTAGCTTGAGCGGTTGCTTCAAGATTTGTCCTTGTTCTAGAAACATGAAAGCTCATGTTGTGATCCATCTACTGAGGGATGGAGCTGGAGTATGGTGGAGGACAAAGGAGTAGAAGCTCCATGTAGATTCAGAGATAGTCACCTGAGAGCTATTTGAGGAGAGATTCAGGAGCAGATACTTGTCATGGAGATTCATACAGCAGAGGATCGATGAGTTCCACGATCTTCGACAGGCATCCCTTACAGTGGCAGAGTATGAGAGTAGGTTTTTGACCTACTTTAGTATGTTGATTACATGCAGGATGAGAAGGTGTGGATCCACAGGTTCATCTAGGGCCTTAATATTGACATTGGAGGTGCAGTTCAATCAACTACCCATAGACTTTATCGAGGCCATTAAGAAGGCCTACATTATAGAGGAGACTCAAGGTAAGACCAAAGGCCGAAACCAAGTCAGAGCCATATTCAAGAGTTACAGGATAGCAGATTAAGGGGGTCAACTCCTCGTGGTGGTCAACATTCTTCACAGTCATCTTTCGACCCCAAAGAAGAATAAAGCAGAGCAGCCGTAATGCAACAACAAAATCCCACCCACTATATAGGCCTCCTCGCAGAGCCGATGCACAGAGAGGTCGGAGCATGGGGCCTCCTATGGGTCCCACTAGGACACAGGGTGGAGCTAGAGCTTAGTCATCAGGAGCTCGACCACAGAGGCCACAACAGACTATAGCTAGATCATCAGGGTCCACAACACCTACATCTAGGGCACCTTCTCGGCAAAGTCTTCTGACACTGAGGACTTTAGGTGGTTATTTCGAGTATGGAGTAGCGAGACACTTTTAGAGAGATTACCCCTAAAACCCTAATAAGGGTAAGGCACCCATCTTAGATCCTACAATGAGAGACATGGGACGGAGTCACAGGATTTATGTAGTGTTCAAGAACCTCCGTGCTAAGCACTAGAGCACGGTCATTGAGACTACGGTAGTATTGGAGGTGTTCCTACTTCTATTTTGTTTGACTCAAGTTCTTCTAATTCATTTATCGCACCATCCTTGGTATACGATGTAGGTTGGTGGGCTGTTACACAGTGGTCATAGTTGGGATGTTGAGATGGATTTAGGAGCCAAGGTCTCTGTAAATTCCTAATAAAGGAGTGTGTTGTTAACTTGAGACCTTTCACCACCACTTCATATCTCCGCATACTTCCTTTGGGATCGTATGGAGTCATATTAGGCATGGATTGGTTATCTCGCACATAGGGCCAGGATGGATTGCTACCACAAGACTATATCCCGTGTAGATAATATTGGAGTTGAGTTAGTGATTCAAGGGGTCAAGAGACCTATTTCTATTCACACTATCTCCGCTATGCAGCTCATGTGGTGTGTGCGACAAGGTTGTAAGATGTATGCAGTCACAGTTAGTGACATGAAAAAGGATGGGTCTAATGGGCCATCGCTCGATGACCATCCCATTTTGAGAGAGTATACAAATGTTTTTCTAGGGGAGCTACCAGGATGCCATCCCCACATGAGATTGATTTCCATATTGATCTAGTTCTAGGAGCAGAGCCTATCTCATGAGATCCTTATCGATGACCACCCCGCAGCTCGTGAGCTCAAGTTACAGCTAGAGGGCCTTCTAGAGAAAGGCCTTACCTATCCTAGTGTATCCCCTTGGGGTGCATTGGTTATATTTGTGAAGAAGAAGGATTGATCCTTACGCTTTTGCATTGATTACCACCACTGAATAAGGTAATGATCAAGAATCATTATCCCCTACCTCACATTGATGAATTATTTGATCAAATGAAGGGTGCCACAAAGTGTTCTCTAAGATTGATCTTAAGTCCGGGTACCATCAGCTGAGGATTACGGAGGTAAACATCCATAAGACAAATTTCTATATGAGGTATGGGGACTATGAGTTCACAAAGTGGTGCCTTTCGGTTTAACAAATGCCCCGCAGATTTATGAGTTTGATGAATGGGGTATTCAGGACCTTTTTAGATCACTTTTTGCTCATCTTTCTTCATGACATTCTGATTTACTCACATACACATGAGGAGCATGAGGGGCACCTTTGTTAGGTTCTTCAGTGTCTTCATGAGTGGTAGCTTTATGGGAACTTGGAGAAGTGTGCTTTCTTTCAAATGTAGATACAAGACTTGGGTCATATCATCTATGGGGAAGGTATCATAGTTGATCCTTCCAAGATTAGAGCCATTATGGATTGGCTAGCACCCACTACAATGACAGAGGTGCGTAGCTTCATGGGATTATCAGTGGTACTATAGGAGATTTGTTCAAGATTTCTCTCGGATAGCACACCCCATCACTTCCCTTTAGCGGAAAGGGAAGAAGTTTGTTTGGTCAGACAAGTATGAGTAGGCCTTCAGGACCCTGAAAGAATGCCTCACTTCAACACCTATTCTTGCAAAGGCCGGATCTACATGGTGAGTTCTTTGTGTGCACAGATGCTTCATTGCGTGCCTAGGAGGTGTTCTGATGTAGGAGGGCAGAGTAGTAGCCTTTAAGTCTCGTAAACTCAAGGATCATAAGCTTAACTATATGACTGATGATCTTGAGCTTGCATTGTTGTGCATGCTTTAGTTCATTAGAGACACTTCCTTCTTGGTCAGATATTCATACTCAGGATAGATCATTTGAGTCTTCACCACCTCTTCACGTAGCCCAACCTAAACGCTCGTCAGAGGCATTGGATGGAGTTGCTTTACGAGAATGACATGGAGATAGAGAATGTGAAGGGGAAGGAGAATGTAGTTATAGAAACTCTTAGCAGATGGAGACATTTGAGCATGGCTACTTCAATGAGCATAGATTTGCAGAGAAGGATCCTTCAAAGAGCCTTCCTCTTGATAGCTTCTACATTGCAGCTCAAGTAGAGATTGAGTCCTAGAGACCCATTGTGGGGAAGTTTGATGGTTTCTCTCTAGAGGTAGATGGCATTCTCAGCACGAGGTTGGATATATGTTGCTAGGGATGGATGCTTGAGGCATGACATATTGATTGAGGCACATCATGCACCCTATTCAGCCCATCCGGGGGTGAAGAAGATGCATGCCAATTTGAGACAGCTTATATCACTAGAGAGGACTTCACAGGGGACGTGGATCAATTTGTGTCATGTTATTTAGAGTGCCGAAAGTGAAGGTTGAGACTCAAAGATCCAGCCTAGCCTTCTCTTCCCTCATGCTATACTGAGAGTGGAAATGGAACACCATTTCTATGGATTTCATTGTTGGGTTACCGATGTCAAGATATCACCACAACGCCATCATGGTCACAATTGATAAATTGATAAAAGTAGGTCACTTATCTCCAGGAAGACCACCTATACATCTAGTGCAAGTGGTACATGTCTACTTGGATGAGATTGTTATGTTGCACGGATTCGTGAAAGAAAATTTATGATCGCAATCCTTTGTACACTTCCCATTTATGGACTACCATGCAAAGATGTTCTCGGATGAAAATTAAATTCATCATAGCTTATCACCCTAAGATAGATGGATAGACCGAGAGGGTGAATTAGATCTTGGAGGACATGCTCAAGATGTACGTGATGGATCATGAGGTGAGATGGGAGGAGTATCTCAGTATCTTGTGGAGTTTGCCTACAATACAGCTTTTAGAGTTCTATAGGCATGGCTCCTTTTCAAAGCTTTGTATGGTGGGGAGTGTAGGAAACCCCTTAGCCGGGACAGGTTGGAGGATAGATTATCTCTTATACCAGCTCTTTTGTAGGACATGGAGCAGAGGTAGTGTTGATTAGGCAAATATTGCGTATGGCACATGATAGGTAGAAGAAGTACGTTGATCAAAGATAGAACCAATCGTAATTTCGATGTGGGCAAGAAGGTTTTTTTCGTGGTACGCCACATAAGATCCGAATCCGTTATGGAAAAGGTTTTAAGTTAGCTCCTCGGTTCATTAGACCTTTGAGATCTTGGAGTGTATCATCCCTTTGGCTTACCATCTAGCATTACCACCCAACTTGTCTCGCGTACATAATGTGTTTCATGTTTATGTTCTTAGGAGATACATCTTAGATCCTTCTCATGTGCTGGATTAGACATCATTGCTGGTACAGGATTAGGGGCAGGTGATGGTGGAGCCCGTATGTATCATAGATTATAGGACCCTGGGCCTTCGAGGCAGAGAGATTGATCGTGCATGGGTGCAAAGGGGACACATATGATGAGACTGCAGCCACTGGGAGTATGCTATTGTGTTAGGAGTGAAGTTTCCACATTTTTTCTAGTGACTTCCAAGAGGAAGTCGAGTCTAAGGGGAGGGGGATGTAGTGCCCAATCTCCTTTGACACTCGTTTAGATGCTTATTTTGACACTATTGCTCATATTTTGGACATTATGATGTTTTGATATAGCAGGATGTGTATATTCTAGCTCATGGATTATTATGGACATTACTATGATTTATTTAGTATGATGGTTAGATACTAGATTTTGGATTAGTATTGATCTGGATTCATTCATTATGCTCGATGATCTTTGAGACATTATTATTACTGTGTGGATGATGATATACTAGTTGACATGGACAGGTTATTGATGTTGATTTTAGACATGTGACCTTGATATTATGAATAGTTATAACATTGAAATCTATTGGATGATGACATAGTTACAAATTTAATTCAAAATGATAATGTTAAATTCTTGATATTGTTGTGATTTGGATTTGATATTATATACATACGTTGATTTTATATCTTCTTGGATGTTCGATATGGCCACGAGGCAAGTAGGTATTGTTATTTTGTAGGTAAAAATCACAACAATGTCGGGGCTGAGACTAACCATATTGAAATTCAATGTGAGATCAACGAGGTCACCATGGAAACAAGTGTTTGATTTGTGTGTTGAGTTACGTTAGGATTTCCCATGGGGGATTTCCACTATTGTGAGCATGGGGAATATATGTGTTTTACTTATGTGTTTTTTTTTTTATTGTTGTATGTGTTTTATTTGTAATGTGTTTCTTATTTTAAGTATTCAAATGTGATAGTATAATGTAGGATTCATATAGTTCAATTTTAATTAAATTAAATGGGGAGTGGAATGTAAGGAAATAATATTGTTGTCTTGATTAATAATTAAATTTGATTTATATTATGTGTAACCATAGGATAAATAAATAAATCTTATGTCAAAACTTGTAATAAATGGAGTCATAAACTTTAATGCATGTGTAAGAGGATGCAAGAGTTGTGTAAGTGAAATGATAGATTGTATAAAGCATATTTTGGAGTGTAGAACACTCCATTCTCTTTAAACTCGAATTTTGTCTAGGAGCCTAAATTGAGGCGTGTGGGACAAGTTAAACTTGTCCCACACCTCCCAAAATCCTCCACCAACCATGCCTATGGCTTGGGAGTATATTGTAGCCTTTCTTATTAAGTTTTGAAATGATTGTTGTGTAAGAATTGATTGCACTTGTCTTCTAAATTTTAATGCATTACTTTTTTGAGTATGGGTTGAGTTTGTGTATGTAAGTAATTTTTGTCATTCACATTTATTATGATTTAATTGTATTGATGTTGAATGCTTTTGGGATGAGAAAAATGATGTGGCATCCCACTTGGAATCCAAATCATCCCCTCCCTCCCTCTCCTTTAAAAATAAAAATTCCCTCTCATTTGGAGGTTGTTGAAAACTTTGCTTTCCTTCCTTGGGTCGAATTTTTCTTGGTTTGGAGCTTGCTTTGTAGAAGGAACTTGGATTTCTTGTGCATGCATTATTATTGCTGTTTTGGGGACTGCATCTGGAGCATCAAAGAACTTCTGTTTTGGAAAACAAGTCTCCATTATGGAGAGGTAGGCTCTTTTCTTTTTAATTTGCTATTTTTTCCTCCTTCTTGCATGCATTGTTGAATGATGTTGTGTTGCATTCTTGTTTTGGATGGGTAGAATGCTTAGGGAATGGTGTAGAGTGAAGACTATGAGGTTATATCAGAGGACGAATAAGGGATTTTCCATTGGCACTTATCTTAAGGAGGGAGTGTTGGTTTGGGATCCACCTAGGAAAAGAATATGCATGCATTTCTTACTTTGGGGGAGGTATAAGGAATAAATTTGGAGGAGGGATAAGGAGGGGTTGAGGAGGGATAAGGTTTATGGGATGGTTATGTTTCTTGGTGGTTTGTTTTAGGTGGATGCCTAATTTTAACATGGGAGGCATAAGGAGACCTCCATAGTTCTTGCTCTTGTTTGGCTTGTTTGCCAAAGCCTTTGTGATTGTATGACTATTTTCAAATGTAGTTGAGAACTGCTTCCTTGTTTTGATTTGTGCCTTCATTGATTTTTGTGATAAATGAGTGTTGCTTACATGTCAAAGAAGTCTATGTTGCCATGATTTGGATTATCATGCTCCATTTCAATATGGTTGGGGCTCAGGGGCCAATGGGGAAAGATGGATTCTATTTTCCCATTGGGTATCATGGTTGGGTGGAGAGCATTGCCTTTCACCCTTCCTTGTTGTGATTAAAAGATAAAATATGAAGAAATCAACATGTTGTTGTTTGGAGCTTGGAGAAATCAGTTTGACAATATTTCCCTTTGAGCAAGTTCATTGTAACCTTCCCACTTTGAAGTGGATGATTTGTATTGTTAATTGTAATGAGAAGACACCTTGTATTGAAAATAAAAGGTTGAAAGTGATATGTGAAATGTAAAGAGTTATTATTCCATACTGTGTTTAGAGAAGAATGTGAAAGAAAGAAATATGTATTGTGCATTGTAACTTGAAATTCAAAGAAAGAGATAAGATGTTAAATTATTGTTTGAAATCAAATAAATAATTACATTTTTTTCTCAAACTTTCATTGCTGTATTGAATCTAAGTTGTTGTTGTGAAATGAAAAATCTGTGTGAAAGGAAAGTGCATATGGGGAAAAAGACATTGTTTAATCCCCTTTGAATTGAAATCAAAACTAGAGTTTAAACTTTGCATATGAACTATTAATTAATTTTTCGAATCAATTGAATGTCTTAGATAAGATTTGAAATGCCTTCCCATATTTGGAAGATGCAAATTGGTTAATAAAATTATTAGTGAATGATATCTGCTTCTTTCTTTAATTCTAGCATTGAATTTCATGAAAAAAATGTACAATTCAGATTTACTACCTAAACTAATCAAGGAGACAATGTAATTTAGATGTAACAGACCTAATGAACCTCAATGGAACTCAACATTTAAGGAAAACAATTTTTGACTTCATCAAATCCAATTTTAACTTCACAATCCAACTTACTATCAAAAAATGTAAAATATACCAAATGTAACCCAATCCACAATTTGCACCTTGATAACATGCTTGAAATTACCTAGATCAATCCTCCATGTTTAATTTACATGTTGAGGATAAAGAAGATCAAAATTTAACAAATCTCTCTAGTTGGGAAAACCGCCGCCAAATTAAAAACCCCGCAGATCAATTTCCTAAAATTGACCTTGAAAACTTCACTAAAAACCAAAATTGATGATTCTTGTGCAAAGAGGACTCCGATAGATTTCCGGAAAGTCCTTGTTTTCCCAAAATGGAGTTCCCTATCAAAAGTTATGGCCATTTGACGTTTTACTTCAAAATGGCCATTCAAAACCAAAAAAGAATTAAATCTAACCTTAGAAAATTTAAAAATGCGTTGGAAAAATTTCTTAGAAAATTCCACTACCCCGCCACCCTTTATCCAACCAAAAGCTGCCACGTGGCACTATGGAGGGGCGGACCCCCTTTGAAAACCTTTCTTTTGGAAATTTTCACTTTTGGAAAATTTCCTAAAATTTTCACAACCCCATGGCCCGCACCAATCACAGCCTGACATGTGGCAGGAGGGCCTGTGGGTTAATATGGAAAACTAAAATTTTTGTGCCCTTGGGAAAAAAATCCCACTTTTCCTCCGCGGCTCCGCACACCCGCAACCAATGGGGTGCTGACACGTGTCCCCATGGGCACGTGGGCCGTGCAAGCCAATTTGGTTTTTAAAACCCTTTTGGAAAAAATTTCTAACCTTCTCAACCACCCCACCGACTCTGCATCTAATCATAGGATGCCACGCTCTCCCTCCCCATCGGACCCGCAATGGAAGAATTTCTTCCCCTAAGCCCATGGACTTCCAAGGGAAAAATTTCCCCTAAAACTCCACCCAACCATATCTTGAGATCTACAAGGAGTTAGGAGAAATTATTTATATGGTTGGAAAGGTGAGGAAATTTCCTATCCAATGAGCTGAATTTAGGAAAGATTTGATGACTCTAAACATTAGAAAATATAGTTGAACTTCTGGGCTTGTTTGAGAGTAGGCATGGGGTAAATTGCTCCATGAACCTAAAAAAATATGTAACCCTAAAATTTAAAAACCTAGTGCACTTATGGTAGGTTAAACCATGATAGGTCTTGTGTTTTGTAAATTAGGATTTGTCCTGAGCCGGTTTGTTCAAACTCGAAGCCTTATAAACTTAGTTGTAGACACTTTTTAATTAAAAAAATTACTCCATAATTTTTCCTAGTTTGTTTCTTGGTCTCAAGTGGTAGTTGAAACAGGCATTACAGATGGGAATATACAAAGGTACATCCTTCACATAGGTATGGAGAAAAAAACTAGATCACAAGTCCCGCAAGGGAGCTTGGGGCATGATTCCTAGACCTAGCCAGGATATTGAGTTCCTTAAAGAGTGGTGATAGTTACCCGTCCTAATGAGAGAGTAACTTGTGAACAAGATATCTTATTTGAGCACCGAAACTGGTTTTCATTAAAGTACCTACGCACTATGCCAAAATTGCGTGGTTTTCACATTTGACGACCCGCTTTTTCTTGACTTCTCAATTTTCTATTTTTGCTTGTTTTTTCTTTGTTTTCTATTTTTTATTTCTTATATGATATTCTCACCATGTTTTAAACATAGAAGCACTTGAGGTGCATGGTGTTCATAGGTTTCGTAAGTTCCTCACCATCTAAGTAAGCAAGTTTATATGCTCTTGACCCATACTTAGCAACTACCACATAAGGGCCTAGCCAATTAGCTTCAAACTTACCTTTCTTTTCTTTGTCCTTGGTGGTGTTCTTCTGATTTTATTTCAAAACTAGATCACCTACATCAAATTGAATGATAAGTTTGTTTTATCCTATGGATACTCTATTTTGATACAATTTAAGGTGATTGAGTGCTCTAATATGCCTTTCATATAGTAGTTCCAACTCTACCAAGCGAGTGACTCTATATTCCTTGTCTTTATCAAGATAGTATCCGAGAGATATTCTTAGGGAGGAAGCTCAAATTCCAAGGGTATGATAGCTTCAATGCCATAGACAAGTGAATACGGGGTCACACCAGTAGGAGTGCGGATGGAAGTTTGATAGGCCCAGAGGCCGGGTGTATATGTAAGTGCCTATTACGGCTAGTCTTACTAACCATTTTCTCCATGATTTGTACAAGGGTTTTATTGGTAGCATCCTATTTTCGATTACCTTAGGGGTAATAGGGGGTAGACCACTTAAGCTAAATACGAAAGTATTGGCACAAGGTTTTAACCATTTTATTCTTGAAAGATTTACCATTATCAATGACAATGGCTGAGGGAATACCATAATGGTAAATGAGATGGTTCATGATGAATTTGGATATCTGTACATTGGTGACATAAGTAAGAGGAACAACCTCTACCCATTTAGTGAAATAATCAATGGCAAAGTGATAATGTGAGTGTGACCATCTCAAGAAGATGGATGGGGCTTCCTATGAGATCTAAACCCCATATATAAAAAGGCCAAGGTATTGCAATAGTCAGTAAAGCCTATGCTGATGCATGTATTAAGTAGGTGGCATGAGCATAGGTGAATTAACAAGATATTTTTTGAGTAATACAAATGCCTTTTGACATTCTCGGTCTCCATTTAAATGCAACATCTTTCTTTAAAAGATGTGTAAATGGATGACATTTATCTGTAAGTTGTGAAATAAAATGGTGAATAGCATGAATCTTTCCTTGTAGACTTCTGATTTTCTTGAGAGTAGTAGGTGGGGACATTTCTGTAATAGCTATGACTTTAGTAGGGTCCACTTTTTTCCCTCTTTTTGAGACGATGAAACCCAAGAGTTTTCCTGATAAAACACCAAAAAAAACTTCTTTGGATTAAGGAAAACATTATAATCCTTGAGATGCTGAAATATACACCAAAGCACTTCTAGATTATCTTCCCAGCTCTTGGATTTTGATAGGATGTCATCAACATATTCCTCCATAACGTCATTCATCATATTATGGAAGATAACAACCATGGGTCATTGATAGGTGGCCCCCGCATTCTTAAGTCTGAAAGGAATGAATTTATAATAGAATGTCCCCCAAGGAGTGATGAAGGAAGTCTTATGTTGATATTCTTCTGTAATTCATACCTGATTATAACCCAAAAATCCATCCATTAAGGATAACATTTCATAGCTAGCATTGGAATCTACGATCATATCTATATTAGGTAAGGGGAAGTCATATTTAGGACATGCTTTGTTGATGTCACAGAAATAGGTACAGATCCTAATGCCAGCTATATTCTTCTGTACAGGTGCTATATTGGAAATCAAGTATGAATAATCAATAGGTTTGATAAAATTTGTAGCTAATAGCTTCTCCAATTCTTCCTTGACAAGAAGTGCAACTGTAGGATGCATCTTTCTTAACTTCTATTTGATGGGCTTGTGTTTGGGTGCACAACTAGGTTGTGCATAACTAATGCTTTGGAACCAAGCTAGGCATATCCGTGTATTTCCATGCAAATATATCTATATATTCTCTTAAAATATCGACAAATAATCGATGTTCCTAAGCTGAGAGTGAAGCTCCCAACTTGATCATTCTAGGTTATTCTTCCGAACTAATGTTAACAATGATAGTGTCTTCAATAAGAATTTAAGATTCATCCTCCATCTATGTAGGATCATGGGGGATAGTAAGATCCACCTCCTATGGTATCTCATCATCATCTTTAAATGGATAAACTATTTTATCGATGTGTTCTTCATTTTGCTGATCTACCAATGTATCAAAAAGCTTGTCACTATGAGATTTCTGTTTATCTTTTTACCAGTGTTTCTCTCAAGTGTTTGTAATATTACTCACCATATTATTACTCAAATGGCCCACACATCTTTGCTTCTTCTCTCAAGTATGTAGAGGTGTTTAATTGAATTTTAAATAATTTCTTGTGGTCCCTAAATGGAATCAATCCCTAAGTCGTATGAATTCTATAAATGCCTCATCATTTTCAAAGATGTCCAGCCGTAAGTGAAGTTGTTGATCCCAATCTATGATCTCATGATATAAAAGGGCTACTTGATGAATGGTAAAAGGTATGGATTCGAATAAGGTAAGGACAGTTGATCCTGGGAATAGGTTAGTGGAAACAATATCCTCATAGAGGCTACATTGGGAATCTATATCGCTATCTGAATGAGATGAAACATCCTCACACTCAGAAAAGGTTGCATCTACCTCAAGGGGTTGAGTATCCCGAGATTTTAACCCAAGACCATGTTTATCATATTTAAAACGGTGAGTAGGAAGGGGCTCTAACCAGCCTTGTGCATTGATTCCACACTGAATCCTTTATAACCCATGACAAACATCATGCGGTGACCTTTGACATACTGAGGTGCTTGATGGCATGAGGCCATGGTTCCTTCTGGAACCCTACTGGTGGGGTCCTCTAACATATTTTCTTCAGATAAGAGACTCGCTAGAGACAAATTTATCTAATGGTTTAGCACATGGCTCCCGTGTACTCTTGAATTGAAAATAAATCTGATATGAGTAAGGCTTGTTCAAGAGTAAAAGGCTTACCCGAGCCATACTTTTCCGATGTTCCTTCCCATGATGCAAAAGGGTTGAGTAATGAAGGAAACTCCTAGTTGCAAGGTGTAAGGGATTCTGAGTCTACCCGGTTCTTCATAGCTTCTGTTTGGAGAGGGATGACCACATCCGCTAAAGGACATTCATAAGTTGCATGAGAGAAACTATGCAATGCCTGAAAATGTGTAAACAGCTCAGGGTCACCCAAAATGGTGACTATACGCCCTTCATGGCAGAACTTGATACATTGATGAAATGTTGATGGGATAGCCTGCGTGGCATGAATCCATAGGCATCCTAAGATCATGTTGTAAGGTACATCTAAGTCCAAGACATGAAATTTCATGTCATGACAAGTTGGGCCTAATTCCATGGGTACCACAATAGTACCTGTTGATTCTCTTTCCTCATTGTCATATGTTGTAATTGTAATGGTCTTAGCTCCTAGATCTTCTTCTAAATGGCCAAGTCACGTTTAACCAGCTTCAAGGTACAAATGTTAAGACCAGATCCACCATCCACAAGCACTCTTTAATCTTACAATGAGTAACTACCACTTCTAAGTACAAGGGTAGGTTATGCTCTGGCCATTACGTGGGATAGCATTGTGATCAAAAGTAATATGATCTGCGGTGTCAAGATGGGAAACCATAGCTTGAAGGAGTGTGGGATCTACCTTAGTAGAGACTCCTGAATTCGCAATGTTTTATATAGTATATCCTTATGAGTAGTAGATATTTTAAGTAGATCTAAAATGGATATTTTAGTAGGTGTTTTCTCTAACTGATCTAGTAAGTTATACTAACTTTCTTGGGGATCTAGTATTGGATTGGGTATGATCGAGATAAGCACGCCTTGTTCCCACAACAAAAATATTCTCTAATATTTGAATAGTATTGATTTTCTCATCGAATGAATGAATACAACCTATAAGGGAATCAAAGGGATTATCATCACTAGGATAAACATAAGCAGTAGTTCTATAATCATTAGAGGTTTGACCATGATCTGGTTTCCTTTTCTTTTTATCTGCGTGGTTAGGAAAAGGTTCTTTTTATATACCCATCTTCTCATTTGGACCTTGTCTTGACTCTAGGGTGACTCTATGGTAATATTTTCCTCTTTAATGAGGTCTTGTATAAAATTTCATAGTCTTAAACATCTATCCATTTTGTGCCCTTTAACATGATGGCAAGAATATTACTCGTGATCTTTGAACCAACCAGTTTTTGGACCATTTTCTGGATATGGCAATCGTTGTAGCCGGATGTTCTACCATTTTATTATCATCTAATTGTTTTAATATGGAAGTTAAAGATTTGGTTAGTAGTGTGAACATACGTTTGGTAGGTGCCTTGGGATGAGGTCTTTACAAAAGCTTTAAAAGTGGACTTGTCTTCACATCTTGGAATATTTTAGAATCGGAATGCCATCACCAACCACGTGCTTGTTCTTATTAAAGAAATTGGGTTTATATATAGATTTAGCTTCATGCTTGTCTTTACCGACTGGTTTGAGTGTACCTTTTGTAATGAGAGCCTTCTCTATCTGACTACCTTTTTCTATAACTTCTTCTAAGTTAGAGCCATAATGCATTTGAAGATGAAAGGCTATTTCCGAGTTTAGGTTAGGAACAAAAATGCTCACTAACTATTTTTCAGGTAAGGCACAAGGGAAGTGACTAGCCAACCCTCTCCATCATTGTAAGAAACCTGTAAAGGTATCATTAGGTTTTTGTTTAGCATTACAAAGGTCATTCATTATGACATCATTTTCTATTTTAAAGGAGTAGTGACGTACAATTTTTTCGCTAATGCAGCCATGTCGTATAGACCCTTTGGGTATACTAAAGAACCATTCGATTGCCAAAGCTCCCAAGCTGTGAGGGAAAAGTCATATTAATAAATTATCATTGTATGCAACTTCCTGGCAAGCCATATAAAAGTCTTTAATGTGATCACTAGGATCACCTTTACCTTTATACTTGTCAAACTTTGGGATAGTGAAATGTTTTGGAAAAGGTTTCAGAGAAGATGTCTTTATCAAAAGGGTACAGACACAACTCTTCATACAAGTATTTTCTACTATTACCATTGTTTCCCTCTTGTAGGGTAGTGAGTGTGTCTTTCATTACTTGCAATTCTTTCTGAATAAGTTGTTCCTTTGTGGAAAACATTGGGTGCTATGGCTTAACCACTTTAAAGGTATTATCAACGTAGGAATCAAAGTGAAACTCGTTAGATTTCATTTTGTCTTTGTCTTTACACATGTTCTTCCTCAAGGAGCCTAAGTTTGCTAGTTTCTGACTTAATTTCAAAATTTTCTTTTAGAGGATATCTTCTTCAGCTAAAGGATCCTCTTCTTCATCAAATTTGGGAGGAGGTGAGGCTTTACGCTCAATGTTTACTTTACGTGTGGTCTTGTAACGAGGTCGGTGATATGGATCTCCTCAACCGCTTTATGCTGCTACTTAGAAGTAGAGGCAAACCCCATATGAAAAGGGTTATCCATGTCTCTTGTGAGTACCTGATCTCTATTATAGTATAGAAGTTTGTCAAATCTACCTAGGTCTAATCTTGGTTATTCTTCGGAAGAGTTTGACTCTTCTCCACTATGGTCAATTAAAGGCTCTGCATCCTTAACTTGTGAAAAGAGGGGTGCTAAATTGCTCCCACCGAATGGGAAGCTATTAAAAGGATTTGTCCCTAAGTTATGCCTCGTATGATTGTGTTGCCATCTTTGAAGATTTAGACATTTCTAGTCAATGTGTGGCTACAACTCTATGTTATGTTACTATTTTTAAAGAACACTCATATGCACATGTATAATGTACTAATCACTTGAATTTATCATTGCATTTTCCATACCCTAAAACCAATAATGACAATATTTAGGTTAAGCTAGGATTTGAACAAGGCCTATGTACCGATGCAAAGATTGACAAAGTCTCTTGACGAGGTATACTAGAAGTAGTTTGAGCGCCATGAAAGCTAATTATTTTGAAAAGTGGAAGTCATAACTATATATAAGCATAACAAAGTGTTATCCCGATATTTTAACCAAGAAAGCAAGGTGTTAATATCAAGAAAACATTATTGTGATATATATAGGGTGATATCAACACTCTCAAAAATACTCAACCGACGTCAAAACCGAAACCGAGAAACTAGTATAACAAGAAGTTTCTCACTAATGCAAACAACGTAATCAGTGAAATAAAGGGACTCATATAATGTTTTCAAGAAATTGAAAACACGATGTAAGTTCCGAGATTTTGTAACTAGAATGTGCGCAAGACTAACAAACTCAAGAAGAGACGAATGATGAAGCGAAACAAAGAATAAAGGATTTATGATCTTGAAATTAAGATCGATGGACTATCAAAGATGTGAAAATGCACCCACACACTTTAGTCATTTAACGACCCACCGCAAACATGGATGAGTGTAAACATACAAAAAAGTAGCCAGCACTATCTCTGACAAGACACATGAGGTATGCCTCCTTCCTACTTCCAACATGGGAAATAAGAATGCATGGGTATAAATCAAGAAAAGATGAAAATAAACTAAGTCCCACTTGGGAAGAGCTTCACTTGTTAAGAACGAGAAAGAAACTAAGCTAAGTAAAACATTCATCTAATTTCTATGATAAAGGGGCACTTAGGTCAAACTTAAGAGGACTCCTTGCCTTGTTAGCAAAAAAGGTTTAAACTCCAAGTAATTTGTCACTTTGTGTGGTTAGACGCGACAAGGACTAGTAAAGTGGGCCCCATAACAAAATGGCCTCCTAATAAGTTCTCTCAACTAGGCATGACAAAGATATCTAAGGGCGGGCACGATTTACCCAAAAAGTCACACTGACTAATTTGGGAGTATCTCATCCTTAGCCCCTTTCAATCATAGTGGGAAATAAATGCGTCTAGCGTGTACTCTTACTCAGGTCGTAATATGCAAAAATTACAACTCTAACTCATAGTGTATACTAATCAAGTGGGTAAGCAGAGCACTTCCTATTTCGTCCAAGAGGTTACTCAAGAAAGGAATACTGTAGGGTTCCCGGTACCACCCCCATTGTTATAGCTTAAGGTGTTATGCCAAAGGGGTTACGCCCAGTTGAGTGGAGAGGGACGACTTTTTCCAAAACCTACAATATAGTGTGAAGGGAAATGTTGTGTTTTTTATGTTTTTAACTTAATGTGGTTTGAAGTGGCACACCATTTGGCAACCTCGTGAGAAAATGTGTGTATTAAACATTTTGTGCTTCGTTTTGACACCTTTCTTCGACAAGCGTTGGGTCATGTAGACAACAATTTTTAGTAATTTTCCAGCTTTGTAAATGGGTGTTAAGAAAGATAACTTACACCTTTCTTTTGATTCCTAAGATCGCCAAAAAAAATGGCACAAAGGAAGAGCATACACAATGTGGAAATCCTACTAAACCACATAAAAATGACTTTACGCTTTTAGAACAAGTGTTTTTAACATACGATAAAAAGTTACGTACGTGTTTTTGATCTCCAAGATCACTTTTGAAGGCATGAGGAGAGAGCATACACATTTTTAAAAAACTTGGTCTAAATTAGAAAATGAAAAACACTTAACTACAGAAACTAAAATGTCAAATAAAAATCTATTTTTAACTTTGTTAGCCTTAGAAACTTAGCAAAGAATAAACCGTAAAAGATTATAACGATCATGGTAAAATTTTGCAATTTAAACCCGACACTGTGTGCCCAAACTGACACCAACTCACTCCAACCGAAGGGTACACACCTCTACCAATGTCATCACGTGTCAAACAAAATGGAAAACAACTACCAACACCTACGTGCCCCCTTTTGACAGTACACTAGTGTTTCAACGCACGTGGCTAAACCGACGGTATGCTTGAATACGTAGTTAATAAAACCTTAAAATATAGAAAATGCGATGATCCTGAAAAGATAGGGACACTTACAAACCAACACGCATACACTTGGGGCTCGATGGAGATGCACCCAAGCATAAAGTGGAAAAGTTAAAATTTTTACACAAGAAGGCATTTTAAACAAACGTGTCCAGAGAGACGGAGATGCCGACTCCACCAATGGAGACGTGTGCGCGTCCTCAGAGAAAAAAATTTCTTAATAATGAGGACAACTAGATAGGTACACTCTTGTTTTGATGAATATGCTAGGGTTTCAACGTGTATATGCCCTTTTACAAATACCTAAGTGTTCCTTGTGAAAATCTTGCAAAACTCATGGATTTTCAAATTTTCAAAAGCAAACAGGTTAGTTGTTAGTCAAAGCATTCTATTTCTAAGTCAAATCCACAAAATATTTAAAAATAGAGGTTATTTACCTAGTGTTAGATATAGAAATGAGGAAATAACAAGTTATTTGAACCAAAAAACTTGAAAATGCACTTTGAAGAACTCATAAGACCTCCATTAATGGAGGATGGACATAAGCCTCCCACGGGGCATGTCAAATGTGTTTAATGAAAATTTGAAAAAGCCATAGATTTGGGGTAAGAATCTCTAAATAATCCCCAAAGGCTTTTAACAAACTGATCAATGGACCATCAGATAAGAAATGAGCAAGGGTTCCTACTTTGTATGCATTAATTTGAAGTAAACAAACAAACTAAGCAAATGAAACTAACCTCTATTCTTTGAAAGCTTGAAATAATGAACCTAAGAGGATCTAAGCAATCAGTTATGTGCTTAAGAGAAAGAGATATCACCATTAATGTCTTCAAGGCCAATGTTTTTTCCTTTTACTCTGTGTTTGTGCTATGAAATGCAAAAGTAAAGAAAATATCTCAATAGAAGAAAATGAAATGAACTCTAAAGCCTAAACAAAATACTATAATTTATGCTAGGGAAAGAGAGAAATTATTAGAAATGAGAGAGGGGTCTAGCCCTATTTATAGTTTTTCATTTAGGAAATGGGAGACGTTTTTGTGCATGTGGGACTAAAAGGGAGTTAATAAGTTAATTAGCAAGTCAAAGTAAGATTTGACTAGGTTTAGAAGAAGTTGATCATGGTTAAGTTTAATTAGCCATGTTTAGAGGAACCGAGAGAGTTCTAAAAGGTTCGATCAATTCAATGAAATGTATTGATAGTCTAGGGAGATAGTAGAAGTACACTAGAAGGGAATAAGGAGCTAATGTAGTCGAACGATGCTATAACAACCTATTTAGATGGTTTACAACAGGAAATACGACCAAAAGGGTGTCATAAGAGGGAAGTTAGATAGGTCTAATCAAGCGGTGTATCGTCGGTTGTAAAGAAGACGAATAGTTAGCACAATATTATAAGTAATAGCACATTGATCAAACTACAGTGTCTACAGTATCGTGGAGTTTTGAGAAAATGAAGAAGGATAAACAAAGAACAACAAAGAGAACAGTAGAAAATCTGCATAGCCAAAAATGGAAATTCACAAAAATCTTTCAAACTACTCCATGAATTAATGAACCATTTTTTTATGTTTGTTCCTCTATCAAATACCATCAAAAAAATACTTTCAAACTCTCCCCTCATGTAACAAAACATTCACAATGAAGAAATATCCTTTCCATCTCAACAAAGAAATAAGTGGGATTTCCTATAAAATCGGTTGTCGATTGAAAGTAAGATTACACTTGAATCACTAGAAGAAAAAACCCACACAAGAAATATCATTTTTTTGTGAAATGGAGGAGAAAACCAAACCTAAAATTTTGACATCCATTAATGGATGTCATGTCCGTAAGCACTACCAGTCTAAAATTTGAAAGTTTAAAATCTCATGGACTATTAAGCGAGATAGTTCTAAAATTCAAAGGGGTGATATTGGGAAAACCCATATCAAAAACTTAGTTCCACAATCAATCTGACCTTCAAAATCCCACTTGCTAAAACTAGCAGGTCTTCTACATAAGGAGTGTTATTTTGGGAAAGTCAAGAATGTAAGAACTCACGAAGGAAATAAAGACATTGGAGGTGCACTACACCGAGAAATCATAAGAATGGACATTTTTAGCACTTACGAAAAATAATAAGTGGTCCAATGGAAACTTGCTAAAAATAGAAATTTGATCCAGAAAGAGTGAGGAACATAGGGAGAAAGGGGAATCAAGGTCACAACATCTAGTTGAGGTTCGAGGAAGTTGCCTTTTCATACTTACTAAAAATAGTAAGTTTTTATTCTAGGGAAAAACATGAAGCAAAAGTGGATGGGATAGAAGATGGCTTAGCCCTTCACCTATGAGTATGAGATAGAAGACAATGATGTCTTGTACATGGACCTGAATGACTTAAGAACTTGCATGACAACCAGAGACCGAAAGAATATTAAAGATCAAATATTCACTAGTGGTTTGTTCACTACCATAGGACACCCAGTGTCTGTTCAAAGTCATGAGTTGGTCCTAGCCTTCTCTCACCACTATGAACCATTCAAGATGAAAATGGTACAAAAATTGTAGTCATCAACCTTAGAACCATATCTCTTTCTCTGCAGATACCGACATCACCTAGCATGGTTGTCATCTCAAAAGATAGGGCCTTGGACGATTGGGAAGTGATCGATGCATAGTATAAGGGGTTTTACTAGGGTCATGGTTGAAAATAGGGAGAAATCCCTCAAGGGTTCCTAAGAATCTTCCAAGGTGTAAGTTCTAAGAAGGATATTCAGATGTCATCACTATCCTTAGTAGAGTAATGGGCGAAGCAATCACAAGAGACTTTCAAGACTAGATGGGAATATTCATCTTGACATTACCAAAAAGGAAAGAAGATAATTGACTAGGGTAGAACATTAACGACAATCTCCATCTACGACTTCTCCAAGTACCCATGACAAAGAAGTTCCACATGGCTTCTTACTCGGTCTACCTCCTCCTTAGCTCAAGATAATTCAAGGGATTATCTCTCATGTAAAACATTGATGTCAAAGTTCTTGCGTTCAAGAAACTTTCACAGGTAGTGATGGAGGAAAGCTATACACATTTCACTCATGTGAATGATGCATTCATGATGTACGTAGTCCGAAACTTGGAAGGATATCTGGAAGCTAGGATGTCGTCACAATCGACGTCCTTGATCAAGAAGTATGGCTCCTATTTCATACAATTCTCAACATTCTCCTACCTGTGAGTTGCTAGCTTTGATCAAGCACCGCTAAGGATTCCCAAGTACCTTAGTGACCAAATTTTATTGTTCGATCTTTGCAGAATGATGATTTAGGTGAATAACAGGATCAGAAGTAGGAAGAAGAAGTTGATTCCATTTCCTATCTCTCTGGGTATTCACGTGTAAGATCTCAAATGACACATCTCATTCATAGGCTACTTTCGCTCATTTGAATTTACATTCCAATGTCACCAGGCCTAATTTTGACAACCGAGAAGATCCTTAATATTTCTATGTCCCATAATTACAACATGAACCGTAAGTCAAGGATTAATGTGCCAATTTCATGGATGAATTTGAAGTGCGTGAAAAGGATCATATGAGGATGACAATAAGTGAAATGAAGAAATTCAAGTTCTCCTGGTATGAAGATATTTTGCAAGATGATGGGATAGAGATGTATGATCCTTAGTACATGGCATTCAAGATGTCCCTTGTACCTCTAATAAATTGGTATGTTGTTAATCAAGGGATATATCGAACGGGATGAGAAGGTGGTAAGGAGAATGAGAAATTGGTTTCAGAAGAAGAGAACCATGACCATCCAGTCATGAGGAATTCCTTCGAGTCAGAAGCAAGCCTCACATCAGTCATCTTCAAAAGTCATAGAGGTGACTTCTAGTTCTAAACACTCTAGAGTGAGTTTGAAAAGGAAGGCCACAGAGTTGGAAGCTTCTCCTCATGAGAAGATATCAAGAAAATTAGAGTAAAATAAGGCTTAGTTTCATCACTATTAGAGGAAGATTTGATAGCAGAAATGCAAGAAGAACACCCCATGACAAAGGCACAAGTGGATGAAGAACACATGGTTCAAGATTCAGTCTTCGAGCCACCACATGAGGTTTCCCCTCTTGATGACACCCATGCCTCTCTCATTCAGGAGTTTCCTTCTCCTTCAGACTAGGGTACCATTGGTACACCTATCATTGAGCTTGATTCTAAGGAGATGTTTCCTTGGATGAAGGAAACAATTGTCCCAGATTCCCGCACTATGCAGCAAGTGGAAACTCCTGATCTATCAGTGATTATCTCATTGGCGAAAGAAAAAAGATCAAGAAATCTCACACATACAACCTCATCTTTCCACAGTGGGGAAATGGGTAATAAATACATCGATGTATCTCAGCCTAGAGTAATCAATCCCATGGATGAGATGACACCAATTGACTATGAAATGAGCACAATTCAACTGGGACCAACAACTCATGAAGGGGATTTGCACATGTATTAGCAATATTCCACTCACATGGTGGAAAGGAATAAGGAGTATAAGAATAAGATTGATGAACTAAAGGATCAAGTGTGAACTCTATCATTCTATGTGCAACATCTAGTTGATCCTAATGCCACGACAATTCCCACTAAGGAATTTGCACCCATCGGTATCATTAATCCATAATACGTCAGAAGACACACATTTTCACAATATAGGGGTGAGTGAATAATGAATAGATCAACTCAATCTCTAAAAAAGGAAACTCAATGCTCCAAGAAGCAATCAAACTCTTTGCCTATATGTGTGCAAAACAAATAGGACACAAACATGCAGGGAGGTCTTGGAGAAAGAAACAGACTATTGGAAACCTTTGGGCCCAAA
The DNA here is from genome assembly GCA_018340775.1 of Taxus wallichiana var. yunnanensis. Taxonomy (NCBI): domain Eukaryota; kingdom Viridiplantae; phylum Streptophyta; class Pinopsida; order Cupressales; family Taxaceae; genus Taxus; species Taxus wallichiana. The sequence continues at coordinate 542,063,156 of CM031234.1, forward strand.
GTAGTAGATGAAATTAGAAACACTCGTCACCGTAAGTTCATCGACAAGAATATTTTTAAAAATACCTTAGATGAATTTTCACGTGTATGGATGAGGTCCTTGGAAATCAAGTTTGAGGCAATAAATCCAGCCATCACAAAGCTAGGCAAAAATGAGGAACAAACATAAAAATTACAAGATAGTATAAATTGGAAAACTTAGAAGCTCATAGTTCCTCCAATGGTTAAAGATACAACTATTGATGATTTGATTGGTGCATTTGAAAAGTATGTCAAGAAAGAGGTAGATAACCCCTCATCCTTAACTAAGTATACCTTGGACTTCCTCTCGTAGATTCAGTGCCTATACCGAACTTATCGTAGAGAAAAATTCTTCATGGTTCGGGAAGTGTCAAGACATCAACAATGTGGCCAATAGATGGATAGAAACCTTAAGCCGTGTTCACATTCATCATGCCGATAAAGTGGAACCTGCAGTAGATCGTGTCAAAGAAAGAGCTTGGAGGAACATAAGCTTTCTCAAGAGCACGAAGTGGAAGCCAATTTGAGAGTGAGATAAAATCCACTACAGTGGCTCATCCTTCTACATAATGTTAGTGTAGGTTATTATTTATCCTTTTATTTATTTATCGTGATAATTCTTACACTTTTGTTATCCCTACACTTGGGTTAGCTTTCTTAGGTATTATTTGTGTGGATTTAGCTTACTAGTTGTGTTGAGTTAGCTTCTCGTATGCGAGTTAGCTTACTAGTCTTTTGAAGTTAAATAATTACCAAAGTATTAGTTAGTGGGAGTTTTTCACCATTGATTTAGGTAGTAGTTGCACTTCCTCCTCCTATATGTACATATTTCTTATTGAGAAATTCAAGTCATTGTATTGTAATGTATTGAACATTATGGATTATTATGGATTTCGTATATGGTATTTTAGCTATTTTGTTTTACAAATATAATGTGGTGTGTTATTATCATTTGAGATCGCGGCTTGGAACAATCTTATTATCGTTACTTTCACATAATTATTCTTCTTTCTTCTTCTTCCTCTTATTTCTCTCTCTTCTCTTCTCACCCAACACTCTCTCTCATCAATGTTATATTCTTGCATTGAGGTTTGCACTTTTTAATATAACTTTAAGTGAATTTAGAAATATAATGTAAAATTTAAGTCACCTTGTTTTTATAAAAGGGACTTAAATATTTAAATGGAATATGAATAGTCTAAAGTCACATTAAAGTATTTGAAAAGTCACTGGGAAGATGAAGAGTTTCCTTCTCTTCTATAAATTATAACAAGCTCCTCATTTGAGCTTCTTCTAAAATATTCTTAAACTTCTTAGATGTTGGAGCTATTTTTGTGAATTCATGAGAGAGATATCCTTGTGAAAAGAGTAAAGAGATAGAAAATTTCTTCCATTTTCCTTACTCAAAAATTTCTTCTACTTATATGTTATGCATAATTTTTGATTGAGCTTCAATAAAGGAAGAAGAAATTTTAGCCTTTTTTGAATGAGGAGTTTAGTGGTACTTTGTGCTCATCAAACACTATTTGGTCTTGCTGCTAATAAGTATATTTGTTTTCTTCTAAATTCAAGTGCATGTAATGAAAATTTTGGCTGGTATATGCAAGTCTCTGATTTTCTACTTGTAACATTGTTTTCTCTTTTCTAACTTTCTCACTCCTTTTCCCATTTTCCTAGAAAATTCCTCTCCCGTAGATATATGCAAAATTTTTCCACAGGTCAGTCGCGGAGTGTCCCTATTGGATCCTCACCAAAGGCCACTAGGATAAAACTCACATTTTACTTACGTATGCATGCACAAAAACTACACTAGTTAAGTACAAGGACTTAGAATCCAAGAGTATTGTCAAGATAACCACCAGCCCTCCCCAAAAATTTCTCGCCAATGCTTTTGTTGCCAACATGGGGCAGATTTAACAAAGATCTACACCCGAATATGGCCATATTTAGTAGCATCTTTGTCACTTTTTTCCCGAGTTTTCTGAATTGAAAAATTACATGACCACCATGATGAAACCACAGAAAATTCAAATCGAACAATGAAGGGAAGGAAGCATTTAAAAACATCAAAAATACATTGCTAAGGCTCCGAATCTTGTGTCTCAAGATTTTAACAAAGATTTCATCATGTATTGTTATGCATTAGAACATACCCTCTCTTTCATTCTTGTTTAGAAGAATGATGAAGGCGTGGAAGCACCTATTTCTTTCATGAGTTATCCATTTAAAAAGCACAAACTAAATTATAGCCAAATTGAAAAGTATTCCTATGCAGTGTTTAAGGCTGTAAAAAATTTTGGATTTTGCATCCTCAACTCTCATACAATGGTGATGGTACCTAGAAGTGAAATCAAGTTCATCTTGATATAGCAAGATCTCGAGCTAAAAGAGGAAATTAGATTGCAAAGAATCAAGAATATGAATTGGAGATTCAACCCTCCAATTTGGTAAGGGAAATGGCTTGTGTAGATTGATTGTTGAAGATGAAACACTCAAAGCTCAACATGGTGAAGAAAATTGTGCTTGCTCAACTTGTTCCGAAAATAATCCATAGGTTCTCTTTGTAACCACTACTGATGAGTGGTATGCTGATATTTCCTATTACTTAACTTATGGAGAATTCCCTCCTCATCTTGATTACAAGAAAAGGAGAACACTCAAGCTGAAGGAAAAAGTTTGTAATCTAGAATCATGCACTTTACAAGAGAGGTCTGGATGGATGCTTCCTCAAGTGCGTAGATAAAGAGCAACAAGAAAAATTTCTTAAAGCATACCATGACCAAACATGTGGTGGACATTTTTCAGTGATGGTCACTACACACAAGATCCTCTCGAGGAAGGTATTATTGGCCCACCCTCTTTGCAAAAACTCAAGAATGGGTTTCCAAATGTGAAGCATGCCAAAAATTGTTGGGAGACCACAACTTGTTGTACTATCACTCAAAATAGTTGTTATTGAAGAACCATTTCAGTAGTGGGGACTAGATTTCATCGATGTTCTGAATCCTCACTCAAGTGTGGGACACATCTATGTGCTCACCACAACAAACTAATTTAAAAATGAGTGGATGCCATTGCGGACAAGTAAGACAACACTGAAACAATATGTAACTTCATCAAGGAGAATATCATAAGTACGTTTCAAAGTACCATATAAAATTGTAGTAGATAACCCTACCTATTTATATTTAAGGAGTTGACCTAGTTTTTCTATGGCTAAAGAATCTCTTTATCTCATTCTCCTAGATAATTTCGAGAGGGGAATGGACAGATGAATAGATAAATAAGAATATTGTGACCATCGTCCATAAAATCATAGATAAAAACAAAAGGAATTGGCACAAAAAGTTGTATGATACATTGTGGGTGGACATGATCACTCCTAAGAAGGCAATAGGTATGTCACCAATCCAAATGTTGTATAGGGTCGAAGCAGAAATTACCCTCAAGATGAAGATGTCGGTCTCAAGTTTCTACAAGGAATAGAAGATGGTCAGTACAAGGATTCCATTGACAAGAGGATCCTCTTTCTTGAGAAGCTAGAATAAAATAGACTCCAAGTGGTGGACCGTATTAAAGAACACTAGTTGAAAGTAAAGAATATTTTTAATAAGAATGCCAAAGCAAGAGAATTCAAAGTTAGAGAATTTGTCCTGCTATGGGAAAAGGGAAGGGAACCAAAAGGAAGCCATGGAAATTTTGATTCATTATGGCTCACCCATTCCAGATTCACGAAGCTTGCGGCGAGAATGTTTTTCTACTCTCATATTTGGATGGAATGCCACTGTAATTTTCTCGTAGTGGGAAATATCTAAAATTATATCATTAGTAAATGTGGGTTATCCCCCGCCTTGTACCATAGGTGATTGCTAGGTGTGTTTCCCCTTTTTTTTTGTCATATGTTTCCTTCCCGTCATTTTGTGTGTGTGTGTGTTTCCTTCTTCTATTCCTTCTCTCTTGTAATTGTACATGACTCTGCAAGGCCCAATGGATAAGGTACTATTCAAATGATCATATGGTCTAAAATTGAGATTCCGGATTCTTCATATCATGTCTTCGTTGCACTCAGTCCATGTCATGTCCCCAAGCTAGAGCTAGTTGTTTTCATGAAAATTTGTAACAAGGAAAATAACAATTTCCAAGCATGACAACTATACCCCTGTGTTAAATTTTTCAAGTCCTATCATTCCAAAACACCCCAAGTCTATCCAATCAGTCCAAACAAATTCCTGATTAATTTTATCTCATCCCCCTAGGTGATTTAGGAAATTCCATTCATTTCTCCTAGGTGATTTTAGGAGTTCATTTCAAGCTACATGCAATTATGGAATGGGCTATCACTGGCCTTAATAGGGTTGGGAAAACCCCATGGAGTAGAGAAGAAGAGACTAAGAGGATGTAGAGGTGATTCAAAGGTCTTGAGACATCATGGAAATGATTCAGGAATATTTTGCAAGGAATCGGAGAAGTTGGGGAAGTTTCACCAGAATTAGGGTTCATAGGCCTAATCAACACATAGGCCAAAACAATTGTTGAGCTTCAGAAGGTGTTTCCAGGAGCCTTGGATGGAGTTAGGAGGAAAAAAAAACCATTTACAAAAATATAATTTCAAGCCCTACATGATGGTGAAATCAGATTATTCACAACACTTTTGCGCATTAGGTATGTAGGTAGTTTTTTCTCAAGCGTAGGGAGTACCAAATAAAAAATATGATTTTTAGAGATCAAATAGAAGAATCAAGACATTAGACACCCATCATTGGATTTAAAAGGCCATTTCTAGTTAGGATCATATAGCCTTTTTCTAAAAAATTCCATCAGAGCCCAAGTTATCATCATCACAAGTTGTCCTCTCAAGCAAGTTCAAGACATAGCCAAATTTTGGGAGGATATCAGACCTCAAAAAATGTGCCCAAACCTCTAGGAGATATTTTTGTCATCCATGTGACCTGATTTCATCCCCTTAGTGCTTTAAAGCTGATTTTTGAGCACTCACTCCTTGCCATCGATCAATGCCACATGTCAGCTTCTTGCTTACCATGCAAATTGATGTCCCTCATGTCCCTTTAAGGTGAGGGATGTCAGGGACAAGAAATGCACAACCATATCTCCATTCTTCCTCTGTAACATCCTTACCATAAATCCACCATTATTGAACCTCGAACTGAACCTGTCATAAAATACTATCCTTCACTCCATGAAAGCATATAGGTCTCAGAAGGAAGTTTGAGCAAACAAAGAAGGAGAAACGAAGAACAACAAAGAGAACAATAGAAAATCTCCATAGCCAAAAAATGGAGATTCACAAAAATCTTGCAAACTAGTGCATGAATCAATGAACCATTTTTTTATGTTTTTCCTCTTTCCAAGACCATCAAAAACATACTTTCAAACTCTCCTCTTGTGCAATAGAGCATTCACAACGAAGAAATCTCCTTTCCGACTCAACAAAGAAAGAAGTGGGATTTCCCATCAAACTGGTTGTCAAATTGAAGTAAAATTTCACGTGAAGCACCAGAAGAAAAAACCCACATCAGAAATATAATTTTTTTCCAAATGGATGAGAAAACCAGACCTACAATTTTGAGGTCCATTAGTGGTTGCCATGTCTAGAAGAACTGCCAGGTCAAAAATTTGAAAGTTTAAAATCTCCTAGACTATTAAGTGGATGGTTCTAAAATATTCATAGGGGTAATATTGGGAAACCATATCAAAAACTTCTTTCCGCATTAATCCGACCTCCAGAAGCCCACTTTCTAAAAATAGCAGGTCTTCTACATAAGGGAATGCTATTTTGGGAAAGTCTGCAACAAAAGAGCTCGCGAAGGAGATGGAGACATTGGAGGTACACTGCAGCTGACAACTCATCAGAATGGACATTTTTTGCACTTACTAAAAATAGTAAGTGGTCCCACAGAAACATGCTAAAAATAGAAAGTTGATCCAGAAAGAGCAAGGAACATAGGGAGAAAGGGGAATCGGGTTACAACATCCAAATTGAGGTTGAGGAAGTTTCCTTATCATACTTACTACAAATATTAAGTTACTATTCTATGGGTAAAAGGAATAAGAAGTGGATGGGATGAGGATGGCTCATCCCTTCGCTTGTGAGTATGAGATAGAAGACAATGATGTCTTGTACATGGACCTGAATGACTTCATAACTCAAATGACAAATAGAGATCAAATGAAGATTGAATATCATATATTCACTAGTGGCTTGTTCACTTCCACATGACCCCCAATGTCTGTCAAAAGTCATGAGTTTTTCCTAGCCTTATCTTACCACTATGAAACTGAAACATGAACCATGTGAGACAAAAATGGTACAACAGAGGTAGTCATCAACCCTAGAACCATCTATCTTTCTCTACATGAGATATTGACATCACGCATTGTTCTTCATCTCAAAATACATGGCCTTGCATGATTGGGAAATGATGGATGCATACATGCAAGGGGTTACACTGGGGTCATGGTTGAAAATAGGGAGAAATCCCTCAAGGATGCCTAAGAATATTCCAAGGTGTGAGTTCTGAGAAGGATATTCAGATGTCATCACTCTCCTCATTAGATTAATGGGTGAAGAAAGTACTAGATACTTCTAGAATATATGGGCCTTTTCATCTTAACATTAATAGAAGGAAAGAAAATAATTGACTGGGGGAAGATCATCAACGAAAATCTCCATCTACAACTACTCCAAGTACCCATGATGAAGAAGTTCCACATGACTTCTTACTTGGTCTACCTCCTTGCTAGCTCAAGATCATTCAAGGGATTGGATCTCACGCAAAAAATTTCCACCAAGGTTCCTGTGTTCGAGAAACTTCCACAAGTGGTGATGGAGGAAAGCCATAGGCATTTTTCTCATGTGAATGTTGTATTCATGATGTACGTAGTATGAAACTTAGAAGGCTATCTGGAAGCTAGGATGTTTTCATAATCGACATCTTTGATCAAGAGGTATGGCTCCTATTTCATACAATTCTCGATATTTTCCTACCTTCAAGGTGTTGTCTTTGATCAAGCGTCGCTAAGGAAACCCAAGTACCTTAGTGAAAAAAATTTATTGTTCAAGATTTAAAGATAGATCATTCAGTGAATAACAGCTCAAAAGTGGGAGGATGAATTTGATTCCATTTCCTATCTCTCTGGGGGTATTCACATGCAAGATCTCAAATGACGTGTCTCATTTGGAGGGTTATTTCACTCATTTGACTTTGCAAATCCATGTCTCTAGGCCTAATTTTGACATCCGAGAAGATCCTAACTCTTTCTATGTCCCAAAATTGCAACACGAGCCACAAGTCAAGGATTACTAGGCCAATTGCATAGATGAATTTGAAGTGCATGAAAAGGATCATATGAGGATGAAAATTAGTGAAATGAATAAATTCAATTTCTCCTTATGAAGATATTTTACAAGATGATGGGATGGAGATGCATGAAGATATTTAGTCAATATGTCCCCTGTACCTCCAATCAACTAGTATGTTTATGAATCAAGGGATATATTAGAGCGGACTGAGAAGGTGGTAAGGAGAACAAGAAACCGGTTTCAAGAAGAGAACCATGACCAGCCATCCACAAGGAATTCCTCTCGAGTCGAAGCAAGCCTCACATCACCATATTCGATAGTCATAGAGGTGACTTTCAATTATAAACACTCTGGAGTGAGTTCCAAAAGGAAGGTAGTAGAGTTGGAAGCTTCTCCTCACGAGAAGATGCCGAATAAACTCAAAGTAGAAGAATTATCATTTACCTCTCTATTAGTGGAATGTTTGTTAGAATACATGTAGTAAGAACACCCCATGAAAAAGGAATAAGTGGATGAAGAACACATGGTTCAAGATTCAGTCTTCAATCCACCACAGAGGTTTCCCCTCTTGATGACACCCATGCCTCTCTCATTCAGGATTTTCCTCCTCCTTCAGAATAGGGTACCATTGGTGCACCTATCATTGAGCTTAAGTCTGATGAGATGTTTCCTTGGATGCATGAAACAATTTTCCCTGATACCTGCACTATGCAATAAGTGGCAGCTCCTGATCTATCAATGATTGTCTCATTGGCCAAATAAAAAGATCAAGAAAGATCACACATACAACCTCACATTTCTATAGTGGGGAAATGGGTAATCAATACATCAAGTAGCTCGCTTCGAGTAATCAAGCCCATGGATGAGATGACACCAACTAACTATGAAATGAGCACAATTCAACTGGGACCGAAAACTCATGAAGGATATTTTCACATGTATCAACAATCTTCCACTCACATGGTGGCAAGGAATAAGGAGTATAAGAATAATATTTATGAACTGAAGGAAAAAGTGTGAACTCTATCATTCTATGTGTAACATCTAGTTGATCCTAATGCCATGACAATTCCCACTAAGGAAGTTGTGCCCATCAATAGCTTCAATCCATAATCCATCAGGAAGACACACGAGTTCACAATACAGGGGCGAGTGAATAATGAATGGATCAACTCAATTTCTGAAAAAGGAAATTCAGTGCTCCAAGAAGTGGTCAAAATCTTCTCCTATATGTGTGTGACAACAAATAGGACACAAACACTCAGGGAGGACTTGGAGAAATAAAGGGACTATTGGGAACCTTTGGGCCTAGTAGTAGATGAAATGAGCAACACTCGTCACCAGGAGTTGATCGACAAGAATATTTTTGAAACTCCCTTAGAATACTTTTCATGTTTATGGGCAAGGTCCTTTTCAATCAGGTTTGAGGAAATCAATCAAGACATCACAGAGCTAGGGAAAAAGAGGAACATGCATACAAATTGCAAGATAGTTTAAATTAGAAAAATTTGAAGCTTGGAGTGCCTGCAATGGTGGAAGATAAAATTTCCAATGAGTTGATAATTCTATTTGAAGAGTATGTCAAGAAAGAGGTAGAAAACCCCTCATCCTTCACTAAGGATACCCTCGACTTCTTATTAGAGATTCAAGCCTCTACTGCACTTATTGTAGAGAAACATTCTTCATGGCTCGGGAATTGTAAAGACATCAATAGTGTGGCTGATGGATGGACATAAACCTTAACCTGCATTCACATTCCTCATTCGACAAAGTGGAACCTGTAGGAGCTCATTTTAGCAAAGAGCTTGGAGGAACATAAGCCTTCACATGAGAGTGAAGTGGAAGCCTGTCCATGAGCAAGATCAAATCCACTGCATTTGCTCATCCTTCTACATAATTATTCTTCTTTCTTCTTCTTCTTATTCTTTCTCTCTCTTCTCTTCTCACCCAACGCTCTCTCTCATCAATGTTATATTTATGCATTGAGGTTTACACTTTTTAATAAAGCTTTTAGTGACTTTAAAAATATAATGTAAACTTTAATTCACCTTGTTTTTATAAAAGGGACTTAAATATTTAAATGGAATATGAACAATCTAAATTCACATTAAAGTATTTGAAAAGTCACTTCGGGAAGATGAAGAGTTTCCTTCTCTTCTATAAATTGTAACAAGCTCCTCATTTGAGCTTCTTCTAAAATATTCTTAAACTTCTTATTCTTCAAAAATATTATTAAACTTCTTAGATGTTGGAGATTTTTTTGTGAATTCAAGAGAGATATATCCTTATGAAAAGAGCAAAGAGATAGAAATTTTTTCCATTTTCCCTACTCAAAAATTTCTACTTCTATGTTATGTACAATTTCTGCTTGAGCTTCAATAAAGGAAGAAGGAATTTTAGCCTTTTTTGACTAAGGAGTTTAGTGGTACTTTGTGCTCATTAAATGCTATTTGGTCTTGTTACTATTATGCAGATTTGTTTTCTTCTAAATTCAAGTGCATGTAATGAAACTTCTGGCTGGTGTATGCAAGTCTTTGATTTTCTACTTGTAGTATTAGTTTCTCTTTTCTAACTTTCTCACTCCCTTTCCTATTTTCCTAGAAAATTCCTCTCTTGTAGATATATGCAAGATTTTTCCACAGGGTCAGTGGAGTTCCCCTGTTGGATCCTCGGCCGAAAGGCCACTAGGATAAAACTCACATTTTACTCACGCATGCACGTATGGCAGTTGCACTGGTTAAGTAGAGGGACTTAGAATCATAGATCATTGGAAAGATAACTACCAAATTTTCCCCAACAAATTTTCTTGCCAACAATTTTTGTTGCACACCGTGGGGCAAATTTAGCAGCAAGATCTCTGCACCCGAATATGACCAGAAGGTCAAAAAAATACAATTTATTTTCTTAACAAAATTCAAAATTCATAAAATAAAATTTCTGGAATTTGAATAGCTATATGGGCCTCATGTCTATAAACCATGGCTATTCTGGGAAATCCTCCTATTGAAATACCTAAATTTCTCTTCCACATCCAAGAGGATATTTCTTCAAATTTAAGAGAAGCTATCTGGCATAACAGGTGAAGTGTCAATAACTATTTCATTGCCACAAGAATTCTTATCCTTGAAGAGGAACGCACTGCTAAATTAGAAATAAAAATACAAATTCCTGCACCATAAAGAAGGGCATAGATTTCCAAGTTGGAAGATAGAAGATACACCCAAAAAAAGAGACAAGGAGGAAAAACTAATCCCACTTTTGAAGAGCTTTAAAGAAGACAAGAGATGATCAGAATTCAGAGGTCTCCCTTTCATCAAGAAACCAGTCACTTTGGGAACCCGAATGTTTCCAATCCTTTAGATATTGAATTTCCATACATCAATGAGAACCTTGAATATTTCACTGATGTATATACCAAGAATAAACTATAGAAATAAAAGCAAGAGTGGAAGAGGAAATAAGATCTCAGCTCAAAGAAATTGAAAGAATTCAAGCCGAGATAAACATAAGAGTAGTAGTAGAAGCCATAACCTTAGAGAGGTTGGAAGCTAGAAATAGAAACAGAATGGGGGATCATGATCATGAGGTCCATAGGCCTAACGCACCATAGGGGGAATCACCGGCCCACTCTCCCTTGCTTAACCACTCCACAAGCTACCAATAGGATTAAGAAAAAACTTTCCAAAATTAAGAGGGGATGGTTCTCAAATTCCCAAAGAACATTTAGAAACATTTATCACCACTTGCAGTGTATTTGGTGTTGAGGATGAAGATGTGTCAGTCTGACTCTTTGTGGAGTCACTTCAAGAAAAATCTTTCAAATGGTTCTACATGCTACCCTCAAGGTCTGTCACCTGTTGGGAAGATATAAAAAGTGCATTCGAACATAGGTTCAAGACCACCAATATTTTCAAGATCTCTTGCTCCAATTGATACAAATGAAGAAAGAAACCTCTAATCAATGAGATACTTCATGAAAGATATAATAGAGTGATAAGAAGAATACTTGAATATGTGGTTCCTTCTAAATATAATTTGAAGAGATTCTTCATCAATGCCTTACCATCAGAAGTAGGTTTCTTCCTTAGAATAACCCAACCAATAACATTGAGGGAAGCTCAGGACCATGTGATAGAAACCAATGATGATATAATCCTGTCTGGTAAAGTGAAAGGCCCAAATGGAAAGCAAAATGCCAAAATTGAAGCTCCATCACCACAAACCCAATGTTCCAAAAATGTCAAATGACTTGGTTTCCTTGAGGAAATAACTCTCCTAGATAAAAATGGAGAATACTCCAAGGAAACCAAATCCTCCAAATAGACCAAGGATTTCTCCACCTCCTCATCAAATCACTCTCAAAGAACAACCAAGTCATTTGACACCGAAGAGCCGCAGGAGGAAGTGGAGACCGAAGAACCCAAAGAAGAAAATGCGGGAGATGATGACAACTATCTTGAGGTTGAGGAAGTTTATGGTGATATGAAAAATTACCTAATTGAGTACATTGATGATGAAGATGATGATGATAAAGAAGATCCAAGTTTCTCATGTGCAATTTTATCTTGTGCACAATCCAAGAAAGGTGCTCCATCCTCAACGGATGTGGTAAAGGAGAAGAAGAAGAAATAACATTCTCTTATGTATGTTCCAAAAATAAAATCATTAGTAGAGGATCGCCACTACCACCTTCGATGGATTCGGCTAAAGAAAAAGAAGACCCACTGTATAGCAAGGATCATGCTGCCACACCAATTAAGTCTTCTAGTCATTCTCCCAGCTCAAAAATTGTTAAAAATAATTCTCCTTCAAATTTTGTTTCCACAAAAACATCTAAAGTGCCATGAAAACCCACATCCCCATATCCTTCTAATCTAATTATTGCACCCATGAAGGAAAATTGAACCCCTAAACAAAAAAAAATTCACCATGTAAATCTTGTATCATTCCTAAAACCTCTACCTTTCCTACCATAACCCCATTTTACTTTGTGGAACATGTTGTCACCAAATCACCGCACTTCCGAATGGCCATAATGTGGATAGGAATTTCGATGTGACTAGGACACATGAGATCACCTCTCAAGTCAGTGGACTTGGGCTCGAGGTGAACCTCTAGAGAAGGCCATATTCCTCTTCCTCAACTAAGTGTTGTACTACTCCTAGTGTAATGAAATGGCTACCTAATCCCATGTTAACATTTTCATTGGTTTCAGGAGATATCTCAGTAACAAATGAAACTATACTAGGGATGGTTATGCACCAAATAAAGGGTATTTCTAGACTCAGGAAGGGTTAATTTGAAGAGGGTTAACTTCACCTACTCGCACATTAGAGAGGGTATGAGATACCACAAACTAAGGAGCATTCATTCCATTTGATAAAATTGATCAGAAAGACAATCTATCGTATTCCAATGAAGATGTATGAACTTGAGAAAGGTGGATGAGCACCGCAACTCAACTACATGCAATGCTCCACCACTTTGGTAAGCACAAAACTCCAAGAACCTACTATAGAAATGTAGACTTGCATAATGTACCTACAAGCATAAGAAAAGGCACAAAGAAGTATAGAAGAATGAAAGGACCGATATTAGTCACAAAACACACATTTTTATTGCTTCAACAACGTGCACAATGTATCATACATTTAGAAGAGGAAATTTTTTCCATTACAGGTCTTGAAAAGGAGGATTGAAGTTCTCTCAACATATAAAGACAATTTACAGAAGAGAGAGGACTCTTGAAAAATACACACTTTCCTAAGATGTCTAATTGTCCAACTAATCTAACTTGTTGGAACCCTTTGGAATGAACTTCCAACTTGCATTTATAGAAGAATCTGTGAGAGAGAAGAGGAAACATCATAATTACATTCCTAAATTAAAGGTACATGATGGTTCATTTATTACACGATTGGTTGAACCACTTCAAGAATCTTCCATCATGTGCCATTAATGCCCAATTTGACTTAGTCTTCTCAATTAATTTAAATAATATTTAAATAAAATATTTAAATAATAATAGTAAATATTATTATTAAAATATTTAAATAAAAATATTAATTTAATAAAAATTAATGGTGGGTCCCCTGTTGGTTTCATTTGCGGTGAAGGGGAAATTATGGGGAAAAGGCTAAAAAATAACCCAACTCGGTGGTTGGCTCCCCGAGCCAACTCACCGAGTTAATCATGAGCTTCATTGTCCTTCACCACAAACGAGCTCTCATTCCACAATGAACTATTCTTTACGAGATTTTTCTTGACTCACCCTTCAATCCGAGTTACTCCTTATGCATTGGCGGTTGTCAAACATGTTGTAGTGACAACCGAGCTCCACATCTTGTCAATCGAGATATTTTACATTGAATCTTCTAAATGGCGAGCTATCAAACTTGACTCTAATCACGAATTTTCTCAGATTCTATGTCGTGGTGGATAATTCATGACTCGGTTTTATGAGACCGAAATGATTTTATCATCGATCTCTGCGAGCTTACACCTGTGAACTCATTTCTTGTTATGGACCATATCTCGTGTTTATACATAGATCACATGATTCGTCTCATGTTTGCCAAAAGCTCCTCGCCATCGATTGTTGTTATGAACTCCCTCTTGAAAATGTGATTTCAACTCGTGGAAGGAATCACCTTTGTCATCCTATAGCTTGGTCTACAAGTTATTCTTAGGGCCCAACTGAGTTCCATATTCCAACTTAATTTTTAACGCACGTAATCATCGTAGAGGCACCTTTTCTCATATCACCTCACATCGATCTGAGCTACTCAACATCACTTCACTACCATGCTTCCCATCATTGTGATTGAGCTCCCATTTTGCATCAAGCTCCAAACCAAGCCCTTCATGATGAGTTCTTAATTTTAACTCAGACCGTGACTACCGAATGACTAATCCACTACAGTCTATCCACCATCGAGCTCGATTATGTAACTCACCACTAAGTCACTTTATTGCTTGATTCCCTTGCATTGACCCGGCCTCAACCCGCATGCGCTTGGCCGACTTGTCTCCAGCGAGCTCTCTTTGACCGACTCACTTAGTGCCCTTCGAGTTAAACATGATCTCTCTTCAAATGTTGAATCATTTCATCTAATGTGTTATCTCCTATAACTTTTCATGAGCTTACCGCGTACATTCCTTCGAGCTCATCACAACCGATACCCATCAAACTATTTGTTGAGCTCCACACTAACTCACATACAACATGGAAATATTCTCACATGCTTACCTTGTACTTGAGAATCTCTCGCAACCATCGAGCCATGAATCAAGCTCACTAAAATGAGCCACCTCCCTTGGCGACCAACCTCTCTACTGACATGTCAAGTGATTTTCATGGCATCAACCCAATTCGACTCGAATCCGAGCACCCACCTTAGTCACGAGCCCAACACAAGCATTCATATGAGCTCAAACCTCCTACATCGAATGGTTTTATGGTTTCAACTCGGTCACCAAATTATCTCAATCTCACCTTCTCACAATCATTTTTCTTTTACCTTAGGGCATCAAGCTAGAATTCCCATGCATTTCACACGCCGATTTCATCGCCTTGTCATGAATCAATACCTACATCTATACTACCGTATACCGAGGTGTTCAAGACAAGTTCCATATTATAAAACCTAGCTTGGGTCATTCATTCTCATAAGCCAAGTGGGTATGATCTTCTGTGGCAATGTGATCCCATGACATGGATCTCAGATTTTTCATTGATGGGCTCCCAACACTGAACTTGGAAAAAACTCTTTGTGTCATCCTTCAAATCAAGTAGCTCCAGAGTTGTACACTCGCATAGAATTTTCTTGCAATTACAAGTTGATATGGCTCTAACCAATCCGTTCCTAGTTATTCAATTGTGTGAATCAATCACCTTGCTCAGCCAAGTTCTATGAGCTCATCACATTGCATGCGAACACCCGAACCTTCGACAAGCTCACTGTGTAATTGAACACCTCTGAAACTTGCTCAATCATTGATCCATTTGGGCTCATATCTCGTGGTGAATTGTGGAGCTGAAACAATTCAACCAAATCAATTAGACCCTACAAAATGTCTTCTTCTTGCATCAAACTCGTCCTCTTGCATTTAGTTGATCCACTCGACCCTATTGTATTTATCATTGACTTGGTTCAATGTCATGATCAATATGCTTGATGTATAACCTACACCATTTCCTTAAACATTAACAAAGCTCCCTTCTCGAATGTATCATCACCGAGCTATCCATGCAAGAGTTCATATTCTATGCATCATCACTGCAATTGTTTTTCTCTTGGCTTGACATGATCACCCCGAACACGAAAATCTTGTACTCATTTATCTTCTTGATTCACTCTTCATGAAAATATTGTCACATCAATGCACCACTATCATCATTCATCGCCATGTCACTTGGCCTCGCTAACAACCTTCCATATGGCTCAGCGAATGATTCACCGCTCAATCACTCCCCGAAGACCCACTCGAATAGGTAACTATTTGGATTTATTCCTCGCACGAGAATGATTATAATGGATTTCCATTATGAAATCCCCACTATGGCGAGATATCCAAGGATCTCCACTATAGAATTGGTAGATTGTCATGCCATCTAGTTATGGACACAAACTTAAAACATTCCCCAAATTAGATTTCTCCTTACTACATTCCCCACGTAGAAAGAAAATTTCACGGGTTGTGCTAACCCCGAGGTTTGACCTCATGGAACCGTCACAACAACTCGGTATTGAGCTAGATGTGGCTTACATTGTTCCCAAGTACTCCTTGAGTTAGAATTCACATATTCCTCCTCTCTATGTTCATGAGCAGCTTTCGATCCCATGTCGATCCACTCACTATGCAAATCAATCGCACCAAATCCTTCTCCACCATGCTATAGCTTTATGACTTTACATTCGGTGATATATCCATGATGAGCTGAGTTCATAACTCCACATCAACCCCGAGTAGCTCACTCACCTAAACCACACCTTGCTTTCATCTCTACAAGCTCGAAAATTCACACTGAGCTAATAACTCGGGAAACTCTCTTTGAGCTTTCCCATGTGCCACCGATACTTTAACTGTTATGGGTCGATATTGAGCTCGATTCCTTGAACTAAGCTCTATTTTAACTTAATGCCTTCCCTACTGGCCATCTCATTGATGACCATCGAGTTGAGCTCCAATAATAAATGAATGAGTTCTCAACCAAGTGAACATCGAGTTGTTACTGAGTTATTCTCAATTTGTCCTGTTTAATGCTAGGTGAGCTCAATTATGCAAATTATTAATTATTTTAATCATGTTATCTTGTGATGACCAGAAATGGGTCCTTGGGACCAATGTCGTGATTTGATCGAAATAGGACATCGTTGTCTAATTTTGACATGTGTGCAAAATTGGATAACATTTTTGCAACCTCTCGGTGATAATTTCCTTACTAAGCATGATTCCAATAGCCTTAAGTCATCCATTGGGCATGGAGTCAATATTGGAATCCTGAAAGTGATTTGATCTTCTGTGATACATCCTAGAATCCTTGAGCATAACCGAGTTTGGACCTCCTCGGAATGCTAAGCATGAAGTATACTAAATCTATTTAATTTTTGGCATCATGAACACTGTAGAATTTTAAATGAAGCAAGACCATGAGACTCTTATGTAAACTTAAAATCTTCCTTCCTTAACACCTCCAATCATGATACAATGTGCAAGAATGACACAAATTAAAGAGGGTTTAAAATCCGCAAGTGAGGATCATGAGGGATGACGAGCAGCACATCAATGAATGTGTGAATGATAGTGTGAAGAGATCTCGGGGAGGAGAGCATCAACTCAATGTGCATGCAAAGATTTGAAATATGGGTAGAACTTGGTTAAGCCATAAAACTCTCCTCTATCTCATAGATCAAATGGGGTGTACATATAGAAGGTGCTGAGTAATCCCCAGTGCTGCAATCATGACAACTCGAGTAGATAGGGGGAGTTACATTCCCAGAATAAAAGTGTAACTCCCGATAACGCATATGACGCATTGACTCATTGACGCACTGACACACTGATGTGTAAGAGAATCTCATAATGACCATTAAATGACACATGGACCTACAATCTCACCTAATGATGTGGAAAATAACACACACTAACACCCCCCCTTCATCGTAACTTAGGATGAGGCGGAAAGTTAGAAACAAGAACTGGGTCCCGACACAAATCCTGATGAGGTACCCATGTATAAGAAGAAGATCCCAACCAAAGTGAAGGAAAACCTAGTGGGAAAAACATCCACCACAAGAGAAAAACACACTCTCTAATATAAGAAAGATGCCAAATATGGGTCCCGGCCATAGACAAGCCTAAAAAGGTACCCATGTACAAAGAGGCAATCTCTCGGAAAGAAGAAGAAGAGAGAAGAAGAGGGAGATGAGAGGAATGTAGAAGATGCCATGGATGGATCTAAACTCTGCAGCTCTAAGAAGTCTCCTAGAAGAATGTTGATGACAAGATCCTCTACCTCTGGACTGAAGAAGAGCCACCCAAAATGAACTAGTGTGCCTACCCTTAGGAAGGACATAAATGACGTGTTGGAATTCCACCCACTCCACAAAGGAAACTAAAGGTAGCAACACGAAGAACTCTGAGTTTGGTGCACGGAAGTGTGACATAGGTCTAGTGAGTGAGTGCTAAGTAACTGAAGGTAATGCCACGTGCATAGAACTATCAGAGTGAAAAAGAGGAACACCCACAGAAAGGATGTCCAAGTGACATGAAGGGAACAAAACATCCTCCACAACAGAAAAGGGATCCACATATGAGAGTGGATCAATGAAGGTCTCTGGAAATGTGGAAGTGACATGATTCCTGGAAGGGGCATTCCCAACAACAGAGATGATGAACTCCTCTGAAACACCTGTAGATGCATGAGGGACCTGTAGTGCATCACAAGTAGACTCTGCGAAAAGATGACTAAGGTCAGGTAGATACTCATCCCAATGAGGGGGCTCAACAAATAGAAGAGTGATGTTAGATAGGTATGAATCATCCAATGAAGGTAGAGGAGTGAAGTGGGCCTTGCACACTGGAAGTGGAAAGGAGGCTGGTGTAATGACTATATGAGGTTGATCGATATCTAATGAGATGTGGGATGTGTCAACACTCTCTAGAATAGTGAGAGAAAGAGGAGAAGAGTCCTCTGTAGTACTCTCGACATCAGAAGTAGAACCAAGCGATTAACTCAGTCATCGGTGGAACTTTCATCACATGAAGAAGAGGAGACAATCAATCAAAGTAGCAACAATGATAGCTGCAGATGTGAAGAGTCTCCATAAAAGGACTGAAGAATTCTCCAAACATGGTGGGGTGGATCTGAGTCTACCATGTGAAACTAGAGAGATCGAGAGACATGCATCATCATGTGACCAAAGATGTGGTCACAAGTATCGAGAAAGTCCTCTAGATGACGATGATCAGCGGGTGCAGAATGGCCCAAGTAAGAAGGGTAAAATACCTTCATGGGCAAAATAATTTTCCATGGAAGAACGCCAAGATGAATAGTTCCCTCTCCTAGGTGAGAAGTGGCAAAGGCAGTAAAGCAATCCTATGATGCTCCAGTCTAGAAAGAGCACTCTCCATGATGAAAATGCAAGATGCATAAAAAGCAAGACATCGGTCTTTGCCGATAATGCGTTGCGTATGAAAGCCCAAGAGTGCTAGTCAATCCCCCAAGAATATGGCACTTTATAAAGTAGTGTGTTTACAAATTGACAATGTATTCACGTAATGTGTGAAAATTTAACTTTGACTAAAGAAGCACTCAAAAATGAGTAGTGAGTCAAAATTTATAGGATTAAAATGATTCCCGCAACTAATGGAAAATGTCACTAACACTGCAAATGCATTAAAAAAGTTCTCAAAATGGGTGCAAAGGGTATCGTGTGGGAACCCATTGGAAACAACATCAAATTTTAGGCATAGTTTATTTTGCTTGTGAGGGGGTATTAGCCTCCTACCAACCCCAGACCTTGCCCTCCATCTTCGTCACTCGAAGGAAGGGATTAAATACAAGCAAAATACCCAAATTTTAAAATGTTACAATGCCAAATGAATTTTTTAATACTTAAAACATTTTAAAAGGTGATTGTTTTATCCTTAAACAATTCTAAAAGGGAGGAGGGGGGCCACTTGACTGATCATGTGGTGGCGGCGAGTTGTGGAAGCCCACGTGGAGAGAGAAACCGTCGGTGGAGAGTTGTGTTGGGCTTTGTAACCATCAAGTTGTGCGTGGAGAGGGCTGCATGTCTACACATGTTGGAGTCAAAACATTTTCCAATGTAGGTTGGAGAGAAAATACAGTCACACGTAGGAGTGGAGTGCCGTGATTCCAATGCACAAAATGGTTAGAAAGGTCCAAAAACATCCACGCAGGAGCAAAAAAACACAAGCCAGACTTAGGTGTCTGACAGGAGGTTTCAACACGACTACAAAGGGGAATGGAGGCCATAACAAGGCAGATCCAATACAGAATTTTGGTCGATCAATGCAAGAGGTGCCACACAATGAGTCTTGAGAAAACGAGCAAGCACGAGCTAAACCAGTGTTAAAGCATTCAAAGTGTGATTCGAGGATGAACCCAGGAGCTAGAGGAAAGCAAACTCGGTGCACCTTTGAATGGTAAAATACCACAAAAGCTTGAACAAAACCCGATGTAGAGCAATAGAGCAGGTGAGTTGAAAATGATGCATGGTGAGTTGTGTACAGGTAGAGGGTGAGCTGGGGCCGAGTTAGGCCTAAAAGCAGCTGTTTACACCTCCTTTGAAAACCAACACAAACTCAGATCTAGAACTAAAACCTACAACCCAAACTACAAATTACCTCAAAAAACCACATGCAAAGGATGGAAAAACCATGGAAACCTACGAACATGAAAAGCAACAACGAGCACCCAAAAAAAGAACAAGAGGTTTAAATCCTGAATCGGTGCAAGTAGAGCACAGTCATAATATTTATTACAACACACACAACGAGAATTTGAAGATCACGTCGAAGCCCTAAAACACACATAGAAACATTGATGAGTGCATGGAACCAAAAGATTAACTTTGATACTATGAAAGAGGGTTTAAAACCCGTAAGCGAGGATCACGAGTGATGACGTGCACATCAATGGATGTGCGAATGACAACGTGAAGAGATCTTGGGAGGAGTGAGCATCAACTAAATCTAGATGCAAAGATTTGAAACACAAGTAGAACCTGGTTAAGCCATAAAACTATCCTCTATCTCATAGGTCAAATGGGGTGTACATATAGGAGGTGCAGAGTAACCCCTAGTGGTGTAATCATGACAACTCGAGTAGAGAGGGGGAGTTACATTTCTATAATAGAATTGTAACTCCTAATGATCCATATGACACACTCGACGCATTGATACACTCGACGCACTAATAAACTAATGGGCTGATGCACTGACATGTAAGAGAATCTCATAATGACCCCTAAATGACACATGGACCTACGATCTCACCTAAGTGAGATGACTCACCTAATGATGTGGAAAATAACACACACCAACAACAAAAACATAAAGAACAAGGAAAGAAAAACACACTTTGGCTAGAAAACCATACATGCTCCAATTGAAACATGCAAGGTGTGTAATGCACTTATTCTGATATAAGAAAAACTATTCCTAGTTTATGCTAACTGGAAGAACATGTGAGTTAAACAAACCATGCAACTGGTTCTGATAAATAGCTCCATTTCCTCATAATATATTTCCATGCAGATGATGTGATAATGGACATAGCTGGAATTGATAGTGAAATACTAACATAAATCTAACTTTCCACCTGACTTTCCAAGGCATCAATTGTAAAGAGCAAGTATCCTTCTTTTAGTTGCTCTGCATTTGTTTTGTAGAGACATTGCAACTGATCCTCATAATTTTGAAACTCATCCTCACATTCTGAAATGAATGTGACTAGTTCTAGCTTCTCTTCTAGCTTCAATGAAGCTAGGTACCTAATAGGACATGGTCTAATCCATTGAATATTCCTACTTGTCTGAACTTCAATTTTAACAAGAAATTCTAGCTAAAGATCTCCTTGAAAAGATGATTATTCACAACCCGGTTTCCTTCTTGTTGCCTATTTACAAACAACTGATCTTCCACCTCATTCGATATGGAATTTGGAAATTCCAACCCTCCTATTTGCAGATTTTGAGGATTGTTGGGGGAATAAAAATATTCAAGAATACTTTCCTCCATCACAGACTTGCTTACCAAAATAGGTTCCGTAACTAAAAACAAAAACCTCTCCATGACATAATCTTCATTCAATGCTTCTAGATCAATCCTAGATTCTCCAGTGTGTTCCTCCTTATCGTGTGATGATGGATATGGAATATTCAATTCCTCCAGCTCTGATTCCAAATGACAGTTATGAGAAAGGGGATGTTCTTGAGCATGTACCTCTGCAACACTTGACACTTTCTAGTCAAAAATAAGTGATGGAATAATAAGATGGTCAAGTTCCATAGGCTCTTTCCCATCCAAACATTCTCCCGCATCTAATAGCTAATTTGCTTATTCATTCTCTCGAATGTGTAAAGGGTTTATCCTCCCCTATGACGTTTCCTGAATTAGCACTTGATCTTCCATGACCTTCCTCGTCTTCAAACATAAAATTTGCAAGATCAAATTCATCCAAGAAAATAGAGTATTGAAAAGACGAAGAAAGGGAAGAATCGAAACTTCCTACATGATATAATCTACACTTGAAACTTCTGAATCTACCATGGAAATAATCCTGCTATGATTGGTTGTTGCATTTGATGAAGATATTGGAAAGTTGCTACAATGCTCCATAAATGCAGCAAGTTCTTAACATTCCTGACAAGTAGGATCATTGCATTCATAAAAATCACCTTATACACTTGAGATTATTTCTTCTTCAACTCACACATTCTCTCCTCTAAAGGAATCTACCACATGTGGTGATTCAAACTCCTCTAATGAAATTGAGCCAATATGAATACTAAATTTTGAATAAGAAGATTGTTGATCCTCCTCGTTCAGCTCTGAATTTTTTTTTGGCACTACAAAACTAGTTTTTTTAGCTTGTTCTTGAGCCTCAAATTCTATAGAAGGTTCGGTCAGAAATTTTTTTCTTGATGTTAAGTTTTGCAGCCCATTTCTTCATATTATCTCGCTCTCTTTTCTTATTCTCTTCAACCATATACTCCTCCTTTTTTCTCATTTCTTGACAATGATCCTCCCAAAATGGATTTGGGACTACAAGCGGAGGGTTGGGTTGGGATTTAACTGATTCCCTCACTGTTTGAGGAAGAGATTTATTCTCTTTTCTTAATGGCCGTTGTAGAAAAGAGGGAACTTTAGAAGGATGAGGCATGGAAGATTCATTATGGAATGATGGAATAGATGATGAAGTAGTGAATTCCACTTCGGGGGAACAACTAGAAAGTTAGGACCATGGGGCTCAAATTGCAACTGCATGGATGGAAACACGGAAGAGGGTTGTAAGGTGGTAATGTAGGGACCTCCCATTGATAGGATTTACTAACATTACATTCATGAACATATCTTTTCTTGATCCATTCTCCAACTTGAGTCATCATCTTGATTATGAATTGAATCTTTTGTTGAGGACTAAGCTCACATGGTATATGACCGAGACATGGGTATAGAATTTTGAAGCCATTCTAGGCTGCCTTTATTATTTCATTTATCCTTATCTACATCATGTTATAATCCAACTCTTGAACCTTCTTCTATAAGTGATCTTCTTCAGGTGTACAATAGATTCTAGAATATGCATGCTATTGTTCTTCAGTAACTCCCATGTTTGGTGGATAACCGAATTGATTTGTATCTTTCTTATGTGGACATGCATGCTCAAATTGATATTCATCATGAAATTGGTTTGGAGGTGAATTATAGTATCCTAAAGATGGAAAAAACCACTGCTGCAAGTGGGAATTTCACTATGGAAATGAAGTCATGATGGCACTACCTCATGAATGGAAATATGTCAAGAAAACTAGATGGAAATGGGTAAAACTGAAAAATATGTAACACAGAGTGGGTCACTTTGACCAATGGAGTTTCCAGTTGTGCTTGGGTATGCCTTGTAAGGATGAAATTTCACTAAGAGCACAACAAATTAATGAAATGAAGTAATGCTGCAATGGGTGATGTTGAGATGCCTCTTCTCCTTCTCCTTGAAGGAGACAAGGAAAGTTTGATATGCTGATGATTTCCTTGCTTTGAAGAAGATCTTGTCTAAATTCTTCACATAAGTGAATACACTGAAACTTGAAATCTAGAGAGATAGATTGGTCAAGTATTTTGATGAAGAGAAGTACCAAATTTTGGTCCCACCGTACGTACAAAAACTATTGTCTCCAAATAACTACACCCCGAATGGCCAAAATGTGGATATGATGTTTAGTGTGCTAGAACACATGGGATCACCTCTCAAGTTGTGGGACTTGGGCTCAAGGTGAACCTCTAGAGAAGGCCGACTTCCTCTTCCTAAACTAAGTGTTGTACTACTCCTAGTGTAATGAAATGGCTACCTAATCCTATGCTAACATTTTCATGGGTTTTAGGGAGAGAGATCTGCAACAAATGAAACTATACTAGGGATGGTGATGCACCAAATAAAGAGTGTTTCCAGAACCAAGAAGGGTTAATTTGAAGAGGGTGTATGCACCACAATTCAACTTCACCTACTACAAATCGTAGAGGGTATGAGATACCATAGACTAAGGAGCATTCGTTCCATTTGATAAAATTGATCGGAAATAAAATCTATCGGTATTCCAGGTGAAGAAGTATGAACTTGAGAAAGGTGGACGAGCACCGCAACTTAACTACATGAAATGCTTCACCACTTTGATAAACACAGAACTCCAAGAACCTGCAATAGAAACGTAGACTTGCACAGTGTACCTGCAAGCATGAGAAAAGGCACAAAGAAGTATAGAAGGATGAAAGGACCGATATTAATCACAAAACACACAATTTTATTGCTTCAACAATGTGCACAATGCATCATACATTCGAAGAGAAAATGTTTACCATTACAGTCTTGAAAAGGAGGATTAAAGTTCTCTCAACATATAAAGACAATTTACGAGGAAGAGAGAGGAATCTTGAAAAATACACACTTTCCTAAGATGTCTAACTATCCAACTAATCTGACTTGTTGGAACCCTTTGGAATGAGCTTCCAACTTACATTTATAGAAGAATCTGTGAGAGAGAAGAGGAAAGATCATAATTACATTCCTAAATTGAAGGTACATGATGGTTCATTTATTACATTTGGTTGAACCACTTCGAGAATCTTCCATCATGTGCCATTAATGCCCAATTTGACTTAGTCTTCTTAATTAATTAAAATAAAATTTAAATAATAATAATAAATATTATTCTTAAAATATATAAATAATAAAAATTAATTGTGGGCTCCCATAGGATTGATTTGAAGTGAAGCGGAAATTATGGAGAAAAGGCTAAAAATAGCCCAACTCGGTGGTTGGCTCGCCGAGCTAACTCACCAAGTTGGTCACGAGCTCCATTTTCCTTATTCTGCAACAAACTATTCTTTATGATATCTATCTTGACTCACCCTTTAATCCATGTTACTCCTTATACATTGGTGGTTGTCAAGCATGTTGCAGTGATAGTTGAGCTCCAAATCTTGTCAATGGAGCTCTTTTGCATTGAATCTTCCAAATGGCAAGCTATCAAACTTGACTCTTATCTCAAATTATCTCATCTTTTATGTCATCATGGCCAAATCGCGACTCGATTTTATGAGACTGAAATGATTTGATCATCGAGCTCCATGAGCTTACACCCGTGAACTCATTTCTTGTTATGGACCATATCTTGGGTTTATGCATAGCTCACATGATTTGTCTCATGTTTTCCAAGAGCTCCTCGCCATCAGCTTGTCATTACCAACATCCCATTACCGAGCTCGAATGAACTCCCTCTTAAAAACATGATTTCTACTCGTGGAAGGAATCACTTTTGTCATCCTATAGCTCGGCCTATGAGCTATTCTTAGGGCCGACCGATCTCCATATTCCAACTTCATTTTTAATGCACAGACTCACTATAGAGCCACCTTTTGTTGTATCACCTCGCATCAAGCTAAGCTACTTAGCATCACCTGACTACCATGCTTCCCACCATCGCGACCGAGCTCCAATTTGCATCAAGCTCCAAACCAATCCCTTCATGAAGAGTTCTTAATTTTAACTTGAACCGTGACTATCGAGTGACTAATCCATTACGCCTCTTTCCATATCCGAGATTGATTATACAACTCACCGCTAAGTCACTTTAATTCTCAATTCCTTACATTGACTTGGCCTTAACCCATGCTTGGCCATCTTATCTCCAACGAGCTCTCTCGACCGACTCACTTGGTGCCCTTCGAGTTAAATACGATATCTCTTTGAATGCTAAATCAGTTCATCCTATGTGTTAGCTACTACAACTTTTCACAAGCTTACCGCATACATTCCTTCGATCTTGTCATGACCGATACCCGTCAAACCATCCATTGAGCTCCACACTAACTTGCTCACAACATGAAATCATTCTCACAGGCTTACCTTGTACTCAAACATCTCTGTAACCATCGAGCCATGAATCAAGCTCACTGAAATGAGCCACCTCCCTTGGTGACCAACCTCTCTGCTGACACATCGAGTGATTTCCATGGCATCAACCCAGTTTGAATTCTTAATCCGAGCACCCACCTTATTCACGATCCCAACATGAGCATTAGCATGAGCTCAAACCTCATGCATCGAATGGTTTTATGGTTTCAAATTAGTCACCAAATTGTCTCTAGCTCACCTTCTCACAATCATTTTTCTTTTACCTTTGCACATCGAGCTAGAATTCTCATGCATTTCACACACTGAGTTCATCGCCTTGTCATGAATCAACATCTACATCTATAATACTTGATACTGAGCTCTTCACGGTGAGTTCCATATCATAAAAGCTAGCTCAAGTCGTTCATTCTCACAAGCTAAGTGAGTATGATCTTCTGTGGTGATGCGATGCCACGACATGGCTCTTAGGTTTCTCATTGATGGGCTCCCAGCACTAAACTTGGAAAAAACTCTCTGTGTCATCCTTCAAACCAAGTAGCTCTAGAGTTGTACACTCGCATAGGCTCCACTTGTAATTTCAAGTTGATATGGCTCTAACTAATCCACTCCTAGTTAGTTGACCATGTGAATCAATCACCTTGCTTAACTGATTTTTGTGAGCTCATCACATCACATGCGACCACCCAAGCCTTCTTCTGACGAGCTCACCATGTACTAGAACACCTCTGCATCTTGCTCAATCATTGATCCATCTGGGCTCTCTTATCTGTGGTGACTCATGGAGCCTCAAACGACTCAACCAAGTCAACTAGACCTCGTAAAATGTCTTCTTCCCCGCATCAAACTCATCCTCTTACATTTAGTTGATTCACTCGACCATGTTTTATTTATCATCGACTCGGTTCAATGTCACGATCAATATGATCAATGCATAACCTACACCATTTATTTGAACATGAACAAATCTCCTTTTTGAATGTATCATCACCAAGTGGCCATGCAGAGTTCATCTTCTATGCATAACATGTAATTGTTTTTCTCTTGGCTTGACATGATCACCTGAACCTCAAAATCTCGTACTCATCTATCTTCTCGATTCTCTCTTCATGAAAATACTGTCACATCAATGGACCACTATCATCATCCATCGCCATGTCATTTGGCCTCGCCAACAACCTTCCTTATGGTCAGGGTGAATGATTTGCCACTCAATCACTCTCATAATGACCCGCTTGAATAGGCAACTACTTGGACTTATTCCTCGTGTGAAATGATTACACTTTGCTTACCATTATGAAATCCCCACTATGGAAAGATATCCAAGGATATTCTCTATGGAATTTTTGGATTGTCGTGCCATCTAGTTATGGCTGCAACCTTTAAAAATTCCTTGAATTAGATTTCTCCTTACTACATTCCCCACGCGGCAAGAAAATTTCACGGTTCATGCTAACCCCGAGCTTTGACCTCACCAAACCATCACAACAACTCAGTCTCGAACTCAATGTGGATCACATTTGTCTTAAGTACCCCTTGAGTTAGAATTCACATATTCCTCCTTTGTGTTCATGAGCATTGATCCCAAGTCGAGCCACTCACTATGCAAATACATCACACCAAACCCTTCTCCACCATTCTATAGTTTTACAACTTTACATCCGGAGATATATCCATGATGAGCCAAGTTCACAACTCCACATCAACCCCGAGTAGCTCACTCACCTGAACCACACCTTGCTTTCATCCGTACAAGCTCTAAAAACTCGCATCGAGCTAATAAGTGGGAAACTCTCTTTGAGATTTCCCATGTGCCAGTTGATGCTTTAAGCTCACATGAGTTGATATCGAGATCAACTCCTTGAACCAAGCACTATTTTAACTTAATGCCTTCCTACCGCCAGCTCATCGACAACCATCAAGTTGAGCTCTAATAATAATGACTGAGTTCTCAACCGAGTGAACACTGAGTTGTCACTGATTTATTCTCAAATTTTCCCGTTCAATGATAGGTGAGCTCAATTATGCAAATTATTAATTATTTTAATCATGTTATCTGTGATGACCAGAAATGGGTCCTCTGGGACCAATGTCGTTATTTTATCAAAATAGGACACTGTTGTCCAATTTTGACATGTGTGCAAAATTGGATAACAAAAACATGCAAGAAAAACTAAATTCCATCACTCAAAAATAGAATACCTACAAATGCATCCTACCCGATTTGATAGGTTCATCAATGTAGTATGTGGTGGTAATCCTATAACATCAAGGCCAAATTCTAAAGGCCCAAAAATCCTATAACTCTTTTAATTCTCTACTAATAGCACATATGTGCCTCTTCTCCATAATTAATAAAACATAAGACAAATTCCTATGTCTCTTTCCCTTACCTACAAGAAACTCCTTTATTGGTACTCCACAACCGTGTTTTCCATCTTTTTCATTTTATCTCCTCTCTTTCATCTTCTTCAATCATTATACACCATCAACCCAAACCCATTCCCGCTTTTCATCATTTTTCTTAACAATTTCCTTCATGTTAATTCTTATCGGATCTCCATTGGACCACTTTGGTGAAATTGATATCTTAGAGTCTTTTGGACATCCCCCAAATAAGAAATTATAGCTATTTTGGTAAATTATGTTTAATCACAGCCACTAATATAGTGATTTTAACTACTTTTTGGTATTAATACGGGGATTATTCATTATTCATAACACTAGTAAAATCATCAATAGGTGCTTGTGAAAGGACCATAAGAACATTTAATATAGATTTATGTTCTTTAAAATGTTTTAAAATGATACTCTTTAAGAATTCAATTTAATTTCATTATATTTATAGTAAATAAATTTCCACATAATAGTATTAGTTACGGTAGTTGTCAATTTCACATTATTGTATTGCAAAGTATTCTCCAAGCAAACAAAAAAATTAAATATTGATCGTACTAATGGAAAACATTTATGGTAATTTCGCCACCATATATTTTCCATGTTAAAAATCTTATTGTATTTGAGCATTCAAGCTAATTTAATATGTTTAATATGAGTAGTTCTTAATTTAATGACATTCTCTCTCATGTAAAATATAATGAAGATGAAATAACAAAGGTAAATCATGAGGATATACCACATTTAACAAAGTCACAATCACAAAATCACGTAGTTTGGGTAATATTTAGTCTCGATCTCATACTACTGTTTAGAAGGTTCTTGAGTGAGGAAAGTACTAATTAAACCCCATCTTCTGACATCTTATTTTATTTTCTTCATCATTCCCGACCTCTTGTACCCATATTCTCGCTTAGGTTTTATCATTTCATGTTATTTTAGTTTTCGATCGGGCACCCATGGGCACCCCGATCCTTTTTGAAAATTTCATCCACATTTTGCACACTTTCTAGCCTTTTTAGCTTCTTATCTTTTTAGTTGTTGGCCATCTTGGGATTAATTAAGAAATTAGATCAAGAGAACCATATAAATATAAAGTTATGAGACCATAATGAACAACCAAGAACCTAGCACTACTATCATCCTGTCTAGCGTTGCATCCACTTAGAGATCATTTACATCCATTAGCTCCATCACATAGGACAAGGTTGGTTCATCTGCACCACACTTCATATGAGGGGAGTATTCACTTTATTCCATCCGCCATCTATTAAATTTTTATACACGTACTATATCCCACTATTTAACAAAATGTGACTAGCACAAGATCACCTAGGGAACATGATCACACACACATAAAATTATATTTGGGTCCGTAATTTAGTATAATGCTTAGTTAGTAAGTCCACTATTTGCAGTGGCCGCTAAGGTCAATCGACCCTATCTTATGCATTTTTTTCTTTTTTGGGAATTGATGCTTGTTTAGGTTTTGCAGGTTTCTCCTCCATCATTGATTACTCGATGATATTCAACACATCATAGAGACATACATGCAATACTAAGAAAAGGCTTCGATCATCCAGTGATCGTGCAAGTTTTACTTTTAGACCTATTGCATAGACTAGGGTGCCCATTCTCAGACTAGAGCCCTCGTAGGCACCCCACCCTTTTCGGGGCTGCACTCCACTTAGGATATTCAAATATGCACTTTTCTCGAACATCAACACAATCATTCCCTCCTCATGTTTATCCACTCATCTTTGCGACACATTCCCAATAGCCATCAAATCAGCTAAGTTATTTCTAACCCTACTTGTTAATTAGGGTTTAATACTTGTAGTTACTTGGGTCACTTTCCATAATTATTTATTGCATATATTTACTATATTAAATGTAGTTCTATATTAGATTAACTCATAAAAATTAAATTTTTGTTAATCATTTTGGTGAAACCAACTCGATCTAAACACTCTTAGGATCCACATCTTTCCTCTATCATGGCTCCTTAAACTTATTTTTCGGGTTTACTTAAAATGCATCCCAATTTCCAAGTTGTTCTTAGAAAATCCCTAGACACCATGTACCTCCCTAGAGATTAACTCCGCATCAGTGAGTGTAATTTTTGATTGTTTATCTTACGAACCAAGCCTTCATGATCCTCCATCTAATCAACCTATGTTGAGTCGGTTCAAGATTTATATCCATTATTTTAAGATAAATTTTAGACTATGGGATTCATAATAACATATCTCAAATATGAAATTCAATAGCTTAAGGATGTTTCTCAATTGTATGTTTGTTCTCCTTCTTCACCTTATCTTCAATCTATTTCTACTACATGAAATTTAATTTAACCTCAAGTCATTACATTGCCATAACCTCCCATATTTGAGCATAATACTAAGAAACATGACATTCTCACTCATCTCCTTAGTCATCAGTTGATCATGATACCTCCTACCGATTACTATCTTCCTTATTGATTATAAAAATATCAATGTCATCCATATTGCAATTATCATTGAATCAATGGACATAATGAAAATGATTGCCACACTTTACAATGAAGAATCAAACATCTTGAGCATCAAGGCTTTATTTAAATTGTTGCACAACATTCTATTGCATCCACATCTACAAATAATACATCTACATGGGATCTTAAATCTTCTCCTTTTTCATCTAGTCATGAGTTTCCTAAGCAACCATATATAACATCATCAAGTCAACATAATCAACCACATATCAAAATTATTTCATAACATAGTCCTACTAAGTCATCTATTGTATTACCAAGCCAACATAAGAAAACTCCTTTAAAAATCATTGTAACTTGGCCTGTCATCACCAATCCGGCACTATGATAATTCTCCACCGGAACTCCTCATGCTATGATTATTTACCATTGCACATATTTTAGTTTGGTGGTTGTAATCTGAAACACAACAACAAACATAACACAAGAATACTATAGACTATGATACGAAGGAACGATGAAAATCTAAAATATAAGTGTAAATTATAATATCAACATGAAATTGTTACAATCTCACGCATGAGGTACTTCAAGTGTTATTGACTTCACTTTCCTTCCAACAATAACTATGGGAGAAACTTCACAATTACACCTCTTAATGGCTTCTTTAACACACCTTCTAAATGATGGCTTCCTTTACACACTTACTCATACAATATATCTCAATACTTCCTTCTATGCTAAATGAGGGGGGTGGCCTCTCTGTTTATAGAAATTTTAGGCTCATCCACCTTATCTCTAAGATAGGATAAGAAATCTACTCTGACGAATCATATTCCAAACCTTAACTCTCATCTTTACATGTAAGCTTATCTTTTAAGATAAGATAAACCTTATCATATCACATGGGTTCCACATTTTTAGACTTTTTACAAAGAAAATACACAAAATATTTATGACCTCACTCCTTGTCCTTATTACCAATATAATATTCCTAATTCCTAATCATGTAGACCCTACTTCTCTACTTACCCTAACTTTGACATTTTAACATTATCGAACTACTTACTTACAAATATTTACTTTTTACCACAACATTCCTATTGTACTTTGACTATTAAGTATCTTCTATCAAACACTACCACTAATTATACTTAACAACATCCTATTCCTAATACATACATTAATGAAATAGATATTACGGAGGAAAATTTTACATTGATGTGCCTCCTCTCAATTATAATCTCCAACCAATTACTTTCTTCAAATAAAATAATCCTCCTACTAGTGGTCATGACACATTGTAAATTCCACCATAATCACATATTGTTACTTTTGCTTTGACAATTCTTCCACCGCTAAACAAAAACTTGGTCCTTGGTTGGTGAATCTTGTCACTCTACCCTCCTTATGAAACACTCATATTCCTATGGTTCTTATATGACTATTGAGGGATATTTTTTAATACAGAACCTTTTTTCATCTTATATTAACATATCTATGTACTACCTAACCATTCATATGTATATACATCTACAATCATCTATCACTTGTCACGCATACCATACAATATCTCATCATCCCATCATTATATCAATCTTATAAAATCTAAAATACTTCACCACCTTAATACATCATTTATCAAACAATACACACATTAACATACACTTGGGGGCATATTATCTAACACCCGCACCTATATTATCATAGGTGTATCTCTCATCTCTACATTATCATCCATCAATATTATCATATTGGCATACATATCACACATTTTAGTGTCAACCATTACCCAATGAAAAAATCTTGTTATTTGGTTCACACTTTACTATTGAGGTCTTACTACATATGAACCCCACACACTACAAAAGATTAAAACTACCCATCATGCATCATACACCATACATTATACATTGAATCTACAACCTTTTGAAATTTTTGCATTCACACATCATATATCATACTAGTCTAGCATTGCATCTTACTCCTACTACATACTATACCATAGACATCTCAATCATTGCAGCTCTTCTACATCATATTATTTTTCATCATACATCTAACATCATAAGCTTCTCATCCTACATAATATTTTACAAGTCTATCTACGTACATCACATGCCACTCCCTACATTACACTTTCAACACACTACACATCATGTATTTACACATTCTACTCATCATATGTCCATATATCATCACATATATTACATACTCTTCTATACACTGCACTCACTACCATATGAAGCACTTTAGTTCCTTAGTCATACTCGATTAATGAGGGTTTACAAACTGAGTGGAACTTACAATCATCACACATTCATCATCTAACCTTTAATCATGTGACATTTATAGGATAGTGGCATACGCTATAGGATGATTTTTCACTTATTCTATTTAGCTTGTAGTGGTATACATTTTAGGATACATTACCACTCCCTATTTTTCATTTTGTAGTCACATATGTTATAGGCTAAGTTGTCACTTACTCTATTCATCTTGTAGTGGTATATGCTTTAGGCTACATCACCACTACCTCTATTTACCTAGTAGTAATATATGTTGATGTAGTCATAATGTAAAATCACACAACCCCTAGGCTTAGATAGGACACAAAACCCAGCTTTTCCTAACAAGCCCTTTGAAATAGCCTTTTCTCGCAATGTACATTATTCAAAATCAGATAAATACTTGTTCACTAACATTAACCTACTAATCCAATCATCTCATCATGTTCAAACCCACTTAATCATGCCAATTTAGCCCTTGAATTAGTTCAAAGTAACCAAATAGATCAATTGAACTTACCTTTAAAATTTTTGTCTTCCTAGGCTTCTTTACTATCTTGCTTATAGCTCATTCATGGATGCATTAGTTTACAAATGTCTAACATGATAACAAAAAAATTTCTAGAATTGTTTTTGCACTAATATTACTCCCACAATATTATATCCCCTATCTTCAGCTTCTTCGTCATCTTCTCACTTATCACTTATATGTAAGTTTTGAGCTCTAGCTGTCACCTACAATTTTACAAGGAAACTATTATCATTATGCATCTATTTTGCCTTTAAATTAGTTCAAGTCTATTAAATTTTTGTTATAGGATTTATTTAGGAGATAATTACCAAATTTCATGCCTTAAGATTTCTTGAAGAGTCTTAAAATGTATTTTAACCATAAACTCTGTGTTTCTAACACCCCTCTACAGTTGTCATAACACCGATGCAAAATGTGGTCAAATGAAACCAATATAACCTCACAAAATTTCAAAACTCCAATCCTTTTACCATGATGATGCTATATACATGTTTCCCAATCTCAATTTAAAGTTTTAGGGATTTAAACTATGGTTTAAAAACTATTCCTCTTGGCTATCTAGACCACTATTCATCTATCACTACAAATTATTCCATTGTCAAGAATTATAAATTATCTAGACAAGTTTTGCACTGGATATTTCAAAACTCTAATGACAAGGTTCAAATGAATATCTTATCAATTTAATTGTAAATTCACCTTTGATACCTCCTTTGTTTTCATTTCTCTTACTCATGTATTCAAATATGCATCTACATGTTAGTATTATGAATTTCATGATT
This sequence comes from Taxus wallichiana var. yunnanensis, assembly GCA_018340775.1. NCBI lineage: Eukaryota > Viridiplantae > Streptophyta > Pinopsida > Cupressales > Taxaceae > Taxus > Taxus wallichiana. The sequence continues at coordinate 542,097,633 of CM031234.1, forward strand.
TTTTCCTTAGTAAGAAGATTACAATGCCTTTATTTACTACTTCCCATAAATTCAAGCTTCCTCAAAACTTTCCCACAATTATTAGATCTTAACTCAATCTTTAACTTCCTTAAACATCCTTCTAAACTAAAATCCTAGTGAGAGTTTACTCCCAAAGACAAGAAGATAGAAATATTACCACAAAATATTAAAGTGGATCATCAAGACCTAATTCCCTCATTGGTGGATTGTATTAACATTGAATAATGTTACACATCAACATTAACCAATGTTCAATCTTCAATATATTGAAATGACATGAATCTATTACTTTATACCATAGTGAAAGGGTTCGGGATATCGAATACGTAACATGAGATTAGGATACCTTCTATGATTCCTTCTTTTATAGAAATTAAATTCGTATCACGTTCCTTCAACTAGATAACTAGAACAATCCTCAAGTTTAAAGGATATTTGGGCTCTAAAATTCTTTGATTTCAACTCAGGGTTACACCTCTCATTCCTTACCCTTATACAGAGTTTTCAACACAAATAAAATTCCAAGATTCTTTATGTTCTCAATACACTTCCTCCAAGCCTTTCTTCCACTTTTGAATTAGTTTCATTGTTCTAGGGTAACCATATTGAATGGTTTTTACTATAACAATTTTTTTCTCAAACTTCCATTATCAAGCCTTCACTTCAAACAAAGAATAGAGACAACTATTCAAAGATAATAAAAATGACTAAATATTCCTACCTAAGCATACAACCTTGTTTATAAAATGAATGTAAATTAATACTATAGATAGGTCTGATCATGTATAGACCAAAGACTCACCATAAGAACAAAATTATCAACATTGTTTAATCACAAATCTTTCCTTCAAGGTTCTTGGAGCTCCAACCTTTCCTTAATTTTGGATCATTTAAATGATGATTAATTAGTTACAAGGGAAAGTCTTGAATATGTTATTCAATTTCTTTCTAACCAATTATTGCCCCTTATGACCCTTCTATTACATGTATTATCTAGATTACATTTACTTTTAGAATCATGTCAAAGGTTAAACCCAAATGTTGCATTCTAAACCAATTTTATGACTTCTAAGTCCTTAATAAGACTAGCTAGAACCTTACAACGTATCAAGTACTCTAGGAATACATATGATTGCTAAAACAAGCCCAAAACTACCCTTATGATTCAAAAAATCAATTTAGAGGGAAATTGGAAATTTCAAATTCATAAAGGTTTTGAACTAAAATAACTTACTTACTAGACCGTTTATGATCCCTAGGAGCTTCTAATTCTCGTAGGAAGCAAAAATTGAGAGTATACCTCATATTTACATATTGAGAGTTGAGACTCCTACTTCATACTCCTAGGTAAGGGAAAGGTTTCCCTATATTGTATGCTAGATATTATTTACTATTCTTTCTTCCTCCACTTCTAGTTGATAATAATATTTTTGAGAGGTATCTGGTTTGCATACCATACTCGCTTCATGTTTCTTAGTTTTCCTTGATCTTTCTTCAACTAGTTATTCTTTGAAATATTAAATTTCTTGGTCAAAATAATGCTTATAAGTTTGTATGTTTCCTTGTCCTTCTCATACACAAGTATGTATGCTTGGTTTTGTATGTGTGCATGTTTTTTCTTCATCCTTCATGACTATTAATCTGAAATTCTCAAATTCTTGTTGTACTTTTTGAATCACTTCTCTTGCAAGTTTATGTAATACTAGTTTTTATGTCCAAGGGTCATCTTTCTTTGAGTTTTATTTTTGCACCTCAACTTCTACATTATCATGATAGATTTTATGATTCTCCATGCTTGATTGCTTCTTACTTCTATCATACTCTAACTCTTACTCTTCTTGATCTTCATCTTATTAGACATTCACATATTCTTCCTTTCCTCTACTTTTTTATTTAGCTATCCTTACAAATTACCTTGAATCTTCCTTTTCCATCTTGAATTCACCATGTTTTTCCTTAATTTATCTTTAGATTCATTTCTTTCTACAATACCTGCAAAACCAATACTTAAACTAGTGGTATAATCAATAACAAGAGGCTTACATACCTAATTCACATTTCCCATTCATTTTTTTCTTCCTTTCCAATCTTGAATTCCTCTTTCCATAGCTCTTTCCTGTCTTCTTTCTCAACTTCATTATTTGATTTCTCTCTCAATATAACTTTATGTTGGTTTTTAAGAATTGGAACATGTGTTTATTTTCTCTCTCTATCTTCCCTTTCCTCTACCTCATCTTCACCTCCATCATTCATTTCTTCTTATACTAACATCATCTCAATCTCTTTCTCATAAAATTTATTCAAACCTAACTTTTGAGGCTTAACAACCTTGCGCATTATCTTCTCACATGTTTCTTTACTCTATATAAAAAAATTCTTGACTGTCATCCTCATCACTAGTCCTACATGTTTTTATTTTTCACATTTGAGTGGTAAAAGTATATGGCTGACCCCTGTTGGTGTTGTAATAGTGTAGGTATTATTATTTCCATCATGCACTACCTTTCTATCATACTTGCAGGATCTACCGAACATCACATGAAAAACATCCATAGGATCTAGATCACATAAAAATTTGTCCTTATACCTGCTAATTTGAAATGCAATTTGACATTATTCCCTAACTAGAATATGGTGTCCTTTCTACATCCATGAAACTTGATATGGATTAGGGTGCATAGTAGTTTTTAATCCAAGTTTCTCCAAAGATCTCAAATGAAATGATATTTTCAAGACTTCCACTATCAACCACCACTTTAAAAACTTTTCCTTTGGCCTTACATATATTTCTAAACAAGCACCTTCTTTGGGTTATATCTTCCATTGTTTTACTTGGTTTCAAAATCACTCTTTTACATAATAATGAATTATCTTTGTCTAGTACAATCTGATCAGAAACTCTATTATCCTTTCTCATCCATACATTCACCTCATTACACTCATATGCCTTATGCCCTGCATACCTATGACACTTGTAACATCTTCCTACGAATTGCACTTATATAATGGATTCATTCATTTGCATATAGCTATCATTTGCCATCATATTTCTTGGACGTTCTTCCATGATCTCTAACCTTCAAATCATTACTTCCATCATTCTCTCAATCTTTATTTCCTAGATGACTTTCTTTCTTCTCTCACTTGTACAATTTTATCTCTCTTTCCTACAATCATTGTCAAAACAAATCTTATTCTTTGCAATAATCTAATTCCTTATCTGATACAAATATGACGCATTCATAATGTAAAATCACACAACCCCTAGGATTATATAGGACACAAAACCTATTTTTTTCCTAATAAGCCTTTCAAACTAGTCTTTTTCTTATAATGTACATTCTTAAAAATTAGATAAATACTTGTTCACTCACCTTAACCTACTAATTTAAACATATCATAATGTTTAAACCCACTTACTCATGCCTATTTAGTTCTTGAATTAGTTCAAAGTAAACAAATAGCTCAATTGAACTTACCTTTAACAATTTTATCTTCCTAATATTCTTTACTAGCTTGCTTCTAGATCATTCATGGATGGATCGGGCAGATGTCTAACTTGATAACAAAACACTTCTTAGAGTCACTTATTGCACCAATATTACTCCCACAATTTTAAATGCAATGTATTTAGTTCTTCATCATCTTCTCACTTATCACTTCTTAGTAATTTTTGAGCTCTAGTTGTCACCTACAGTTTTATGAGGAAAATATTTTCATTGTGCATCTTTTGTGCCTTTACCTTGGTTCAATTCTACTCCATTATTGTTATAGGATTTAGTTAGGAGATCATTGCCAAATTTCAGGCCTTAATATTGCTTGAATATTCTTTAAATTTCTTTTAACCACAAACTCTGGTTTAACACCCCTCACAAGATTGTCACAACACCGATGAAAACTATGGTCAAATGAAACCACCCTAGTCTCATAAAATTTCAAAATTTCACTCCTTTTACCATGATGATGCTATATACACATTTCACAAGATCAATTTAAAGTTGTAGGGATTTAAATTTTAGTTTTACAACTATTCCTCCTAGCTATCTAGATCACTATTATGTGTGTTAGTCCAAGTTCTTCCACCGTCAAGAACTATAAATTATCTAGACAAATTTCACACCTAGAGATGTCAAAATTATGAAGGAGAAGGATCAAATGAGTATATTATCAATTTCATTTTAAATTCAAATTTGAAACCTCCTCTGTTTTCATTTCTCTTATTCATGTATTAAAATATGCATCTACAATTCAATATTTGTTTTTATTAGATAGGGTAAAAAGTAGGGATAGGCTCCCAGAGGCCGAGTACAAAAAGATAACATCATGAAAGAAGCAAAGTAGGAAAAATAAAGGAAAAGAACCCTTGAATTAAACAAACTTAACTAAAGAGGGGGTCCAGAAATAGAATAGAAAATAAACTAAACCATGAGACAATAAAAAATAGATAAATTTCCTTGAAAGTCTGTAGACATTTCGTAGAAAGCTCCACTAGTTGGGTTTATTTTTTTGAGGGATTTCCTCCTTGGTCTCCACTTTCATGCTGGAATCCAAATTCAACTTCATCCGGTGGTTTCCTTAGTGTCATCCTCGGTGTTCTCCTCCTCAAACTCCTCCTACTCTTCATCAGAACTTATCCACCTCCTTTTCCTCTTCTCTTTTTCCGCAAAGACATCAAGTCGATCCCCCAAATCATGAACCGAAGTTCCAACTACTTGATATCCCCGGATGTTATTCTAGGCCAAATAAATTTTCTTGGTGGCTTCGATACTATCAAGCATGCCCTTCTTTTCCACATAATTAGTCTCCTCCAAGACCAGGACAAACATCTTGAGGTAATGGACCTTGTTCTTCCACATATCAATTCCCTGCTCTCCTCTCGAGGAAATTTTTTATTTCCCCTTCAATGAGCCACTTCTGATTATCCTTACCATCCCCATTCTTCCCATCTCCCCACCGTTTAGAACTCAAATTCCCTTCCCCCATTTTATCTAGGCACTCAACAAGGGTAATATCCTCCTCCTCATTAATTGGGGGCATTTTTTTATCCCGGTCTAGGTTCCCATTGCGAAATGGGAGAAGGATGAGGCCCTCGCGGATGGGTGATTCCACCTTAATCCTTTGGAAATCCATCACTAAGGAGGTCAGGGACATAAAAGGTAGAAGGGGAGATTGAGAAACTTCTTATGCCTAAACATGTTAAAAAAGACAAATGGTGGGTATATATCTTTTGATACTTACCCTCAAGAGTAAAATACTTCATGATGTGCAAGAAGACCTCTCTCCACACTCCAAGAATGCAGGAACGAGTGATACTATCAGTGTAGAAATGGACAGTTTCCTTACTAACAAAGAAAGTGTTGATTTCATACTCTCTCTGATTCCTATCCTTGAAATTTTTCAGTCCTTCCATTTCCATACCAATCACCTGGGAAATGGCTTCCTCCAACATTTATATTTCCATGCCATGAACCACCACTTTCCCTTCCTTCCACGCAAGACCGAACTCCAGGGTAAGCAATGGATCATGCCCTTGAAGTCCTGGAGATGAAATTCTGAAACCCTCACTATGAAGAAGATATTAATATTATGATCACAAGAGTTTTTCCATATTAATAATATTACAAGGCCTTTATTTACTAGTTCCCATCAATTCAAGATTTCTTAAAACTTTCCCACAATTATCATATCTTAACTCAATCTTTACCTTCCTTAAACATCCTTCTAAGCTAAAATCCTAGTGAGAGTTTATTCCCATTTGAGAAGACAGAAATCTTACCAAAAATATTATATTGGATCATAAAGACCTAATTCCCTCATTGGAGGATTGTATGAACATTCAAGAATGTTATACATCAATAAGTAACCAATGCTCAATCTTCAATCTCTTAAAATGACATGAATATATTACTTTATACCATGGTGACAGTGGTTCAAGATATCAAAACACAAAACATGAGATTAGGCTACCTTCTCTAATTCCTTATTTTATAAAAATTTAATTTTTATCACATTCCTTTAACTAGATAAATGGATTAATCATCAAGTTTAAAGGATATTTAGGATTTAAAATTTATTCTATTTCAAATCGGGGTTATACCTCTCATTCCTTACCCATACAAATTTCTCATCACAAATAAAATTCTAATTCCATAGACTAGATTCTTTATGTTCTCAATACACTTCCTTCAGCCTTTCTTCCAGCTTTTGAATTATTTTCGTTGTTCCAAGGTAACCATATTGCATATGTTTTAATATAACACAAATTTTCTCAAACTTCCACTATTAAGACTTCACTTCAAACAAAAATAGATAAAACTCTTCAAAGCTAATAGAAAGTGACTAAATATTCCTACCTAAGCATATAACCTTCTTTGTAAAATGAATATAAATGAATAATATCAATATGTCTGATCATGCATAGACTAAAGACTCATGACAAGAACATAATTATCAAAATTATTTAACCATAAATCTTTCCTTCAAGGTTCTTGGAGCTCCAACATTTACTCAATTTTGGATCATTTGAATGATGATCGATTAGTTACAAGGCAAATTATTAAAAATGTTATTCAATGCATTTCTAACCAATTCTTTCCCCTTATGACCCTTCTATTACATGTATTATCTAGATTGCATTTAATTTTGAGAATCCTTTCAAAGGTTAAACCCAAATGTTTCATTCTAAACAAAATTTATGACCTCTAAGTCCTTAATAGGACTAGCTAGAACCTTATAACACATCAAGTACTCTAGGAAGACATATAATTGCTAAAACAATCCCAAAACTACCCTCATGATTCAAAAAGTTCCATTTAGAGGGAAATTGAAAATTTCAAATTCATCAAGGTCTTGAACTAAAATAACTTACACATTATACCCTTTATGACCCCTATGACCTATTAATTCTCATATGAATCCAAAATTGAGAGTATACCTCATATTTACATATTGAGAGTTGATACTCCTGCATCATACTCCCACGGAAGGGAAAATTTTTACTATATTGTATGCTAGATCTTATTTATTATTCTTTATTACTCCACTTCCAAGTGATAATAATAGTTTTGAGAGGTATCTGGTTTGTATACCATGCTTGATTCATCTTTCTCAGGTTTTATTTGGTCTTTCTTTGACTAGTTATTCTTTGAAATATTCAATTTCTTGGTAAAAATTATGCTTATAAGTTTGTATGCTTCCATTTTCTTCCCATACCCAAGTATGTATGCTTGATTTTGATATATGCATGTTGTTGCTTCATCCTTCATGACTATTGAACTAGCATTCTCACCTTCTTGTTGTACTTTTTGAATCACTTCTCTTGAAAGTTTACAAAATACTAGTTTTTGTGTCCAAGGGTCATCTTGCTCGAGTTGTATTTTTACACCTCAACTGCTGCATTTTCATGTCTAATTTCATGTTTCTACATGCCCGATTGCTTCCCTCTTCTATCATACTCTATCTCTTACTATTCTTGATCTTTATCTTCTTTGACATTCACATAGTCTTCCTTTCCTTTACTTTTTATTTACTTGTCCTTGAAAATTTCCTTAAATCTACCTTGTACATCTTGGCTTCACCATGTTATTCCTTAGTTGATCTTTACCTTCATTTATTTCTCCAATACCTGCAAAACCAAAACTTAAAGTAGTGTTAGAATCAAAAGCAAGAGGCTTACATGCCTCATTCATCTTTCCCATTCTTTGTTTTTCTTCCTTTCTACTCTTGAATTCCTCTCCCCATAGCTCTTTATTATTGTATTTCTCAACTTCATCATTTGATTTATCTCTCATTAGAATTTTTGTTGGTCATCAAGCACTTTGGCATATGTGATTATTTTCTCTCTATATCTTCTCTTTCCTCTCTCTCTCATCATCACCTTCATCATTTAATTCTTATTTTACTAAAATCATCTCAATATCTTTCTCCTAACCTTTATTCAAACCTGAATTTTGAGGCTTGATGTTGGCCCCCTAAAATATTGGCTAAGTGTAAAAGGGTGCATGGGCACGCAAGGCCTAGGTTGAAGTGGGCACACTTTGGGAGAAAGTGTGCAAGGTAGGGTTCTAGGATGGTTTTAGTATAACCCATGATGTGTGTTGGCAGAACAACGGTTCGAGGACTTAGCCACATTTGACATTTTAGGTAGGACACAAGGAAAATGTGACCCGACTACGCATGATGAATGGATAAGTTACCAGCCTGGTGACAAAGTTGGCACAGGAAAGAATATACCTGCAATGGAAGATTATAGAAGATAATCATGGCAAGGAGTGGAGAGCTCAAGCATGGAGGAGCATGCTTCCATGTAGGATCACATTCACACACTTGGTGCCAGATCTGAGGTTGCAGAAGGATGAGTTGGCACTTCAGGATGCCTATAAATACAAGTGCCTACAAAATAATGTAGAGGTAGATCAATAGAGAGTGGAGCTCGTAAAAATTATTCAAGGAACTCTGTTGGGTTGGATAGATAAAATATAGGAGGAGGATATATCAAGGGGCTTGGGTTTATAAATTTTCTTTTTGAAGAATTGAAGGATATGAATCCAGCTTATGATGTATGACTTCATTACGCCATACCGTGATGTTCTCAGTAATGGATATAATGGATGTAATGAGGTTATCAACTTATTTAAATATGATCATTAATGATTTTGGTCCATTTATGTATCTTTATAGTTCTGTTTCATTTATGTTGATGTAATGAGTATGAATCTTTATGCATTTTCCTTTCTGTTTTGGTTCGGATTCTATAATCTGTTAGGTACCTTTCTGCGGGATGACTGCATTGGTTTAGAATCCGTTCGAGCTCTATGATGATTGCATGTCTCATTTCCACTCACTCTCTTTAAAAGTTAGATCGTAAGTGATGTTTCCCACTAAACTCACATAAAGGAGAGACTCGCTGCCCATGCATGCCTCGAGTGAGTGCCCAATGCCCATTGGGTGATAGGCCGATGCACATGGGATTGCCTTATTCTTTGGTGGGTGTAAAAATGAGTACATATTTGTTCATGCTTTAGAGATATGCGACTATTTACTCTCTCTATATTCTCTTTCCTCTATATCATCATCACCTTCATCATTCAATTCTTCTTGTAATAAATTTATCTAAATCTCTTTCTCCTAACCTTTGTTCAAACTCTGACTTTTGAGACTTGGCAACCTTGCACAATATCTTCTCACATGTTTCTTTACTCTGTATCAAAAACTTCTTTGGCTTCCATCATCATCAATAGTCCTGTAGGTTGTTCTTGTTCACCATTAAGTGGTAAAAGTTTATGTCGACCCCTGTTGGTGTTGTAATAGTGTATTTATTGTTCTTCCCATCATGCACTACCTTTCTATCATACAACCACGATCTACCCAATAAAACATTACAAAAATCCATAGAACTAGATCACATAAAACATTTTCCTTATACCTGCCAATTTGAAACTCAACTTGACATTGTTCCCTAACCAGAATATGGTGTCCTTTCTGCATCCATGAAAATTGATATGGATTGGGGTGCATAGTAGTTTTTAATCCAAGTTTCTCCACCATCTCAAATGAAATGATATTTTTCAAGATCTGCCACTATCAATCAACACTTTACAAACATTTCCTTTGGACTTACATACGCTTCTAAACAAGCACCTTATTCAGTTATATCTTCCTCTATTTTAGTTGGTTTTAAAATAACTCTTCTATATAATAATTAATTATATCTATCTTGTACAATCTGATCGAAACTCTAATATCCTATTTGATCTATACTTTCACCTCATTACACTCATATGCCTTATGCCCTACATACCTTTGACACTTGTAGCATCTTCTTGTAAATTACACTTGTCTATTGGCTTCATTCTTTTACCTATAGCTCACATTTTCCATCATATTTCTATGAATTTCTTCCATGCTCTCTAGCCTTCACATCATAACTTCCATCATTGTCTCAATATTTATTTCTGAGGCTAACTTTCTTTCTTCTCTCACTTGCACCATTTTATCTCTCTTTTCTGAAATCATTGTTAAAAAAATCTTATTCTTTGCAAGAATATAATTCCTTATTTGATACCAATATGATGTAGTCACAATGTAAAATCACACAACCCCTAAGATTATATAGAACAAAAAACCCAATTTTTTTCTAATAATCCCTTCAAACTAGCCTTTTTCTTTCAATGTACATTATTCAAAATCAGATAAATCTTCTTCACTAAAATTAACATACTAATCCAATCATCTCATCCAAACCCACTTACTCATTCCAATTTATCCCTTGAATTATGTCAAAATAACCAAATAATTCAATTAAACTCACCTTTAACAATTTTGTCTTCCTAGGCTTCTTTACTAGCTTGCTTCTAGCTCATTCATGGATGGATTAGTTTAGAGATGTCTAACTTGATAACACAATGCTTCCTAGAATCCTTTTGGACTAATATTACTCACACAAGTTTATTTTCCATGTCTTTAGTTCTTCATCATCTTTTTACTTATCACTTCTTGGTAAGTTTTGAGTTCTAGTTGTCACCTACAGTATTACAAGGAAATTGTTATCATTGTGCATACTTTTTTCCTTCACCTTGGTTCAATTCTACTCCATTATTGTTATATTATTTATTTAGGAGATCATTTCCAAATTTTATGCCTTAAGATTTCTTTAAGATTCTTCAAATGTCTTTTAACCACAAACTCTAGGTTTCTAACACCCCTCTATAGGATTTTCACAACAATGATGCAAATTGTGGTAAAATGAAACCACCCTAAAGTAAAAAAATTTCAAAACTTCACTCCTTTTACCATGATGATTCTATATACACGTTTCCCAAGATCAATTTAAATTTTTAGGGATTTAAACTACGGTTTGACAACTATTCCTCCTGGCTATCTAGACCACTATTGTGTGTGTTAGTCCAAGTTCTTCCACTATTAAGAATTATAAATTATCTAGACAAATTTTCCACCTAGAGATGTTAAAATTATGAAGTAGAAGGATCAAATGAGTATCTTATCAATTTCATTCAACTTTAAAACCTCCTCTGTTTTCATTTCTCTTACTCATGTATTCAAATATACATCTACAAGTCAATATTAAGATCTGTCAAGATTTTTTCCATATTAAGAAAATTATAAGGCCTCTATTTACTAGTTACCATCAATTCAAACTTCCTTAAAAATTTCCCACAATTATCAGATCTTAATTCAATATTTACCTTCCTACAACATCCTTCTAAACTAAAACCCTATTGAGGGTTTACTCGCAGCCCGATAAGATAGAAATCTTACCGAAAAAGATTATATTGGATCATAAAGAACTAATTCCCTCATTGAAGGAATTTATTAGCATTCAAGAATGGTACACATCAACAATAACCCATCTTCAATCTTCAATCTCTTAAAATGACATGAATCTATTACTTTAGACTCATGGCGATAGGGTTCAAGATATAAAAACATAGAACATGAGATTAAGTTACCTTCTATGATTCCTTATTTCATAGCAATAAAATGCTTATCACGCTACTTCAACTAGATCAGTGGCTTAATCCTCAAGTTCAAAGGATCTTTGGGCTTTAACAATTCTTCTATTTCAACTCAGGTTTATACCTCTCATTCCTTACCCTTATACAGAGTTCTCAACACAAATAAACTTATAATTCCACAAAATAGATTCTTTATGTTCTCAATACACTTCTTTCAAGCCTCTCTTCCACTTTTAAATTAGTTTCACTGCTCCAACATAACCATGTTGCGTGTTTTTTACTTGTAACACAAATTTTCTCAAACTTCCACTCTCAAGCCTTCACTTCAAACAAAGAATAGAAGTAACTCAGTAAAGATAATAAATAATGACTAAATATTCCTACCTAAGCATACGAACTTCTTTGTAAAATGATTGTAAATGAATAATATAGATATGTTTGATCATGCATAGACCAAATACTCACCACAAGAACAAAATTATCAAAAAAATTAATCATAAATCTTTCCTTAAAGGTTCGTGGAGCTCCAACCTTTCCTCAATTTTGGATCATTCGAATGATGATAAATTAGTTACAACGGAAATTCTTAAATATGTTATTCAATGCCTTTATAACTGATTATTTACCCTTATGACCCTTCTATTACATGTATTGTCTATATTAAATTTACTTTTGAGAATCCTTTTAAAGGTTAAACCCAAATGTTTCTTTCTAAACAAAATTTATGACTTTTAAGTCCTTAATAGGACTAGCTTAGAACCTTACAACACATCAAGTAATCTAGGAAGACATATAATTGCTAAAACAAGCCCAAATATACACTTATGATTCAAAAAATTCAATTTGGAGGGAGATTGAAAATTTCAAATTCATGAAGGTATTGAACTAAACTAACTTACCTAATAGACCCTTTATGACCCCTAGGACCTATGAACTCTGTTAGGAAGCCAAAATTGAGAGTATAACTCATATTTACATATTGAGACTTGATGCTCCCGCATGATACGCTTTAGGGATAAATCATCAGTCATATATTCATTCTATCATGATATTACCTTATCCTATAAGGCTAACACACACATCTCTTATACATGTTGCATATCGTCATCACTACGTATAGACAAATTCATCATAGTGCGCTAGACATAACACACACTATTTGACCATTTCTTGATGATGAACTCTCGTTTATTTTTCACTCTTGATTACAAAGGGGTCAAACCAAATTAACCTCATTGCATACATTTACTTTCACTCGGGAACATAGCTCCTATAATTCGATCTTTCATTCCATTCCATCTATCCACAACATGCCATATATTATGATTGTTTTTACTCTTGATTACTTGTGATTTTTCATGGTCATTTTATTACACATGCTAGTTCGATTAGTCATATGTCATTTATATATATCATTCACACATGCGCATTCACGTATGTTTCTAGTTGTGATCACTTATACAGGACTTACATGAAACATGGATGCTTGCCTTCTACCCTTCCTACACTTTTGGCCGTTGGGGTATTCAAATTTGTATCTCATAGATGCTATTGTTTCATTTGTAATTATCACTATACATTACTTGGTTATACATGATTTTGACATATTAGTTATATTTCTAACATGCTAATGGGTGCTTCACGTAAACATTTATTACGTAGGGATATTTGTTTCCATGCTTGTTTGTTACATTGTCTACTATTGTCTATTTTTTATATGTGGCGTTACCCTATGTTTTGTGTGTACACTTGTTTATTTTTTTCAGCCATAATGGCCTTACATATCTTGCAACATCATGAGTGATGTCCCATGTTTGCATCCCACTCTACGTGGTTGACTTTGTCTTCTTGCATGTTTACTTTACTATTTTGCTTGGTAGTGTATTCATTTTTGCATAGATTACACACTTTCTTATACATGCATGTTTTTTTGTTTTTGGTTAGCCATTTATTTGTGTGTAGCTTGGTTTATACTAAAAACTATCTAGGGTAAACTTTATGTGGTCGGTCCTCTTTTAGGCCCACATTCTCCTATCAGTGACATCACATGTGCCACCAAAGAGAGGGGAATAATTTGGGGTTTTACATACTAACACAACATATTTACATTGGTTTAGTTCAGTGTACTTTCTGCCCTTGGCATTATGGGTTACATATAGTGAGTGGGTTTAGACCAATTTACGAACGCCGTACACAGTGGAATTTACAAGACATGGTTATCCTTAACATTTTGGGAAGCGTTAAATCTTTGGAGGACATAGTGGAAACTTATTTATCTAGTGGCACCAAATCACCCAAAAAACCATGATGTACATATATATCTTCATAAACATTCAACGAAGCATTAAAGATTAGAGGATACAGTGGAATTCCTCCCTACACTTTTTTGTCCTATGGCATTGGATCACCCAAAAAACCCTGGCAGCGACATGATATCCTTCTACACCCTCTTTCTTGATATGGATCAGGTGCACATGTTCCATTTACACTTTTTATTTTGCATATTTTACATTTACATACATAAACATGTGTCTTTTACATTGCATTTTACACATACATATATGACTTCTTGATCCTTTTCTCCTTGCAGTCTATCTAGATGAGAAATAAATAGTAAAATGGGGGAAACAACAACACACCAATAGGTTCACTGCATATATCATCAAAACTACATGTGTTTCCACCCTAGGTTCACTCTCATCAAATTTTTACGCATATTTCAAATTTAGTTTCCATGCTTCATCATATTTTTTTCATTCCATGCTTTGTCTATTATTTCTACATGTTTTCTACATTATTCTACAATGGTATCGGGTACACATATCTATCTACTTTATGTTACTGAGTGTTTTGATCAACAACATAAAGTGGGGGATAATGTAGCCAAAAATCACACACTTTGGGTAATATTTAGTCATGGTCTCATACTACTATTTAGAAGGTTCTTGAGTGAAGAAAGTACTAATTAACCCTCATCTTTTGGCCATCTTATTTTATTTTATTTCATCATTCGTGACCTCTTACACATGCATGCCCAAACAAATTTTATCATTTTGCATTATTTTAGCCTTGAATGGGGCATCCAGTCAATCTTGGGTTTCCCATCAATGCCCTAGTGCCACCATGGGTGCCCCAATCCTTTTTGAAATTTCTCGCCACCTTTTGGGCACTTTATAGTTGTTTTAGATTCTTATATTTTTTGTGGCCGGCCATGTTGGGGTTAATTACGAGTTTAGGTCAAGATAACCCTCTAAATATAAAGTTATGAGACCATAATGAGGGAAAAACACCTAGCACTACTATCATCTCGCCTAACATTACATCCACTTGGAGATCATTAACATCTATTAGCTCCATCACACAAGACACGCTTGGTTCATCTCGCATCACACTTGATAGGAGGGGGTATTTGTTTTATTCCATCCACCATCTATTACATTTTTATACACATGATATATCTCTATATTTCACAAAGTGTGACTGACACAAGAGAACCTAGGGCACATGATCACACACACTTAGAACTATATTTGGGTCTATAATTTAGTGTAGTGATCAGTTTGTAAGTCCACTATTGTGTCCATTGAGATTAGCCCGATCCTATCATATGCATTTTTATTTTTTAGGAATTGATGCTTGTTTAGGGTTTTATAGATTTATCCTCCATCATTTATTACTAATAACATTTGACAAAGCACAATGACATACATGTGATAGGCGGCGAAGGCCTCGAGATCATCCATCAACCCTACAAGTTTGACTTCTAGACCTATTGCACGGACTAGGGCGCTAATTCTATAGACCAGAGCACCCGTAGGCACCCTAGTCACTTTATAGGTTCTCTAGTCCACTTAGGTTTCTTAGATATGCACATTTCTGATCCTCAACACAATCATTATTTCCTCTTGTTTATTTATTCATCTCTATGATACATTCTTGAATAGCTATAAAATGAACTAAGCTATTTCTCACCCTACTTGTTAATTAGGGTTTCATGCTTTTGGTTTCTTGGGTCACTTTACATAATTATTTATTACATCTATTTACTTGTCATTCTAAATTAGATTAACTCATACAAATCCAAATTTTAGTTAATCAAGAAGGGATGATATTATATCAATGCAAACTCCAAAGGAAAATATATAGCCCGATTATCCATTATAAATAAAAGCGCATGTGTTATTTGTGCTATTTTTTTATGCGAGATACCTCCCATGTCAAATTTTAAGGAAGAGTTAACATTGTTTATAAAAAGTAAAGTAAAAGGTGTTTCTTGACCTTTTTATTTTTGCAGCAAAGTGTGGGAGAGGAGGATCTGCACAAAGGAGCACGGTTATTATTATATTTCCTATAATGAGAACTAAAGCCATTGTTATTATTCATCTAAAATGCCAAGGTAAACATTTTTACTGTGCTCCTTCAGTTCAACATCATAAAAATTATCTCACTCTTTCTCTCTATGACTATTATTAACCATATAGAGTTGAAGTGATTTATTGTATTTTTCACATACGGCGAAAAATTTCACCACATTTTGTTTTATGATTCCCCCATAGTTAAATAAAATCAAGTCACAAGTTCCTTACCCTATGAGAATCGAAATTAATATAAGTAGCCTACCCGGTTCTCATATTTTGGTATGGATTGGGAACTAATTACTTTTACAAAGGTAATGATGAAGCATGCATAGTGCGTGTCTTTTCTTCTTCTTCTAAGAATATATGCATTCAATAGCTGAGTGATTTAAGAATATATGTGTGGTGGAAGTGTTGTAGACACCCAAAATTGGGTCACAACCCTCTAGGCCCCCTTTGAATAACATACCCCTTACCATGACCCCTCCACACATTATTATTAATTTAACTACCCATATTAAGTTAATAATTCCCTCACCCCTCCACCTCACCATGGACCCATTCCAAGCCTATTTATTAACCTAGACTAAGTCATCACTCTCCTTAACTAACTAGGACTCATTATAACCATAACATTCATTACCTATTATCCCTCCTACAAATTTCTCACTTCATTTAGCACCAACCCAAACTCCTAGTCCATAACAAACCTTGACCAACACCAAAAATGGAGAGAAAAGGCTATTTTTGGAAAAAATAGGACCTTTTCTCCCTAATCGACGTCAATTATTCTTCATTCAAAGACGGTCACCTAACCGCCATTGATTTCCTTAAATAAATAATTTTAACCCTTTACCCTAGTTACTCCATCTTATATTTTGGGTCATTCTTGCATTGGGATTTTTAGCATCCAGCAACCTCATGACAAACCAGAGATAATTCCCAACATTAAAAACCTCCACCAAGCATCAACAAGTGTGTTCCGAATTGGATCACTTAGAGGGAAGTCAAGAGCCTTTTGCTACTCTACCGCACGGGATCGGGAATTGTCTCTCCTTCTAACCATAACTATCCTTTCTATAACCAACTTCCAATCTGCAAGTAAGTAATCTCTACCTTGTGATTACTTTCATTATTTTGATCATAAATTATTTATCTACTTTATTTCACCTTTTACTCTTAGCAGATCTCTTTCGTCTCACCTCCACCCAACCACTTGCCCATTTTACCTTTGTACCCTTCCTAACCACCTATTTTACCATCTTTGAGTCTTCACATAAATCCTAACACCTAGCCTAAGCCTTCCCAACTCTCTGTGCAATCAAAGAGAGCTCCCAACCAACCCATTTTAACCTTTTCATCTAATTTCCCCTACCAACATCGGTCACCCAACCGGTGTCATCTATTACTGTGTGACTGGAATCGGTCCTCTCAACCGATACAGGTCTCTGTGACTTGTAATTTGTCTCGATAAGTGAGCTCCTAACTTACCAAAAACCTTCCCAAACCTCATTGAATCTCACCTATACCTTCTTAAACACCTCTTCCACACCATTCAACATTTACAACACCCTATCTTCTCTAGATTTAGTTGTATATTCAATATTTAGCTAAACTCTAGTCTATTTTTACCATATGATATACCTAAATTGTATCGTTACAATAACACCTTTTTTACTGTTTTCTTAACATTAAGTTTCTTTTAAACAATGGATTGAAAACCTTTCTAGGAAGTATCACACTTCTCAAATATAGCATATGTTAGGTAATCCACTATCATATGTTGTTTAATTCTATTTAGTGGTATTATTGTGATTCTACATGTAGTACTTCCTAGAAAAAGGGAGTTCTTCACAATCATCCTGGTCTTCTACAACGCACGCAATCTTCTTCGAATTGACAAGTATTCCTCCTCACCTCACCTTTACCTTATCTATTTTATACGCAATATTGTGGTGAAACTTTTTTGAATTCCTATTGGGACCCTCGTTCATGGGTTTCATTCTATTCATATAGGATGCATCTTATATGTTTCCTTTCTAAATTATTATTCACTAAATCTTCTTCTCTAGTAATTTGTTTCCTCTTTCTAATTTCTCTAAATGAAACACTTCTTTTGGTGCATTTAAAAGAATCCTTCTTATTTCTTCTATTCTTGCATTAGTGAAATTCATCCTTCTTCCTATTCACTCTTGTTTACATCAAATATCATATTTCGATTTGGGGCTTAAAAAACTTGCATTTCATCCTTGTATGTCTACATATTTAGCTCATACAATTAAGTAGAAATCATACGAAAAATGTCATGACTTGTGATTGATTAATAAAGTGTAGTTCACATTTGTGCACACACTCCTTATCCAAATCACTTAACACAATCTACAAACTTCTTAAACATTCCCTTCTAGGAAGAATCCGTCAAGGATTTAAAACCCATTGGCGGTGGGCTCCGCTCGGTGTTCGGGCCGGTTCATCATATCAGATTTTATACCTCACATACCATAAGGTATATTGAAAACTCCTTCACCAAAACAAAACTTGAAACCATCCATAGATTTCTTTCAAGGTTTCATCGTTATCCAAATATTCTATTTCATTCACAATCAATTCTAAGGAATAAACCAAACAACACTAAAATATATCATAGGATAAGGTGTTTATTTACTTTTACTCGATTGATTTTCATATTTCTTTATTGTCTTCTGCATTTTGAGTTGTGAGGACGTATTCACCACTTTTTCTTCTTTTTCCACACTCAATCATCACAACTAGTTAATTCTAGTTTTTCCTAAGTGTGTTAAATCATCTTTGTCATACACAACCTCTTTTGGGGCTTATTTTCATCAAATTTAACTCAAACAATCATATTTTATTCATTATTCTACTTTTTATTAAGTAATCGACATCAGTATAGTAACTAACATCATTCCTTTCATCATACTGGCACCATTTTACTAACCGGATCAGTCATTCTGTGTTTTAATTTTTTTATCAAAACAACAAGCTATTCTTACATACCAGATTTTTGTGTTTCTAATTCTTTTGATTAACCAATTTCTACATTTTTGTCATCCTTAACAAATCCTAGAATACTCGTTTTCCACTTTTCTTCCTCAAATCTTTAATTTTTTTCATTTTCATAGTAATCGACATTAGTCCAAAGGATCGACATCGCTTTTCTCGCCTAACAGGAGTCACATTTCTTGACCGGTATTAGTCACTTTATTTTTTATTTTTATTAGAAACAAAAATTTATTTCTATTTCTAATTTATGTCAATTATGCGATCCTAGAATACCTATCTTGGATTTCTTATGGTTTGGACTCCCAACAGGTATGATATTTTTCATTTCATGTCACTCACACATACCGTTACTCGCTTCACCTTTTCCTTTGTCTATTTCTTCACCAATGGACCCCAACGTTCCTACAACTATACCTACATGTGACGAGGAATTCACTAAATTCCTTGATCATAATTTCATAGCCTTACAGCATTACCTTTCCCACTCTTCTAACCATGACTCATTGGGCCAGCTGTTGTTTGGTATACCTACCTCCATGCCCCCTACCATATTTATGAATGTTACTTTAGTATTACCTACTCCCACATCAATGCCACCTACTGCACCCTTGACATCCATCACACCTTCGGTGTCTATCACACCTTTGATGTTTGTCACTCCCCGACCTCTATCATCACCTCAATATCCGGCATATCCTCATCCACATCTCCTAGTATAGGGATCCCCACATCATCAATACCTATTTCTTTTCGACGCTAGTTTCTTCCACATCATGTACCCCATGCAAAATTTAGTCCTTTTTATACCCCAAACTCTTCCACCCATCACTACGAGGTTCTTTACACGAGTTCATTCCACCTACACTTTACCTCAAACACAACCTATCACCTCCACTTCATATTAAGGGTATTTTCTCTCCTCTTCTTCTTGTGCATATGTAGAGAAATCTCAATTCACTTACTCAAACCAACATATACTAGTGTGCCTTCCATGACCCACTTATCTTATCCACCCCCTTATACCACGGGGTCGTCCTTAATCTAATCCTACCACCGATATTTTCAATATGATGATGGATAATATGCAAACACTTAAGTAGTATACGACCACGTATAGTATATGACTTGAATAGGATAATGGAATGGGTGATGATCGGATGTAAGAGGATAATAGGACATCAATGAAGGGAGTGGTGATTTAACCTAAGGTGTATATAACTACAAGACATTTGATTTGGTGTCATAATGTAATGGAATAATTTGGAATAAAAAAATGTAATAGGATTATATAATAAAATATGAAATAATGTAATAGGATGACCTAGAATTGAGGAAAAGAGTGGTGATTTAACCTAATTTGTATACCACTACATGCTGATGGGTGTGGCTGATGATATAACCTAGATAATTGGTCACTAATCTAATGAATGTGGTATGATTACATGTCACATATAGGTAAGGTACATTTGACTAGTAAACCCTTAGCGATCAGTATGGACCGAGGAACTAAACTATGTCATAGGGTAGTGATTGCGAGTGTGTAGAACAAGGTAGTGTAGGTTACCAAATTGTGTTAGAATTTTATGATTCTAATAAATACAAATTTAATCAACTTACATATTATATAATGTTACACTAAATATTTAAATAAACATTGCATCATAACATAAGTAAATAAAGAAATACTTATAGGAAATAAATAACACATGTGACATAATATTTATAGTGGAAAACCCCAATAGGGTAAAAACCACTTTGAAAATAACATTTTACTTCAGAGAACTTATTTTACATCCAAGATGATCACCTCCTCGTTAAAACACTATTTACCAAGGGTAAAACCAAATCATTTGATTTAGACACCTTTGATATATTTCTTGAATATATCAAATGAGGACCTAAATTCCTTTTTATATAAGGTGATTAGGTATGTCTCCCGACTAAAATTGTTGGGCCCTTAAAATATTGGCTAAGTACAAGAAGGCACTTGGGAACACAGGGCTAAGCGGAGAATGGCATGCAAGGTAAAGGTGTGTAGGAAATGACTTTAGAAGGGTTTAACAGAACCCTCTCGCACGCATGCGAGTAAAAAAAAAATAGTTCCAGGACTTAGCCATATTCATTGGTTCGGAAGAACATGAGAAAAGTGTGACTGGCTGCACATTCGAATAGATAAGGTGTCATCCTAGAAACAGGGTGGCACGGGAAGGAATATTCCATGTGAGAGAAGGATCCATAAGTTCATCATGGAAAAGAGTGGAGAGCTCGGATCTGAAGAAGCATGCTCCCATGGAGGACCACCTTAACACTTGGAAACTGATTTGTAACTCAAGAAAAGGCATGGTGGTGGTGGAAAATGCTATAAATACGAGCCTTTGGTAGAGGAAATGGATTGGTCAAGTGAGAGGTGAATCTCTAAAGAAATACATGAAAAACTCTATGGGTTGGGTTTAGGAGATCTGTAGGAGTAATGGTATACCAAGGGATTAGTATATGTTTTCCTTTGCATTATAAGGGACCTAAGTCCATTTCTGATGCATGGTTTTAATATGCACTATCATTTAGGTCTCTAATGACCCTGATATATGTACTATGATTATTAAACATGTTGAATATATATATATATCTGTGTGTGTGTGTGTGTGTGTGGTTCGTGGATTATACAAGTTTTTTATGGGTCTATTCTATGCATGTTTCATATGAATAATTATAAAACCATATGCATCCCATTTCCATTATGACCTAGATCTATATTCTCACAATGTGCTTCTTTTCTAGATGGATGCATTAGTTTAACACTCATTCTAAGTTCTCGATTGAATATGGGATTTCTTTCATTATTTTCTATCAAGCATTTTTCATAGATGTTGCATTCTTACACAACTCATATAAAGGAGGGGCTCGGCTCCTGCGCATGCCTTAGTTAGCACCCAAGTGCCCACCGGGTGATAGGATGATGCACATGGGATTTTCCTGTTCTTTAGGGTTATAAAAATTGACTACATCTTGGTTCCATTGCAGGGACCTCTATTTGAAGTTGTAAGAAATGACATTAATATTTGTATATGTACTTGTGTGATGGAAGAGAGTTTAACCTTAGAGAGTGTTGAAACATGGTTCAAGAGCATGGAGGACATGTTTTTGAGAGATTCAACACTGGACTTGAGTTTGATGTAAGTAAATGGGTAGAAGAGAACATTTACCACGGGTTGTATGAAACTTTCTTCTCATTGCTTCCGAGTAGAGTTTGTATGAATGACTCGCAATATATACATCCAGTTGAGCTGGTACTATAGAGTGCATGTATGGATCCAAGATGATTACCGAGGCTACAAGATGTAGATCTGACTTGAAAACGTGTTGTGGATCATTGGTGGAAGGGAGTTATAACCAACTATACTCTGGAATACACCATTTCTACATATTATTTCACGAAAGTTGTTGAGTTCAAGTTTTTGAGGGATTCCAGGAGGATCATTTTTCTTGTTATTCCTTTAGAAATGAAGATTTTTATCATTACCCCGAGTTTAGAAACATTCCCATGGCCGGCTAAGTTTTTATGAGTCTTTGGACGAGGAAGCTAGGGTGGAGGAAGATTGCGGACATTTCGGCCGAGAAAGAAAGGGAGGAGAGATGACTCGGGTATAGTGAAGTGCATGAAAGGCATATTTTTAGACAACGTGAGGTTGTAAGTGTGATGGATCTATAGAGGCGGAGACGTTACGAGAAAGTATTGAGGTTCACGTAACAAACATGGAACTGAGTAGTCTGTGCTAACCCATCTTGGCAATCGTGGGAGAGAGACCCTTCAAATTTTGATGAGAGTTTGTCACATGGAGAAATAATATCCATTGGCGCAAGCATCTCGAACCCACCTAGTGACTAGACCTTGGCACTTGGTTTTCCAAATCAAGAGACACACATTACTAACCTAGTTGGTATCGAAGTGGAAGTGACCTAGGTCGACACCTAGGAGGTATAATTTCTTATTTGTGACATCTATGGCCACGTAATCAATTCCAGTATTTGGAGGAATGTTTGGGCAAGGTTTAAATACACAAGGCTTGGGTATCACATATGGAAGTGGTGCGAGACATACAACTAGAAGTAGGACAATATTATAAACCATTGGCATGTAGTTCATTAGGACATTCGAACACTTGACGTGACCACCTTAGGCCTATTGCTGGCTAAATGAGGAAATGGTGGATCTGGAGGTGGATTGGGTGGATCAAGAGGCATAAGAACTGGTGGATCTAGTGGATCTAGTAGTGGAGGAAATACCAAAGGGAATAAGAATTCTAGATTGGGTGGACAAGGGCCTTAGCCACCACCACAAGTATTTTTTGAGATGTCTCTACATCTACCAGATTACATAAGTATTGAAGATGTTGCGGAGTATGTCCACAAATGTGAGTTACTATGGTGCGCGAAGGGGATCATAACCTGGAATGGAAGGAAAGTTAGTTTACAATGACGTTGCAAGGGTGCATGCATAGCTAGTACAATAAGTATGACCCCATCGATGAAGGTGGTATTTTACATCACGTTGAAAAATGCCTTCTTAGTAGAGTTCCATATCCCATATTTTGAGTAGAAGAGCATCAACGCTCTAAATGAAATCAAACAGGAATGATAGAGAATGTGTGGGTGTATGATGCACATCTCAAGACTCTCTTGTCTAAACTATCCTATGACATTCATCCCTCTCAAAATGCTCAATGGTTCATTGGGGGATTGATAACACCATTTAGAAGAGCATTATCACATAAGAATTTCATAGACTGTGTAAGGCATTGAAAGCTACTCTGCACGTTGAAACCGTTGGGAGCGTTGATACTAGTGTTACTCCATTTTTGGAAGCTCAAATCACTATTATGCCTAAGCAGCTAGAAAATTTATTTGCAAACTCATCCCATGAGACTCAAATCTTGAAGGATGGGAATGCAAAGGATAGTTGAGCTTGGAATTTGGTACGCAATGTAGTAATGGACTATGAAATTTGCCACAGGGATCATGATGCCAGTAAGTGTCCTCTACTACAATGCGTAATCCGTAAGAATATCTCTTTCTATTGCAATATTTTTACATCTACATCACATGACACCAAATATTGCATGATGATTGACTAGATTCATGACACTATTGATCTTGATGTGCACTAGAATAGTCTCACAAGAAGTTAGAAGGATGACGCTCTCTGTTATGAGGGCACACAAATGGAGGTGCACATGGAAGGGGTTTTTGTAGTGGATTCTATAGTCATGGTAACTGCAGAGGAGGAAGAAGTGAGTTCCTTTGTGGAACCTATTATAGCTATGGGTCTGAGAACACTACAAGAGTGAGTGTCCTGATCTGTTGTAGTTTTGGTGGTGTGAAAAGAAACATAAGTATGAAGAGTGTCTAGAGATTTATGAGCACATGAGAAAATAGCACCGGACAGAAAATGGCACTGCGATGGTGAGCATAAAGAAGGATGACACATAGTGGATGCCACAAGTGATAGGAGAGTTAGGATTGGAACCCATTTTGGTTACAACGTGAGCAAAGGCCGCACTTACCAAAGAAGTACCAAGGTAGAGAACCCTAGTTTCAAGAGAAGAAGTGGTACATGGGAAGTACTTGGATCCCGATCATCAAAAGGAAGTATATCAAAAGAATATGGATGTCATTCATATATTACAAGGATAAATCTAGTGTCTAAAGGAGTAGTCCAAGAAGCATGCGCAAAGGAGGAATGTTGAGACCCCAAAGGATGACTTGGATAAGGTCAAAGAAGTATGTAGGATGCTAAGGAAAGAGAATATTATTCCCTTGCTAGGAGAGTGGTTATGGCATAAGGTACCATGCGCGGGAGAAGAGCATGAAAGGAAGATTTTACATACAAACCTTTCCCCTCACAACCTTGAATATGATAAGGAAATCACCCTTAATGCATTTGTTGATGGTGACTTCTTAGCAATTTCCTCATTGATACTGAGGGTGGAGGTCAATGTTATCACATTGGATGCATGGAATCAAATAGGAAGGCTGCATTACATTATCTTCGAATGTGTTATATATGGCAAAAAAATTGAAGGCAATGCCCCATGACATCTTGAAGGATGAAGCTATCACCATTCAAGGGGCCAAGTTTATTGGAGAATTCAAAGTCTTGGCACTCACCGAGGAAGACAATTTTCTAGCATTACTTGGGTGCCCATGGTGCTATAAGATCAATGTTGATCTTCAGTTCAACAAGGGGTATATAATTTTATAGAATAAGGAAGAACGTGTTATCATCCCCTTAGTTGATGGGAATTCAGCACCCTATACCGAAACCTTGGAGAATAAGTCATTAATAGAATATATGTGCGCTCAATCAGGGATCCTGAGATAATTCATCCCACGGGGGGAGTTATCCAGTTTGAGGATGCTCAGTCCTTGAGTGACACCACTAGTATAGCATGTGAAAATTGGGCACATGGGACCTATGAGTTGATTGGATGACAATTAAGAGGGTCAGTAATAAGGGTAACAAAGGTGCCTTTAGTCTAGTGCATAGGAGGGAGGAAGTTACCAAGTTAATAAGAAGGGGACAATCATGAATATTTCTTACAAGAAATTGAGGCCCAATGGAAGAATGAGAAGGAAAGAAGAGAAATGTTCAACTACAACCTACTTGAGACTCGCTGCGCATTGGTGGGCTATACATCCATAAAACCTCCTAGAGTGGCATGAGGTGAGAATTTCCTTTTCTATAAGGTTCTACGAAGCAATGTGCCCATGGCTATAAAACACTACTATGGTAAAGAGACCACTTCATTCCATATCCAATCATGTGAGAAAGCCTAGATGGAAAGTGCGGAAGCATTACTACCTTCATAATGGGTTCACAAGTTGTGGTCTGCCTTACAAGGTTGTGCATGCGCATGGTATATTCACTCGAGAGATGTGTCGTCAAACTAGTAATTGACAGGAATTGGTGGTTAATCTCATTCGAGTGTTTGAGTATCGAAGTGTGAAGCCATCGGTGGATAAGGCGTTACGGGTTTTCAAGCACCTTCCAATGGGGAAGTGCTATGGAAAAGGATAGAATACAAGAGCTACTAGGAGAACTTGGCTTGGAGGCACACTTTGAGGAAGAAGAATTAGAAGAGACAAATTGAGCACGTGTGTAGGGAAAAAGAGAAAGGAAAAATGGTTTATGTGATAAAGGGGAAGAAGTAGAAAGTGTTTCGCTTTGATTCTTAGACATTTCTTGGAATGATGACGATACGAGATAAGGGTAATGGACTAGAGGAATACCCATTGAAGCTAGTTGAAGGTTGTTGCGCATGTATTGAATTCTCAATCCACAACCTGACCGTGAGAGATTCCTTTAGGCTAGGAGGAACTACCTGAAATAGAAAACAAGACCACTAAATAGAAGTTAAACATTATATGTGGTGGAGTACCTAGCGTATGCTAGATCTAGGAAGTGTGAAACTCCTAGAAGGTTGTCAATCCACCGTTCTAAAAAAATCAATGCAAGAAATAATGTAAATATTGTCCTACTTTAGTTAATATGATTTAGGCCTCTCATATAAACATAATAAGCTAAATCTAATCCAACAGTGCTAGGTTAGAATCAAATTAAGAGGTTAGGTAAGTGGTTCTAGGTTTCGTAGGTATGATGAAGATCATAGATGATTATGGGTAACTTGTGAATAGGTAGTTAGGTTTTGGTCTATGATGTGTTAATGACACACGACACCAATTCCGGTCTAGGGATGACCGATGTTGGTTTAGTCCTCGAATGATCTTTGGTTAATGGTGACTGATTCCGATCACTAAGGAAATCATAGAGGATCAAGAATAGGGGTTTAGGTCTATTTTATAGGTTGATGAAGAGTTGAGTGAAGTGTTTACGATGTGTGGTTAGAGTAACAGTGTCAATGGGTAGGATTGGTGAGGTTACTCGGTGTAGTGGGGATGGGTTATGCGTTAAGTTGGTGAATGGTAACAACGGACTAGTAGTCGGAGTGGGTAAAACCGACGCTGGTATAGGCTCAACCGACATTGGTGACTGTAGGAAATTGGAAATGTTGCGGGATAGGTTTTGGGTTCCCTTTTTATCACACAAAGGGTTGGTTAGGTCAAAATGAGATGTTGGGTTGTGTGGATGGGGTATTGCGGGGTTTTGAAAGGGGTATGGAGGGGTAGCTATCAAAGGAGATCAATGGGTGGCTAGAAAAGCAAATAACACACAAAAGGAGGTGAATACTAAGAATATTTAAACCAAACAAATGGAATAGAGGGATGTAATTACTTGGAATGTGCTTTCGATCGCTGTGGGTGAAGGTTGGAGATGATGGTTGGAGATTTTCCTATAGAGGATCACCGATTGATGGGAAGCTCTTGCTTGAGTTGCCTTGAATTTTCTCCTTGCTTGGCTAAATCAAATCTTGGCTTGTATGGTTGTGGATGTTTAGGTGTGAAAAAATTCTTTCTCTCGTCGCATGTAGATGTGATTTATCTCCCCTTTTTTCACAATGTGCCAACCCTGAAATAAGGTTGTCAAAGGGAATTAAGGGTAACCGACGATGGTTGTTGGTTGGTAGCATCGGTTATGGCAGGATTCCCACTAAAAATAGGAGATTATCACCATGATTTTTTCCAGATCTCGCTATTCATCCAGAAGGAGTGGGAGTTACCGTGTCTTCTACGGGAATGGGGTGTAGGCATTGATTTCTAGGGTTTAGCTAGGTCTTAGTTAGTTATACTAACATACTAAGAATAGATTTGGGGTGAGGTGGCTAGGTGATGTGACAGGTGGGAATTAATTTAATTAGGATAATTGAATAATAGATTTGATGAGAATATGTATTTGTTTAATCAAATTAATCTTAGTTTGGGGTGAAAGGGGCCATGGTTAGGTAAGTGTGCTCGGGTTGTTTATTTGATGAGTGGTCAAGGGAGTATGACCCAATTTTGGTGTCTGAAAGCCCGGATGTTAACTATTCTTTAGGTACGTGCGAAGTATTTGATAGTGCTAATGAATGAGCATGCGCCTACCACGAGCCTTTGAAAACAAAAAGGTTAACATTGGTTCGGAAGAGGAACCTAAGGAGGCTATCATCGGGGATTATTGGTTGGAGAAGGGATTCTCTAATATCATTGATCTATTATGCAAGTTTCAGGATTTATTCCCCTCGGTATCATGAACTTAAAGGTGTCCACCATTACTTAGGGAAATGAGGATCAATTTGAAGGAGGGTGCGTAACCAGTTAGGAAGAGACCATATCAGATGAATCCTAACTTGCACATAAAGGTCAAGGAAGAAATATATAAGATGATATCATCGGACATTATTCAAGTTGTTGAGGAATCAAATTGGGTAGGTCCAATGGTCATTAATATCAAGAAGAATGGAAGGATTTTTGTAGACTATAGGGGTTTGAATGTAGTTTGTGTCATCGATCATTTTCCAACCCCCTTCAATGAAGAAATTTTGGAAGGAGTCACCATACACGAAGTATATTCCTTTACGGATGGATTTTCGAGGTACCACCAAGTTCAAATTTCAAACAAACACCAGGAAAAGATGACCTTCGCCACCGAGTGGGGAAATTTTTCCTACACGATCATACCTTTTGGGTTGAAGAATGTGCCTATTATGTTTTCACGCATTGTGGTACAAGCATTTCAAGACTTTATCCACAAATTTCTTTAAGTTTACCTGGAATGATTGGACAATATATGGGCTAGTAAAGGACCATTTTGATAACTTAAGGTTGATGTTTGAGATATATCGTCATTTGAGGATATCCCTCAACATAAATAAATGTGTCTTCACTACCCCATTTGGAAAATTATTGGGGCACATCATATTGAGGAGGGCTTACTAGTAGATCCTGCCAAAGTTGCAGTCATTGTGGGGTTAGGGGAGCCTACTAGTCAAAGCATAGTGCGTGGATTCCTTGGGTATACGGGGTACTATAGGAAGTTCATCAAGGGGTATGCCAAGATAGCCATGCCCTTAGAAGAGTTACTTAAACACAAGAGTGCCTTCCATTGGGGAGAGGTGCAACAGAAGGCATTTAATACTTTAAAGGATAGGCTTGTCACCGCACCCATACTATGATTTCCCTGTTGGGATAAGCCTTTCCATGTTTATGTTGATGCCAAAGGGAGAGTAATTGGAGCAAGACTTGCACAATCGGGGTGAAGGGTTGTTGATCATCCCTTGTGTTTTTCCAGTAGAAAGTTGACACCAATAGAGAAAAATTACACAACTACTGAGCACGAAGCATTATCTAAGATCTACGCATGGCATAAGTTTAGGCAGTACCTATTGGAAACATCTTTTATATTCTACATGGACCACATGGCATTAAATTATTTAGTAAAAAATATCATTCTACAAGGCCGCTTATGTCATTGAGTCCTAATATTTCAATATTTCAAATTCATAGTGGTTGTGAAGCTAGGAAAGATTAATTTTGACCTGATCATCTATCTAGGATTGACTCAGGAGAGGAGGAACAGATCATTAAGGAAACTATGCCGGACATGCAATCAAGTTTAGTTATGGTGCATGCCCTCGATTTAGAAGACATTGCAGTATTTCTTAAAATAGGTGTAGCTCTGGAAGGAATGAATGCCTTGAGAGGAAGTCATTAGCCATACACGTCGTGCCTTTCATGCTAATTAGTAGAGATCTATACAAATTGGGTCGTGATGAGGTTCTATGCCAATGCATGCTAGAACACAAGAACATTACAATTATGGAAGAAGTGCATAGTGGGATCACGGGAGGACAATATACGATGAATGCAACCATGCGAAGATTCTACTCATAGGGATTTAGTGGGAATCCATATACCAAGATTGTATCGAGTTTTGTAAGGCCCGTGACCATTGCCAGCTCCTTGGAAAACCTAAAAACAAGGATGAAATTCCCTTGCACCCGATGAAGAGCTGCTAGCGTGGAACCCTTTGAGAAATGGGCTATCGACTTTGTAGGACAATCTCACCAACAACGTGAAGGATTGGTTCATGGTATATCATCACTTGCACGATTACTTGACACGGTGGATGAGCTAGTGCCTACAAAGGATTGTATAGTGTATACAATCTTTATATTTTTATGGGAAAATATAATCAACAGATATCGATGCCCATTGATTTTGACAAGTGATAGAGGTACGCACTTTCTCAATGAGATGGTAAAGATTTTCTTAGCATAATTCATGGTGGCCCATCACAAGACTATCCCATATAACCCTCAAGTAAATGGAAGTACTTGAGGCATTTAAAAAATACTTAGTCATAGGTTAAATAAGATCTATGACGTTGGAAGACAAGATTGGGATGAAAAAGTATCCGCCGCTCTATGGGAATTTAGGACAACCTACAAGAGGTTGAATAAGGCCACACTATTTCAATTGGTGTTTGGTGTAGAGGATTTCCTACCAATTGAATTCATGTTACCTTCGTTGTGTATAGTGCGCACAGGAGGATTAGCTGATGAGAAAGCGCTTAAAGAAAGGATTGACAAGTTAATGTAGTTGGAAGAAAGATGATCACTTGTCGGGGAGCAAGAAGATTGAAAAAGAAAAAAAAGGCATGACATGATCATCACATCAAAAACAAGAAGTTTGAGGTTTGGAAGATGATTTTTCTATATGATTCCAAGCTTCTACGCCACCTTGGGAAGTTAAAATTCCATTGGTTGGGCCCTTACATCATCTTGTACATCCTTGATTCAGGCGCGTGCTAGTTATAAGTGCTCAATGGGATGAGATTACCAGGACATTTCAATGGTAGTAGGTTGAAACCCTACTACAAATAAGTCTTCTTGGTGTTTGTAAATAAGGTAGTATTGCCGATTAGAGTAGAATTTCCTTTGATGCATTTCCTTTCCATGTGTTTCCATTTCTCATTGTTCTTTCCTTTCTATTGTTTTGTTTTGTGCCTTGTGTGCCGCTTACCACATTAATTTTTGAAGGTTGTGTATGCCTGAGAGGACCGCACATCTATTTAGTGCGGGATGAAGTTATATGAAGTATAGGCACATGTAATACAAATTTGAGATGGCGAGTAGAAGTTATGGTGAATGGCCCGGGTTAAGGGATTAAAAGTGTGTAAGGTTAAGTAGCATGTAGAGAAGAAGAAGACATGAATGGTTGGTATCAAGAAAAAGAAGCACGTAGAGAATAAGAAGACATGAATGGTTGGTATCAATAAATCCCGGTAGAAATCACATACATAAAGAAGGAAGAGTGTAGGAACAACATGAGGTAGTCGAGGGAAAAAATAGGGTAAAGGATAGAAGAAGTTCCTTTGGTGCTGTGGACACACATGTAAGAATCTTTGGTCAGGTTGGAATTTTGTGTGCCAAAAGGTTGTAAAGGATTTTTCGTGCAAGATGTAGCGTTTGGGTAAGAGTGCATAAAGTCAGCTTAGTGGAAAAATATGCATTTAATGTTGAAGTATGGTGGTTGGTGGAATAGCATTTAATGCTAGGAAGAAGGAAAAACTATAAATAAAAAAGTCGGGAACTTCATTATTTTTACATTGCGATTACAAAGTGAATAAATCTCTTGTGAACTAAGGCATCCAAAGTGAGATCTTTGCGATGAAAGGAGAATTTGAGAAATTTATATTACGTAACTAGGGTAGATATAAAAACTAGTGTGGAAGGAGTACACGGGCATGGGAAAGTTGTTGAGAAAGTGTCATCTTGTGGAAGGATTTTTCCAGTTAGGGTTTGACGGCTAGGGCATGGAGTTAAAAATATTTCTTCACAAGGTTGAGCTTGTGATTAGATAGAGTAGTAGAGTAGAGAAAGAAGGAGTGTTTAAGTTCGATCGACTAAAAATATGGCACCTAGAAAACCAACCGTTTCACCTAAAAAGTAGAATGGAAAGGGAAAAGTAAATCAAGAAACGTTCATCGCAAGCTCAAATGAAGAATGGTATGTGTAAATGTAGTACCCAGATGGTGTATTGCTAGGAAAATAATGGGATTCGCATTTATGAAAAATAACGGTGAGCAATTATAATCATCACACAAATACAACTAAGAAATAAATGGCTTTGGAATTATTTCACCCAATAAACAAAAGGACATTGGAGGGCATTCCTATATACAAAGGTGACAAAGTAAAGACTAAATTAGAGAAGGTAGGGTTGTTGCAGCTTTTATGAACTACCTTACTTTGGAAAGTGTGAGCACCTCTATTAATGTTTGATGGCGCATGTCCATGAAGACCACTTTTATTTTACGAGGTGCAAGATGCGCATAACACCTCGCTTAATTTCAAAGTTAACGAGTCTTATTTGCGAAGGATAAAGCCTAGATGATGATTTGAGTAACAAGGAGACCATCAAGGATACTTTGTAGCAGCTTATGACTATAATAAGGTGTCGCGATACTTTGATATTGCTGAGGTACCATAACCTTTCAAGAGGATGGCTGCATGCTTGGTGACCATGCTAAATGATCAAGAAATATGGACTCAGGTGAACAAGGCATGGCTGAACGTATGCTAGAAGATAGTTGAAGGAACCATCTCAGACTTGTCTTCTTTCATCGAGGATGAAATTATAAGCAACACGTAGGAGGGAGAGAAAATAATATTTGGAAACGTCCTCCTTATAATAGTATTCTTAGAAATTGGAGTGCCCAATGGGCTGGAGAAGTTTGTTTGGGAATACCCAGAGGAAGATCCATCACCTGCAAAGAGGTTTGCAAAGTACACTTGTGAAACCATGACGGCCACTCATAAGGAGCACTTGGATAAGTGGTACAAGTGGTTGAGGGATGCATTTGGGGAAGAATGGAGGATTCCAGAGCAACTACCAACACTAGTGGATGGGGAGGCAAAGTTCGCAGCAGTGTATCAACATTTCTACATTGGAAGATTTAAACCGACAGAGACAAGATAATGAGACCACAGGTGCAAATTTCAATTCTCTTTCACCACGCAATACTTCTAAGCTAGAGTTAATATTTTTAAGGAAGCCAAGAGACTAAGGTTCGACCTTAGTGAGGTAGACCAAGACCACAAAGAGATGCACAAAAATATTTTATCCAAAGAAGAGCACATACGTGGAGGAGTATGTATCCCATGAGGTTGAGATGATGAATCCTTTAACACTATTGATTATAGGGAGGACCTTGGAAAGAGTTTATTTTTGGATAAGGCTAAAATTTGAAAAAGGAACTTACTCCGGAAAGTGATGTCTCCATTCGTGAAGATCCTACAAGAAGGAAGAAGGCCGCACCAGAAAAAGGGAAAGAGTAGAGGTGTAAGGGAAAAATACACCAAGTATACCAATAATGGGTGCTCTGTAAGCAAGTGCTAAGCCTATCACTTATGCATGTAGAAAGAATTCCCCGGTCGATAAAAGATGCCAAATCAAGAAAATCCTATCACAAAGGAGAAGTCACTAGAAATAAGAGAGAGCAACATATCCTATACTAGAATCACCAGTTAGGAAGAAAAAGAAGGTGATAGAAAAGGCTGATTCGAAGGATACAGAGAGCTTAGAGGCTTACAGAGGTGAAAGAGATGATGTTGAGGATGATGAACTTGAGGAAGCTCAAGGCCCAACAGCTTTGAAGTACACGATTCTCGATGAAGAGGGTGAAGGAAATGCCAAGGAAGAAGAGGATGATAAGAACAAGGGGGAGTGATGAAGTAAACACCAAATATCGAAGACCCCACCTCACAAAGGAACAAGTAAAGGATGCCACGAGAAAGAGAAGTGACAAGAATTATCAAAACCCGTGGAACAAGAGCTAGAGTGGAGTGTGGATGAAGTTTTGAAGGAAGGAGAAGAGGGAAGTGTAGAAAATGAGTATGGAAGCATGGGGGATATCCTAGTTTGGCTATGAGATTCCCAAAGGGAATGGGCATAGAAGTAAAAGCAGAAAAAAATTCAAAGGTAGAAGATGGGTTATGTTGATGATCCAAACAAGTTTTTGCATGCATGTTTCCAAAGCACTATTCTATTAGAGAAACTCTTGGCTATGACATCATTTGATGAGGAAGGTGCATACCCTTGGATGAGGAAAATACTTTCATGGGAATTTGAGTCCCACATTAATGAGACGGAATTTGAATTAAGCCAAGGGGCATTAATGAAAATGCCAGAAACAAAGAGAAAAAACCCCTTGGTGAACTCCCAGTAGTTAACTGATGAACAAATCTGCAATGCGCTGAACAAAGTCTTGGTCAAATTTGAAGCCAACATTTTTGGGAGAAACAACAGAGTAAGGTTCCTAGAGGTAGAACCGGAGAAGAAGGAAGAAGAGCTTATGGAAAAACTAAGGATTTAAAGCAGGGAGGAGCTAGTCGATGCTCGGCTAAGGTGTGACTTAAAGGAAGACAAGGAAAGGGTACGTGAGGTGTATAAGAAAATAGAGATGATAACAGATGTTATTTTCCTAAATCATCCAGACTTGACACCACCCACGCAAAATTATGGATCCACCTTGCAATTCCTAGAGGACTTGACTTGCGTTCTCACCATGGAGAGGTAACCACTTGCCTTAGAGTCTGCAGAAGAGGCGTTGGCACGCCAGGAGAAGGAGGACAAGATGAAGGTGGTGGAGATTGTTTCTCATTACAAAAATATCCTCGCTGATATAAAATCTACCACGCAGTAGCTAAGGCCACCTATTATAATTTCAGAGACAGAGGTAAGGTGGAAAGAATCTTGGTCACCACTCATGAAGCAGAACTCAAGGAGTTCCAGGAAAGTAATAAGGGGAATAGAGATGAACGAGATAAAATTTTGACTGAGGTAGAGACTAAATCGAGAGGCTATTGAGACCTTGAAAGGCTCAATCAAGAACTGGATGAAGGAATTGTACCCCCAAATCACTCGAAGGATGGACACACTCAAATATTTGGGCAAGAAATTAGAGGAGGTTGTTAACACCATGAGTACTAAGGGAGAAGGGCTAAGATTTAAGGAGGTGAGTTCCCTATTCGGTGAACTTTGTCAACAAGCACAAGATGAGGTTGATACTTAGGACAAGATGGAGGCAGATTTGAGAAAGGATTTCCCTCTCCTCCTTCAGCAGTAATCATGAATCCCTCCCCATTCTTTCATTCTTTTCCCCCTATTCTTCATTCTTTATTCAACTTCTATAACTCTTCCATTCTTTATTTATTAGAGAGAAGTGT
The DNA here is from genome assembly GCA_018340775.1 of Taxus wallichiana var. yunnanensis. NCBI lineage: Eukaryota > Viridiplantae > Streptophyta > Pinopsida > Cupressales > Taxaceae > Taxus > Taxus wallichiana. Next base: position 542,132,670 of record CM031234.1, read on the forward strand.
TTCTGAGAATGGAGAATAGGCATAGTGTGGGGTGATGTTGGGCCCCTTAAATATTAGCTAAGTATAATAAGGCACTTAGGCATGCATGGTCTGATTGGAGAAGGGCGCACAAGGTAAAGGCGCGTAGGAAATAGATTTAGAAGGATTTAGCAGAACCCTTGGCATGCACACAGAGTAAAGAAATAGTTCCAGGACTTAGTGATATTAGTTGGTTCAAGAATAACATGAGAAAAGTGTGACCCGAATGCACATAGGGAATGGATAAAGTGCAAGCTCCTGAACAAGGTGGCCTAGGAAGAAATATCCCATGCAAGAGAAGGATCCAGAAGGTCATCATGGAAAAGAGTGGAGAGCTCAAATCTAAAGAAGCATGCTCCCATGGAGGACCACCTTAACACTTGATAACCAATATGTAACTCAACTAAAGGCATAATGGTGTGTTATCTCGTTTTAGTGATTTCAGCTAAAATTGAGATAACCATAGGAAAATTTTGGAAAAATATCTTTAAATTCCCTTTGAAAGAGATTTTCAGGTTTTCATTGCATGAAAACATGTTCCTTGCATGCAACATGTCTCATGTTCCTCAAACCCAAAACCCAATTGCCTAAGTCCTTCATGTCAGGTTTTTAGAACTTCCAAGCATCGAAACATGCTTTGCCAAATGCATGTTTCATGTCATTTGTTTCCCAAAACCTAAAACTTGAAATGAAGCCTTCATGTCAGGTTTTCAGGACTTAGAAGCATCTAAACATCTCATGCATCATGCCTCATGTTTCCCGAAACCCGAATTGAATCAAATCCTTTGTATCGGGTTTTTGGACACTCCAAGCATGATGACATGTCATTAATGTCCAGTTTTCTGGCAATTGGAACACGTGTCAAGTGAGGTGTAATTAATGTTAGGTTGTTATAAATAGTTGGTTTTCCATGTCATTTGTTACCTTGTATGTTTTTGCTATGTTGGATTTCCATTTATGCTTCTTCCACCTCTAAACCCGATCAATCTTCCCAATCAATTTCACCATCTGTCTTTGATCATTTTTCGAGCTTATTAAAGGTACTCTTCTCTTCTTTCTATTTTGAATATTTTTGGTTTATTAATGAGGTTTTTATTTGGGGTTTCCATTTCATTTCATCCTCCATTATTGGTTTAGGGTTTTGGGTCATTTTCCTTGATTCTTGTCTTATTCCCATATGGGTTCTAATTTGAAATTCACCCCTAGGTTATTTACTTATTTTTCATAGGTTGTACCCTGTAGATTTCAAAAGACTCTAAAAATTCCTAAGTGATCACGAGGTGGGAATTTCTCATATCCTAACATGTCAGAAACCCGATATATTTGTTTCGGGTTTTGCAGGGTGTTTAACATCTTTCTTTTCCGCAGCAGGTGTTAGGATTTTCTGCCTACTTGACATCCATCAAGATCTGTAGTATGTCAGAATTTCTAACTTCTTGACATCCTCCAAGTTCCACCATGTGTGTCGGGTTTTCCCACTTGTCCAACACTTCCTCATTTCTGCGCAAAGTATGTCGTTTTTCATCGATTCTCAACATGTCCTAACTTCCGACATTCACTCCATTATGTCGGAGTTTCTCAAGGTGCTTGACATCCTCCAAAATTCACTAGTATTTTGGGTTTCCATTCGTGTTTGACACGACTTAACTTCTGACATACACTCCATTGTGTTGGGTTTCCTAAGGTGTTTTGTAAGTCTCAAAAGCTTAACAATGTGGCGGGTCTGTGTAATTGTCTAACAAAATTTCAAGCCCGATTACTCTTCCAAAAATCATCAAGGCATTTCTTCTTCGAGACTCCTCATGTCAAACCATAGAGAATCTAAGGATAAGTCAGATAGGATAAGAAAGATGAAGTATAAGTATCATAATATGGAGTCCCCTTCTTACATAGACTGTAATTATGACATTTGGGACATAGAGCTTGGCAATATAGATATGGAGGACTTCTGGAACAAAATTAAGGATTCTTCTCAGAATTCCTGGATGAAGTCGATAACTAGCAGTGGTCTCCCTCTTGCAGCAGGATTTCCAATATCACCTCAATTCCCTAAATTCATCCTGGCCTATGGTTCCAACTATGACTCGGCCTCCGCTCGTGAAGAAATCAAGAAAGAGATTCTATAGTGAAATTGGATGGAGGTTACTTTGATAAACTCCTAAGGTTTCCCAACTTTGAGGAATTTGTTGATTTAAACCTTCAATCAGCACAAAGGGCCTGGGAAAATATCGGGATGACTGCATCAAGGATGTAAAAAATAAGTTCTTGATCAAGGCTAAGCCAATCTGTTTCTAGGTTTCCCAAGTTGGTCCCTAGAAGTGATTTCATTCTCAAAATCAGTGATATCATCACCCTACTGAGTCGATTGTTTGGAATCCTAGAGTCAAGAGATTTCCAAGGGTGGATGTACCAATTCATGGTCGTCATAAAGAAGAATGACCAAGGGATTGATTGGGGCAGCCTAATAAGTGACAAGATAGACTCCCAAATGAAAACAGTCTTGTCTACTAGAGAAGTTCTATGTGATGTCATATGTCACCTATGTAGCAGTAAGCATGAGAAATTACCCAGGCCTAGATGCGAAGGGAAATTTGGCAATAGAACACATATATCGGTACTTCCCTCTACTGACAATAAAAGGGTCTGAAGATCAATACTTCTATGAAAACATTTGCAAGTTAAATATTGATATGAGGAAAAGAAGGGTTTCTGATGAAGCATGGGCCGAAGTGTCAAAATGAGGTTGCATCTTTTTACAATTCAATAAGTTCACCTATCTTTGGGTGCACGCCCAGGGGTAACCCTTTTCATTTGCCCAGTTACCAGTGTGACAAACCGATCCTATTGGAGTTAGTCACAAAATTGTCGATTTTCACAAATTCCAACAAAGCAAGCACAAAGTTGTCGTCTCCTTCCCTATTTCCATTGGAAGGTATACATAATCTACAATGGGCTAAGGCCAAGAATGTGGTGCATGAGATTCAGGAAAAATTGAAGAAACATATGAATCATAGAGAGGGATTTGACTTCCGAGGAGTCCTCAAGTCATATGGAACCTTGTATCTGCATGTGCCCAATGTGGAAGACATCTAGATTGACCTTCGAGATGAAGTTGCCATCTAAAGAAAGGACAATAGCAGACTAACACTTGAATAAATTTATATGTTAGATCTAGCTGATATCCGCAAAGCCACCATGAACAATGAAAGTGTCCTTGACACTATGTACAAACAGTCGAATGGAGACCAACATGGATTCCCAGTCGTTGATTGGTCTATTGTTGAAAAATCTTCTATCGCTGCAAGAGCTACTTAGACTCTTTTTTTGTATTAGGGCATGGCTCATTTCTTGAGGAATGAGTTATAAGGAAAATATATTTTCGAAGATAGCTACTTTAGAGGTGGGACCCTCCAAGGGAGAGAGGGAAAAGGATAAAATCCCTACCGAGAGGCAAATAAAATTTAAGTTTTTCAAAAAAGGAGAAATGAAAGGAGTCGCATCATCTACCACTCCTTCACAAACAGTTGAGATACTGGATTGACCTCCTCCACTAGAACAAGGAAAATCTTCCTTTAGAATTTGAGGTTAGTCAACCTCTCATTTCTCCTTTTGTTGATTTCTCATCAGAGCTAAGTCTCTCTCTTGCTTATTAAGCTTTGACTTCAAAATCCTTACCTCCTCCCTTCCAATCTTCCCCACTTCCTATTTCTTTGCCACTTTCATCAGCCATGGCTAGCATCTTCTCCAACCTCTCACCTCTCTCTACTAGACCTAAGATGGCCATAGATATGCCTCCTCCTTCTACACCTTAGTTCACCGAGTCTATCCCCATGACACCATAGTTACAAATCATCACTACTCCATAAGCAAACCTTCCTCCACCTGTAGATGTAACCATAACACCTCTGATAGGGGTAAATTCTTCCACTTTAACTCAATGGTTAGTTGATTAGACCCCAAGGAAGAGGAAGGTGGAAGTTCCTCTACTAGCCTTCAAATTCACTTCCCTCAAGGTCTCTCCTGCGAAATCTTCCAAGAAACCCAAAACGGTTTCAAGGGTTTCAGTGGATGCCTCAGGGCATAAGTTTGTAGATATTTCTACTCCTACAACCAACAAAACTAAGGAGGATATAATGGTCACTGATTATCAGATCACAAGGGTTGATCTAGGAAAGGTAATAAAAGAGGTAGCACAACACACGATGTACGAGGATGCCATGAACGTGTTGTGCCGTGGTAAAGGAAATGAAGGTGAGCAGAGATGAGCTAAAGGAGAAAGTTGAGTAGTTGATGGAGGTATTACTCAAGCTCTCAAAGCCTTCTTAGTCAACACCATCATCCCCTACCCCTACTCCTATCAGGTTTGATTTCTCATCGGTACCTAGGATTGAAAATATTAACAAGAAGGGGAGAACAGTTGATGAATGGATTCAGAGGCTACTCCTACAAGGAAGAGAGGTCATTGATGACATAGTGGAGGTTTATAAATCCTTGGAGGAGACAAAGAAGGATGGAAAAAAATGGATGATGAATTTTCAAAGGAAGTCGAGAACCTCAAGTTAAATTTTGAGTCTCTCAATGCGCTGAAATGGGTTCTCATCCCAAATTTATAGAAGAAGGAATCATTCTCGCATGGGGATAAGAATTTCTAGCTAACCAAATCCATCGATTCAAGATAAATATTCTCATTAAAGCTTGCAGCAAGTTGAGGGAATCTAGATATCAATTGGTTGTTGCCACAAATGATATAGAAGAGGAGCTATCACAGATCTTAGCTAAGGTGTTGGATGAAAGCTCGAATATTCTATATGCTGATGATTTCTATAAACAAATCCAAGAATCAATCCATCATGAACCAACTTTCATCTTCAATCTGACAACCATTGATAAGTTCGTAAGGATTGAGAATGTTTTAGAATCATTAAATAAACTCAATAAGATATTGGGGAAAATTCTTGGCAATGTAAGCGACAATCAAGAAACTTGCAAGGTCCTGAGAGACCATTCCAAAGTGCTAGATGAAGCTGAGATGCAGGGCACAATCTGGAAACTTCAGGAATTTTGAGACAAGCACACTTTACTGGAGGAAGACAAGTACATCGAAACAGGATAAGCATAATGTTTCATGCCATTTCCATCTAGAGATTGACATGTCTTTTTCATTTTTCGTTTCGTCACATAGGAAGCAAATTTTGACTTGGTCTCCTACGTGAGAGTCAAGAAAAATAGGATTCTTGTTAAATGACTATTTTCTAGGATTTATCCTATTTTCTCTCTGCTCTTTCTATTATAAATAAGGGATGCTTGTGCATTCCAAAGGGGAGATTTTAGAATATTGAGAGCTATTGTGAAGAAGAAGAAAAACTTTTTATTTTATTTTAATCATTGAAGAATAGAAACATGTGCTATTTTTTAAACTTTATGTTGTGGGATTTATCTATCTTGAGATATTGTTCTTACGTACAAGATCTTAAGCTATTCTTTGTTTAGTGTTCTTGATTATTTTAATCGTTTCAAACATTACATCCATTATCTAAAACTCATATAAGTATTTCTTGATATGTGTTTGCTTAAAAGAAAATAGGATCCTCTCATTTCCTTCCCGCTCTATTTCTTCTATAATAGTTTCCTTTCTAATCCATTATATTTCTTAAAATGTAACATCTCCATCTCATGTTTATATAAATTTCAGGATTGTATCTCAACCCTAATGGT